>OX578153.1:103695489-104895489 GCA_951213105.1 Amaurobius ferox | reverse complement strand
TTAAATTAATTGTGTCTAACTTATTCCTTATATTTTACAATTTTCAAAGTGTTTCTACATGTTAATTATTGATTTTGTTATTTTTTCTAACCGACATTTCCAGTACTAGCACTGGACGTAGCCAAAAACTTTGAGGAGGGGGGGGGGGGGGGGGAACTAATCAAATTTTCTTTTAAGAATTTTTTCAGGTTTCGATATTGCTCTATCAAGTATTCTGTAATGATTCATTCATCCGTCATACCCATACAATTTACAGTACAGAATTATGAGAAAATCGATAATTATAATAAAAGTTATTGGAACATGTAATTTATACTTTCCATACATACATAATATAGGGTGTCCCAAAATTCACGCAAGTACGTAATTTTGATAGAAAACACAGGTTTATAATTAAAAATTGTAAATTTTTCATTGATTCATAAAGTATACAGTATAGGGTTATGTATGAAATAGCATATCGGGTAAATGGCCTCCACGGTTTTGCTGGCATATACGCACTCTTTTGTTGAAATTTTCCATGACCGTTTTGCATAAATGTGGCTGGATTTCGTCGATACAGCTCTCAATTTCCTCCTTCAAGGCGTGGGTGGTCGTGGGCTTGTTGACATAAACCTTAGACTTCAAAAAACACCAAAGAAAAAGTCCAACGGCGTTAAATCGCATGATCTGGGCGGCCATTTCTGATCACCAAAACGGGAAATTACACGACCAGGAAATGACTCATGCAGTAATTGAATTGTTTCTGGCGCAAATTTCAAATCTTGCGTGAATTTTGGGACACCCTTTATATGTGTAGGGAAAGTATTTTGACAGGGTTGAACATTTAAATTCCGAGTTTTCAACGCAAAAACATGTTTTGACTTGATTTGAGCAGCCATAGGCACTACAGTAATGTACCACATTAAAATCAATTGAATATATAAAATGTAAAGTAAAAATTAAGAATAACCCACATTTGATAATGTATTACAATGCATAGTATGCCTATGCGTTTCAGTGGTTCTACCTTCTTCCCACCCAAACAAGCAGCAGACGTAACGTCACGTGCGTCTGCCCTAAAGAAAAGCGATCATGTACTATCGATCGAGAAAATTTACAGCGCCTCTGGCGGCGGATTGAAGAAATTGGAATTCATATTTCGAAACGAAACAAGATAGGCGTAAATGTTCAACTATAGAGTTCTCTCTTTCATATAAGAAGACATAACACACACAGATGTTAAAATATGAGTTTAATGAAAAGGGATACTCATTATAGTGCAACATTTGCCGTCTCTTTTTGTACAATATTTATTTTTTACCTCTAAAAAGATTACCTCTAAAAAAAATTAAAATTAGCTTTTTGCACAGATTATTATTTTTCCACGAGTATTTCTCGTCATTTCCTTCAGAAGTACTTTAGTATAAAGAGAAATTTGCATAATGATCGCTTTTCGTTGTCTTCCTTCTTTATCGTCTGCGTACATGCTTTCTGCAAATCACATGTCTGTCCATACTCAATTAGGAACTTTCTACAACTCTGCAATCGAACATTTTTTCCTATCTTACTTTGTTTTCGAGATATAGATACTAACTTTTTCGATTCGCTGCTAGAGGCGCTGCAAACTCTCTCAATCAATGGGGCATTGTCGCTTTCCTATTAATAGACACCGCTTTGCAGCTCAAGAAAACTTTAATCAAAGTTTAAAGTCATGCTTAAGGACTTATGAGGAAACTTTGCATGTGAATGTTAAAATTCCAAAACACACTTTCAAGCTAAATACCTAAATAATCACTAGAATACCTGTTTTAGCCTGCCTGTAACGAACTCTAAAAAAATTCAACCAATTTTACGTGTTTCACTGATTTTTTAAGCTTAAATGAAATTATGATTAAGAGAAAAAATATTTCAGATTTTCTACCGGGTTCATTTTATGTCAATACTCTCACGAATAACGCCGGATATTTATGCTAGTTATACGGTTATTATACAAGTTTTACGGTTATTGGGCAAGTTATACGGTTTACTCGGTTAATAGATAAAATTTCAATTAAATGCGTATTGAACATCAACAGCCATCCAATCATTACATTTTGACATATTGTGACGAGGTCGAAAAACGAATGAAAGTTTTCGACGGAGAAGCACGTTCTAAGCATCACTGAACTCGAATCCAACTTTTTTTGGGGGGGGAGGGGGAAGAATCTGTGTGTGATGATAACAACTTGTAATTCCATCTCAGTAACTCAACAGTAGAATGTCGGCTGACCAGTACAAAGAGCCGTTCGATTCCAGGTTGGGGCAGTAAAGTTTTATATATTGGCGCCCGAGCAAATTAATCCAATCGGTTAGTGCAAAGATGTCGAAGGTCTAGAAGTGGCCCTAGTACGACTAGCACGTATTCAGCGGATTCTGAATACTGAGCGTCGATTTTAAATCGAAAGAACAACGACCAGACTAAAAGCTAAAAAAGAGGATAAAAATAACAGCAGGAGGCTAACCTGGGGAAAAAATAGTAGGAGGTGGTTTGTCAGTTGCACGTCAATCTGGCGTTAGAGGATGGAGAATGTAAAATCCACTTTGTAAGAGCTTGCAATTTTGTCTCAATAGCTCAACGATAGAGTATCGGCTAACCAGTTCGGAGATCCAGGGTTCGATCCCCGGTTGAGATAGTAAGAATTTTTACAATGGCGCCCAACATATCATCCCTATAGGTCAGTTTGAAGATGTTGGATGTCTGAAAGCGACCCTAATATGACTAGCCCGAATTCTGTGGACTCTGGTATATTGAGCACTAATTTTAATTCGGGAGGTTAAAGACCACATAGGTAACTAACATGCAGGATAAAAATAGCATCAGAAGGCAGGACCTGAGTAAAAATAGTAGTAGCAGGGGGCTAACCTGAGGTAAAAATAGCAGGAGGTGGTCTGTCAGATTGTCAGCTGACCGCCAATCTGACATTAGAGGGAGGAGAATGCAGAGTCGACTTCAACGATAACAGCTTGCAAATTCGTACCAGTAACGGTACCTCAACGGTAAAGCAGTGGCGAGCCAGTACGAAGATCCATGATTCGATTCCAGGTTGCAGCAACAAGGTTCTTTACAATGTATGTGTGGGCCAACGGCCGTACCACGCTGAAAACACCGATTCTCGTTAGATCACCGAAGTCAGGCAGCATCGGGCGCGGTTAGTACTTGGGTGGGTGACCACCTGGGAACACCGCGTGCTGTTGGCACATTTCGGGCGCGGTAACTCGGTGGTTTGCGCTCTGGATTTGCACGCTGCCACAACTGCCGCCGTGTTCATGCGGAGTACGATCACGTTAAACATGTGGGTCCGTAAGTCCTTCCGAGAGGTTGGTGGTAGGGGAAGGAGGGTACGGTCCCTGTGGATGCCTCCCCCACTGGGTTCCGGTCTAAATTGGGTGGCACTTCCCGGCCGTCCAAACGGTTACCTTACACCTTTCTGGTAAGTCGGACGGTCTGGGTCTCAACAACAACAATGTCTGTGTGTGTTATTATGTGTGTCTATGAGCCAACCGAAACAATGAAAGTGTTTTAAAATTAATATGATACTATTATAACAATCAGTGAATACTGTAAGACTGCTAATTTTAAACGCAATCTAATGGTCAGAAGACGGTCCAATTTTGGAATCATATTTTAAAAAAAATTTTAAGTAAAAATAATTTAATTTTTTTAAAAAAATAATTATCCCTTATGTAAGGCTTCATTACAAAACGAATGATATCAAATTTAGCATGAACCGTTCTAGAGAAGGCACGTTCAATTAATAAATATCAAATAGAGAACAAAACTTATTCTTTTTAACCACAAAGATCACATTTTCATCGACGCATCCCCCCATATTTTGCAACCCTGGACAAAACCAATATTTTCCCATCGCATTCCTTGACGCTAGTGGCAAGGAATTCAATTAAAAGCAAACGATGGGGATGGATAGAAAAAAGTTCCCATCGCCATTGGATCCGAAACTTTCGTGTAAAGAGATAAAAACATAAATAAATAAAGATGAGGAAAAATAAAAAAGAACAAAACAATGAGTAAGAAAAACAGTGAAAATCGCATTCCGTCGAAAGCGAGCGCTGCCGGTTACAGTTGGCGTACCACGGAGCGCAAGCCGCGTTCAGATATAGGACGGAACTACGGGGATTGTCCTACTGGACATGAGGTCGATAGGGTTGGCGCCACAGCGCCCATATAGAAAAGACAAATAAATTTTGCAGTTGTGGTTAAAACCAATGGTTCCCTTCCCAGCTCGATGGTTTCGTTCGATTCTAGAATCATTCGTTCGTTCCAGAGATCGTTCGTTCGTTCCTGGGATCGTTCGTTCGTTCCAGAGATAGTTTCAACGCTTTCGTGCAGTGGCGTAATTAGTGACGTAACCGTTTCAGGCCCACAGGGGACCGAAATGCAATTCAACTATCAATAAAGAGTTATTCAAAGTACATTTTTATATTCTACATTTTTTTTTTATTTGTTCCATCCGTATGATACCATTCTTTCTGCGACCGAGTAAAGGTAGGAAAATCGCACGCTGTGGTTCCGTGTTCGATCCTCGACGCACCTAAACACTATCCAGGTGTCTCTACTCTGAGTACGAGCACGATGCATTTGCAGGTCTGAAAGTCCATCTAAGAGAGGATGAGTTGGGGTGGATGGTACGGTCTCTGTGGTTGCCACTCCCAAGCACGTAGCCGGAAATAAAACGCACAATTTCTCGACGAAAAGAATAACATTTTTTTAAAATAAAATGCATCTGCTAAGCAGTATACATTTCGCAAAATGAGTCGCCATTGTCGTCCACTGTTTTGCCAAGTATTATATATTTGATACTTTCTACTGTTCATTTTTATGTAAATTTTTAGATATATCCCTAACAGCATATTTTTTTCACAGTGACGTAAGATTTACGTCACACTGTGACTTTGGGACGTCACAGGACGTCGCAGTACGTCTCGGCTATGTCATATTGAGGTCACTGAGAAGTCATTTTGGTCATTTTCATGGTCGTTTGTGACGTCGCATATTAACTTGTTTGTGACGTCACATTGTAATTGCCATTGTAATGTCGTCACATTGTTACGTGTTAATTAAATTGTGTAAACGTCACAGAATATAGTCACAATGAAGTTACAAAGTTACTAATACGTAACGTCGCATAGAAGTCACAAATATAATGTCACATTGTGAACCAGGTGTCACGTGACTACAACGTCACTGTCACACATGTGACGTTCTTTGCTGTGAGGGATTTAATTGGAAAACATGCAAACTCTCGAGAAAGGCTTAAGCTAGCGGTCTAAAATGTGTAGCATTCGGTTTAGAATAAAAAATTACGCGTACAATGATTATTTTGTTAACATTATTGAATGTCGAGATATTTTTAAGATGTTTTCAAAAATTCATTCGAACATGTGGGTGTCTTTCGAACAGTTAATCGTGTTTAAAATCAACAGGATTCCAGTTTTCACGTATCGTAATTAAAGTACTTTATTACGTTCGAAAGGGTCCATTCGATCACAAGATATATTATCGAGATACACCTGTACACAGACATCACCTCAGAAACATTCGATTCGAGTTCGGGGATGCTTGAAACGTGTTCTTCCTTCGAAAACTTGAATTCATATTTTTAACCCCGTCACAATACTTCCCCTATATATTATACCAATGTAGGGAAAGAAATGATAAAGCAATACACAGAACAAATGTCCTTGAAATTTCTTTATTGCAAAGAAAAGATTAGGGGAAACTTCCAAATCATCATTTATTACATGATAATTTGTTCGTTAAGATATTGCTTTATTAAATGACTCGAAATTTCTAATAAAAATAAAATGTTTCTATTTATCAAGCAAACATAAACGTTTTATATGTATTATTAGAATATAACGTTGCAAAAGTATTTATTGCCTATTTCTATATTTATCCATTATTGTTAATAACAAGAAAGACCAATCATGCTTAAAGCATTGATTATGAAACACTTTCCAACTTCAATGCAATTTTATTTAAAACAGTCGAAAATGCAATACATTCCTCGGTAATATTTTAAAACTTATCATAATACTACATTAATTTATTATATTTGAAAAATTAAACCTTCATTGAAAAACATGAACTTCATTCAAATGACGGCATTGAAATAAAAATTGCCTGGTTTAAATATATCTGAAGAGCGATACATTCCACGGTAATATTTTTAAAACTATCATAATACTACGATAATTTATTATATTTATAAACTTCATCGAAAACAACTGAAATTAATTCAAATGACGTCATAGAAAAAATAAATAAAAAGAACGAATATGAGTCTGCAGGGAAAGACATGTGCTGTCCACATCAGAATTTTTAACAATATTACAACAATGATTTATAGAAGTGAACGGGGATTATTTTCAGGTCATTTCGAAAAAAATGTATGATCTATATTTAAAGATCCATCAAATTTTTGGCGAATAAAATGTTCAACAAATTTAAGCTGTGTACCAAATTTTAACTCTCTAGGACGTAGGAAAGTGCATTAAAAATGCCATCAAATAAATTTATCATGAAGAGTTATATAAAATTTAAAAAAATGAAAAATTGTTATCTACCAAATTTTTTTTAAAACGTGAAGCCACTCCCATATGCAAAACGTTTAAACAAATGGAGAGATATTTATTATATAATATATCTCTCTTTTCTTTCTGGAAGATATCCCAAAGTCAGAATTTAATTGAATTTGTTTTTTTCCCTATATTAAATAATTTTTAATTAAAAAACTACTTAACATATTTTACTGAATTTTTTTTTATATATTCTATGGGATAATGTGAATATTTTCTAAAAATTTCGAAGCAATTCGTGAATTTTAAATTTACTTAAAAAATGTTTGAAAAATTAGGTCCCATAGGGTTCAATGTATTTCATTTTTTCAACCCGGGTTCAATAAAAAACTAATTGGGTGATATTATTTATTTATATTCCCATAGGTCCTACAGACCGTCTGAACAACATACTAAAATTTCATTTTGATAAAGTCATTTTTACGGCAGTTATCGTGCTAACGGACAGACAGACAGACAGACAGACAGACAGACAGACAGAATGAACAAAGTCATAAACACTTTTCAACTTTGTTGTAAAGTGTTAAAAAAATGTAAAATAATTTTGCTTTACGTCTGGCTTACTAGTAACAAACAGAAAAAAAATCAAATGTTTTCTAATGATTTTGTGTCAATATAGTTAATTTTTTATAAAATTATTAACAAAAAGGTTCTACTGCTTACATTCAGATTATGATACATTCAGATTTTTATGTGATGTGATTAAAAATAAATATTTTAACTGGTGTGGCATTTTTCTATTATTATTTATTTTCCTATATAAATATTTCTTCAAAAAAATGTTTTTTTAGCAATCCTATGAGTATTGAGCGGAAACTCTCAGTGTTGCCAATACTCATTCCTGCCAACTGAATTCCTTGTACCTACAAAAATGTCCTGCTTTAAATAAATTTATCTTCGAAAAATCGCAAATAAAAATTTTTGCTTCTTAAATTTAACTATCAGTCGAATATTTCACCAAAAGGAAATCTTCAAAAATGCTTCATTGTTTTATTAATAAATCCCGTTATAACCTTAATTATTTTAAGTATTTTATTCAAATATAAAAAAAAAAGTGGAAAGTGTTACCTTTTCGTATTTGAAAGCATTTTCACTCGATCTTTTGCAAATTCTAGCGGAACCCCAGGATTCCGTTGAACTTTGGTTGGAAATCACTGGTTTATACTATTACAATCACAGTGTTTTAATTTCTGATTATTTTAGACATCTATTTGGCCTAATTTTTATAGATGCTATTAGATACCTCCGACTAGCAATAATGACCTACAGAGATGTCCACTTTGTTGCCTAATTTTTCAATTCTTTTCACCTTCTCGCCAAATAAGTCCGGCAACCCCAGCGTCCATTACCGTGCGTTCTGTGCACAGAACCGTATCACCTTCGCTCGGTTCCCATCTTTGTTTTTGCCAGAATCCGCTCCTTAAATATCCCCTCCTACTCAGAGATCCTTATCGGATTCTTTGCGCCAACTTTCTTGCGACTCCCCCCCCCCCCTCAATTTTCTGATTTCATTTCATTCTTGTGCACTTAATTTGTGCCTCGGCCATCGAGCTTTAGCGGAGTGTGTTGGCGGAATTCCTGTCAGCCAAAGGAGCGTGTAGAAAAGGTTAAGGTTTGTTCGTTTTGTTCTTTGCCGGTTTGTGAATTGTGCACACAGTAAGGGATGTGGGGATGATACACCTTGAGACCTAAAACTGTCATATGGAACAATGCTGTGCAGTGCATGCCAAGACTTGTTTGTGCCAGTTAAAAAATCATTTAGATTTGTACAGCTAACCCAAAAATTAGGACACCTTTGATGTCTAGAGTTCTAATTATCCGATTGGCAATCCTCAACTTGCATTTGTTATAACTAAACTAGATGGTAAGCCCGCCGTATAAGATGCACAAAAATTCAGAATTATCTTGCAGGTTTTTCTGCGGGAACAAAAATGCTTCATACTAAGTTTACAACGCGCTACAACTTTTAAAGAACTTTTTTACCCCAACCGGGATTCTACAAAACTTCGAACTGGGCAGCCGACATTCTACCGTTGAACTACTGGGACGAAATTGCAAATTCTTATCGATAACTTCTGCAGAGTCGACTTTGACAAGACTATTTATTATTTCATTATAATTTATATTAATTAATTAAGATTTATAAAATCGGATCTGAAACTGCTCTTATCTCCTGCTATTTTTATCTCACGTTAGCCTCCTGTTATTTTTATCCTCCAGGTTAGCTTCCTATGTGGTCTTTAACCTCCCGAATTGAAATCGGTGTTCAATATACCAGAATCCACTGAATCCATGCTAGTCTTACTAGAGTCACTATCAGGCATCCGACATCTTCACACTAACCTACAGGGGCGCGGTAGCCCATTGGTTAGCGCGCTGGAGTTGCACTCGGTAGGCCCGGGTTCGATTCCAGCCACTGCCAAAACTGCCGCCGTGTTCATGCGGAGTACGATCACGTTAAACATGTGGGTCCGAAAGTCCTTCCGAGAGGTTGGTGGTAGGGGAAGGAGGGTACGGTCCCTGTGGATGCCTTCCCCACTGGGTTCCGGTCTAAATTGGATGGCACTTCCCGACCGTCCAAACTGTTACCTTACACCTTTCTGGTAGGTCGGACGGTCTGGGTTTCAACATCAACAACACTAACCTACAGGGATATATATGTTCGGGCGCCATTGTAAAATCCTTAATGTCTCAACCGGGAATCGAACCATGGATTTGCGTACTGGCAATTCGACGCTCTACCGTTAAGCTACTGGGATGGATTCCCAAGACCTTATCGTTGAAGTAAACTCTGCATTCTCCACCCTCTAATGTCACATTGGTGTGCAAATGATAATCTGACTAGCCACATCCTGCTATTTCTACCTTAGGTTAGCCTCGTGATGCTATATTTATCCTCCAAGTTAGATTCCTGCTTGGTCATTGACCTCCCTGAAATCGGCGCTTAATATCAGCAAGGTTCTTTACACATTATATTACAATATTGAATTTAATTCTCCTAAAAAGAAGAATAAGAATATCTGTTCCAGTTATACAAAATTGTTTTCACATGTAGACATGACGAATGAAAGATATTGGTTCAATTTGTATTCGAAAATACGGAAAATATGAAAATTGATCAATATATGTCATAATGAAAGAACTATAGAATTGGATCAATATATGTCAAAATGAAAGTATTAAGATGGTATTAGAAAATAAAATCGTAGTACTTTTGTTTTGTTTCCACATTTGGATAAACACAAATGAGGTTTAAAAATACTTTCGAAAATAAAACAGATAACGTAAGAAATTGAAAATAGCAATAATGCCTTGTAATCTTTAAACCCGAAGGCCGTAATTTATATAATACAATCAAAAATGCAATTCCCATAAAATTTAATTTTATATGCATTTCTTTATTTTTTGAATTGGAAAAGATTTAATAAAAATCGTCTGCAGTATAAACACGTTGGAATTAATTTCAAATACATAAATTTGCGAAAAAAATATCGTATTCATAATGCAATAATATCTAAGCTTGGTGTATCGGTAACATAAATCGAAGCGTATATCTTAAACAATATAGTTGGCGAGATTTTAGTTTGATGTATATACCAGAAAGCTAGTTAGTAAAACAATTTAATATTATGACATGAAGTCTATGGTTGAAGGATTTAGATGAAATCGGAGCAAAATCTAAAAGTAAGAACAGTAGCTAACTATAAACAGCTAGCAAGTAATTTGTATCGCTTTGAAAGCCTGTAAACGAAACAAATAAGTGTGAAAACTGGAATAAGCTTATTGAACTTTACTGGAGTTTTATTTTACAATATATTATTCAAGCATTTCGGCTCCATCGGACTAAAGCCACCCCGATGTTTTTTTTTTTTTTTAATTTATATCTCTACAACCCTTGGGCCTAGAAACACAAAATATTTTTTGAGACTTGACAAAACGTCTAATCTAAAGTCTAGACTAGACAAAACGCCAAAAACGATTCATTAGAAGACCATCAAGATATTCTAGGTTAATCACCTGAATTCAGTGAAAAGTATCGAAATTTTCGAAAAAATATCAAACTTTTTTTAATCCAATTCAAGTTATCAAAATTGGCAATTCAAGTCATCCTCTAAAAAGTATTTACTACGTACTTACTGTGATTCATAGATAATCACTTAGAACTTTGAGTTAGCGACTAAAAAATTTTATGTTTTTCTTATCTACCATGAATATTTTAAAAGAAAATCCATGATAAAATGATATTCTGTTTAGACACGCGTTCATTCTGCTCAAATAATTGTCATTAATGCATACATACATCGTTCACATACTGGAGGTTAAAGACATCCTGACTCCATAGAAACTTCACATTGGCTCAGATGAACGTTCATATGTTTACATACTTTTTCTGCTCAAGTAATGTCATGTTGTACATACATTGTCTACAGATCAGAGGTTAAAGTCAGCTAGACTAGGAACTCTGCAATTGGTGCACATTGTAACTAGATGAACGTTCCCATATCGGAGGTTAAAGTCATCATGACTAGGCACTCCTCTACTGGTTCACATTGCAACTGGAGATGAACGTTTGGACCATCCCTAAATTGCCTAAAGGGAAGTAAATATCCAGATCTGTACCAACCCCCCCCCCCCCTCCAAACTGCTTAAACCCAAATGTGAAACAAACTGCCACATTAGGAGCCAAGTCAAAATAAAAGCTAGTAAATAATAATATTGAGTTTCCATAGAACGGGTCAATAAAATAATGTCACAGAATGATGATAAATACAAAATGTTGAGACGAGAGATTGAAAGCGCTTGGTGTTGGTGCTCTGTCCTGGACGACTAATTCGTGTAAGTTAAACGTTTGGTGGTCTAATATGGTAAATCAAAAATGTAGTTCCAAACATAGATCGAGATAACGCCTCTATACACGTATTTCACGCTATAAAATAAGCAAATACGCTTTATAAATTAAGTAATGCATATTTTTACGCACCGATTTTGTAAACGAAAATCCCTTTTTAGAATTGCAAATTAAACAGATTTGTCTTGAAAATAATTCTATTACATACTTAGGTGTAACAGAGGAGAAATTACAAGAAGATTTGGCACTTGCTCAAATAGCATTGGTTATCTCTCTCTCTCTCTCTCTCTCTCTCTCTCTCTCTCTCTCTCTCTCTCTCTCTCTCTCTCTCTCTCTCTCTCTCTCTCTCGACGAATTTATAATTCAAGATTGCAACTCCTACTTGGAAAATTGACTGAAAATTTAAAAAAATGTGTTCATGTGTGTGTGTGTGTAAACATTTTAAAACTCGATTCATAAAGTTTATAAGGCATATTAATTGTGGTATCAAATATGCAATGTATTTTGTTTATTAACACAATTAAAGAGTAAAGTGCATTTTTTTTTATCTTATTTTTTTTTTCAACGTAGAAAAGTCAGAAATTTATATCCTGTTGGGCGATAACCCTGTAATTTGCTTTTATACAAAATACAATAAATATAATACATACCTGTAAATTTGAGGGAAATTAAACATTTGTTAAAAATTACTCCTCTGGAAAGCAAAATATTCTTTCAAATCAAGTCAAGGAGTATTTTTACTCTTCTGCAAAAATTCTATCTCGATCACTGGTTCCAAATACAGGCGCAGCAAGTTAAAAAAAATCTGAAGTGGGCAGCACATAACTTTCCATATATAATGCAATGAATTTACTACTTTTACAGTAAAAAAAAAATAGATTATTTTTATAGTAGTTATTTATATTCTTTCTAAAATATTGAATTTTCGTCAAGGAGTCGTCATTTTCCATGTCGTCATCATCAATGAGTCGTCATTGACTTAGCATCATTTTTATCCATTTGGCGAGTTTTTCGTTAATTTAGCAACAATAATAAAAAGTCGTCAAGTTGGCGACATTCCACTAAATTCGTCGCCAAAATCTCGCCAAGCGTTATGGACGAAGAAATAAGTTATTCTTACAGCAGATAAATGACTATTGGCGTTCAAATACAAAAGTATTACACAAAGTATCTTTTTTCATGAATGAAACGAGCTAGATCCACGACAATGATGTCACCCAATTTATCGCATGGTATTACATATGAAAAGTGAACATGTTTCTCAATAGGAAATACTTTTTTTTAATTTTATATGACTTTTTGATAATTTTTTTGAAAAATGTACAATATCTCGAGAACGGTTCATGTTAGCGTTCTAAAATTTATGTCAATCGTTTTCCAATGAAAAATTACATAATAAATGTCTATTTGCGTAACTTTATTAGAGGTTTTGATTTTTTGACGATTTTTCGAAATTTCACTCGAAAATTTAGGGGGGTTCTGAACATTCGAGTGTGTATAAAAACAATAGGCTTCCAGTGTTTGCGGATTGTGATTTTTGTACCAAATTTCGTTCGAATCCGTCCATTCGTTCGTCAGTTATCGTCTCCAGAGACTCACTGACACACACACACACACACATCACTTCAAAAATGTTTGATTCGAGATCAGGGATGCTTGAAACGTGCTCTCCCGTCGAAAACTCGAATTCGAATTTTCGACCCCGTCACAATACTTTTCTTATACATTATTGTATGTAAGGAAAGTAATAAATGGAACGAAATTCACCATAATAATCAATATTCGCGTGGAAATATTGGTTCCTCCAGATAGGATTATTGTGTGAACGCCGGCCAATCTCACTGCTTCAGCATTGCCAATTCAACCATTCTTAATTGAACTAGAACCAACCGTATTTTCGAACATTTAGCCTTGGAAATGCCATTTAGTTATAAATCTATATCACACCTGGACATTGTGGCCAGGTGTAGGGATTTCCCTCTACGCGTAGGGACTTTAGTGCTCAAATTATAGCTGTGGGGACGAAAAGTTGCTTTATAAAAAAATCTCATGGACTTGAGGATTATTCGGATTTTGACATTTTAAAATCCTGAAATATTCGGACGTTTTATAATATTAAAAATGAATGACATTTTTATTATTTTAAAAATTTATTTTCAAAGATTGTTTTTGTAAGATGAGTTATATATAGATCATAAAAAATATTGAACTAAATCTTTAAAAAATTATACTGAATCTTAGAAAGTAAAAGATGCTCGTAAGTCGAAATGAACGACAGATTACCTTTCTAATTTCCAAAATCGAAATTGATAGAGTATTTATTTTCAAATTTGCATCGAAAAGTAAGATTAATATTTGTCGAATAGAATATTTTCTTCCTTATCAAGTTAGGCTTAATATTACGCACCAGATCTATAATCCAATAGGAAAATTATTGAAACATATTCAACGTGCAAAATGGATTTGTCGACATTTTAACAACAAATTTAAAATTTTGAACTTAAATTCGGCTTCAAAGCTTTACAAACATCACTCTTAATACTCCGAAAATTTCACTTTTGTATTGTACACAATTTTTTGTTAGTTTTCACTTAGTTCATGAACCCCCACTGGGTTCCGGTCTAAATTGGGTGGCACTTCCCGACCGTCCAAACAGTTACCTTACACCTTTCTGGTAGGTCGGACGGTCTGGGTTTCAACAACTTAGTTCATGAAGAAACTAGATGACAAAATGAATTTATAAATTGAACAAATTGACAGTAATAAATTGCAAACAAGTAGTTATCTTCAACCATGCACATGCATGCAATGTACTTAATACTTCATTTAAAATGTATTTAAATTTTATTTTAAAAAAAAGATTTTTAATATTTTACTATTGTTGCAAATCGTATTTATAAAATGGAGATAATTATCAAATATATCATATTTCTACCACGCATATTGAGAGGCTATGTAAAATGATTACCATAATATATAAAATGGGATATCGTTACGTATTTTTTTCAAGTTTAATCGCGGTGCGAATACCAAATTCAACATCCTGTTAACAACATGTTAAACATAACGATACCTACTGAACATCCTGTTAACAACATCCTGTTAACAACATGTTAAACATAACGATACCTACTGAATACTTTCTCCTAAATTCTGCCAATTAATTCCAAGCGTTACAAGTCACTAAACTTTTAAAGATTCTTCAAAAAATTAAAATGTGGCTTCAGGACATAAACCACGCCCACTCAATTTCAGCTAGATTGAATTTTCAGAAGAAAAAGAATTCAAAGAAATACATTTATTTTTTAAAAGATTATCACGAAAGTGAAAAGTGCACGTCAGTGTGAACATGTGGTTCGCTTTCGATTCTTTAAAAAATTAGTTTCGCAATAATTATCAAGCCCACTGAATTCCAGAGAATTTTACATCATTAGAAAAAAAAAATAGTGTTTTAATTTTATATTATAGTCCGGAAATGAATTTTAGTCAGGATGAATTGAGCGGTTTTAATTTTTTAGCAAAACCAATTTCGTTTCCGTAGTAGTCTGTTGGATATTAACTACGTCCACTAAATTTCTGCAAGATAAAATTTAAAAAAAAACTAAATTGAATTGCAGTTATGCTAAAATCTTTTTCGTTAAATTAAAAAAGGACTTTTATTAGGAGTAAACATCCCCCCTCTCTCCATTATTTTTTGGTATATTATAACACATTTTTAAAGCGTGGGGATTTTTGTAGGGACATTCCAGCATCGTGTAGGGAGAAGTAAGGACATTTTAGTCCAGCTGTAGGGATATTTTCCACGCACCTGGGCATGACGTCCTTCAAGTTTCACGCTAAGGAATTTTGGTGTAATTATCTGAGTTAACAGATCAAAATTTTCAAAAAATTATCAAACTATATTTCATATCATATTCACGTTATCGAAATTGGCTATTTAAATTAAAATAAATAATTAATTAATAATTAACTACTTTCTGTGATTCGCAGACGACTACTCAGAATTCTGAGTTTGAGTGTAATATTTCAAATTTTACTTATCTACGAAAAATATATTAAAATAAAATAAAGAATAAAATGATATTTTATTTACTGAGAAAGCCCCATTCCACAGTAAACACATCAATAAAAAACGCTGCATAATAATCAGGAAGCAGGAAGTTAAAATAAATAGAATGGAATTTGCAATACTCCTGTGGGAACATTGGTTTTTCCAGACAGGATCATCGTGTGAACGCCGGTTAATTTCACTGAGTCAGCACTGCTAATTCAGCCATTTTGGGACAAAGTCTAGTCATTTTTAACACTTTACAACAAAGTTGAAAAGTGTTTATAACTTTGTTAACACTTTACAACAAAGTTGAAAAGTGTTTATGACTTTGTTCATTCATTCTGTCTGTCTGTCTGTCTGTTAGCACGATAACTGCCGTAAATATGACTTAATCGAAATGAAATTTTAGTATGTTGTTCAGACGGTTTGTAGGGCCTATGGGAATATAAATTAATAATATCACCCAATTAGTTTTGGATTGAACCCGGGTTGAAAAAATGAAATACATTGAGCCCTATGGGACTTAATTTTTCAAACATTTTTTAAGCGGATTTAAAATTCACAAATTGCTTCGAAAATTTTAGATAATATTCAAATTGTTCCATAAAATATATAAAAAAAAATTCAGTGAAATATATTTAGCTTTTTAAATAAAAATTAAAATAATAATAACACCTCTTATATGAAGCGATCACCTGACCACGCTATGAAAAGATCACGTGACTCACTTCAAAATGATATATAGCATCCATCTTGTCTCAAAATCGTGATTTTTAAAGTTCTTTTTAATTCATATTGATCGTTGTATCCGTCCTAAAACCACTTTATATTTCTTAAATTCTGTGCATCTACATACTGAAACAGCGCAATTACAATATATTTGAGGTTAAATGCTCATCCAAATTTGATTATTTCTACAACGAAGCCTATGTTTCACCTATGTAAAATGTAAACAGCAAAATATGTTGAATGAGTTGTATTAGAATTGCTGTATTTCTTTAACACAAAATCATTTAGTTCATGGAGTCTGCATAGCTGATATGAATGAAATATTCATTGATTTTACAAAGAGAAGGACGATTTTTTTCGATGAAGTCTTAGGCATAGAGTTTAATTATTTGTAGCTCCATGGTCTTAATTTTTAAATAAAATAATTTATTATAGTATTGTGATGAACGACATGAATGGAAAATTATTTATGAATGAAATGCTGCTTTTATAGAGGGGCCAGGCGTGTTATTTTTTCTATGACGTCATTTGAATGAATTTCAGTTGTTTTCGATGAAGTTTTCAAATATAATAAATTATCGTAGTGTATGATAATTCTAAAATTATTACCGAGGAATGTATCACATTTTAGAGATGTTTAAACCAGGCAATTTGTATTTCAATGCCGTCATTTGAATGAAGTTCATTTTTTTCGGTGAAAGTTAAAGTTTTCAAAGATAATAAATTAATGTAGTATTGTGATAAGTTTTAAAATATTACCGAGGAATGTATTGCATTTTAGACATGTTTAAATAAAATTGCATTGAAGTTGAAAAGTGTTTCATAATCAATGCTTTAAGCATGATTGATCTTTCTTGTTTCTTTTACATTTAGCCATGGAAATTTACTTCTAGTCATTTAGTTATAAATCTACACCACATCCATGTAGTAGGACAACCTTCGCATTTCGCTCTTGGGTGGGTGACCACCTGGGAACACCGCGTGTTGATGGCAGATTTCGTGCGCGGTAGCCTGGTGGTTTGCGCGCTGGATTTGCACTCTGCCACAACTGCCACCGTGTTCATGCGGAGTACGATCACGTTAAACATGTGGGTCCGTAAGTCCTTCCAAGAGGTTGATGGTAGGGGAAGGAGGGTACGGGCCCTGTGGATACCTCCCCCATTGGGTTCCGGTCTGAATTGGGTGGAACTTCCCGGCCGTCTAAACGGTTACCTTACACCTTTCTGGTAGGTCGGACAGTCTGGGTCGCAACAATAACAACCTTTGCATTTCACCAGTGGACTGAACAGAAATGTCGAAGTTATCATCTGAATTAATAGAAAAGTATCGAAATTTTGAGAACAATATTAAACTATATTTTTTATAAAATTCACGTTATCGTAATTGGCAATTTAAACCGTCCTGGATGGATAATAATTATATTTCTGTAATTCCTAGACGACCACTCAGATTTCTGAGTTTGAGTATAATATTTCAAATTTTACTTATCTACCATAAATATACGAAAATAAAATTAAAGATAAAATGAGATTTCAGTAAAGAGAACATCTTCTTGTCATTATTCTGTCAATCAAGAACACTGCACCAAATACGGTCGCAGGAAGTTGAAATGAATGAAATGGAATTCTTCCATTAATACACCCCTCAAATACTCTTGTAGAATTATTGGTTTCTTTGGATAGGATTATCATGTGAACACTGGCTACTTTCACTGCTTCAGCATTGTCAATTCAGCCCCTTTTAGACTAGATCTTGCTCTTTTTTCAGTCATTTACTCATGGAAATTTACGTTTCGTCGTTTAGGTGTGTTAAACATCTACACCACACCTGGGTAGTACGTCATTCGATTTACCGGTGGATCGACAAGAAATTTTGGAGTTATCACCTGAATTAACAGAAAAATATCAAAATTTTAGAATCAATATCACTAAATCTTTTATCAAATTCAAGCTATCAAAATTGGCAAATAAAGCCATCCTGGAGGGAAAAAATTAACCAATTTCTGGTGATTCATAGACCATCACTTGGAATTCTGTGCAAATTAGCAGTTAGTAATTATGTACCAAACAATTCAAAATTAATGAACAGTATAAGCCTTCAACGACAACTTAATTTTCATGATTCCACTTTAAATTTTTATCAGATACTGAATTTTTGTTCTATTTTAATTTTTTATTTATAAATACATTTTTGTTCATACGACGGAATTTTTATTATTGTTATTACACAGTAATAATTAAATGGTAGATCGCGAGACTTGGAGAAATTATTATTTGAAGTAGTTTAAATATAATATGAATGTTTTTATATGAAGTATGAAACAACACGTGGAAATATTATAGTTTAAATAAAATATGATTTTTTAAAATATAATATGAATGTTTTTATATGAAGTATGAAAATATATGGTAGACCGCGACACTTGGAGAAATTATTATATGAAGTAGTTTAAATATATTATGAATGTTTTAAATGTAATATGAATGTTTAAATATAATATGAATGTTTTAAACATAATATGAATGCTTTTATATGAAGTAGTTGTTGGCTGCCAAAGTCTGCCCAAATTAGAGTTAAGGCCATGGAATATGTATTTACTGTAATATACTGGAAAAAAGTTTTTTTAATTTATATATTTCCGAATGTGTTTAAATTACTGTTGTAACGGGATAAAAAAAAATGGAATTTAGTTCGAGTAGTGGGCAGTTTATGCAGTCACAAAAATTCATGCCATTCAAAAAGTAATAAAATAAAATTTTTGAATGAAAGAAAGCGACTGATAAAAAACTATCATTAAACAAAATTGAATTTTGCTCAAAAGCATTACACCACAATTGAGAAATCCTTTTAAAATTATAATTATGTACTGGAACAAATCATAACAAATACTAGAACTAAACAATTTCCCGGGTTGTAAATAAACAGATTTTTTTCTTTTTTTTTACCAATGAATGCTTATAATATTGCTACAATCTTATATTTAAAAATTCAAATCACTATCCGTTAAACTTGAGATTTAAAATTCTTGAATTTTAATTCCTACTACCGAAGTACCAGCCATCTGGAATTCCCTGTTTCGCGAGCGAAACGTTTGTTTATGAACTTGCCACCGTGCCTCCAGAGAAATTCAAGACGCATTTCCTCCATGCGTTTTATGATGTTTTCAGCAATTGCAAAGAAAATTCGAGCCTATAAAATAACAAAAAAATTTCCTCGAAGTTTAAAAAAGGATAACGCCGAAATACACCTACTCGGGTTCTCAAGTACCTGTGTACCAAATTTCATGGCCGTACGACTTTTAAATTTCCCACTACAGATTGCATACTCAAGCACACAGACATATTTTTCTTCTCCACATGTATTAACTCAGCGAATATTGCAGATAATTGCACCATGTTTTTTCTTTTAACTAATTACTGCACAGCGGAATTTTTTCTATTATAAATATTTTGAACAAGTGACCGTAAAACAATTTAGACCATTACGTTTATAAAAATACACTCTACCGGAAAAAATTTATATAAAGGAATATAACATTTAATTTGAGCAAACTCTGGAAGATTGTAATAAAATTTATTGCACCATGTTTAAAATCTGAAACTTAAAATATAAAACACTTTAGAATAACATTATTTGTTTGATCACACCAAACAGAGATCGAGATAACGCCTTTATACACGTATTTCACGCTATCAAATAAGTAAATACGCTTTATAAATGTAGTAATGCGTACATTTACGCACTGATTTTGTAAACAAAAAAGGAAAAAGCTGTTTTTTAGAATCGCAAATTAAACAGATTTAGCTTGAATGTAAATTTAATTTTGAGAAATCTGTTCCTTTATGGAAAAGCAAAAAGCAAAGAAGGTTGGAATTTTGAACGAAAAAAATAAAAAAAATATTTTACTTAATAGGTTTTTAATTTTCTTTTCCCTTTGTTTGTTTACAACTATATGGAGAAACGAAGCGAAAGGTAACAATTTTGATATTTCATCCTGAATTATGTGATTAGTTATTTTTATGGGAAAAAAAGCATTGTTAATGATACTATGATGAATTTAAAATTCAAGATTGATGACCCAGTAATTTTTTTTTATACAAAATATAAGAACTTTAATAAATACTTGAAAATTTGAGAGTAATTGTACATTTGTTGAACATTATATTTACTTAAGCAAAATACTCCTTAAAATCAAGTCAGGGAGTATTTTTACTCTTCTGGAAAAAATCTATCTTATATAATGCCATGAATTCACTACTTTTACAGTAAAAAAAATAGGTTATCCTTATAGTAGATACGTACATTCTTTCCAAGATATTAAATTTTCGTTAATTAGTCGTCATTTTCATTGATTTAGCATCATTTTTATCCATTTGGCGAGATTTTCGTTAATTTGGCAACATTTAAAAAAGTCACCGAATTGGCAACATTCCGCCAAATTCGTCGCCAAAATTTCGCCAAGCGTTATAGACGGAGAAATAAGTTATTCTTATAGTAGATAAATGACTATTGGCGTTCAAATACAAAAGTATTACTTAAAGTATCTTTTCTCATGAATGGAACCAGCTAGATCCACGAGAATGATGTCATCAAATTTATCGCATGATATTACATATGAAAAGTTAACATGTTTCTCAACAGTTAATATTTTTTTTTAATTTATGGGATTTTTTGATAACTTTATTTAAAAAATATGCAATATCTCGAGAACGGTTCATGCTTGTGTCCTAAAGTTTATGCCAATCGTTTTCTAAGGAAAAATTACATAAGTAATGTCTATTTGCGTAACTTTATTAAAGGCTTTGATTTTTTGATGATTTCACTCGACTTTTATACCAAATTTCATTCGAATCGCTCCATTCGTTCGTGGGATATCGTCTCCACAGACTCAATGACACACACACACACACACTGACATCACCTCAAAAATGTTCGATTCGTGATCAGGGATGCTTGAAACCTGCTCTCCCGTCGAAAACTCGAAATCGAATTTTCGACCCCGTCACAATACTTTCCTTATACAATATGTATATAAGAAAAGTAACATATAAATTTAGACATCTAAAATAACATATTTAGATGTCTAAAAATTCGGACACTGCTTTTAACTCTCAAGGAATCGAAAATGAAACGGCACGCAAAACTGAGCAGGGTCAAAATTGCAAATGAAGTCACCATAAATATAAATAAATAGGGATTCGAAAAGCAAAATACTCCGTGAATTATTAAAATTAATTAAAAGAGAGGTTTTATCAAAAACAGGGACAAAATTAAAATTAATACAATTTAGGATAAAGCAATAGAAAGTTTATTATTTTTAATATCACGCGAATGTTCGGGAAATTTAATGCCAACAGTATAACTACCATTATAAAAATAATAATTATTACTTTTTAAATTATCGGCACTAATGTAACTGAACATTGAGAATAGGCTAAATTAAATTTTAATTTACAAATAAAGTAAACCAGAGTGGACGATTATAGAGAAGGCTCAATTCATAAGGCAAAAGGTTGGAAATTGGAGCAAGTTTAGTGTTAAGATAAATACATTTAGAACGGATAGTAGAGAAAATTTTAATTAATGCGAGGGTCACACTGAAATTTTTGAGATAAGGCTACTTGGTACATATTAAACTTACAAACTCTTTAAGTGTTTTCAAAGTACTCCCCTCCAACATCAATACACTTTTGTAGGCGAATTTTCAAATGATTAAATGCTTCAAGCCATCCACTTCTTGGAATCGACAAAAAATATGCTTTCATAGCCTCATCAATCTCATCTTCGGAATGAAAAAGACGCCCACGTAAATTTTTTTTTAAATTAAAAAATAGTCAAAAGTCACACATAGCAAAATCAGGAGAATAGGGTGGATGCTCTATCACTTTGATGTTTTTTCGTTCAAGAAATTCGACAATCAATCTTGCTTAATGAGAAAATGCATTGTCATGGTGAAGCATGAGTCCCCTAACATTCACTTCCTGAAGAATTTCTGGATGACACCAGTTAGCTGTAACTGTATTCTGTCTCTCTAGCCTTAGATCAGATCTGTACCTCTGAAGAACACGGCAGATATTAATTTTTCACCATTGTCTTTTCACCATTGCCATAATATAGGTCTTAAAAGACCCATATTTTACTTTCTTGGCGTATTGGAACGTCAAAAAACGGTATGTGCGTTTCATCACCAGTCATGATTTTAGAAATAATGCGGTGCCCGCCATCATTAAGTAATATTAGGGTTTCTTTACTGATTCTAACATGCTCCACTTTTTGGTGTGCTGTTAAATTATGGAAGACCCAAAGACAAACTAATCTTTTCATATGCAATTCTTCATGAATAATTTTATGTGTAGCTGCGGATCCAATGTTAAGTTCTTTTGTATCATTTGGTAGGTACAGCGATTATCATCGAATAACATTTTCCGAATAGCTCACACATTTTCTGGGATTGCAGCTGACAAAGGTCTTCCTGTGTGTTCTTCATCCAGGAGAGAATCTCGACCTCTTCTAAACTATGTAAACCATCTGAATACAGTGGCACGAGATGAAGCATCATTTCCATATGCTAATTGTAGACATTGAAGATATTCTTCTTGATTTAGCTCCACTTTAAAATCATAGAAAATCATGCTCTCGCGTCAACTCCATTTCCTTTTCCATCAAAATTTATTCTACGATAGCTAAATTATAATTGTTGCCACAAATTATCGTCTGCGGGCATAAAAGAGTTCAAATTTAAATATCCGACCAATAATATTTTTCTAACGCATATCGCATGCCCCCTGTTTAAAAAATTTCAGTGTGACCCTCGTAACGTCAAAGAAGTGAGCGACTTCGTAACTTAGATTAAAGTTGATTTCGTCGCGTAAATAATCAACAGAAGAACGGACATTAAAGACACAATTAAAGCAATAAAAAAAAGTTGCTGTTTTTGACTGGATATAAACCCCAATGCATTATTTTCCTTTAACATATGCCTCTGATGATGAACGTTTTAAGTCCGAAAAAGCTAGGACTTTTAAGGTGATTTTAACGTCTTTTAATGTGATCAAATAAAGACATTCTAAAGTTCCGAATTTCAAATTTAAATATCCGACCAATAATATTTTTCTAACGCATATCGCATGCCCCCTGTTTAAAAAATTTCAGTGTGACCCTCGTAATGTCAAAGGAGTGAGCGACTTAGTAACTTAGATTAAAGTTAATCAAATAAAGACATTCTAAAGTATTTATATTTTTTATTTTTGAAAGCATGTGTCTAAAAACAATTGCAGAAGAGCGAAAAGAGAGACCTTATAATGTATAATTCGGATGAATGATTAAGTTTAATTAAATGTGTTTAGCTTTCATTAACAATTTTATCCTACTTGGGAATTGTATGTTCTAAAAATGCTCTAACTTTTGACATGTATTACAGCTAAGTAATGTATAAATGAGAGTTTGTGATAAACATTCCATTTCGCAAGAGACGCTTCTCAAGATTTTCAATCACATTCTTACCCATTTTATTCATGTATTCATGAATTTCCGTTACGTAACTGGCCATGTCTTCCGTCTAAAATTTCTTGGAAGTGGTACCAAAATTTTTAAGAGAATTTTCTCCGCTCGTTTATTAAGAGACATTCGCATGCGAGCATTGTGTAGCTTCGAGCGTGGATCCTCGAAAGAACGGATCATGCGTGAATGAATCCTCACGAAACGGTGTTTCAGGTGATTTGTGGGAATTTTAGTGGTGCTGGAAATTTGTTTCATGAATATTTTATGGTTCGTGGAATGTCTTAATGTTCGGGCCAAGTTTGGTGGAGGAGCTGTAAGGACAAATTTCTGACAATGCCAGCACGTGATTTTCTCTACAGACTCAACTTTGTTTATTTCTTTATGTACATTATACCAGTAGCGTGCGATGCTATGAAGCAAGAGGAGCGAGCTGCGGCTAAACGCTACCAGCAAAGCACTTAGCACAGTGGCAATATTAACATCAAGGAGAAGCCGGCTCTCTGAGCATGGTCTAATTTCTTTACAGCATAAAATATTTTTCCATGTTATACGAAATTAGATACACAAATTACGTTATATAAAATTTAGGATAAAAGGAATTTGTTTTGCATAACGCTTGAAAAAATATCCAATACTGAAATCAAATCATAATATTACTATTACAGCATCGGAAGAAATATATTTCATGCTACAAAGTCTTGTACAAAAATATTTCATAGGCAATAACATTTTTAAGAACGGAAAACGGGGAAAAAAACTGAAGTGCAATGCGGTGAGGCACCATAATGTTGTTTTCTAGTTGGTTCACCTTGGTTCAGCCAGCACAGCGTATACACCAGATTTTGAATTTAAATTAGCCTAATGGAAGCTTCCTCTTATATGTGTATTCTTTGATCTAACCCAAGCAGAAATTTGACCGCTTCATCTGCTCATCTCAGGGTAAATACAATTTTGAAGAGAAACAGTTTAACACCGTGGTATAATTGGACCGACTGCGTAACTTGCGATTAACAGGTGCATTTTTCAGTTAAACAATGTATAAATGATAAAAATAAAATGCTTTAATTGATGGATATATTGATATTTAAAATGAGTGGAGCGTTGTACCTGCTGCTTCGCCTCATCCCACTCACTACTGCATTATACACTATTAATCTGAAATTTATTGTACCAAAGAACGCATGAAAAAAAAAATCTGATGTGGGCAACACATGACTTTCCTTATATAATGAAATGAATTTACTACATTTACAGTTGAAAAAAAATGTGATTTTTTTAGTAGATACTTATATTCTTTCCAAGATATTGAATTTTCTTCAATGAGTCGTCGTTTCCATTGATGTAGCGTCATTTTTATCCATTTAGCGAAATTTTCGTTAATTTGGCAACATTTAGAAAAGTCGCCAAGTTGGCGACATTCCGCCAAATTCGTCGCCAAAATCTCACCAAGCGTTATGGACGGAGACATAAGTTATTCTTACACCAGATAAATGACTATTGGCGTTCAAATACAAAAGTATTACTCAACGTATCCTTTTTCACGAATGGAACGAGCTAGATCCACAAGAATGATGTCACCCAATTTGTCGTATGGTATCACATATGAAAAGTGAACATGTTTCTCAATAGGAAATATTTTGTTTTTATTTTATACTAGCAGCATACCCGTTCTTCGTACGGAGTATATAATATAAAGAAACTTATAATTCGCAATCATGTGCAAATTCTGTTAAAATATTAAATTTATTGCTCATAAAGAGAAGTTTAAGAATATCTGTTCTCACTATGCAGAATTTTCTTCACGGGCAGATCTGAAGAATAAAACATCCTGACCCCTTTTGTAAGCAAATTTACAAAAAAAAAAGGAATTGAATCATTATATGCAACCCCGTACTACTTACATTGTCGTAGATTAGAAAATATGCCAGTGTGTTAGTAGAAGATTACCCGTATTACAATATGAGTCTCAAAAATATTTGCCAGAATAAAGGAGATGACGTAATAAATTGAAAATATCAATAATCCCCGCAATCTTTTACCAGAAGGTCGTAATTGATTCCAATATATGCCACTATATATCTAAATATATGCCAATATACCTGTACTACTTATATTCTCGTAGATTAGAAGATATAATGCATTTGTAGAAGATTACGTACAACGTACTATATATGAGTTTCAACAATTTTCGTCATAATAAAACAATGTCATAATAACTTGAAAATATCAATAATCCCTGAATCAAAAGTCCCCGAAAATATCAATAATAATAATGTTTAAACCTGAAGACCGTAATTGATATTATCCAGTCAAAATGCAATGTCAATGAAATTTATTTTATATACATATCTTTATTTTTCAAATCGGAAAAGATTTAATATAAAATCGTATGCCGCATAACACATTGGATCCGTTGCTAAGCGACATGATATCATTTGTTTCAAATAAATTGATGGAAATCATATCATCTGAATAATGCGACCTCCATGGAAGATTTGGCGACATTTTAGTCAATTTAGTGATAACTTAAAAAATCCCCAAATTTATCGCCAAGTGGGACTGTAGAACAGATAGTCCCATTTTGCGACAAATTGACGAAACATCATCACAATACTATTCCCTAACAAAACACAATTATTTTCATTTATTAAGCGCGATTTTATCAATTCTATGATATTTTTATGGACTCACAAATATTTTTATCAATTTGGTGATATTAAAAAAATTCGTTAAATGTGTTACTAAGTAGGATGGATGGACTGTCCAACAAATGCTACCGAAACATCATTTCAGTAATCTATTCTAAAAAAACAAATCATTGATTTGCGTCATTTTTATAAATTTGGAAACATTTCCGCTAATTTGGTAAAGTTTAAGAAAAGTTACCAAGTTATTTAGAGATATTCCGCTAAACTCGTAGCTCTAAATTTGCAGATCTGAAGAATAAAATATTCTGACCCCGTTTGTATATACTAAATGAAAACACTAAAATTGTATTATAAGATACAGCCGTTCTACTCTTTTTCTGCTTCAACAATCGGCTAAATGAATTTATTGGGTAAACACAATATATGAGTTTATTAGCTAAACACAATATATGAGCTGGAAACCTTTTTGCTAAAATAAATGAAGATGATGTACGAAGTTCGCAATTTATATAATTAAAAGAACAACCAAACCTTTCATTTAAAAATATATTTTTACATCCATTTATTTATTATTCAAATAGAAAAAATAATAATAAATATTAACAACACATTTAATTTCATTCCGTTGCCGAGCAACATGATATAAGATAGAATCTTCCTCATAAAATGCGAAATTAAATAGCCATTTTGATTTCTTTATACTTTTAATCGTTGAGTAAAAGCTTGTGAAATATAACCACGGAAGTAGATTTTTCCATTTAAATTCATGTTTCAAACAATTCGTGTTTTCCGATAGTGACTAATTAATGCAAAAATCCTGCACCAAACTCGGAAATAAAGTTTTATTTCATTTCGCCGTTTTAAACAAACGATTTTCATCCTTTCCGTTTCAATAAACCACGGAGTTGGAGAGTATAACTCATAGGAAAAAGTTCCGTTTTTCATTAATATCTCGACAACCCCTGGTCTTAGAAACTCGAAACTTGGACTAAAATTATGGGGGGCTATTTCAAGGCTATCCACAAAATTTCATTAAATTCGGTTCAGCCGTTTTTCCGTGATGATGAGACAAACGAAAATTTCATTTTTTACTAATATCTCAAGAACCACTGGTCGTAGAAACTCAAAACATCGACTAAATTTTCAGTGGGGCTATTTCTAGGCTACCCACCAAATTTCATCAAATTCGGTGCAGCCGTTCTCCCGTGATGATGGGACAAACAGACAGACAGACAGACAGACAGACAGACAGACAGACAGACAGATTTTCAATTTTATTTATATAGACTAGCAGCATACCCGTTCTTCGTACGGAATATATAATATAAAGAAACTTATAATTCGCAATCATGTGCAAATTCTGTTAAAATATTAAATTTATTGCTCCCAAAGAGAAGTTTAAGAATATCTGTTCTCACTATGCAAAATTATCTTCATGGGCAGATCTGAAGAATAAAACATCCTGGCCCCTTTTGTAAGCAAATTTACAAAAAAAAAATAATTGTATCAATATATGCAACCCCGTACTACTTATATTGTCGCAGATTAGAAAATATGCCAGTGTGCTAGTAGAAGATTACCCGTATTACAATATGAGTCTCAAAAATATTTGCCAAAATAAAAGAGATGACGTAATAAATTGGAAATATCAATAATCCCCGTAATCTTTATACCAGAAGGCGTAATTGATTCCAATGTATGCCAATATATAACAAAATATATGCCAATATACCTGTACTACTTATATTCTCATAGATTAGAAGATATAATGCATTTGTAGAAGATTACTCGTACAAAGTATATGAGTTTCAACAATTTTCGTCATAATAAAACAATGGCATAATAACTTGAAAATATCAATAATCCCTGAATCAACAGTCCCCGAAAATATCAATTATAAGAATGTTTAAACCTGAAGACCGTAATAGATATTATCCAGTCAAAAATGCAATGTCAATGACATTTATTTTATATACATATCTTTATTATTCAAATCGGAAAAGATTTAATATAAAATCGTATGCGGCATAACACATTGGATCCGTTGCTAAGAGACATGATATCATTTGCGTCAAATAAATTAATGGAAATCATATCGTCTGAATAATGCGATCTCCATGGAAGGTTTGGCGACATTTTAGTCAATTTAGCGATAACTTAAAAAATCGTCAAATTTATCGCTAAGTGGGACAGTAGAACAGATAGACCCATTTTGCGACAAATTGACGAAACATCATCACAATACTATCCCCTAACAAAATACAATTATTTTCATTTATTAAGCGCGATTTTATCAATTCCAGGATATTTTTATGGACTCACAAATACTTTTATCAATTTCGTGATATTAAAAAAATTCGTTAAATGTGTTACTAAGTGGGATGGATGGATTGATCGACATATGCTACCGAAACATCATTTCAGTACTCTATTCTAAAAAACAAATCATTGATTTGTGCCAATTTTATAAATTTGGAAACATTTCCGCTAATTTGGTAAAGTTTAAGAGCAGTTACCAAGTTATTTAGAGATATTCCGCTAAATTCGTAGCTCTGAATTTGCAGATCTGAAGAATAAAATATCCTGATCCCGTTTGTATAAACTAAATGAAAACACTAAAATTGTATTATAAGATACACCCGTTCTAATCTTTTTCTGCTTCAACAATCGGCTAAATGAATTTATTGGGTAAACACAATATATGAGTTTATTAGCTAAACACAATATATGATCTTGAAACCTCTTTGCTAAAATAAATGAAAGTCATGTACGCGGTCGGCAATTTATATAATTAAAAGAACAATCAAACCGTTCATTTAAAAATGTATTTTTACATCCATTTATTTATTATTCAAATAGAAAAAATAATAATAAATATTAGCAACACATTTAATTTCATTCCGTTGCCGAGCAACATGATATAAGATAGAATTTTCCTCATAAAATGCAAAATTTAATAGCCATTTTTATTTCTTTATACTTTTCATTTTTCAGTAAAAGCTTGTATAATATAAACCAAGGAGATAGATTTCCCATTTAAATCATGTTTCAAACAATTGATGTTTTCAGAAAGTGACTAATTAGTGCAAAAAATCTCCCCCCAAACTCTGAGATACAGTTTTAATTCACTTTCAAACGATTTTCAAGCATTTCGTTTGGATAAACCACGGAGTTAGGGAGGAGAACTCCTAAGAAAAAGTTTGGTTTTTCATTAATATCTCGACAACCCCTGGTCTCAGATACTCGAAACTTGGGCTAAATTTATGGGGGGCTATTTAAAGGCTATCCACAAAATTTCATCAAATTCGATTCAGCCGTTATCCCGTGATGATGAGACAAACGAAAATATAGTTTTTTACTAATATCTCGAGAACCACTGATTGTAGAATCTCCATATATAAACTAAATTTTAAGTGGGACTATTTTCAGGCTACCCACAAAATTTCATCAAATTCGGTTCAGCCGTTCTCCCGTGATGATGGGACAAACAGACACACAGACAGATTTTCATTTTTATTTATATAGATGCCTTTTTGATAATTTTTTTGAAAAATGTGCAATATCTCGAGAACGGTTCATGTTAGCGTTCTAAAATTTATGGCAATCGTTTTATAATGAAAAATTACATAAGAAATGTCTGTTTGCCTAACTTTATTAGCGGTTTTGATTTTTTGACGATTTTTTCAAAATTTCACTCGAAAATTTAGGGGGGTTTTGAACATTCGATTGCGTGTAAAAGCAATAGGCTTCCAGTGTTTACGGATTGTGATTTTTGTACCAAGTTTCGTTCGAATCGGTTCATTCGTTCGTCAGTTATCGTCTCCACAGACTCACACACGCACACACACACACACATCACTTCAAAAATGTTTGATTCGTGATCAGGGATGCTTGAAACGTGCTCTCCCGTCGAAAACTCGAATTCGAATTTTCGACCCCGTCACAATACTTTCCTTATGCGTTATGTATATAAGGAAAGTAATATTGAAATTATCTCACCCTGCGTCACGTGGCATCAGGCGGAGCACTCAAATACACTGTATTACAGAAATAATTTCAAGCGCGTGTGCCCTATGCTTATACATTTCTAAAAAAATCTGATGTGGGCAACACATGACTTTCCTTATATAATGTAATGAATTTACTACTTTTACAGTAAAAAAATAGGTTTTTCTTATAGTAGATACTAATATTCTTTCCAAGATATTGAATTTTCGACAATTAGTCGTCATTTTCATTGATTTAGCATCATTTTTATCCATTTGGCGAGATTTTCATTAATTTGGCAACATTTAAAAAAGTCGCCAAGTTGGCGACATTCCGCCAAATTCGTCGCCAAAACCTCGCCAAGCGTTATGCACTAAGAAAAAAGTTATTCTTACAGCAGATAAATGACTATTGGCGTTCAAATACAAAAGTATTATTCAAAGTATATTTTTTCATGAATGGAACGAGCTAGATCCACGAGAATGATGTTACTCAATTTATCGCATGGTATTACATATGAAAAGTGAACATGTTTCTCAATAGGAATTTTTTTTTTATGTGACTTTTTCATAATTTTTTTGAAAAATGCACAATATCTCGAGAACGGTTCATGTTAGCGTTCTAAAATTTAAGCCAATCGTTTTCTAATGAAAAATTACATAAGAAATGTCTATTTGCGTAACTTTATTAGCGGTTTTGATTTTTTGACGATTTTTTCAAAATTTCATTCGAAAATTTAGGGGGGGTTCTGAACATTCGATTACGTATAAAAACAATAGGCTTCCAGTGTTTACGGATTGTGATTTTTGTACCAAATTTGGTTCGAATCGGTCCATTCGTTCGTCAGTTATCGTCTCCACAGACTCACTGACACACACACACACACACACACACACACACACTTTCACACACACACACACACACACACACACACAGACAGACATCACTTCAAAAATGTTTGATTCGTGATCAGGGATGCTTGAAACGTGCTCTCCCGTCGAAAACTCGAATTCGAATTTTCGACCCCGTCACAATACTTTCCTTATACATTATGTATATAAGGAAAGTAACTAGTGATTAAAATAATTTTAGATGAATCGTTGTAAAGCTGCAATGGTCTATGGTTAGTCTAGTATATTATTTCCAAGTCTCATGGTTGTATCTTCAAAAGCGTGGAAAATGCAATCTTTTGAATTTCAGATAAAGGTAGTCATCATTTTACAGTTTTCTCCACCTTCTCCCCCTCCTTATGCAGACAACGTTTCTATATGAAAACTTCATCTGAATTTGACCACATTTTCAGAAAAAGTTTTGCCTTTAGGTCAAAGCCTTAAAGCCATTTCAAGCTAAAATTCTAAAACAAAAAGTCATACAATTTTAACAAAAATGTAGCCATTGCATAGAAGCCATAGCATAACAAAATAAGTATAATATCCTCCACATAAACCTCAAAAGATATTACATCCTCTTTATAAATCCAAGACAAATAAAATGCCCTCAATAAATAAATAAATAAATAGTATATATATATATACAGGGTGTCCCAAAAATATTGACCTCAGATTTTATTCCTTAAATATTGATCTTAGACATATATAATAAATTACAAAGCTGCGTAAAAAAGGGTACAGAATTTTATAAAATAGATAAAAATTTTCAGGGGATTAAATTTAAAGAAATAAAAAATTCAAATTTTTATACGGCCCCCGTATAAAAACATTTCCAGTGAATCAAATGTGCCCCATACATTAATAAGGTGATGTACAAAATTTCAGCATTTTATCATAAAAGGTCCCAGAGATATGTTTAAACAAAGTTGGTGAGGGATTAATCACACATTAAAATGTAAATGTTTACAGCAAGAGTGCAAATGACGCAACGCAGAAATGCATCAAAGGCAAATAATATCTGTCTCTTATCTTTAATGGATCTTTGGCATGGATGGAAAACATTTTGAACAAGCTTTGCAATGCTAAGAATGGTGACACGTCACGGTTTCAAATACAAATTACCAACAAATGACAAATCTCACAGATCCAATAGTCATTTTATTTTAACATCATCCTACAGGCGTAAAAATAATAGCCAAAGCAATTTCGGACATTTTACATGTCCATCCTCAGTGGCAGTACAATTAGAAATATTGCCAACTTGCTTAAATGCACTTCAATACTTTCATGAAAAATTTGCATATCATGAAATTGTCAGTTATACAAAAAGGTGGGTTATGAGTCAGATTACAATTTATACAAAGCTTAAAAGCAAATACTCCAAAAAAGTGGTTTAAAAATATATGATTTAAAAAAAAAACCACAATAATTATAAATCAATGTAGCTATGCAACGGCTTAACATCAGGGAATCGAGAACGAGTCGCCAAGCATAACTTAGAACCTGAACAGGGTCAAAATTACAGATAGAAGAACGGTATAAATAAATAAAAAGGGATTCATAAAGCAAGATCGAACGGGGGCTATTACAGCTAACTAAAAGAAAAGTTTTTTTCGAAAAGAGGGCGAAAATTATCTTTATTCACGAACTGGGCAAGGGCAGTCGTTAATTTACCATTTTTTATGTCTCTTGCATGTTTGGACAAACTGATACCAACCGTACGTTTAGTACTACCGATATAAAATTTATAGATGTTATCCGGAGAAAGGAGGGGTACAACATACACCCCAGCAAGATTTTTAAAGTTAATATTATCCTTAAACTTATCAGTTCGAATGCGATTGAATAAAGTGCTAACAGCTGAATGAGCGGGCTTAAATTTAAATTCAGTACAAAAATTAATAAGGGGCGAAAAATTTTAGGATGGTAAGGACAACTAGCTTTAAACTGTAAACGATCGTTAATAGGAATAAGACTAGAAAAGGGTTGTAAAAACTTTTGGCGGATCTTAATGTAAATATTATGGATAAACTCATAAGAGTAGCCGGCATCTTGACTGAGTTTAAAAATTAAATCAATTTCATTATCTAAAGAAATAATAGTTGAACCAACATTAAAAGCTCGATTGAAGTATGCGATAATGGAAGCCTTTTTAGAAGAAATAAGGTGAAAAGAATTTGCCGGAATACACGTGTTGGTAAACATAGATTTACGAAATACAGAAGACTGAAAATTAGAAAAATTATGGGAAACAATAACGTCTAAAAAAGGTAAAGAACAGTTGGATTCATGTTCAACGGTAAAATTAATAGTGGGATAAAAAATCATTGACAGAATCAAGTAAATTGAGTAAAACATCTAAACTATGGTTCCCATTTATAAACACATCATCAACATAACGTTGCCAAAGAATGGGTTTAAGGGATAAAAAAGGCAAAATCTCGTTCTCGAGTTCCTGTAAAACTGCCTCCGCAAAGATATCAGAAAGTGGGCTACCCATAGGAGCACCCGAATTTTGTAAGTAAATATCACCATGGAAACCAAAATAGTTGGTTCCCGGCACGATATTCAATGCAGAGGTTATTGCAGTGATGGAAGGAGGTTTATAATTATGCAAGAAGAGTTTTTAGCAATAATGTCAATGGCCTTATCAACGGGAACATTAGGGAAAATAAACACCACGTCAAAACTATGAAAAGTACAATTAGGAACAAAATTTACTTTAAAAAGGGTATTGATAAAATGTTCAGTAGAATTAACAGAAAAGGGATGATCATCGAAAAAAGGCTTTAAAAACTTTACCAGGGCTTTCTCCAAAAAGTAAGTGGGGCCATTACATCTAGAAACAATGGGGCGCATGGGATGATTAGCTTTATGTAATTTAGTTTAACCGAAAAGTTGAGGTAATTGATAGGAAGTACAAAAAATAGCTGATTTAATAGTAGGAGAAAGGTCAGAGGATTTTTTAAGTTGTGAAATCTTAGAATTTATAACGGTAATAGGAAAAGTTTTGACATTGGTACAATCCATCTCGGCAATACACCTCTGCATTGCCTCTATATAATTCACACTATCAATAAGTACAAGTTGTTTGGTCTTATCAGCAGACAATATAATTAAATTATTATTGGATTTAAGTGCTAAAATTTCAATACGTAGATCATTATTTAAACGAGGAAAGTTATTTCTATTTTTTGAACTCAATATTATTTTGAAAATTGGAAATGGAACGGTACATAATGAACCTTCCACGATCTCTATGTCTGTGATCGACATGAAGAAGAGTTTCTTCAACATGAGGGATTAAATTAAGGATATTTAATTCCTCATGCTCAAAATTTGCTTACCCCCTTACTCCCATGCCCAAAATTTACCCCCTTCCTCCATGCCCAAAATTTGCTTACCCCCTTGCTCCCAATAATACCCTTAATTTAATTCCTCATGTTGAAGAAACTCTTCTTCATGTCGATCACAGACATAGAGATCGTGGAAGGTTCATAATGTATCGTTCCATTTCCAATTTTCAAAATAATTTTGAGTTCAGGGGTAAAAATAGAAATAACTTTCCTCGTTTAAATAATGATCTACGTATTGAAATTTTATCACTTAAAAAACTTAAATCCAATAATAATTTAATTATATTGTCTGCTGATAAGACCAAACAACTTATACTTATCGATAGTGTGAATTATACAGAGGCAATGCAGAGGTGTATTGCAGAGATGGATTGTACCAATGTCAAAACTTTTCCTATTACCGTTATAAATTCTAAGATTGCCCAACTTAAAATTTAAATTTTGTATTTCTTAAAATTTAATTCCCTTGGGAAATTTTAATCGATTATACCTTTTTTACTCAACTTTGTAATTTATTATATATGTTTAAGATAAATATTTATGGAATAAAGACCGAAGTCAATGTTTTTGAGACACCCTGTATATATAAATATATACACTCATGTCCAAAAGTTAAACATAATTCGTAAACTGCGAAAAATTCTGAGTTAATATGGATACAATGGTTCACAATCAATTGGGGAAAATCTTGACGTAAAGGTAAATCATTGTTCATATGCAAAACAGTTCAGTCGACGTCGACATGCGCAAAGCACTGCGGCGCGTCGAAACGAGTATAAAAGGACCTCGAGGGGCATGGACGGTTGAGGCGGAATTTCGCAACTGCTGTGGTACAAAGAGTTGCTAACAATCAAAAGGGACGAAAGATGTCACAAATATGCCAACTGGACATGTTTTTGAAAAGGCGAATTATTGGAATGCTGGAATCCCGTCGATCCCAAAACGAAGCGTCTCTATTTCTGAATGTGCCTCAGTGTGTGATCTCCAGACTGTGGCAAAGGTTCCAAACCACTGGAGATTTTACCCGACGACCAGTACCAGGTCAGCCAAGGGTAACAAACGCTCGGTAAGATCGATGTTTGGTGATAACTGCGCAACGTCAGAGGAACCGTTCTACCAGACAACTGGGTTCAGCCCTGACAGCCGCCACAGGAGTCACTGTTTTGAGGCAAACTGTTTACAGGAGACTCAGAAACGTTGGTCTCTATGCCAGACGACAAGATGTTTGCATCCCCCTGACGTCTGCACAGAAACGAGCGCGTGGAGTTTGGAACATCGGCAGTGGAGTGCACAACAATGGGGCAATATCATGTTCAGTGACGAGTCCAGGTTTAGCCTGCAAACTGATTCTTGTACCACGATCTGGAGAGAACGTGGAACGCGTTTTCACACGGGAATCGTCACGAAAGGGCATCGTTTTCCGGTTCATGATCTGGGCAGGCATCATGATGGACAGCCGCACAGACCTCCACATCTTTAACACCAGGTCGATTACCGATCAAAGATACAGAGACGTTCGAGGAAATAGGTAAAATATGTAGAGTGAGTAGAGCAAGTGTCGGGAGGAAGCGAATCAAAAATTTCTGCTCAAAAAAAAATATTACCGTACTGGATTGGCCCGGGAATTCACCAGACTTGAATCCCATAGAAAATTTGTGGGCTATTGTCAAAAAACGGCTTCACAACTTGACTGTACGACGATGAACAAGCTAATTTCGGCCGTTATTGACATATGGTTCAGAGACGTTGAAATTAAAACTACATGTGCTAGTCTAGTACATTCCATGCCGAAACGTGTCTGTGATGTTATAAGGTCTCGGGGAGGTCATATCACTTATTAGTTTTAAATGTATCCATAGAAAACTTGAATAAAACTGAATTTTATAAAAAAAACTGCATTTCTCAATTAATTGCCACAATACTGTATATATATATATATATATATATATAGGGGCAAAAGCGAAATTTTGAAGTTTAGCTTACGATGCCTTGGGTTGCAATTCCAATAGCTCTAGTTACAACACCGGTTTGTCCGTGAAACGAATACGTGCGAAGACATTAGCTGAACTAGAAAATTTTACCCTCGCCCCTATTTATTGCATTTTAGATATCTTTTGAAGAATATCTTTTTACGCATCTTAAACTTCTCCTAGATTGAAAGCAACATTTATAGCAGCTAATTGTCGTTACGGCGGGTCGTTTGACTTTGGCGATACATTTGGCGAATGCCAACTTCGCGACTTTTGTCAATTTCTTTAAAATTCGAGAAATAAGACTGGAAGAGGATAATTTCGCCAAATATAAAGTTTTTCTTTTTCTGGATTTTCTCGTAGAGAGTATAAAAGGATACTCAGTGTATTCGGTGTTCAGTTCAGAATAATATATGATAAGGGAAAAGTTCAGATTTGTAAATACATTAGTGTTCAGAACATATTTCTTCCTTGTTTGTGAATCTGTTAAACATTTAAAAGAGGGGGAGAGACTAGAAGAGAGATAGGACGGTGAGAGAATGATATGGAAGAGAGAGAGAGAAAGGGAGCAATAAAAAAGAGTGAGTCTGGAGAGAGGAGAGAGAATGAAGGGAGTAGAAGGAAGAGAGAGAAACCGATAAGTGTTCAAAATATGTTCGCTAGATCTCAAAACCTTTTCTTTTTTCACTGCCAAAATCTCATATTAGAAAACAATACTTTATCTTTAAACTTAGTATGAGAAAATAAAAGAAAGTTATATCGCATCGAATTAATAAAAACAGTTAAACTGCATTATAAATGTTACGTGACCTCAAACATTTCTAAGAAATACAACTGGTCTAGGAACTGAATAACTATAATATTTCTTTAATAATAATAAAAAAAAATGATAAAATACATCAGGACCGGAAGCATCCCCTCCTTGACCGCCCCCCTCTCTCTTTCATTCTCATAGCTTTAAGAATCCTCCTCCACAAGGCCTTCTGTTCGAAGTTCCACCTGGAACTCTTTCCTTGCGCAGGTGGCACGCGAGTACCTCACGATCGCCAGCAGGGGGGTTGAAAGGGCACAAAGAAATAATAGAAGTTGTGCAGACGATTTCTTCAGGTAGCTGAGACGAGAACTGCCGAACGTGAGTGTCAGAGAGGCGAAATACCGAGCCTCAAAATTATAGTCTTTGAGAGAAATAGGTTTGTTCTAACTTCTCAGGCACAAGGCTAGAAGCGGTTCAAAATAAAGCTCTTTAACAGCAGTACTTATTAGCAGGCAGGGCTATGGAATGAGCGAGTACATGCAGTGATGTCGTCAAGGGGGAGGGGGAAGGTGAGTCCATAGGAACTCACTGATGGTCGGTGAAATGATATTTAGAGTAATGTGAAAAACATATTTGCCCCCCCCCCCCTAAAAAATTGTATTGCAACTATGGATACAAGTTGCGCAGTTACTTATAATGGTTTTTATTTTGATTGGAGGTCTGTATTCTGTTACTATTCAAATATGCAGTAACTGCAATGATATGAAGAGAAATTTATACCTAAATGTGTCAGATGCACACTTAATAAGATTTGTTAAAAACTTTTTGGAAGATCAAAAATCCTCTTTGATGCAACCATAAAAAGGCACGCGTTTTAAAATTATGTTAATATATATTAAATGGGAAAACATATTGAATCTTATTTCCGCGCACGACAAAATAATTTCACTGTTCATTTTTTTCCAACTGGCAGCGAAAGAATATCAAATTATATTTATATTACTTCTAGGGAAGGGGGGGATGATTAAGCTTTTTGAAAATCGTTTTGTATTATCACCCGAAATTCGAATTTTTGATTTTTCAGTTGACTCGGAACCTGAGACGGATCGAATGACACCAAAACCGAGATTCTAGCTGGAGTGGAAGTGATCGATAACTTTAGAAACTTGTTTTGACTATTTTGATTACCTCTCAGCACAATCACACCCTAATATGAATTTTTGAAATTTCTTCTCTGATCTTGAGATTAAAACGGCCAAAATGACACCAAAACAAAAATTCTACTCAATCAGTCCCCAAAACGGACAGTCAGTTCAATGCATATCATTATGATGTATTAAATGCTATTAATAAATTAGAACTAAAATTTCTGTTTAAATCAAACTATTGTAAAAACTAAAATTCGACTCATATATGTTTTTCATACTTTAATTAAAAAATGTAATTCTTAATTGAAAACCAAAGGAATGTTTATTACTATAGCAAATATTTAGGTATCGTACTCTAAATATACGCAAAAACAGATGGAACTAAGTAAAAAAATACTTTCATCCCTTAGAATATATATATATATATATAACATTGAAATTAGTATTCTGTGTATTCAAAAAAATTACTATGACAGATTGTTTCTTGAAAATGAATTCATTTGTGCACATAAAACTATTTTTCCATATGGACTCAATCAAATATTTAATCATCATAATATAGTTAAAAAGTCCTTTAATTCTCCTAATGAAGACCTTAATATTTATAATTCCTTCAACAATCATAAAAGTAAATCAAAAAGAACTAAAAGAGCAAGTAAATATAATAAAAAATTGCCATCATTATCTGAACTAAAAAATGCCATCCTTCAGCAACATGCAAATTTTAAAATTACTTTTGATTGGAAACAATGTAAAAACTGGATTTTCGCAATTAAAAAACAGCAATTAAATATGGTATATAACCTTTTTCTAAGTACTGCATTTGATAACGTTCATTTTAAACATTTATTCTATGATTTGCTCATTACCAGAAGTAAAAATCTTAATGGTTATTTATATGTCACAGATGTAAACTTTAATGACGAATCAAAACAAAATACTAAAATAAACGAATATTGTACCTTGAATTTTACTAATTCTGTCTTAAATAATCTGAAGATAAATAATTTTTTAAAATCGGTTTCCAATTACTTTCCAGTCAAACATGTAAATCCTAAAATTGCTTATAAATATGATAAACCGCTAGGACGTTATATTTTCAACTATAATCAAATTGCCAAATCAGTAGATATTAATCAAAACTATGAATTGGATAAAGAGTCATATTGCCACTGTCATTTAGAAAAATACAAAGACTTCGTAGATAAACACCATGGGCATGTTATAACGGGAAATCTAAATATTATTAATTATGATGCACTAAGATCACTGATGTTACTGGGTACAAAGTACCGTCTACCTACTAAATTTAAACATAAATTAATTTGTAAAGGTTTATTTCTTGACTTAAATAAATTTATCTATAAAATCAGTTATAAATATCAAATCCCTGTAGAAGCCTTTAAACCCTGGAGAGTCTTAATAGAGCAATACTTAAATCATTACATATATAATCAGAAAATTAATAATTCATATAAACTTAATTCAATTAAAAATGATATTAAAGAAATACAAAATGATTTTGTCATTACATATGTCGATAAAGCATGTGGAAACTACTCAATTATATGTAAATATTATTATAAAAATACCCTTCAGTCACACTTACTTAATAATCAAATCTATAATTTACATAAAACTAACCTTAAAATCTTATACAATAGAATATCAGCCAAATATAAGCAAAGCCATCTAAAAAATAGTTGTAATAACATTCCATATATTGTTTTAGTACCCAAGTTTCATAAATCCCCTGTTGCTTTTCGAACCATTACCAGTGGGCATAATTCTTACATTACTAATGCTGGAAAATTATTATTAAAGATATTACATGAAATATCCTTGTCAGATGAAATCTCAAATAATTGTCATATTGTAAAAAACAGTTTTGAATTAGTTAAGAAATTGAAAACTCTTACTAATATTCGTAGTATTTATACCTTTGATTTCAAAGATTTGTTTAATAATATTAATATAGATGATCTGTATAAAGTTATTTTAGGAATTTTTGAAAAATATAATATCAACCTAAAATATTCAAATTTTCTATTTAAAAAATTACTTAACTTCACTCTTTATGAGAATTATATTCAACATGGTGGTACTTTTTTTAAACAACAGGTTGGTATCCCACAAGGGGGGTGTGCCTCATCATTGTTAGCTAATCTGTATTTATTCTTCTATGAAAAAAACATTAATACGAGCTTGCATAATATGCACATGTTTAGATATTTAGATGACATTTTATGTGTATCCCCAAATAATAATATCCCTATAGTATTAAACTTTTATCCAAGAAATTTACAATTAAATGCAAGTAATAATGACACAAATGTTGCAAACTTTTTAGATTTAAATTTAAATTTACAAAATTGTAATATGGTTATAAACTTGTATGATAAAAGACAGGATTTTAAATTTAATACATCAAAAATTCAACATTTTGACCTTTGTTTGCATATATCTGTATTTAGAAATATTATAATAAACCAGGCTCTTAGAATCAATAAAATTTGTGATGAATATTATAAATTAGCGCACTTTATGGAATTATTGAGTACAGCGACTAATAATGCATATCCCCCCAAGTTTGTTATTAAAATTATCAACTCAGTGTATCAAATTTCACTCGATAACATCCTAGAAAACATTCCCAATTATAGTGACTAACATACAGTAGGGGAAAAAAAAAAAAAAAAAAAAAAATATATATATATATATATATATATATATATATATATATATATATATATATATATATATATATATATATATATATATATATATATATATATATATATATATATATGTATGTATATATATATATATTATATATAATTATTAATTATATAAATAAAAATGAAAAATAATAAACTAAGTCAAAAACATTAGAAAAATCAAAAAATCGGAAAATAAGATGCATTAACATTAATGTTTTGAATTTTATTTTCGCAAAAATATGTAACTTTTGTCAGTATTGAAACTACGTTTTGAGCGCCCTTATAATGGTGTATAGTGGCATTCTCGATTATCCATTTTTCATATGAATTACTTGTTTAGTAGGAATTTTCATCTTTGATTCATATTCATATTCATGTTTGCATATTTGGGAAGTTGTATTCTGTATTGCTTGTCCAGTCTCCAGCTTAGACTCACTGGACGGGTTTGGGAGTAACTCCGTGAACGTTCGTACTGCCTCCCTGGTAGAATTTCGACTTGTTCATTCCGGTGCTTCTAAATTAAGCTGTTGAGGTTGATCGTGTATACACGTGGTAGAAGAATGGTTCATGCCGCATGGTAATACAATTTTCTTAATGTATCCTTTTTTCATTTTTTGTTGCCTGTAGTCTGAGTTTAAGTATTTATAGTAATGTACTATTGCTTAATCTGAAACAGGCATTTGTTTGGGTTAATTGGAATTAAATACTCAGACCTGACGATGAATTTAATTCTAATTAATCATCGAATTTGGGATGGTGCTGTTCTTTTCTCTTATCGGCATTATGGCCGTGAATTTGCTTCTATGGTGATGTTAATATTACTTGAATTGTATTTTTTTATTTTTACATAATTCTTATTATTACATTTCAAATATATATATATATATATATATATATCAATTTTTATTTATATATATATATATATATATAATAAAAATATTATATGAAATTCCAATGAAAGATTAGGAGTAAGTTGTAACTCATATAACCATAACTTGAAATATAAGATAAGTACATAAAAAAAATGATAGAGTTTCATCAATCACGAGGAGAATAGAATGCATATATCCAGTCATCAAGCTAAATGTAATCAATATATATCTATGGTGAGATTTCGAATATTGAAAAGCAGAAGAAAACTAAGCATTAAATCCAAACACGTGGAAAAGCACTAGGCTTAAAAAAGGATTTCATTTTGAACAGATTCGTTTTCAGGTCCAAGTATATATTAAAAATGAATAAAAAAAGTTTGTTTCTGAAGAAGATAGATAATATCTATAAACTCCTATATATATATATATACTGAATATAAAGTAGTAATAAAACTTATAAATATATATATAGTATATATACTAACTAAAACGAAATACTCTGCGCTGCAAAAATCCTAAATAAATGGCCAAAATGAATAATACAGATAATACCACTCTGTTTCCAAATCGTCTGTTTTGAAATCCAAGATCATTTCTTACTTTCGTTTCAATTCGAAAATGAAAAAAAAAAAATTGTGAAACACATATATTTCGAAGCATTACAAAACAAATGAATATGAAAAAATTGTTCTACGGATTCTGCAGGAGTTCAAAGCAGGATGCAGTTTAAAGATCGTTAAAAAAAATGTTTCGTTGATGTCAAGCTAGACACTCTGATAATAATAATTTTTAATAATGATAATTTCTGATAATTATAATAATAATAATTTAAATAATTTTTAATAATATAAATGATTTCTAATAATAATTTCTAGTAACAATAATTTCTGATAATAATAATTTCTACTATAATAATCATTTCTGATAATTCGAATAATAATAATAATAATAATTTAAATAATTTCTAATAATAATAGTTTATAATAATAATAATTTCTGATAATAATAATTTCTACTAATAATCATTTCTGATAATTCTAATAATAATAATAATTTAAATAATTTTTAATAATATAAATAATTTCTAATAATAATAATTTATAATAATAATAATTTCTGATAATAATAATTTCTACTAATAATAATTTCTGATAATAATATTTCTGATAATAATAACTTCTGATAATAATAATTTCTCTAATAATTTCGATCTCTAAAGAATCGATTTGTGTGAATATCGTTTAAAAATCGTGCTTCAAAATAAAATCACTAAAAAATAAATTCGAATTAAAAAAAAGGCCTAGGTATGGCGCTCGCCGAGGTATGGTGTACCGAGAGCTCAGCTAACCCAGCACCGGCTGTCGAAAGTTTAGATATTTCACTACAGGCGACACACACACAGACAGACAAATATCTTCTTTTATTGTGCAAGACAGAGCTAATTGCGTTTCTTTAGTTACTTGGTAAGAGAGTGTAAAGAGCCTTGCTGATGCTGCCCCAACCGGGAATCGAACTCAATCTCCGAACTGGCCCTCAGATGCTCTACCGTTGAGCTACTGGGGCGAAATTGCAAGCTCTTATCGTCGAAGTGTACGCTGTAAGAGTAGTAAATTACTTTATTGCAGTTCCCGGCCTGCAAAATTTTCAAAATCCGAAATAGGGTAGTAGAAACAGACAGTAGGAGCTAAGCAAGTAGAGGTTGTAATGCGCATGGGTAATTTTGTCTTTTTGAAAAAGGGGAAGTTATTCATTTATACCGTCAGTATATACATATATTACGTCATATAACTTTAACTAAGTAAAAGTTATCCAAACAAAATTGATTTGGACTATGCAAATATATATATATATATATATATGACAAGATAATTTCGTTGCTGGTTATAGCATTTATTTGTTGTTTCACTGCATATCGTGTTTAAAAATTAACACTGTCGTTTGGAGCAAGTTGATACGTTTAAAAATATACAACTTGATACTTTTAAAGTTATGCAAGTTGATACCTTTAAAATTATGTAAGTTGATACGTTTAAAGTTATGCAAGTTGATACGTTTAAAATTATTCAAGTTGATACGTTTAAAATTATGAAAGTCGATACGTTTAAAGTTATGCAAATCGATACGTTCAAAATTACGCAAGTTGATACGTTTAAAGTTATGTAAATTGATATTACGCATTAACTTACCCCACTTACATAAAACTAATTATTTTCGTTTGTTCTCGGAACAATGATGTGAGATTAACCTCATCAAGTCTTACGGACAATCCAGGGGGAAATATGGAGATGACTTAGGGAAAAAATCAAGTATTTAGATTTCTTGTGATCTGAGGAACATACCCCCGAAAATTTGTATTAGTCACGTCAAGTATAATATATACTTGCCAGCTTCGGACATGACGACTTGTTGAGATTCCTAAATTAATGTTTTTTTTTTCTTTTCATTTTTTTTTCTTAATATTATTAGCATTGAAAATAATTATTTGAAAATCTATAAAACACTGTTTGCTTATGTTTTTTTTTTTTTTTTGCTACTACAATAATATCTTCAATATCAGAATCAACTTACCCCAGGGTAGAGTAAATAAATACACTTCCAGATGGATGACTAAACAAAATCTTTCATGGGTTTCCGGCATGGAGTTAGAGAGGAGATAAAACTCAAAAGGATCAAACGCTTGAAAATGCCATAATGCTTTGAGGATTATATATAGGTGTCGCTAGTGTTAGTAAAGTAGTCATTATTGTTAGCTGACACAGTAGAACGACGCAGTATTTAGTATATGTACTTTTGATTATTTTTAAATTAAGGGTTCCCTAATTATGAATATAATTAATCAGCATTTTCTCCATAGCTGTAGGATAGAGTACAGAATATAGGGAAATAAAAATGAATTGAAGCGTAAAATGATAATGAATACGTATGCATATTCATTATTTTAGTTCTAATTTGCATTGCGTTAATAATTTATTTTTACAAAATTGATGGTTTAAATAAATATTTTAGGCCTTTCGCCATAGGATTGCATATAATGCAGGACCACTTATCTTACCCCAGCGCCACCTGAATTATTGTCTCAAACGATATCAGCGTTTTCTTAATTTGAAATTTTAACTCCTTACTTTTACCTCCATGATTTCAAATCTCATGAATTTTAATTGGCCCACTCAAAGGAAGAAATGAAGTAAATTTAAATTTTATTTTTCCAAAAATAGTAAACGTAAAAAAGAAAAAATACAAAACTTCAAAAACCTAAAAAAAAAAAAGGAGCATCAACTTGTCCCGGTCTCCCCTTCTGTTTATCTTAGTAATTTATGACTGTAAAATTGATAGGAAACGCAACCAAGCTATTAAACGGAATTTAAGAACGTTGTTTTAATCCAATCAACTTTTAATATGTCATTGTGATTAAGCCTGGAAGTGATCGAGAAGCAGGTGGAATGAAACAAAGCTTTAAATTCTGACACATCTGCGTCTCTTGCAAACGAACATTTAATGCTTTCTAATTAGTTCATTAGGAGTTATTTCATATTTCCAGGTGATAGTTCCTTTTCACTTTTCATGTAATATATGTAAAAAGAAAGCCATTTTTTATGGGGCTAATAATCCCGACGCCAGGACATTGTCGTTTATTTCACTGTTGTTTTGCTTTCCTCGCAGATGATTTTTAAGAAATGTAATTTTCAATTTCGATTGAACTAAAATAAGCACCTATAAAAAATGGTATTAAATTACATAAATTTTATGTCAAGATTATTTCTTTGAAAGGTATTGTATTTCAGTTACGTGTTTGCAAAATTTAAATGCATTTTATTACTAAATGGGTCTGTAAACATAGATTACAAAATTCGCCGCAAAAGTAAACTGCAAAAGACGAAATATTTTATGAATAAATTAAACTTCAAATTTATTATTTAATGAAATTTTATTTTGAGAGTGATAATTAATTTTTAAAAATGTTAACTAAATATATTTAAATCTGTGTAAAAATTTCAACTTCTAAAGAAAATGTATTAACTCCAAAATATTTAAGAATGAGAAACTTATACTAGCAACTAATTTCCTTGAAACAATATAATCAATTCGCAATTTTAATCTCTAATCCTTTAACACATTTTCTAATAATTTTCAAAGCTGTCTAATAAAGTTTATTATGAATTTTAGCACGTAATGAATTAGAATAAATAAAATCAAAAATATCTGCAGTTCAAATTATTTCAATTGATAGTAAAAAGACAAAAAATACATTGTATTCAATAAAAATTTAAAAAAAAAGTCCTAAACCTATATTTTGATCTTATGTCAGAAATATTACATTAAACTATAAATTTTTTACTTAAAATACTAAATTTATATATTTTGCTATTTGTAATAAACAAAAATTGCTAATGACTAAATACGAAAATTTAAAATTTATGCTTTAATTAAAAAAGAAAATTTATTTTTCAACATTCTCTTTATTTTGATAATAGTATATTTTATCATTTGTTAAGCAAGAATAAGTAACTAATAAAACGTTTAGTGCCTTAAATTGACAACATAGTTATTTCTTAGGGTTTTTCTTCATTTTAAAACACTAATACAAATAAAAAACTAATATCTAAACTTTGATAAAATACAAATTTATTACTCAGAAAACTGCTGTTTATATAATTTTCAATAATCAAAAGTTAGTGATAGATAAAATTTAAAACAATGTTTTAATTTTACTTTTCTAATGATATTATTTAACACCTATATGACTAAAATAACAAAAAATAATTTATAACAAATCGATTGTAAATTAATAAATAACCAGTCAAATTTTTAAAAAAGATTTGTATTTGCATCTCATGATCGTAAACGGAAGTTAAGTATAACTTTTATTGATAAATAGATCTGAATCTATGATCTAAATTACTTGACTTTCTCATATCAGAATCCATTTTAGTAGCCTTTTTTTCTTCAAATTTTACAAGAAAATTTTTGGAAAATCTGTATGGTGGGTTCAAATGATTACAATTATAGCGTGTTACCCTTCACTTTAAAGGGCTTAAAGAAATATTTCGATTGATACCATACTTGACAATGTACACCCCGGGGGGGGGGGGGGATAAGTTGGCCTCTCGAGAGGGGTAATAACGTCACGAACAAAAAAAATTGTATCGCGGCTATTTTTCGCAACAATGATTGAAACTATAAAATCTCGAGATCTTTGAGCCCCCCTTTCATGCAAGATTGTGTCAAATTTTGTCCTACGCTGCATGTTAAAAAAATATAAAATATCAAATAAATTTCAAAATTCTCGCTCTAATTTAAAAAAAAATTCTATCTTATTCCAGATTTTTTTTTATAACAAAGCCAGTTTTGTGAAAATCCATTAATATTTGAGACCGTTATCGTGAACGCAAGAAATTGACCGCGCAGACGGACGGACAAACATCACTCCAAAAATAGTCAAAACGTGCTGAGAAGGTCTTAAAACATATGTTGGCATCAAAATCTCGAAATTTTTAAAGTCAAAATTTGCGTGAAAACAATGTTTTCTCAATACTACATATGAGAAAATAAAAATACGTAGCAAAACAGCAAACAAAACAAGATTTACAGCTTGAAAATAAAGGCAAGTGTTATATAGAGCTTTACATAACTATAAAATTTATTATTTTTAAATGCTGCAATATTTCATTATAACGCGATTACGGGGCCATGTTACTCGGGAATTCATTTTTTCAATATATAGACTATAAATAAGCGCATTTCACTCGTAAATCAATAAAAGAGCAATTTAATTTAATCAACAATCTGGCCACACTTTTTCTTTTCTTTCATCGCACCTGCTTAGCTTGTTAATTTTTTAATTACTCCATTAGTGCTCATTTCTACGATCTTTCGGTTCAATGGGGATAACGATGGGGGGGGGGGGAAAGAACCATCCGAGCGAAGATAATCGTCTGCATTAGTCTTAGGTAAGGCTCAGGTAAGTCATAGTCATTTCTCTGATCTGTAGGAATCGGTGTGTATTTAATGGGGGAGACTAGAGGCAATGATGAGTGATTAGTGAGTGCTAAAACTTGCCCTTTGTGAACGGGAATAGGTGAATTCGAGGTAGTATTTGGCGAGTTTATCTCTCATATTGGCGATGAAAACTAAATTAAAGTCAGCTTAAAGTCAATTGCTCATGTGTTATGAGGATTGACCTGTTGTTAAGAGTTGACAAACCGCCCACAAAGATGTTATTCGCGCAAAACTATTTCGGCTCCATCGGATTGGAACCATTGCTGATTTTTTTATATTTCTTTTTTTTTTCCCAATCAGTATCAGAATGAAAATAATATATGTATATTTTTTGCGTTTATAGGAGCAAGTTTATTTTTGGGAATATGAGTAATACCAAATAATTTCAGGCAATTCACTGATTTATATAAATGCATACAAATTTACAATTTTTACTTGCATGGCGAATTTAAAAACCGTCCTCCCTTCCCCCCCCCCCCCCTACTAGTATTGACGATACTGCATCCATTTTCTTTTTCTATAGAATTATCATTTTTCTATGTAGAAAATACTGCTTCAAAAATCTTAAACTTCGTATAATTCGTATTATTATCATACGAATTACAAAATTTTCTATTTATACCTGAGGCAACAGTAACTTGGCTATGGGCGCCCATAGAGGCGCTTGCACCCCTCTCCCCCTCCCAAACGTACAAGGTCACAAAGGTGGGTATAAAGCTAGTCGATGTTGTACATCCTATCCATACGTTTGCCCTACTGACCTCAGTGGTCCCCCCCCCCCGTTCCCTGTAAAAAGCTCTATGTGGGCTCCTGAACTTGGCGTTACAGAGGTATAGGAATAACTTAACCTCCTCTATGCTATAAATTTCATCTATTAAAAGTTATTAATAATTTAGCATTAAAATCACAATATATGATTTTTTAATATGTTTTTATCTTTCCAGGCTCTTCAGAGACCCTTTGGCGACCTAGGAGGCAGAATATTTGCCCACTATATTATCAGCTATATAGTACAAATGGAAAATAATGTAGCAGCATTGTCCAATTGGTGTCACATCAACGTACATGTCAGAAATTAATATTTTAGGATAACATTTGTAACGTCTATGTGCAGTCACAAATAGGTCACGAAAAATAGTTACAGTAATGTCGCAATGTTATTGCAATGCGACGGTGGACATGCAAGGCACAACTTTAAGTAACAATGTAATCCCAGCATTAAAAAGTAAAAAACGCACCTCTCTATGAATGTTCCAAAGTAAGGTTTGCCGTCATCTTCACCATTTACATGCTTTATTACTGTCTGTGACAGGACATAGAAAATATACATTTAATTAGCAAGTAATAGCTTGTTGTTGTTGAGACCCAGACCGTCCGACCTACCAGAAAGGTGTAAGGCAACAGTTTGGACGGCCAGGAAGTGCCACCCAATTTAGACCGGAACCCAGTGGGGGAAGCTTCCACAGGGACCGTACCCTCCTTCCCCTACCACCAACCTCTCGAAAGGACTTACGGACCCACATGTTTAACGTGATCGTACTCCGCGTGAACACGGCGGCAGTTTTGGCAGCGGCGGGAATCGAACCCGGGCCTACCGAGTGCAATGCTCGCGCGCTAACCACTGGGCTAATGCGCCCAAAGTAATAGTTTGTTGTTTTTGTTGAGACCCAGACCGTCCGCCCTACCAGAAAGGTGTAAGGCAACTCTTTGGACGGCCGGAAAGGAAGTAATAGTTTGTGTAATTGTTCAAGTAACAGTTAGTTGCAGCCCATGATGTGACTATAAATTTGCGAGGTTTGTTATATAGATAGTTTGAATAAAATTGTGTAAACTTGGAGTTAAATGAAACAAACATATCTCCTTTTCAGATTTTACATGGCGTACATTGGAAGGATATTTGGTAATAATACCCCTTTCCCCTCTAGATGAATAAAAACATCTTTAAAAATTTACTAGATTCCAAATATCACTTTCATTACACTCAAAACTCTCCTAGAGCCTCAACAGAAAATACTGACTATAATACTTTTGCAGAACTTAAAGTTTGCAAGCTAAGTAATTTACAGAAACATTCTAAAAGTTAACATCGCTCAATTTTAACTCTTACCTACCTATCAGTTGACTTTGATTCTATAATGTAGTATAATGGTGAACCCCACAATAATACAAAAGTATCCTAAATACTATTGTCATAATTTTTAAATTAAACATGTAAATAAATTGATCATTAGTATAATCACAAATTCAGCTATATTAAAAAATCTTTAAAAAAAGTGATTTATAAAAAAATCTCAAATTTTATGCAAAATTTGAATGACATTGAACGACTATGAACTCGGGCGTTGCAGTTGCGTGTAGCTTGTACTAAATTTCAAAGGAATCTGTAGCTGGCTACATGGTAAAACTGAATTTGTCGTTCACCTCAGAGCTTTGCAAAATTGTGGTAAGTAAGAAGTTTTTATGTTGCTATTACGGATATCGGCTATTTCATGTTGGCTAGAGCGTAAATGTGAAACCGGTCCATGGATGCTGTTATCAGCAATGAGAACATAATCCTAAAGATGTCAAAGTAGTATATACTGCGTGGTAAAAACACGTGACCCATTCAGGACGTTAAAATCCGTAATTAACCCGATATCTCAATTAAAAATATTCGTAGTGGCCGTTAGCATAATCATAATTCAAAATTAATTTAAAAATTTTGAAAATGAGGAAGAGAATTTTAAAATTAACGAAACACAAATTTATTACGTTAGCATTTCTCCAGATATTATGCATGCACAATTTTCATCAACTTTCTCTGTTAAACAAATAGTTTCCGTTTTCCTCCTTACTTTCTGACTTTAACTGTGAACTTTAAGAATGTTACATTTGAGTGAAATGTCAAGTCAATGTAACAGTATGCATGATTCGAAATAAGCGTAATCCTATAATATATCTGGAAATACCGCTGTATTTCTTACGTCTCCACCTGTATCTTGGCGCACATTTGGCGAACTGTCATCCTCCACCTTGCCAACCTCCTTTCTGCCATCTGCCACCTCTCTGGCGTGGGACCGCCGGAAGCCCCGCATCGGTGTTTCCGGAATCCTGCTTCGATGAGCATTGCCAGATTACAGAAAGAGGAAACTCCCTCCCCCTCCTCCACAAATACCTATGCTCTAGGACCCCCTCCCCCCTACCACGAGCAAGCAGCACCTTGCATGCGGCATCATGTCTAATGTGAATACACACGTTATTGTTTCGGAGAAGGTATTGCATTGAGACCCTAATTTGTATGCATGTCGCTTTGTAAGAGGTACCACGGTGTCATGTTCGAAAGATTATATTTCGTCTTCGGAGGAGGGATGGATGGTTAACTGACATTTTTACGTTATGAGTCTTCACATCTGTGGCGTCATAGGAACTCACAAAACACTGATAGGGAACACGTATATGTACCCTCATAGAACACTCTTAGCTGGAAAATTCTTAGAGGATCTTTTAAAGAACAATGAACGCTTTGAAGTAGATGACGTTATCATTACTGATAACGCTATAACGTGTAACGGTCCCTGTGATTGCCACTTCCATTCCATCCCGGTCCAAATTGAGTGGCAATGTCCCAGCCGACCAAACAGCTACCTTACACTTTTAGGTAGGTTGAACAGTCTATGTAGGGTAAAGAGCACACGCCTAAAACAGTGTTTCTCAAACTTTTTCGGTCGCGGAACCCTTTTGAAATTTAATTCAATAGCGGAACCCCCAAAATGAAAAAAGTTCCTTGTAGTCCAAATTACGCATTCAGATTTTACAGATTCATTTTTTAATTGAGAAAATTTACATGAAACTGCCACATTGCGGAACCCCTGAAATGCTGTCGCGGAACACCAAGGGTTCTGTGGAACACACTTTGAAAAACTCTGCTCTAAAAGATCCCAAAGCCAGTGCCGATTGCAATTAGGTCAAGCGCAAGGGATCAAATCCCAGTGAAGCCGAAGAGTTCAATACAGAATCACCTTCTGCATACGCTTCTGGGGCGTAACTAAAAAATCTGATATGAGCAACACATAACTTTCCCAACAGATTCAATTTCCTTTTCTTTTTCTTTCTTTCATAATTCATCGAATTGCGTTCAAAGGCACAAAATAGCTATTTGAAATTGCTCTAAATTTGTAGTTTTAATTCAAGTTCAATTTTCATTTGAAGACTGGACGTATTTTCAAAGGCAACGTGCCAAAAAATCGAAACACTGAAAAATATCTCGAGAACGGTTAGTGTGAGAGTAATAGCGTTGGTCTTATTCATTTTATCTTTAAAAATTACTTGTAAAACAAGGTTTTAATTCATACATTTGTGCAAACGCAGTCTTTTATCTCAGATTTTGACGATTTTTGATGGGACATTTCGCAAAAAAAAAGGCAAGTTCTATTTTTCCAAATCGACTCAAATTCTAATCAACAGCACAGGGTAACCTACAAGTGACTTATCCACCAAATTTTGCGAAATCGGGTCAATTAGTGTTTTAGCTAGAATGGATACACACGATTTTTGCGAGCAATTTCTCAATATAAGACAGGTACTTTTATCTCGAATCGTACCAAAATCTAATCAGCACCAGGGTAACCTACAATTGCCTATTAAAATTTTATGAAATTTGGTCCATTAATTTTTTAGTTTTGAGAATAGATACATACCCTGCATAAACGGACACACACACAGACGTCATGTTTTCCATCTTCTAGAAGTCCCTAAACGTGTAGTTCCGTCGAAAACTCGAGTTGCAATTTTCGATACGATTCCAATACTTTTCCTAAAACATTACCATGTATTGAGGGAGCATTAAAAAAAAATGTCACTTTCTCTCTCTTTAACAAGTTTGAATAGAGTTTATTAATTATCTGTAAAAAGCATTTTATATTAACTATAGAAATTGTTTCACAATTTTGCAACAAAGTTATTTCGACAGTCTTCAAAATTTTGTGTAGCATTTAAATCACGAGCAACGCAAAGTACCTCTGCTAGTTAGGAATAAATTATACGATTTTTTATATGATGCGTTTAACTCAAACCGGTTTTCCAAATTATTCGCTGGTAAAATGAGAAAATAATCGACCGGTTGGAGCAGTAAGACCTTGCATATGCCTTGCTGCCCTAACTGGGAATCGAACCCTCGACCTCAGAACTAGCCAGCCGCCGCTCTACCGTTGAGATACTGGGACAAATTACAATACGGTCGGAGTTGACTCTGCATTCTCCACCCTCTAATGTTAGATTGGCGGGTAAATGACAATCTGACTTACCACTTCAAATTATGCCTCTAGCTAATTTAGCTCTTTCTATTTTTATCTCAGGTTAGTCTCCTGCTATTACTGTTTTTACCCAGGTTAGTATACCGCGTGGTCGTTATCCTCTCAATTTGAAATCGGCGTTCTATCTTCCAGAGTCCACTAAACCCGTACTAGTCGTACTAGGGCCACTTTCAGACCTTCGACAGCTTAAATTAAAAACTATATTCTTGTTTCCATGGAAATTTCTAATAAAGTGACCTAAGCTTATGAGTAGGTTCTGCTCTCATTTAATTTTGATCAATGAATCCCTTTATTTCATTCTTATTAACTTATATGAACTTATTGTGTTCCCTCTATTTTTTTCTTTAAAAAAAAAAAAAAAGCTATGTTAACTGTTCTTATTTTTTTGGATCTTTCTTTTTCTTTTGACACTTTTTATTTGTATTTTTTCTTATTTTTCTTTTCTAAATTTTATTCTAAATTTCTGTTTTTGTTTCAGACGGCAATTTTTTTTTTTTTCCTTTTCATATATTTTCTTTTTATATATTTTCTAAATTTTACTTTTAAAATTTTATTATTTTCTTTCATTTTAATCTATATTTCATTATGTTATTATACCTCACTCTAAATATTAGTTTTCAATGATCTTTTTATCTATATTCGCAATAACCATTTTCCCATTTTTGTAAAATGGACGTACTTGTCAAGTTCAAATATAATGTAAAACTGTCTGTTTAATCACAATATTTATTATAAATTGTAATATTTTTAGACCTAAATAAAAGTTCGTTTGGTGGAATGGTAGACCTTGGGTGCCTCCTGAATGCAGGAGGTATCCTTTCCTGGCCGTGCAGATAGCTACTCTAAACCCAATATGTGAGTCGCACGGTCTGGGGTCTTCAGACCTTCGACAGCTTTGCACTAACCCACAGGGTTGATTTGTTCGGGCGCCATTGTAAAAAACCTTGCTGACCCAACCGGAAATCGAACCCTGGATCTCCGAACTGGCCAGCCGATGCTCTACCGTTGAGCTACTGGGACGAAATTGCAAGCTCTTATTGCCGAAGTGGACTCTACAAGTGGCCCCCTTTGCAGACATTGGTGTCCTTGAACGCTAATATCTGCAAAAGGGGATCGAACTGTTTGTGATAGGGTATGTCAAATTCAAATATCTGTCTTTTTGAGAGATTTTTCATTTGGGATGAACGCTGTCCCATCCGTAAGCAAAGGTTAAATCATTCTATCTACCTGTTTCTTTTGTAGCGTAAGCGTTCGATAGCGGTAAAATGTGAAAGGTGTTTTTTCTCCTTGTAATGCGAATCTCGACAAGATTAATTTTTAGTACGAATTAAATGAATTGACTCTTCGTGAAAGAAGAAAATAACATTTTCCGCCATTTTGTTATTTTCTCAGTCTTTAACAGGCTTGAATACCAGAGTTAAGTGATTGTTTGTTAAATACTCAATTTCGGAACAAAGTTATTCCGCCACCTTTCCGAATTTGTATATTATTCAAATCACGAGCAACGCAGAGTACCTCTGCTAGTTAAGAATAAATTATAAGACTTATAATATGACACGTTTAACTCACGTCTTTTTTTGTTTTCAGATTATTCACTGGTACTCGTAGAGTAAGAGAATAATTGACCGTTCCTTAGTTATCTGCCTTCTGTACATGTCGTTTCACTGCCTAGTCCCTAACATGTAGGGAAAATTTATCATCCTGCAGCGGAGAGGAATGTTAAAATGTTTTGTTAAAATGTTAATCCCGTCAAACAGGCAGTGGCGGATTTACCAATTGGCTAAGTAGGCTGAAGGCAGCGGCGGCAAATTTTAGATAACAATAAATTCGCGAAAGTGAGCCGCCGTAGTTAAAATTTTTGTCCGATTAAACTAATAATTTATCAGAAATGTATTCTAACTATCGACATATAAGACAATTCGCTTCCCATTTGAATGAAAATAGGCAGCGAACAGTAGGAATCTCCTTTTTGTCGCGAAAACATCGCAATCATTATTGTTAAGAATAACAATAGTCCAAGACACTTAATTATGAGACAAAGTTTCAAGTTTAGAGTTTTATTAATATATTATTTTCCTTATATGCATAGTATAATGTATAAGGAAAGTATTGTGACGGGGTCGAAAATCTGAATTCGAGTATTCGACGGTAGAGCACTTTTCAAACATCCCTGATCACGAATCGAACATTTTTAGGCTATGTCTGTGTGTGTGTGTGTATGTGTGTGTGTGTGTGTGTGTGTGTGTGTGTGAAAGTGTGTGTATGTGTGTGAAAGTGTGTGTGTGTGTGTGTGAGTATGTGTGTGTGAGTGTGTGTGTGTGTGGCTGTGGAGACAATATCTCACGAACGAATGGGGCGACTCGAATGAAATTTACTACAAAAATTATAATCCGTAAATACTGGAAGCCTATTGTTTTTAAACACAATCGAATGTTCAGAACCCCCCTAAATTTTCGAGTGAAATTTTGAACACACCATCAAAAAATCAAAACCTTTAATAAAGTTACGTAAATAGACATTTCTTATGTAATTATTCCTTAGAAAACGATTGACATAAACCTTAAAACGCTAGCATGAACTGTTTTCGAGATATTGCACATTTTTTAAACAAATTTATCAAAAAATTCCATAAATTAAAAAAAAATATTAACTGTTGAGAAATATGTTCACTTTTCATATGTAATATCATGCGATAAATTTAGGAGACATCATTCACGTGAATCTAGCTTGTTCCACTCATGCGAAAAGATAATTTGAGTAATACTTTTTTACTTGTGAACGCCAGTAGTCATTTATCTGTTATAAGAATAACTTATTTCTCAATCCATAACGCTTGGTGAGATTTTGGCGACAAATTTGGCTGAATGTCGCTAACTTATCGATTTTCTTAAATGTTGTCAAATTAACGAAAATCTCGCCTAATGGATAAAATTGTCGCTAAATCAATGAAAATGACGATTAATTGACGAAAATTCAATATCTTGGAAAGAATATAAGTATCTACTATAAGAATAATATAATTTTTTACTTTCCTTATATACATAATGTATAAGGAAAGTATTGTGACGAATTCGAGTTTTCGACGGGAGAGCACGATTCAAGCATCCCTGATCACGAATCGAGTATTTTTGAAGTGATGTCTGTGTGTGTGTGTGTGTGAGTCTGTGGAGACGATAACTGACGAGCGAATGGACCGATTCGAACAAAACTTGGTACATAAATCACAATCTATAAACACTGGAAGTCTATTGTTTTTATATGCAATCGAATGTTCAGAACTTACCTAAATTTTCGAGTGAAATTTAGAAAAAATCGTCAAAAAATCAAAACCGCTAATAAAGTTACGCAAATAGACATTTCTTATGTAATTTTTCATAACATTGACATAAATTTTAGAACGCTAACATGAACCGTTCTCGAGATATTGCACATTTTTCAAAAAAATTATCAAAAAGCCATATAAAATTAAAGAAATATATTTCCTATTGATGAACATGTTCACTTTTCATATGTAATACCATGCAATAAATTGGGTGACATTATTCTCGTGGATCTTGCTCGTTCCATTCATGAAAAAGGATACTTTGAGCAATACTCTTATAGTTGGACGCAAATAGTCATTTATCCGCTATAAGAATAACTTATATCTCCGTCCATAACACTTGGCGAGATTTTGGCGACGAATTTGGCGGAATGTAGCCAACTTGGCGACTTTTTTAAATGTTGCTAAATTAACGAAAATCTCGCCAAATAGATAAAAATGACGCTACATCAATGGAAATGACGACTAATTGAAGAAAATTCAATATCTTGGAAAGAATATTAGTATCTACTATAAGAATAACATTTTTTTTAACTGTAAATGTAGTAAATTCATTGCATTATATAAGGAAAGTCATGTGGTGCCCACATCAGATTTTTTTAAAGGAAAGCGTGATATTTTTAGTATTATTATTTTTGTTTTATACGTGATGTTTAGATAATTACATTCCTAAATGTAATAGCTGATATATTAGTACTATTTATTGTTAAGAATCATGATGTTCCAATTACTTAATATTGATAAAGTTTAGAGTTGTTATTCTTAAGAATTACTATGTTCCTTTCATATTTAAATAAATAATAATTTATTTATCATTTATATCTAATTTTAGATGTTATGTATAGTGAGACTAGGTGGTAAAATATATCAGCCTACAAGAGACGAAATTGCAAATCCGACACTGCATACAGGGTGTTTCATGAAGTTACAAATACTAACATACGGTTGTCTGTAACAGTAATGAGAGATATGAAAAATAATTAGCAAACAGAGAACAATTTAGCTACTATAGTTGAACACCAACCTCTGCCAGTAACTATCTAACATGATAAAAGATAAAGATATCTTACATTAACTTTTTTGGTCCCGGAACTCTTTTGAAATTGAATATGATGATTTAACTCCAAAATCAGGCAAAACGCAGTGTCGTTCAAATTACGCATAAAAAATGTAGCGCGTTTTTACTTTCCTTATATACATAGTATAGTGTATAAGGAAAGTATTGCGTGACGGGGTCTCGAATTCAAATTGTCGAATCAAACGTTTTTGAGATGACGTCTTTGTGTATGTGTGTGTGTGATAGTGTGCGTGTGTGTGTGCATGTGGGTGTGTCAGTATGTCTATGGAGACGATATCTCACGAACGAATGGAGCGATTCGAACTAAATTTGGTACAAAATTTACAATCAGTGAATACTGGAATCCTATTGTTTTTATACGTAATCAAATGTTCAGAACCCCCTAAATTTTCGAGTAAAATTTTAAAAAAATCATCAAATAAAGTTATGCAAATAGTCATTTCTTATATAATTGTTCATTAGAAAACGATTGACATAAAACACTAGCATGAACCATTGTCGAGATATTGCACATTTTTCAAAAACTGATATAATTTTTTTTAAAAATATTAACTATTCTGAAATATGTTCACTTTTGAATAAGTAATGTTATGCGATACATTTAGAAACACCTTTCTCGTGAATCTGGCTCGTTCCATTTATGAGAAAAGATACTTTGGGTAATACTTTTATAGTTGGACGCCAATAGTCATTTATCTGCTATAAGAATAACTTATTTCTCCATAACGTTTGGCGAGATTTTGGCTAAATGTCGACAACTTGGTGATTTTTAAATGTTCCCAAATTAACGAAATTTTCGCTAAATTGATAAAAATGACACCAAATCAATGAAAATAACAACTAATTGATGGAAATTCATTATTTTGGAAAAAATATAAAAGTAAACTATAAGAATAACCCATTTCTCTGTCCGTAATGCTTGACGAGAAATTTTGTGTGAAGTCGACAACTTTCTGACTATTTTAAATGTTGCCGAAGTGACAAAAAGAAATACTCTTCTCCCCCGTTTATCTGTAACACATGGTGGTGCACTTGGCAAACTGGCGAAATGTATTTTGGTGAATAATTTAGCAAAGTATCGCCAACTTGGCGATATTTCACCCCAGATTGACAAAAATTTCGTACAAATTTCAAAAATAAAGCTAAAATAATGAAAATGAGGACTAACTGATGATATAATTATTAAAATATTTTAGTATATGGACTATATCGCTTATTGAGGATGCTATCAATATTGATAATTGTTTATTTAGAGTTGCGTAAAATATAAGTTCATTGGGTAGTGTGAAATAGTCTTACACGTTGTCATCCGCCAAATGTACAATTCAACGATAAAAACTCAGTACCGTGGAACTTATACATTATTTTTTGACTATAAAAGAACTATATTCATTGCATTGTATAAGAAAGGCATGTGCTGCACACATCAAATTTTTTATTAAAAACAAATTACACATCACGTTGCAGAACACCTGGAATACCGTTACGTAACTCCAGGGATTCGCGAAATACTCTTTGAAAAACACTGACTGAAGTTATCTACGATGTAAGATAGTTTTAAGTACATTAACTATGATGTAAGATAGTTTTAGTTCATTAACTATGATGCAAGATAGTTTCATTTCTTTAACTATGATGTAATATAGTTTCATTTCATTAACTATGATGTAGGATAATTTTAGTTCATTAACTATGATGTGAGATACCTTTAGTTGGTTAACTATGATGTAAATAGTTTTATCTGAAAGATATAGTTATAGGAGCTCCCTAAAAGGTGTATCGTTGGGACCCAAAGGCAAGCCGTACCCAGATATGAAATTCCAGAGGGGTTGGAGTGAAATTCAAGGGGGCTCAACAGTCTTGAAGGAGGGGCTCACCAAGAACACAGTTAATAATCAGTATTTATTAGCCATAATTGTTACTATTATATATTTCAATCCACATAAATTATTAACAAATAATTGTGTATTTATATTTGTAAACTAAAAGTTAATTAGGAAAACCCATATATAGCTACTATACATCAATATTAATATATAATAATTACAAATATTTTAATATAAGCATTAACTAGTAGCAAAGCTGTTAATAAATCGAAGATAATTTCTTAAAGTTAATACAAATTAACGCTTAATATTAACTCTTAATTACTTATCAATTGGTTTTGGCTCTATAATGTATAACAGTGAACCCAGCAGCAATAATATAAAAACATCCAAATACTATTGTCTTACTTTTTAAATATTTTTAAATTAAATACGTAAATAAATTAATCATCTATATAACCACAAATTCGGCTATATTAAACAATCTTTAAAAAAAACAAAGTAATTTACAATAAAAAAATAATAATAATACCATAAAGAATTTTTTTATGAAAATTTGGATGACATGTAGGATGAATTTTCGTATCACTACTAAATATTTAATATTTTTATCAGGAGGGTTGAGTATACCTCTTGGGGGGTCTTAGGTCCCTCTAGCCTCTGCTTGTAGGGCATCATCGTATTGTAGGGTGTGGTCTTTTCTATTCACGCTAAGGCTATAGAGGATTACCCCCCCCCCCCCCCTTCCGCAATTTTTGACCAGCTTTACTTTTAATTGTCAACTATTTTGTTTTAAAGTTTTTTTTATAGTTACAATATTAAATTTTTAAAATTTCTTAATTTATATTTCTTATCGCACTGTCATCCATCCTTTGCCGAGACAATAAGAGTTTGCAATTTCGCCCCAGTAGATCAACGCTAGAGCGTCGGCTGGCCAGTTCAGAGATCCAGGGTTCGACTCCCGGTTGGGGCAGCAAGTTTCTTTACACCTTCCCTAAGTTACCTTACACCTTTTACCTTTCCCTAAGTTACCTTACACCTTTCTGGTAGGTCGGACGGTCTGGATCTCAACAACAACAACACCTTCCCTAAGTAATTGAATCTAAAAAAATTTAGTCTTGAATTTTACGAGCCAAGCAAAATAAGTAAAATTACCCCCCCCCCCCCCCCCCACTCATAAAAAGAACAATAATCTCCTGGCTACGGCCCTGATGGGCATACATTTCAGAAAAGTTCAGTGCTATAATGATCATAGAATAAAACAAAACCTATGCAATTAATGTTCTCTTCTAATTAAAGAGGTCTCGATTGGTTGTTAGATTACCGATTTTGAATGCAGCTGATCCAAGCTGCCCCGCGCCTCAGCAATCACTGACCCGACCACGTGTCTAGAACAAAGGACCGGCCGCCTTGTTTTGGTTTCTTTGTCTGCAATGTTCCACAAGAGTTGACTCATCAGCGTATGCCAGTTGAATCCTTTGTTTGAGGTCGTTTGAAGTATATGACTCCTGAAGTCTTTCTACCCGACTTACGCCACTGAAGAGGAGTTCGAATTGCGTTCTCGCCCCTCCCGCCCCACCACGCACGCTCCTTGGAGCTCGAGGCTCAGTGTTTTTTCTTTCTTTTATTGGCTTCCGATGGGCGTGCCTACAGTTTACAAGGTGGAGTAATAAAAAGTTCCGTTTTCGAGGTAGATGGTAAATTTGAAAAGCTGATAATTTAAACTGGCCACAAAAGCTTGATTTATGTGTGGACCTATACATAGCACTTTTTAAGCATAAGCAAAATAAGCTATAACTTAAAGACCTCGCAGGCCAAGGGTCTTTACATGGCTCCTTAGAACAACAAAGAAAACGTTTTAGGAAAAACTCATTTAGTACAAAAGATATATATATTCTTGTAACTCTTCAGTGTATGAAATAGTAAATTATACAAGGCGATTCATAGAAAACACAAGATGTAGTTACCTGCCTAGAGATGCTAAACGTTAAACATGCATAGGTTCCCTGCAGACGTTTGTCATGGGTCCCCCTCTATAATTGACTTTCTCATTTTTGTGATTTTTTGATATCTTCTACAACCTCAAAAAGCAATATTAGTTATCCGGGTCCCCTCTCGAGTGGTATACTCACCCCCTAATGGGCGATCCTGCTCGAAAAATTGAAGAATGTACTTAGTGCGTGCCACCATGTTTAAGGGGATCTTAAAACAGCTTATAAGTATCTAAATTTGTACATTAAGATATACGATTTCATGGGGCACACTGGTGTAACAGGTAGCACTCTAATCACCAAATCCACACGTGCCGAGTTTGAATTTCAAATATATAAGGAGATCTCTGGGTATGATAGATGTTCATAAGACGAAATTTACTTTAAACTATAAGTTCCTGCCAAATTAGTATTAGTGGATGAAAAACACAATAAAGTGACGGAAACAAAAAAAAAAGACGCCATGTAACCAAAATGCAACGTTACATACTTACATCAACGTTGCAAGGAGGTATAAACAACGTATGTCATCCAGTGATATCGCGGAATAACGTTCTCGCAAGGTCACAATACAACGAGCAACACAACATCGCATTATGCTCGTTTCAGTGATTTAAAAATATCATTTTTGTGACATCGAAATATTTTAGAAAAGTTACGCAACGTAGTTGCACACATTCACATTGCAGCGACATGAAATGTAAATGCCACACAATAGTCAAAATCAAATTGCGGAGGGGGGGGGGACAGCGCGTGGGGATTGCACATTCACGACCTGAGTTCGATTACCGGCTCTGCCCAAACTGTCCCCGTGTTCACGCGAAGTATGGGCACATTAAATATGTGAGTTCGTATTTCCTTACGAGAAGTTTGTAGTAGGGGAAGGAGGATGCAGTCCTTGTAGATGCCTCTCCCACTGAGTTCCGGTCTTAATTGGGTAACACTTTCAGGCCGTCCAAACATATACCTTACGCCTTCGGGTAAGTCGGAAGGTCAGGGTTACCAAATGAAGAAGAAAAATAAATTTAAATTGCAGCAACGTAAAAATTCCATTTCTGCTGACTTTAATGACTTCATTTTATTACTTCCTTACAGTATCGCATTGTTAGAGCGCCTCAGTTTCAATACCTGGAAATTGCGCAACATTTTACGTTCTAATTTAACTATTTACTCAAACGCTATTTATACTGCAAATATTTACAGCTAAAACAATGATCACTAAAACTGAAAACCCAACTATTTCCATCATACTTATTTGGCACATATTGGCATTATAGACAACTGTAGGCAGTGGCTTGTTTAATAACCGCCACTGTCTACATCAAACAATTTGATTCTATTTATGGAATACAGTTGAAAAACATAAGGCATCATACCACCGGTTAACTTTATTTATCATCGTCAGACTGGTTACAGCAAATATTTACAGCTAAAATAATGACCACTAAAACTGAAAACCCAACTATTTCCATCATACTTATTTGGCACATATTGGCATTATACACAACTGTAGGCAGTGGCTTGTGTTAATAACCGCTACGGTCTACATCAAACAATGTGATTCTATTTATGGAATACAGTTGAAAAACATAAGGCATCATACCACCGGTTAACTTTATTTATCATCGTCAGACTGGTTTACAGCAAATATTTGCAGCTAAAATAATGACCACTAAAACTTAAAACCCAACTATTTCCATCATACTTATTTGGCACATATTGGCATTATACACAACTGTAGGCAGTGGCTTGTGTTAATAACCGCTACGGTCTACATCAAACAATGTGATTCTATTTATGGAATACAGTTGAAAAACATAAGGCATCATACCACCGGTTAACTTTATTTATCATCGTCAGACTGGTTACAGCAAATATTTACAGCTAAAATAATGACCACTAAAACTGAAAACCCAACTATTTCCATCATACTTATTTGGCACATATTGGCATTATACACAACTGTAGGCAGTGGCTTGTGTTAATAACCGCTACGGTCTACATCAAACAATGTGATTCTATTTATGGAATACAGTTGAAAAACATAAGGCATCATACCACCGGTTAACTTTATTTATCATCGTCAGACTGGTTTACAGCAAATATTTGCAGCTAAAATAATGACCACTAAAACTGAAAACCCAACTATTTCCATCATACTTATTTGGCACATATTGGCATTATACACAACTGTAGGCAGTGGCTTGTGTTAATAACCGCTACGGTCTACATCAAACAATGTGATTCTATTTATGGAATACAGTTGAAAAACATAAGGCATCATACCACCGGTTAACTTTATTTATCATCGTCAGACTGGTTACAGCAAATATTTACAGCTAAAATAATGACCACTAAAACTGAAAACCCAACTATTTCCATCATACTTATTTGGCACATATTGGCATTATACACAACTGTAGGCAGTGGCTTGTGTTAATAACCGCTACGGTCTACATCAAACAATGTGATTCTATTTATGGAATACAGTTGAAAAACATAAGGCATCATACCACCGGTTAACTTTATTTATCATCGTCAGACTGGTTTACAGCAAATATTTGCAGCTAAAATAATGACCACTAAAACTTAAAACCCAACTATTTCCATCATACTTATTTGGCACATATTGGCATTATACACAACTGTAGGCAGTGGCTTGTGTTAATAACCGCTACGGTCTACATCAAACAATGTGATTCTATTTATGGAATACAGTTGAAAAACATAAGGCATCATACCACCGGTTAACTTTATTTATCATCGTCAGACTGGTTACAGCAAATATTTACAGCTAAAATAATGACCACTAAAACTGAAAACCCAACTATTTCCATCATACTTATTTGGCACATATTGGCATTATACACAACTGTAGGCAGTGGCTTGTGTTAATAACCGCTACGGTCTACATCAAACAATTTGATTCTATTTATGGAATACAGTTGAAAAACATAAGGCATCATACCACCGGTTAACTTTATTTATCATCGTCAGACTGGTTACAGCAAATATTTACAGCTAAAATAATGACCACTAAAACTGAAAACCCAACTATTTCCATCATACTTATTTGGCACATATTGGCATTATACACAACTGTAGGCAGTGGCTTGTGTTAATAACCGCTACGGTCTACATCAAACAATGTGATTCTATTTATGGAATACAGTTGAAAAACATAAGGCATCATACCACCGGTTAACTTTATTTATCATCGTCAGACTGGTTTACAGCAAATATTTGCAGCTAAAATAATGACCACTAAAACTTAAAACCCAACTATTTCCATCATACTTATTTGGCACATATTGGCATTATACACAACTGTAGGCAGTGGCTTGTGTTAATAACCGCTACGGTCTACATCAAACAATGTGATTCTATTTATGGAATACAGTTGAAAAACATAAGGCATCATACCACCGGTTAACTTTATTTATCATCGTCAGACTGGTTACAGCAAATATTTACAGCTAAAATAATGACCACTAAAACTGAAAACCCAACTATTTCCATCATACTTATTTGGCACATATTGGCATTATACACAACTGTAGGCAGTGGCTTGTGTTAATAACCGCTACGGTCTACATCAAACAATGTGATTCTATTTATGGAATACAGTTGAAAAACATAAGGCATCATACCACCGGTTAACTTTATTTATCATCGTCAGACTGGTTTACAGCAAATATTTGCAGCTAAAATAATGACCACTAAAACTGAAAACCCAACTATTTCCATCATACTTATTTGGCACATATTGGCATTATACACAACTGTAGGCAGTGGCTTGTGTTAATAACCGCTACGGTCTACATCAAACAATGTGATTCTATTTATGGAATACAGTTGAAAAACATAAGGCATCATACCACCGGTTAACTTTATTTATCATCGTCAGACTGGTTACAGCAAATATTTACAGCTAAAATAATGACCACTAAAACTGAAAACCCAACTATTTCCATCATACTTATTTGGCACATATTGGCATTATACACAACTGTAGGCAGTGGCTTGTGTTAATAACCGCTACGGTCTACATCAAACAATGTGATTCTATTTATGGAATACAGTTGAAAAACATAAGGCATCATACCACCGGTTAACTTTATTTATCATCGTCAGACTGGTTTACAGCAAATATTTGCAGCTAAAATAATGACCACTAAAACTTAAAACCCAACTATTTCTATCATACTTATTTGGCACATATTGGCATTATACACAACTGTAGGCAGTGGCTTGTGTTAATAACCGCTACGGTCTACATCAAACAATGTGATTCTATTTATGGAATACAGTTGAAAAACATAAGGCATCATACCACCGGTTAACTTTATTTATCATCGTCAGACTGGTTCCGGTCGAATTAGAAGTCATCAGCTGTGACCGAGATATTACAGATACCTGAAAGTTATTTTAAAAGATTATTCGCAAGAGTGGGTCTTAATATCTTACTCCATGCTTGCAACTCAACAATGCCACATCATACGTTTATTAAAATCTGCGAATTCTGTAACCATATTGATTATAAAATACAGCCGAATATTTATAGAAACACCCACAAATTTTCGAATGCTCTCTCTCTCTCCCTCTCCCTCTCCCTCCCTCTCCCTCTCCCTCTCCCTCCCTCTCCCTCCCTCTCCCTCCCTCTCCCCCTCCCTCTCTCAATTATTAATATTTTTTAACAATTTAAAAAATCATTTATTACAAGAAAAATAACAGCACTCACTTTAGAACTCTGGAATGAACGGTACTCGAGATATTTTACACGCATCGAATACATTTGTCAAAAAAAATTTATTTTACATGAAATCAAAGTATTAAGTGTCTTTAAATAAGTTGTTGTGCAAAATTATGCGGCAAGTTCGTCAAAATCATTCTTGTGGATTTAGCACTAACCATTTATGAGAAAAAAAAGCGTTCTATTTCCCGAAGAACACCGAGTTTCAGCCCGGTCCGACCCGATATGATTTGTTTTTCAATGTGTTAAAAACGTGAATTTGTGAAACTTTTGGACAATGAATCAAGATAAAAAAAAATATGATTCTTTTAAAACATTTATTTTTACATAGTTGTAATCAACACATTAATTTTATGCACTATATATATATATATATATATATATATATTTTTTAATTTAAATATATTCGGCCCGGCACTCAAATTTTAAAAACAAAGCCCGACTCCAGTCCGGCTTAACACACTGCTATAAAATCAAGCCCACCGCGTCAGGCCGGGCCTAAGCCCGTGTATCAAGCCCTAGTCCATGCAGACCTCTCTACCTACTGATATTTCTGCGATATTTTAATTTTCCCTACAATACATGGCAATGTATAGGGAAAGTATTGGAATCGTGTCAAAAATCTCAACTCCAGTTTTCGACGGATCTACGTGTTTTGGAACCTCTAGAACACGAGAAAACAATTTTTAGCGTGACATCTCTGTGTGTGTCTCTCTCTCTCTGTGTTCCTCTCTCTCTCTGTGTGTCTCTATCTCTCTCTGTGTTCCTCTCTCTCTCTGTGTTCCTCTCTCTTTCTCTCTAATTGTGTGTGTTGTGTGTGTGTGTATGTGTGTGTGTGTACAATGTATGTATACACTCTAACTCAAAATATATAGGGCCAAATTTCATAAAATCTTATAGGTAAAGACACTTATGGGTGACCCTGGTGCTGAATAGATTTTTGGTACGATTTGGGATAAAAAGATGTACCTTTTTTTTCGAAATGGCTCACAAAAATCGTATGTATCCACTCTAGCTATAATCTGATTAACCGAATGTCACAAAATTTGGTTGGTAAGTCTCTTGTGGGTTACCCTAGTACTGAATAGATTTTGGTACGAGTCGTGAAAAAGTATATGTGCTTTTTAGCAAAATAGTCTGCAAAAATCGCCAAAATCTAAAATAAAAGACTACGTATGCTCATCTGTATCAATTAAATGCTTCTTTTATCAATGAAATGTTTGTTATCAATTAAATGCTATGTTATAATTTTTTAAGTTGGAAAGAATAAGACCAACTCCATTACTCTTGGACTAACCGTTCTCGAGATAATTTATATTTTGTCCTACGGTGTCCTTTCAAATACGTTCAGTAACCAAATGAAAATTGAATTAAAAGTGCACATTCAGTGTTATTTTAAATAATTATAAGTGTTATTTTATGCAATTAAATCCAATGTATTGCATTATAAAAAAATAAAGTTTATTAGAAACAAAATTTATTTCATAGGGAAAATCATGTGCTGTCCACATCAAATTTTTAAGGATGGTTCAGAAAATTTGCTACCAGAAAATAAGTATTTATTTCTGCTATACAGAAAATAAATTATATTGTTTCAATTTCTAGCTACATCATATGATTTAGAAATTTGATGTGCGAAACTTTTCTATCATCCTGAAAAGGATAAGTGAACGTTAAAAGTGTAAAGAAATACTTTCATTCATTGTCGTTCATAGCGAATATCATCTCTTACGGCACTGAATATTGTATTCTAGCATATTTGTAACATGAGTCAACATTTTCTTATCAGCATCCCAAACTCGCCTTCCTTAAGACATTTCAAAACTAGATTATATTATTTCAATTTCTTGACTGAAAATTTTATTATTCAATTTCTAGACTAAAAATTTGTTATTCAATTTCTAGACTAAAATGTTTCTATTCAATTAAAAAATTTTATTGTTCAATTAAAAATCATAATTCAAAATAATTATTCAATGAATTTTCAAATAAATTATTTATTAAAAGTTATTATTCAATATTATTTAAAAAAAAAATGTTATTCAATTAAAATTATTTAAATAAATATTATTGAATTTCTAGACTAAAAAGTTATTTCAATTTCTAGACATTTCAAAACTAATAAATTATATTATGTTAATTTGGAAATGCATTATATGATTTAGAAATTTGATGTATAAAATTTTTTTATCATCCTAAAACGAATAAATGAATGTAAATTGTTGTTGTTTTATGTTGTTGAGACCCCCTGTCCGACCTACCAGAAAAGTGTAAAACTTTCGTTCATTGTCGTTCACAGCGAGTGTCATTTTCTTATGGCAATAAGCATTGCATTCTAACATATTTAGAAGATGAGTCACCTTTTCTTATCAGCATCCCAAATTCTCAGTCTTCTTTAAAGCATTTCAAAACTAAATTATATTATTTCTATTTCTTGACTGAAAAATTTATTATTTAATTTCTAGACTAAAAATTTGTTATTCAATTTCTAGAATAAAATATTTTTATTCAATTAAAAATTTTATTGTTCGATTAAAAATCATTATTCAAAATAATTATTGAATGAAATTTCAATTAAATTATTTATTAAAAGTTATTACTCAATTCATATTATTCAAATATATATATATATATATATATATATATATATATATATATATATTCAATATATAATTATTCAATTATAATTATTAAATAAATATTAAATTAATGGACTAAAAAGTCATTTCAATTTCTATGCATTTCAAAACTAATAAATTATAATATTTTAATTTCAAAATGCATCATATGATTTAGAAATTTGATGTGCGAAACTTTCCTATCATCCTAAAACGAATAAATGAATGTAAAATGTGTAAGACTTTCGTTCATTGCCGTTCTCAACGAGTGTCATTCTCTTACGGCAATGAACACTGCATTCTAGCATATTTAGAACTTGAGTCAACCTTTTCTTATCAGCATTGCAAACTCTCCGTCTTTCTTAGAGTATTACAAAACTATATTATATTATTTCAATTTCTAGACTGAAAAATTTATTATTCATTTTCATTGTCGTTCACGGCGAATATTATTCTCTTATGGCAATGAACATTGCATTCTAGCATATTTAGAAGTTGAGTCAACCTTTTCTTATCAACATCCCAAACTCTCCGTCTTCCTTATGATATTTCAAAACTAAAGGAAGAATTTTCGTTTTTCGAATTGTTTATCGCCAGCTTTCGAATTCTGAGATTTGATCAGTTCTGCAGGGCTACCTACTATTGATCTTCGAAAGTCGATCAAAGTCAAAGGCGGCCATAGCTCCCAAGAGATAAAAGTTTTCAGCAGCAGATTTATGAAAGTAATCAATCCGAATTTTTGGATGCTATCGCAATAAACATAGGCAGTTGGGAAGTTGCCAAAGGGTAAATTGTTACGTTGAGGTTGTTACCAATGCTACATAATTGTTATTACAATTATTACGATGCCCCCTCTTGGTAAATTGTTACATTAATTAAAAGCTGTTCACAATATAATATTTTTATTACATTACATATTTTATAATACTTTTATTACATTAGAATTAAAAAAGGCACGCGTAGTTTAAACATGGTCTTGACAATTTTTAAAATTTTTAAAATAATTTTGATTACATTAATTAAAAATTAATTTTGAATTAATTACATTAAGTAAAAGCCATTCACAATATAATATTTTTATTACATTACATATTTTATAATATTTTTATTACATTAGAATTTATAAAGACAAGCGTAGTTTAAACATGATTTCGACAATTTTTTTTTAATTTAAAATTAATTTCATAATTTTAAAATAATATGTCTTACTCAAAGTCTAATGTGAATAATAATAATTTTATTGACAATGAGACTAATACAATAATTGTAACTTTACTGAGCATGTAATAGAAAAATTTGCCGAATATTTAAGACGTGCTCTTAAACTAAAGAGTAATTGAGTATGTGATAACACAAAATTGATGAATATTTAAGATGTGTAAGACTATAAAACTCAAGAGTAATATTTTTGACCTTGTGATAAAAAAATATATATCAAATATTTAAAATGTCCAAGACGATAAAAATTTAAGAAAAATTTTATCGAGCATGTGATAGAAAAAATTGCCGAATGATTAGGATGTGTAGGACTATAAAATTAAAGAATTTTATTTAATAATAGAAACAATTGCCAACGTTTTAGGAAGTATAAGACTATAAAACTAAAAAGAAAGATCAATAATGCATAAAGTATTGATTTTGAAACTCCAACTGAAATGCAATCCGCTGAATGTATCGCATCTCTAAATTGCGATATATTCAGCGGTGATACTTTTTTAATTATTACAGAACTACAAAAATTTATTTTTCTTGAAAACATAAAACTTCATCAAAAAAAAATGAAATTTATTCAAATGACATCGAAATATAAATCGTCTGGCTCTCTTTGTAAAAGCAGTGAAGATATCATTCATACACTTTTATTCTAGACTCCAGAGTTAAATAATATTGAGTGAAATATATTCAGCAAGTCTTATACAACTGATCTTACAATCACTTCACATTCTGCATCCATTAAAATTAGGCTTCGTTGTAGAAATAATCAAAGTTTGATGATTATTTAAACTCAAAATATTGTAATTGCGTTGGAGCAGAATATAGATGCACAGAAAATACGCAAAATTAAAGCGGTTTTAGGACGGATGCAACACTAAATATAACTTTAAAAGAACTTTAAAAATCACGATTTGGGACGCGACAGCTTAGTAGTTAGCGCGCGGTTATTGTTCTCGGACGGACGGGGTTCAATTCCCGCCACTGCCAAAACTGCCGCTGTATTCCCGCGGAATACGATCACGTTAAACATGTGGGTCCGTAAGTCCTTCCGAGAGGTTGGTGACAGGGGAAGGAGGGTACTGTGCCTGTGGATGCCTCCCCCACTGGGTTCCTGTCTAAATTGGGTGGCACTTCCCAGCCGGCCAAATAGATACCTTAAACCTTTCTGGCAGGTCGGACGGTCTGGGTCGAAGAAGTAGAAAAATCACGATTTTTACTCTGGGAAAAAAAGATGGATGCCATATTTTATTTTGAAGTGGGTCACGTGATATCTTTATATTGTATGGGTGTAATTATTATTTTAATTTTTATTTAAAAAACTGCCCAACATATTTTGTTGAAATTTCATTTATATATTTTATGGGGTAATTTGATTATTTTCTAAAATTTTCGAAGCAATTTGTAAATTTTAACTTCTTTTAAAAAATGTTGGAAAAATTAAGTCCCATGGGGTTCATTGTATTTTATTTTTTAACCCGGATTCAATCCAAAACTAATTGGTTGATATTATTCATTTACATTTCCATATGTCCCACAGACCGTCTCAACAACATACTAAAATTTAATTTTGATAAAGTCATTTTTAAGGTAGTTATCGTGCGAAGAGACAGACAGACAGACAGGATAACCATAAACACTTTTCAACTATGTTGTTAAGTGTTAAGTAATTCTATTGAACCTGTGGTAGAAATATTTGTCGAATATTTAAGACGTGAAAGACTTATGAAACTAAAGAGTAAATGTACTAAGTCTGTAACAAAAACAGTTTGCCAAATATTTAAACAGTTTGCCAAATATTGTGCAAAACTATATGAAACTTGTACACAATTTAGTGATTAAATTGCACACTGCTTTTGACTATGCACTAGTGTACAATTTCTGTGATTTAAAAAAAAAATAGTCAAATTTATGAAATTTATTATTTAATCCTGTTTTTTATTTGATATAATATCATTAAAATTATAATTCATAGTGATATCTTACGGGGAAAACTAAATTTGTCTCAAAATAATCTAAAGATCTAGAATGCAATCAACTTTGTCACTCCTCAAAAAAACTTTTGACGTATAAACATAACAACAAAATCAAAGACATAAACATCTGGAGAAAATTTTAAGGGAATCACAACGCTGGATTATTCCTTTTTTTTTTCACCTAAAAGTTCAAGTAAAAGTGAAAAATTAAGGGTACGATTGCGATTGACAGGGGTAAATTACAAAATGTACGTGTAAAACAAAATACACTTGTAGCAATAGGGTTAATATATATATATATATATATATATAGGCCTGAGTCTGATACTGCTTACTATTTTTGAAAAACTACTTTCCACTTGTCCTGAGTCCTATACTGCTTACTTATTTTTGAAAGTCTTCATGCACATTATTTTTCGTTCAAGTGTATTCATTCCTGTGTCCACTCACTTTGACGAAGAAATGTAAAATGCTCTGTCGAATGTTCTCCAGCGAACATGTAGACTCCCACGTAGTGGCTGTGCGTGTGAGTTAATATTTCTGTTTTTTATATTTCTGGTTTATATTATTTGTCCTTCCACTAGCCAGTAGACAGTTCCAATGGTGTCCATAGGTAAATGCTATCGCCATTGTCAGAAACTGGCTATTCAATCGGTTTAAATTCGAATTGTATGGTTGTCCTGACGAGAAGGCAATTTCGAACTAACCACCGTTTTTTGTGTAGTTTCAGTTGATTGTTCTCCATGTATTGATCTTTAATCTTGAGCTATTTCTTATTGCCTTTTCTCATTTTTGCCGTGTTTGCTTTTTTATGTTATATATATTTATATATATATATACCTTTTCAATTATGATTTTTGTATACTCATCTTCCCCTCCCCCCTTTCCATTATAGTGATAAGTTACCTCCTATTTTTATCCGTTGTCTTGGTCTATAGTTACTTATTTGTAACAGATGTGCTAGAGATGGGTTTTTTTGTACTTACCGTAATTTATGCATAGTTTTCGATAAAAAATTGAAATATATATATATATACATATATATATATATACATATAATATAAAATCTGTCTGTTTCTGGGATAAAGTAGTGTCGAGATATTAATCAAAAACGAACCCTTCATAGAAATAGCATTATGCAAACGATACTTTTTCCCTCAAATTTATTTTTTAAAAAAATATATCATCTTGCTTAGCAACGGAATTAAATCCAATGTGTTTATACAGCGGACAATTTTTATTAAACCTTTTCCAATTTAAAGAATAAAGAAGAACAAATTTTATCAGAATTGCATTTTCGACTGGATAATATCAATTACGGCCTTCGAAGCCTCGAGCCTTCTTTACCGAAATTACTGATTTAATTTCTGTCGTCCTTTGTTTTATTTTGGCAAAAAAAAATTAAAATAATTGTTGAAACAGAAAAAAAAGTGGTATAGTTTCTAATACCATTTCAGTATATTCATTTTCACATATATTGTTCCAATTTCATAGTTTTTGCAAATTACTTTACAAACGGAACGTTTTATTCTTCAGATCTTACTGTAAAGATAATTTTATACAGCGAGAACAGAGATTCGTCTTCTTTTTAGGAGAATTAAGTTAAATATTTTAATAGAATATTTGGAATAACAATGTCTTTTAGAATATTACAGGAATTTTATAAATAAAATTGTACATTCTGCTTCTGATTACTTTACTCTCACTGCAATGCATGGTAAATAGGGAATGTATTGAAATCATTCTTGTTATACTGAAAAATTACTTTTGAAATAAGTAATCATTTACGTGATGCAAAGAGCTTCTTTTGCTTTACTAAAACAAGCTAAGACGCATGCTTTCTAACTTTGCACAAATTTTTAAATAAAATTTCTGGTGAAGGATCCTAACTTTGAATTCTCTAACGATTGGGGCGTTTAAAGCCACGCCCATCATTAATAAATTGAATCGTTCAGTGATAAATTTGTGACTTCTTCCCTAATGTAGGGGCGACTTATGCCTTAATGTAAGAAGGGAAGAAGTCACTTCACTGTATTCCTGAACTCCTAGAATTATATTACGATGGATGGGGCTTAGTCCGCCCCCAATAATTTCAAGGGTTCGAAGTTACAATATTTCTACCCAAAAAATATTCTAAAATCTTTAAGATGTTTCGTGCTCACTATGACATGGCTTCAGATATTGACACATGCCGAAAGTTGAAGTTTTCTAAACTAAGTACTCAACTCAAGTTAAATCGCCGTCGTCCAGTTCTGATCATTTATTTCACTGCCTGCTAATGAGCGGCAATCACTATGAAATCATGGTTCACGAATGGTACTGGATGATCGGCTTTTCTTGCTTTTATTTCCGCTATGTATCTGACTACAAACAATGATTATAAACAAGCATGTATAGATTTTGTAATGATAGCAGATGTAGCATGTATAGATTTTGTCTTGATATGATTGCTCTCAGCAATTTTAATTTTCTTTCCGCTCAGCTACAAAATAGGTCGCAAGTTGTATTTTTTTCGCAAGCTTTCACGAAATCCTCGCGCGAACCCTGGTTGGGAAACATTATTGTGGGGAATCGACAGCATTGTATATTATACTGCTCAAATCTCATTTTAAACCTCATCTATTATATATTATTTGACAAAAATATTTGTAATTAATATTTTGAATCAAATTCGATATCTGCAAATTAATTATTTACGAATAAATCAATGAAGAAATTGATAAAAAAAAATACTGCCGCGAGATACAAAGCTATGGTAAGATATCTATCTTTTCGTATATTTAATCATCTATATAAATACGATTGAAAATTCATATGTTTGTCTTATCATCACCCGAGAACGACAGCTGCACGGAATTTCCAGAAATTTTTATGGATAACCTTTCAGGGTCCCACTTAAATTTGAAACATTCGTCTGGCTCTGTTTGTCTGTTTTCATGTTCTTCTGATTGTTTTGTCCCTTTGAACATGACCTTTTTTTTTTAGCTTCTCTACAAATAAATAACATAAAAAATTTGATAACGTGGCCAAATCGTTGTTTGTGCCTCTATCTCCAAAATTATCGAAGTTTTATAAATTAACGAAGTAAAAAATAAAACTTGTTAATCTGCAGTAAAAAATGAAAATTTCATTCATTTTATTTCAGTTTTATTATCGTTCGTCACATTACTATTATATATTTGCATGTATGTGTGTTCTTGGCTCTGCGTATCTCACGAATGATTGGAACGTTTTAAGAAACAAATTTGGTACGATCAGTCAGGCTCGTGACTTGACAGAAAAGTTTGAAAGGATTTTGTCCGCGGCAGCGACTGTAGCTATTATTATTATTATTTAATATAGAGTAATTTTCCAGGTCATTTTTCTCCCTAAATTTTTTTCAACTTCTCAAATTGATCTATAATATATAAAACTTTCATTAAGTTTGCATTAAGCATACATGTGAGTAACTTAATTTTAGAACATAAAATCGAAATTGACTCAAACTTATTTTTGTCCAAACGAAACTCGTAAAAACAAAATGGATTTTTATTGTAATGCTTTCGTCGGCCGTTATTTTTTTCTCATTTTCTACACCTCTCAACACTTGAAGCAGAACAGCGATGAATCTTAAATGTCCCAAATTACAACACTTGAGAAGCATATGGAACGAACAGCAATAAATACTCAGGCATTCAACACATTATTTTCCCATATCAATCTCCCATACTCATTTCATATTTGCGTCTGAAATCCTGAGTCTCCGACAGAAAAAAAAAAACACGTAAAAAAACTTTTTCTGTGTCAACACAGTTGCCGCTTAATATTCCCTACGCAGGTGTAACATTTTTCAGCGTTCATTCATGCCAGACGGCGGTCTCAATGCGCAGGCGCGGTGTTTTACTCATCCTACTACGTCAAGAAATACGTCAGAGCCGGCGAAATTTCTCTTACTCCCGGTTTCATTCATTCAAAAGGATACCTGTCGGGACGGCGGGAACATGAGAAATCTCCGATGAAACTTGTTTTTAGCCGAGACTGTTCTTTAACTATAGCGACAGCTCGAATCTGTTTTGAGTTTTCCGCAACGTTCGACGCTGCTGACATTTCGCAGGAGAATACATTTTATTTCATTTCTATTCCCGACCGTCATTTGCTTTAACACCTGTTCGTCTGCTGTTCCACGGATTTCGGAACTGTGGAAGAAATTTGAAAATGCTTCTTTTTGTGCAAGATTCTTGAAATTGGAATATTCTACTAAGTTAATACTTTCTTCTCGGTTTATACTTGTCCCGCAGATCAAAACTTCAGGGCATTGGTTGCTAAGCAACCGGTGAAAGCCCTCGATAAATATGGAACTTATAAAAAGGATGTTTTCCAACAGAAGAGAACTGAATCTGTGTTTTCAAGTTCAGACTGTTATGTTTATAGGTCTCTGTTTCTTCATCAAGTCAGGTGAGTTAAACAAATTTTTAAATCAATATTTATGGAAACACGCCATTTTAGCAAGAACTTAAGTAAAGACAACCTAAGTAGACTAGAACTTAAGTTAACAACCTAGAACTTAAGTAAGGAAAGAAAACATATAGTAAAGACAACCAAGTTATTTGGTAAAAATATTAGCACCATCTATGACGTGCATTAAATTACAACATTAAATTACAAATTCAGAACTCTTTCGGACGTCACTACGTCCTTCATCAGTGGCAATATATATATATATATATATATATATATATATATTTTCTTTTTTTTTTTGTTTTTTTTTTTTGTAAATAATTTACGTTGCACTGATGAAGAACGTAGTGACGTCCGAAAGCTCTCTGGATCTGTAATTTAATGTTATAATTTAATGTACATCATAGATGGTGCTAATATTAAATATTTCTTTTACCAAACAACAAAGCTGTCTTTGCAGCATATTTTTTAATTTTTAAGTATTTTATATTTATTTAAATATTGAAAGATATTGATTGATTTGTTTAAAGTTAAAATTATCAGTGATTTATTTGTTCCTATCATATTAAAAAGTTTATAAACATATGAGAATAGGCAAATTGAGACGACTACTTTATTTATTGGGATTTAGAATGATTGTTATTATAAAGTGAATTTTGAGTTTATTTTCTGACGCTATAGAGTCGTATGAGTATTGTATTTAATTACTGAATTAAATAATGAATTAATTTTGATATATATTTAAATATTAGCAACTTTAGACTAGTGTACTAGCTTTACTTGTCCACCCATTTCAAACGTTTGCAGTTCAAGTTTATTTATTGAAAGCTACTACTGGCCGGGTGAAACTAGGATCTCTACCTGGCCAGAGCATTATCTATTAAGAACTACAGGAGCGACAATGTTTTCTTTTATAATTGAAATGACCCCTACAGTATATATTTTTTCATTAAACATATATGTTCAAATAACATTTTTAGTATTCTAATTCCATGTAAATACCTCGTTTTATTGATTTAATCTAATTCTAACAGCGCGTAATTTTCAGTTTAAAAATTCAGTTTAAGAAACATATAGAAAGGGCTTTTAAAAAAATTAATTAAAAGTTGTCAGTTTAAATGGTGACGATTTCATTTACGTGACGGATTTTAAAGAAAAATTCGAACTACTGCAGTAAATGGTGTAATAAAAAATAATCATTTATCATTTTCTATTTCAGGATTATGTTAATCGTTTGATTTTCATTTTGAACTTCATTATTACAAATATTTTGATGAACGGGATTTCTGGGTAACTTTTTACACTGCCCAGGAATTACTAAATTTTAACTTAGTTTAACAGACTAACTGTTTTGCCTGTCAAATAACAGGGTGTGTAAAGCATAGTTACTATTATTGTTATTTTCCATACATACATAGTATAATCTATAATAAAAGTATTGCTGCGGAGTCGAAAATTCGACAAGCATCTCTGAACTCAAGTCGAACATTCATAAGTTGATGTCAGTGTGTATGTATATATGTGAGTTTGTGGATATAATATCTCATGAACAAATGGAGCATTTCGAAAGTAATTTGGAACGATTATTAAAATCAGTGAATACTAGAACGTTATTGATTTTAAACACGATCGTATGTTCGAAAGACCCCCTTAATATTTGAATGAATTTTTGAAAATTATTTATAAATCATAACCTTCAATAATTTTAAATAAATAACAATTTTATATAAATAATTTTTCATTAGAAGATTAATAACGCAACCTTTTGAAACGTTAGCCCAAACTGTTTTCTAAATATACCACTCTTTACAAATAAATTAAAAAAAGAATTACATTAATTTTAAAAAGTAATTATTATTGTTCTCTTTATATATATATATATCTTTATGCATCTATTATATATATCTTTGTTCATTTTCTATATACAATATTATGCAACAGCTTATTATCATTTCTGTGGATCTAGTTCGTTCCAATCATCAGTGAAAATACTTTCTGCAACAGTTTTGTATTTTAAAGTCCGAGAATTCGCTAATAGCTATATTAATCATCAGATATTAATTAAATGTCAATTGCAATTTGATGATGATTTCTCAAGTGAGTATAAATAAATCATTTTGTTTGGACTAAAAAAATTGCAAAAAGCGCTCTCTCAATTTCAATTTACGGGATGGTAATTCAATATAAAAGTCATCCCACCATGAATCTTGTATATCGTTATGTCGCTGTTAAAAAAGTAAAGTCATTGCATTATGTAGGGAAAGTCTTGTGCTGCCCATATCAGATGATTTTATATTGTTACTTCTCTTCAGTTTTCAGCACCATAGCCATGGCAATTGGTATGTTTTGTATTCGTTTTATTGTTGTATGAACAGATGGGAAAATTATTAGTTTACGTAGTCAAGATTTCGTGGTGAAATATTCTTAAAGTAAGTGTTTAATGAAAAAGTGCTGGATATAGTATCAACTTGAAAATGTGCTTAACTTTTTAGCGCGTTGTTTCGTTCAGCAATAAATTTTTAGCATTTCTTTCTTATATATTAGACAAGCAGATATGCTCGACGTTGCTCAAAATATATGAAAATTTAATAACATTCCAAAACACATTATTCTTCGAAAAATTTAATTCTAATATTTATTTAATCTCCCTTTATTAAATAATAAAAAAAAAAATTACAGTAAATGTTCTTGCTATACATAATTAACTAAAATAAATCTAAATAAAACATCCTCGTCCCATTTGTAAACCAATTTACAAAAATATGAAACAAAAAATATGAAGCCTCCCCCCCCCCTAATATTGGTAGAAAAATTATATAAATTGTTTAAAAATTGTTAAAATATATATATAACATAATGCACTGAGGTAGCAGATTATTTCTGTGTTCCGTAGATATCCGTCGATCTCTACCCCCCCCCCCCCCCCATTACAACTGAAAATTGCGGAATTGTAGTGGATGGGGCTTACTGGGAAATTTCTGCTACAAGCAAGAGGTGAAATTCAGTAGAACTGCCTCTAAAATGCAAAGGAGAAACTGAATATGAAAGATGTGTGTGTGTGTGAGGGGGGGGGGCTAATTCGGAAATTTCAGTTGACAGAAACATACTATATTTTTATCAATAAATTTATTTTATGCGGCGAAGACATTGTTTAGTTTTTCCTAATTTCTTGTGACGTTTAGGGTACGGAAGCTGTTTCACACTTTTTTTTAGAATTTCAAATTGAGACAAAATTGTGGGGGGGGGGGGGGGGGCAGATCTACGGGGCATTCTACGGTAGTTTCTCCCAATACTAACGACCTCGTCTAAAGTTCTTTAAAAAATACCTGACGTGCAAGTTGTTTCTCAAATTTTTTAGACATTGCCTAGTCCATTTAGTTCCACTTGTACCATAATAAAAAAAGATCATTATCAGAATGAAAGTAATAAAAAGTAAAAGATACTTGAACCTTACATATTTTATATCTGGAAACTATTAAGACAACATTTCATGAAATTTCGTCGTTAAGTCGTGGTTAAGATTAGACTTTGATACGATTAAGAAAAATAGAAGCGACCTGGTGTTCAAAATAACCAGGGCCTCTGCTTTAAAAATGTGCTACCCATATTGAGCTTTTACAGTCAGATAACGGTTCGCAGGCCGTAATGGAGCGTCACCCCCGAAAGTAGCTCCCTGCTTTCGGAGGTAACGAATGGAGCTGATCGCGAGCAATAGTTTGAACAAGGTTGAAATACTCAAATATTTTTAAAATACAAAATACGAAAAAGAGATATATGTTTTGTATTCAGTATTTTATTGCGATCATGTTTTTTTTTTAAACATTTTGTATTTTCTTAAATTCGCAAAAAAAAATATTTTTAAATAAAATAAGGAGAATACAAAAAGCAAATACACTGAAAAGTCTCAGGCATAAATCGCTTACTTGATTTTTCATTATGTAAGTAATGTGTGATAAAAATTAAATTTATTTCTTACAAGAGGAATTACTTAAAACACTTTGGCTCATAGAACTTGCCAAAACTTATTTCATTTATTTTCGTGGATCACCAGACATTTATATCCACATTTATATGTTTATGCAGTTACCAGCCGTTTCTACTCACGCTTTGCACAGATGGAATGGATAATGATCACAAAATGTGGCACTTATACACTTTAATATCAAAATCCGTTTCGTATAAATGCATAAAAATAGCGCGCGTTTCATATTTCTGTTAACATGAAAATTGCGATATATATGAAACAATATTTCATCTCCTATCACTGGACGTTGCCCAATTTTCAACGTTTTCAGATATTTTAAAGATAAAAAATACATATATTACAGTATTATTTTTCAATAGTTTAAATTGGAGAATTGCCAGCAAACGATTTCGGCATTTGAAACATAACTTTGTTGCCATAGTTAACACAATAGAATAAAAAAAAAGAAACTATAAATAAATTCCTTGATAAAATATAATATTAAAAACGTCTGCTATAACTATAAATTAAAATATCTCAAGAACAGTGGACTGTACACCAATAAAGTCAATTAAAATAATTTAGAGTATATTTTTCTGAGCAGGATAGTGTTAAAGGAATTCTGTGTGTTAGCCGCTCTTGAGGGTTAACTAAAAGAATGTGAAAATAAAAAAGTCCGTGGATTTTTAAATTTTTGGAACAAAATTTCAGGATTTTCCTTATTACTTATAAGTAAAGGCCCACGTGTTACAAAAATTCAAGTTTCTACCTTCCACTTGAGATATAAGTAGATGGGGCATTGCTATTGAGAGTAGCACGGAGAAATGAACACTGCATATATACCACGTGACTATTAGTCGAGCACTCCCAGACTTGGCTTCTTTATCTCACATCGATGTTTTCTACTTTCAGCAGTTTGGCTTAAGTTATTCATCCTTCTAAGTCAGCCAACTTCACTCAGCTGGATGATATAGATTTTGCATTCTCTTTTCTGTTGAAGACAAGTGTTTTGTACTTCTTCTGTAGAATACAAATATTTTACATTTTCTTTTCTATTGAAGACAAGTATTTTTATATTTTCTTTGCTATAGACGACATGTATTTTACATTTTTCACAGAGGTTGGTTTTCAAAGCATATATTTCTGTATTTCATTTTACAAATTGTATTTCTCTTGCTTGGAAACCCCCTGATGTAAGTAGGCCGGATAAGTAGCAGTAAATGTATAACTGCAATATTTCGAGAACAGAGGCAAATAGCAAATTTACTTCTCTTTAATGAAGTTAACTGCAGGTGTTCTAGCACAAAACGGACTCCTAAATTCTTGGTTTCTTTATTTTTGTTTTCGCTGAAAGGCAGTAAAAAAAAAAAAATTACTAGCACTTCCTGCGAAAATAGAACATTTTGCTGCTAAAAGATCTATGTGCAAATACGAGGAGGGGGCAGGCCATTGCATCTCCCTCGCTGGGAAAGCGTGAACTTCCGCTTGTAGCTGACATCTGGCACAGGGAGGTAAGGGGCTTTAAATTTTATTTTTATTTTTCAGCATCTAGCTGGAGGGGGTGAACTTGGTGTGGGCTTCAATTAGATGTTTTATATCGTGTGACTCAACTTCGTTAAGTATTTTGTGTGTGTTTACTTGAAATATATAAAACTAGAACAAATTTCTTACCGTTGTCCAGATTCTAAATAAGAGTCCACTACGTATAAATAATTAAATAAGCATCCGCTGCTCAAATAATACATTTGAACCCAATTTAACCTTTTGCTTACGGGTGGGACAGCGTCCATCCCAAACGAAAAATCTCTCAAAAAGACAGGTATTTGACATACCCTATCCCAAACACTTCGATCCCCCTTTACAGACATTGACGTCCATGGACGAGAAGAAGCGAACGTCAAGAAATGATTAAGTGAAGTACCGTGACTCAAACAACGAGTGGGCCCCGTTTGTTTGAAGACATCTATAACAACTATATCACGCTCAAAGTAAGAAAATAGCCAGAAGAACATAAAGACAGACGGACGAAAAGACAGACACTAAATTTTAATTGGGACTCTACCAAGTCTACCTGTAGAGATTTCATGAAATTCAGTACAACCGTGCTTCCATGGTGATGAAATAAACAGATACGTTTTTGAAGTTTATTCATATAGATGATATCATAAGCAGCAAATCGATGTTTATCTACTACATCAAACAGGATGTCGAACATTTTAAAATCTTCATTTATTTTAACTATATTTCCTTAATTATTTCGTAATTAAGTCTTAAATAATAAAACTCTGTTTTCAATCTCTTAAAATGACTAGTTTGGAATAAAAAGATTCAAAAATACACTTAGTTATTCTCTCAATAGTTTCTTGAAAGTGAACTGGCGACACAATTCTGTTTATCGGCAATTTTCAAAGCAAGAGAGAATATAAATTCCTTCTTTTGCTTTTAATATACATTTTAATTTAAATACGTAATTTAGCTATAATGACAGCTTTTATATTTTTAAAAGATAAAAAAATTATCTTTTTTCTTGATTCCTTATTTAATATGTATATTCTTTTATTTTCGATAGATGTTAACCCAAATATAATTAATATTCCTTCAACAATTGATGACATATATTCCTAGCATACAACATTAAAATGTTGTGATGACCGTTTCATAAATACACAAAGAAAATACCAATTTATTTTAATGAGTTATCTAAGGTGTCCGGTTCGAATTTGTGGGGTTGGGGTACAACGTATTACAAATGGCCTTAATATTCCTAAGTTTAGATTTTGAAAAGATGTAAAACTCTTCGATTAGAATGATTAACATTTTTTCTACACACATATCTGCAAACTTAAAGAATTAAACATTCTGACCCAGATAGGTAACATTTTTTTGCTTGTTTTTCTTTAATTGAAATCATCGGTACTTGTATCGTGAAGACTTGTATTGTGAACCAACATAAGTACTCAAAAATATCAATAATTCTCTTCTTGATTTATAAGTTCATAATATATAAGTTCATATAAAGTCTTAAATTATAAGTTTATAATGTATAAATTAATATAAAGTCTTTATTTTTAAGTTCATAATTTATAAATTAATATGGTCTTCATTTATAAGTACAATTCGCAAAATAATTAAATTATTTTTATCTAGCGTCCTCTTTAATATTTAAATTAAGAAAAATTAAATTAAATTTGCCCAGCGTCAAATTCCAACGAAATTCATTTTTCATTCAGAAAAAAGTTAAGAATAAAAACAATTTGGTTTCGTTTCTTTATGAAACGAAATTTTTTTTCTCAAACTGACATTTAAAATAAAAGCTCCAGCCAAATGTAAATTCTGTAAGAAATATTTTAATTAATATTTTTAAAATTCCTGGACCTAGGAATTAGTACCAATTTAAAAAGTTATCACCGATATCGTAGCCATTCCCACCCGGATTACACACGGATGAAGTGGCTAGTGATCAATAAATGTGACACCTACGCCCTTAATAAATGTTCCGAATATTAAAAATCGTTTCAAGTTTAAGCATGAAAATGGCGCACATTTTAGAGTTCCGTTGTCATAGAAATTGAGGTATGTAAAACACTATTTCATATCCGATCACTATATGTAGTCTCATTTTCAACATTTTCAGTTATTTTAAGCAAAAAATCAATTACATTATTTTTCGATAGTTTGATCTGAAAAATAGCCAACAAACGATTTTGATATTTGAAACCTAACTTGATTATTCTAATTTCCACAACAGAATCAAAAAACTTTAAATTCGTTAATAAAATATAACAAAAGAAAATCGCCTCTCTGCCGTAACTGTAAATTAAAATTTATCAAGAACGAATGATTGTTCACCAATAAAGTTAATTAAAATGTTTTTAGATAATAATTTCTGCGCATATGATAGAAAAATGAATATTTTGTAGCCATTTGCTAAACTCTCTTATTTGGGCTCTTATATGCTTTGCTCAAGTTTTCTTTATTCTCGAGTTGTAACTAAAAGGATGTTAGAACGCAAAACAAATTCGCGATTTATAAGTTTTTCGAACAATATTTAAGATTTTTCTCATTACTTATAGGTCAAGTCCCTGGAGTATACAAAGTTTTAAGATTTTATCTTTCGTCGTGTAAGTAATTCATCCTTATTTATAGCCAGTATGATATAGATAATGTACCAGAAAGTCGAATGGAGACTCCCGTTTTTATTTAATTTTCCAAAGTTCCGATTAAATCGTATCAGTGAAGTATTCCTTAGGAATTTATCCTCCTTGCGTCATTTTGTTTCGTCCACGTTCCTCCGTCCAGGTCATGTGGCAACTTCCAGAATTTCTCCGCGGTCAAGTTTTGCGGTTTATTACCAGGTTGTTCCAGATATTTCCTTCTCTGATGTCACATTGAAATTTAACTTCAGATCCGGGAAAACCGCTGAAATTTCCGGATGGCCGCAAGGGTATGTTTCCAAAGGTTTTGAAAATCAAGACAATTAATTTGTATGTACAGTTTTTGATAGAAAAAACTGGGGACCATTAATCATTATAATCACTTATAAGCTCTATCTACTTCCCCCTACATACATAGTGTAATGTATCTTATTTAATAAAGGAAGATGTGTGTGTGTGTGGGGGGGGGGTAGCTAAACGTCGTACGAGCATGAAATTTGGTACACAGGTACTTCAGAATCCTCACCATTATTTTATTTTTTTTTAATTCAAATTAGTTTTCTATTTACTTTATAGGCTCAAATTTCCTTTGCGACCGCTAATAACTCAATAATACTCGTGAAGAAACATGTGGCTTGAATTTCATACGAGGCTCTGAAGCAAGATCATAGACAAGCGTCTCGGTCATGAAATCGATAATTCCATACGGATGGCGCTTCATATTTATAAGGGTGCATGTGGATTTCCGCGGCATCACTTGTTTCATGAGAGGTTGAATATATGGTTAATTGTGATTCTCATATTTTTTGCTTTTGCGGAAAGCGTGTGATTTGATTCGTGCAAATTTCGGATCAAAACCATTTTAAATTATGTTAAAATGTATTATTTAAACAACGAGTACTTATTTAATTATTTAGACGTAGTGAACGCTTATACCTGGACAACGGCGGGTAATTCGCTCTAGTAGGAAAGTAATTGTGTCGAGGTTGAAAAATCAAATTTACGTTTTTAACGGAAGAGCACGCTTCAAGCATCCTTGAACTCGAATTGAACGTTTTTTTTTAAGTTATATCTTCTTGTATGTTAGTATGTGTGTGTGAAATTGAATGTGTAGATGCGATGTCTTCCGGACGAATAGAGCATTTAGGGGGAAAAAATAGTACGATTATTATAATCAGTAAATACTGGAACCGTATTGATTTTAAACGCGATCGAGAGTTTGAAAAAACTTAATTTTCGAATAAATTTTTCAAAACTCATAAAAACAATGGGGACATTCAATAAATAATCATTTTATACGTAATGATTTATTAGAAAACGAATGACGTTCGTTTTTTTTTTTTTTTTACAAATTTGCACATTTTAAGCACCCATGAACTAGAATCGAACATTTAATAGGTGGCCGTGTGTATGTATGTATATGTGTGTGTGTGTGTGTGCCAGTGAGTCTATACACCCTATTATTCACCTATAGAAACACTCAAAATTCCGCAAATTACTGAAAAACGATTATGTAAAAACTTAACAAATTAAACAAATTATATTTAAGCGCTTATATTATTCTTATTCCTTTTTTTAAAACATATAGCATAAAAATTGATTTTGAAAATGCCTTTTACCCCAATTGTATTTCAAATACATTGAAAGAACCCGGCACACACCTATATATTTAACAAAACTATATTACAATCCAGATAATGATACTTAACCTGCATAACTTTTTCACCCTTGAACTAGATAGAAGATGTAACAGTGAAAGTTTTTTTATTATTATTATTATTATTATTATTCAGTTTCTCTCATTTAGCCGTCTGCATCCGGTAAAGCAGAAACTGCGTCCGGTCAACTAGTTTTAATGGTCGTAGTTTTTCGTAGAATATTTCTAAAGCTAGATTCATTTGGAAAACATTTCAATGGCTTGCGTGTCGTTTTCAAGCACTTACTAGGAAATTGTGCGAATTTTTACATCCTCAACATACATTGTAGAGTAAATGGGAAAACTGTGACTGAATCGAAAATTACAATTCCGAGTTTTCGACGAATTTACACGTATATTAGGGCATCCTTGAAATAAAATCTAACGATTTTGAGATGTCTGTGTGTACAGTTTAAACGATTCTAACGAATCTGTAACAAAGTACTTTGTTAATAAAAACATATTTACAGATTTCCAAATATTTAGCTCTCAAAAAAAAAAAAAAGGAAATCAGAGAAACGAACAACTCTTAAACGAAACTACAATACTCAAAAGCCAAACAAAAGGAATAGCCAATAGGTGACAATAAAAACATTCTTTTAAATAATCACTAATAACATGTTGAACAGCTATCCCCATTCATTTTAATTACATTCCATTTTTTACCCCAAGGTCGACAAGCCAATATTTCCACCAATCACTGAAGAGTCATTTCCTTTCTCCAACCTCTTGGCCCCGTATCCTTTCCACGAATGAATTTAGGAATAGCGTTCAGGAATCGTTCAGATTCTCAGCTCCGATATCGCAAATCCTAAGAACAATGACTTGGTATAATTTCGGTAAACGTCGCAGGAAGTCGTATTTAAGAACAATATGCTTGACTCGAAAAACAGAATGGAATAACAAGGGTTGTTAATCGGAGATGACGGATCCGTAATCTTCTGCCCAGTCTTGTCATTCCCCATGTTTGTAGGACGAATTAAAGTGTTGACAATGTCGGTGATGTAGATAGCAATATTTTGGGATTATCCGGAGGAAATTAAATGCCACAGTCAGTCAGGAGTGGCGCAAGGATTTTTTTAATACTAGACGAAAGAGAATTCGCGCCCCAGTTGCTACAGCATTAGTTGCAACATTTATAACAGCATTAGTTATACAACATTCATAGCAGCATTAGTTACAGCATTCATAACATCATTGGTTACAGCCTTCATAACAGCATTAGTTACATCATTCATAACAACATTAGTTACAGGATTCATAATAGCATTAGTTACACAGCATTAGTTACAGCATTCATAACAGCATTAGTTACAGCATTCATAACAGCATTAGTTACAGCATTCGAAATATGTAGTGTTTGAAAAATACACAATGTACAAACAAATGTACGAACAGATAAATGCACAGCAAACAAATGCACAATGTTCGAAAAATACATTATTCCGCTAAAAGACTATTGATGGTGGGATCCGTTTTCAGAAAACTCAAAAAATTAGCAGCAGTTCCAACGAATATGATAAAAAAAACTGGTTGGAATGTCTGCAGATGGAATGTTGTAGCTTCAATTTTTCTCTCAAAGTCTAAATAAATTTTAGGTAAAAAGAAACTAAGAATACTCAGACATTATAACTGAAGCTGCAAAGTGTTCTATACCATTTATAACATCGAAGCTATTTGAACAAAGTTTGTCGTATATAACTATCATTAAAATGAAAAACCCGAAACCGTAATCCTGTCAAATATAAAGCCCAGATGTGAGATATATATATATATATATATATATATATATATATATATATATATATATATATATATATATATATATATATATATATATAATCTTTTGACGTTATTTCGGCCATGTGGCTGTATCGTTGAGCGAAACACATTTGGAACCTCTGTGGATGCAAAGATCCTTGATAAGCTGGATCCACAGAGCTTCTATCCAATTTCATATTTTCGGATTGTATCTTTTCTCGTATTTTGTCATTTTAATATTTTGAGCCTCCAGATTTTGATAATACTTTGTTGTTTGAACTTGATTTGTATGCATCGCTCCTGAATGTTGATAAATTCATGTGGATTACTGATATTTAAAATTAAGATCATTTTGTCTTTTATGGTAGCATTGTTTTCCTTTTGTCTGATATTTCCTTTCATATCATCTTTACTTAATTTTCCTCCGTATTGTTTTTGAACCAGGGTATGACACTGATCATGTTTTAAATTAGTATAACTATTTTTATTTTATTTTTAATTTTATCTTTTTATTATATATATATAAAATAAGATCATGGCTTTCTCAACAAGATATCCAGATTTCAAATGCTTACCTTATATATGGAACAGGGAACGAGGGGTATTTATTACCTGTTTAGTATTTGTTTTATTTATTACCTGGTTAGTATTTGTTTTATTTAGTACCTGTTTAGTATTTGCTTTATTTATAAATTTTCAAGCCATACGTCGGGTCTATTTTATTTTTATTTCTACATGTGCTCTTCATACAACTTTCAATAAGGTGAGGGATAAGTCACAGGTAATTAAATTTCTTACTATATATATATATATATATATATATATATATATATATATATATATTCCCCTAGAGCTTTATGAGTGCAAATGCTGCAGGCGGACGGATGGGAATAAATATTTTACACAACTTTATGCACCTTGTCGTATGACAGGCCATCTAGTTGATGTTATTATTGCACATATTAATCTTTCCCGGCCGCAGTTAAGCTTTTATTTTTCACCTAAACATGACTGCGGTTTACGTGTTCTGCCAGCTGGCTCACAGGAAATATGGGGGGTCCAATAAAATATGATGCACCGAGAACGGTCTAACTGTATATGCAGGAGTGGTTTAAATGCTATTCTCGCACCACCTGTTGTCAGTCCGCGTCGATGGTGTGTTCGATACCACGCAAGGTACGGAGTTTCAAAAGTCTTCCGTGTGAATGTCACGATTTTACTCAGTTACTTTGACAGCCATCATTTTCCAGTTGATGAGAGAGAAGAGTTGAGTTGGCGTGAACTCCTCTACCACATTACGCATACTTCCAATATGACTAATCAAGTCATATGGGAAGTTATTTTGTTCAGAAGTCAAAATTGCAATCTCCGAACATGTTGGTCTTGAACCCAGTGTTTCTTTCAGATATACCCTCGGATACGTGTATTCGCTCTCCCTCCGGAGACATTTTATGAAACCTAATTTCTCTATATGTGACACAGCATTTAGATATATTTATATAGGGCAAATAGAAAACTTGTCCCTCCCCCATAAAATGTCATTCGCCCCCCTCCCCCTCCCGGTGAAAAAGTCCTGAAAGAAACACTGCTTGAACCTTAAATCTTATGCTCTCAAATAAAAAATAACTTTATTAATTTAAGCAACTACTGATGATGCTCAACCCTAAAAAAAACACAATCAAATACGAGACTTAAAGTTAACAAAATCTGACCTTTGGAATGAAAATATTTTCTATGGAATTTCGATCGAGACTTGAAGTTCTTTGAAAGTGAAAAAAACATTATTAGACATGTATGATAAGTGAACATACAGTCAATGGAGGGATGTATAGATTTGCAATGTTAAACAACTTTAAAATTCTAGGAGTCGGTACTCAATAAGCTGATTTTGTACTTTCAAATTGTTTGAACCAGGAAATTTTTAAAAGATTTCTACATAAAAATTCATACAAATTTTACCATTTTAGGAAGATTTAGCGAAATATTTTAAGAATTTATGTCATTCAAAACAGTTGAAATTTGGAAAATTTTAAGCATAAGTAAACAATGAAATGCAAAAAAAATGTTGTGTTTACCTTTGCAGATTGACTTTTACGACCTTATGTTGCATTTACATTATCATTTCACGCGCTAGTAAAATTTTATTATTGAAAATAAAATGTATTGAAAATTTTAATATCTATAAGTCACGTTTCAAAATGATCGATGTCAGTAATATCGATATATTTATCTATTTCGCCCTAACAGCATTTTTTTTCACAGTGACGTAAGATTTACGTCACAATTTGACTTTGGGACGTCGCAGTACGTCTCGGCAATGTCGTATTGAGGTCACAGCGAAGTCATTTTGGTCATTTTCATGGTCGTTTGTGACGTCGCATATTAACTTCTTTGTGACGTCACATTGTAATTGCCATTGTAATGTCGTCACATTGTTACGTGTTAATTAAATTTTGGAAACGTCACAGAATATAGTCACAATGAAGTTACAAAGTTACTAATACGTAACGTCGCATAGAAGTCATAAATATGATGTCACATTGTGACTCAGGTGCCATGTGACTACAACGTCACTGTCACATATGTGACAATCTTTGCTGTGAGGGCGGTAACTGTAACTATTGTCAGACCTTTAAATGAACAACTGGAAGATAGTGACTGTGGAAGGAATATAAATTCACCACTGGATTCATGAAATATCCATTTGATGCCCTATGCTGTATATAATCTAGAAATTATATATTAGCAAGACTATTTCTGACGTAATGAATTATATATTGTCCTTTAAAGTTCGTTAGGAACTGACGCCAGCTTACCTGTCGCTTTGACAGATCGGAAAAGGCCCTTTAAATCCCCCTGTACACTTCCTGCGCACCCACGACTGGGTCCTTACCGAACGTTAACTCTACCGTCCTTGATCTTCGATAGAATCTTCATTTTCTGTCTCACGCACATTTGGCTCATGAAGGCGTGACTCGGTCACGGACCGGGGACTTTCACGCGAAGCCGGTCACAGTCACCAGGTAGAGCACTTTCTGAGGGAAATTTTTATTTGTAGAAATCGGATGATTTTTCACAAGGGAAAGATCTCGGGATTAAGTGGGTCTTCAGGTTTTTATTGTTCTTCTGTGGGAGGTTGTCGGCGGGGAATGGGAAAATCTTGGTGCAGAGTTGGAGGGTTGGCTAGGGAGGGAGGGAATCGTTTTTGTAAAATTATTAGCTGTGAATCGAAAGTTGGAAAATACCTTCAATTCCTTTCGGGCAAAAGATAATTAATATGATGATTTTATTACATACTTTATGATTGAGTGAATTGCCTTTTTCAGCTGTTGATAAGCCAATGAATCTGCGCATAGCACACCAACATCATTGCTTGAATAATCGTATGGATTTTTTTTTTCTTGTAGGTATTTATTGTCCATGTATGTAACCTTTTGAATGGCACAATAACATTCAAAATTTTGTATAATATTAACAGGATATAGGTCTTTCAGTGGTACTTTTTTCCCGCTGCATTCTTTTGCGCGATTTGACAACTCAACTTGGCTGGAACGTCTAACCGGGGAGGCGGGGACTATCATCTCTCAGGGATAATAAACTACGGGTCATCATCAGAAAGCCGATTAGTTTGCATATAAGAATAACAGGAAATCAAATTATCGTAATTATAGTGTCAATAAAGTCATTGATATTGCTGAAATACCTTACCTCGCCCTTTCTAAATTCAGCATTGACAATACATCTATATTTGCAACATGTCTCTTGGTGGCAGAGGCGGACTAGAATCTTATCCCTTTAAATATTATTTTAAATAGTCTCCGTCCCTGCTATGTGAATAGTATTTATATCAGATGGATTAGTTAAACACAGCCCATCCAGATTGCACCAGAATGATCTGTAACTAGTCCGGTCTAGCTTGGTGGGTTATCGGAAAACGGTCTTGTTCTTGCTGTATAGTCTAAACTCTGTGTTTGATTGCAATAAATTAAACTGATGCTTGTAAGATAAAAACTTGCAAAATTTCTTTGAAGAAAGCAGGCATATGTCAGTAACTGTCAAATGCTAATATATACCTGCTTTTTTCAAAGAAGTTTTGCAAGGTGTTATCTGTGTTCGATACCAAATACGTGGTCTGTGTTCGATACCAAATAGCTTGATTTTTGAATATCGCCAATTGCCAATTTGGGGCAGAAGACAAATTTCTAGTATCAGCTATATTCAACGTTATCCAGTCTGGTAGCTCTAACAACGAAATCGATCCAGTTTTGCAGCAAAAGCTTCATTAGGTTTGATTTAAAATCCTATGTTAATGCTAGATAATTATTTTTCCAATAATAATTTCATAGTTTCTTACAATGAAAGACCCTTAATATTCGAATTCCCTAAAACCACGCGTCATAAAGTTGAACAGATTGTCTACTATAGTCGGATTAAATAGGTGACTATAAAGGATGTATCCCAAGACTCTACAAGAAAGAGTTGCCTCAAGTTGATAACTCCTACCTATCTTCTCATATTGTTTCTATATATGGCTCGAATTCTATAAAGCATGCACTAACATATCATAATCCAGCAATATTAGTTACTTTGAGGGTGTTTTGTCCTTTGAAACTCTTAAAACACAAAAATATTAGAAATATTTCAAAAACCCAGGCCGTTTAGGGTAGTTTGATTTATTCATCTCTGGGCTAATGTTTCGGGTGCGGATAAAAGACGTAAAATGTCACCTAATCTTCATTCCACCAGTAAACCACTTTCTCCACGTGTGAACGAGATTTCCCTTTCTGCAAGATCCACAACAATGGCAAGGCCAAAACAAATCTGCCCATGCCTATTTCGCTGAAAATAAAGAACAGAAAAGCAAAAAATACAAAACTCTACTGCTCCTGTTTTGTATTTCGAATACGTACCCACCCTGCAACCTTAATCACTTTCCAACTGCTGTTATTGGGTCACGTCCGTCCGAAGCCACTTTCCACACTGCTAGCTAATTAGTAGCCATGTATAATATCATCGTCAAAGAGTTGATGAATGAAAGTGAAACAACTCTTCCGCACTACACCTGTTGTGTTAAACCCTATCACCACGTGGTCGTTGTTAGATGACGCGTGGTATCTTGAACTTGCAGTACATTTATACGGCTTTTCCCGAATTAATTGCTGACAGATGGCAACAGCATACGGTGGACGTTCTGGTGCAGATGTTGAGAAAGGAGATAAACGATACTTTGTTATGTAATATAAAGATTCGAAGTGTCCACCAAGGGTTAACGGAGATACATTCATACTTTTCTTTCATGAAAGTAAGAATACATACATTATAGTTTACATACAAGTACATACAATACATACAAGTCGTTTTATTGCAGTATACACTTAGCTACATCTGATAGATCATTTTCAAACATCATAGTCATCAGTTCTAATCGAGATAATGCGAAAATCCATAGTTTTCTGCGAGAGTCAATAAGGTGTGTATCTACATCTATCACTCCTGGTAAATAAAAGTAGCTTCAGCATCTTTGCATCTGGTAAATAGCTTGTTTTAAGCAAGCTGTCCTACATATTTTCTACTAGATAATATATAATCAGTCTCTCCTGTATACTAAATGCATGCTGTTAGTTCTATTTTCCCCAATGGAAGTCAAAACATGGTCAAACGCTATTTTTACTATCTTGTTCATCGCGGTGTAGTAACCGTTGTCCAGGGCGCAATCGTGAACGCCATTGCTCATCCACATTTCCAGAATATGCATTGTTCATTTTTTGATAGCTTACACGTAGATGCTTGGATCTTGAGTAGCATGGGGTCAGCAGCGTGATCAAAGGTTGCGTTTTTAGAGAGATTTAAACAGACATTCTATCTTAAAAAGACATTGATATAAATATTTGTAGGGTTTGTAAAGGTGTCGGAATAAAAACGCAGGCACCTATAATATAAATAACAAGTCTTAATCTTAAACTATAGAAATCATAAAACAGACTCCATTAACGTAATTTACAATAATAAGTCAGAATGTACATGGTTCACCCTTCCTACCATCGTCTCTCCTCCACACACGTCACGCTACCAACTCGTACCATCTTTCACCATCTCGAACCTCTCTCGCACTTCGCCTTTTTATAACCTGGTTTCCAGCTCCACCTGCCGATCGCAATCTGTGCGGCTGTTATTTAAATTTAGACTCTTCTTTCCCTGGGGAAGACACTGCTTGAAAAATAAGAAGTCGATAATATAAATTGTTAATCCTTACAGGTTCTATAAACTTTATCCCTATAGGTTTACACCTCACACTTATATGAAACTCAAGTTGTTTTAACACACCCTTTTAACCAGTAGCGTAACAAAATTTTTAAAACCTCTGTCAATTTTGTGTGAATTTCCTTCTTTGATGTTTAACCTCCTAAAGTTGGAGACTGGAATTTAGTCAGCCTATGATTATATCCCCATGATTACATAACTCTTTTACACAACTATCAGAACGATTGCTTTAATGCTCGCTTACATAGATATGCGCTTTTGATTCTATATCATATAATTCAAATACTCATTTTAATGGCGTATCTTGAAGAGGTATTTGGAAGGTCTTTTGGAGAAGTAAAGGGGTTTGGTATATTAATCTAAAATTAAGATAAAATGTAAATTTATAATGTCATATTAAAACTTATCATCCTTGGCATATTTACCAGAAAATTTCCGGGAGGTTAAACCTCCCTTAAATACTGGGTGTTCAACAAACTTCATCTAGTTGCCCTCACAATGTTTTAGATATGAAATGCCGAGATATTGTCATCATTAAAATTATTTTATTGAAAATATATAAATCTTTCCTAAACTCCATATTAAGTTTATTCCAGATAACAGATTTTTACTGTTTGGCGACTTTATCTAAAATTGTGTTCCTTGCTTCCTCAGACAAAATGCACAAGTACTTTTAAAATGGTAACCCTGCTGCCTTAAAATTAAATGCACAGACATGTTAAAATTTCTTAAAAAAAATACGAGTATTCTAAACATTGATATTATATTTCTTTCTCTTAATTAAACATGAGTGAAGCTTTAGAATCATGAACGGAATTTATTTTCTATGCGGCTCTTGAAAACAGTTGTCATTCTCCTTACTTAAATGTATAACTAATTTTTTTTTTTTTTTTTTTTTTGCAATCATGCTCCTACAGCGACGAGTATAGGTTAACAAATTTAAAACCAGTCCTGCGGATAGTTGTATTAAGAGCATATTTCTAATATTTCGAAACGCTACCTATTGGTGGATTTTGTGACTATACTAACTATTTGTTTTTAAACCAATTGTTTCTTTTGAATACATAATTTTAGAAATACTTATCTATCAGAAATAATATAATATTTTTTCAAATACATATATCAATCTTTCTACTATTGATAATTAACATATTCTTGTTCTAAAAAAATTACATGCATGTTTACATGCACAGAACACCCGACTCAAATCTTAAGCGTATAACTGTAATCACTAACTAAAATAATAACTTCATTACCACATAATCGATTGATTCTACGGTAAAATAAATAACGCAATATCAAATGTTCTCCCAAAAGAACTCAAGTTCACTGCTACAAAACCAGCTTCATTCCGGTATGCTCAGTCTGACTGTGGAGGTTTCCCGCGATTGTTCCATCGAGGAAGTATGTCATCTGTTAGAGAAATTCCGAAGATTGTTGAAAGATGACTAACAGTTACGACAGTTAACACACGTAGTTTTTAAAGTCTATTCGCATGAGTAAGGTCTTTCTAAACTTAATCCTTTCACAACATGTTGAAATCAAAATTGATATTGTGAAACATAAAGTGGCTATGTCTAACATATCCCTATTCAGAGTGTTGACTGGTACCATCAAATTAGCCCGTTTATTTTTAACTTGTCCTGGAATATACTATATTGTATATCAGAATGATGAAGCAGAAATAAATTAACTTTCATTTGGTCTCAATCCTTTAGTTACTTGTGTCCATGATCATGGGCAAATGTTCTAAACTTTATTATAAAGAAAATTGTATTCGCATTTACAGCCACCATCTACTTTTTATATTTTTGCATGTTATGTTGTATTTCGACAAGTGGCCTTTGAAGAAAGCAATCTTCAATTAAAGCTTCAATCTACAATTTAGGTTCCTGTAAAGTCACTGAAATTTGATGTCAATCAAAATTGATTAAATCCAAAACTATATCTCTACCACTTCAGAAATAAATAAAAATTATTCTTACATTTAATGTCATGTGTTCAAACCTTGGTACATTTTGAAGGTTAATATCATTCTGACTTTAACCTCCACTAGGAGCCCTTCATCCGGAACACATTTCGACTGGGTAGCATATATATATTATATTCATCTTATAGTCAGAAATTTTAATTCTGTTTGCAATATATTTTCATACTTTTAAAAGAAAATATCCGCAATTATGAACGTTTATTAACTCGGTAAAAATTAACAAATGTTTATTAAGATTTGCTAATTAAATTTTACTAATGTTTTACTAAGGTTATTTTTGCCTACTTAGATTTATAAAGTGCATATTAAAATTCATAACTTTTTGTCACCCCCCCCCCCCCCTTCCTCTGGGTCCAAGGATTAAGTGAGCTATTTTTGAAAATTGCACTAAGCTGTTCTGTTACCATTCGTATTTATTATTTTCAATAGTAAGAATTAGTGATAAAGACGATGCAGAAATTTGTACAAATAATATCCTCAAAGGGATGCCCGGGGGGGGGGGGGGGGATAGGAAGGTGCAAATGCACAACCCTAATTTTCTTCATCTACTATAAATTATTGTTACTTTAAGCGAAAATCTGTAATAAATCTCTTTCCAAACTTTTGGCTTCTTAAAATTTATGTATTTATTTATTTTATATTTTTAGAGTGATCAGTGGAGACTTTAGGAAAATATTTATTTTATAAATATTGCATATTTATTATGCATTCGAAATGCAACAAAATTCTTATTAGAAAAACTATTTTGAAATAAAGCAGAATATTTTAATAGAACTTGACCCAGTATTTGAATATTACTGTTAAATATTTAATACGTTGAGTAATCGTTAATTACCAATTGTAAATTTATACAGAAACATAAATTAAACAATTATTTTTAATTATTTGAATATGTGACTGATAAATGAACAATTAGCTGCGTTCAGAATAAAAAATGTTTTGAACCAATTGGATAAATGTCAGACTAGTTTCCGCTTAACAACAAAACCAATTTTTTAAACATTTTGAAAGTCCTCAATATTTCTGCTCTTCTTTCCAATCACTATGAATAAAAATAGGGACGAATCTGGTAGTACTCTTGCATGGCCATGCTATTAAAGAGGAGATACCTTTCATGAAGGATTTTTAATGGGAATATGTAGGTGTTCTATATATTTTTTACATTCGAAGTTATTCAGAAAAATATAATACATATAGACTATCAAATAGCATATGATACGTGGTTTAAGCACACAATCTGCAGACTCACTATAATTATGTTCAGAATCCTTATCACTGTGTCATATGTGGACTCCCAATCACGTTGAACTTCCCATGAATCAAACGGAGATTAAACTGATCAAATTATTGAAGAAGTTGCCCAAGTCCTTCAGGATAACTTCAGGTACTCCGTTGATTCCTCAACGTACATCCATAACTGTGCCATCACGATTTATGCAATCAATTGGGTTCCTTCCTTCCTCCTTCAGTAAAACAATTGCGGGAAAGCTCGAGTTCCAGCTGGCACACGACTCGCAAGAATACCTCTTTGGAGTTACGAGTTAAATGTTCAGCACTTAAGCCGATGTCAAGAACGTCTTTCGTGACATCGTTTTGGGGGATAACAATTGTTGGGTCATCCGTTGCATCGTGGGAGTCGTTTTCAGAGATTATTTAAGACATCGGTGCTGATGTTTATTAAGGGTGGCCTGATTTGGTGGAGATGATAAACCACAACTACTGTTAAAGAAGTCGAAAAAATGTCTCCACTGAAACAAGAATGGGTCATATATAAGTGCAAGATACCAAAAACTGTCAAGAATTTTATTTCATGTAAATTTTGGCTCAATCATTTAAATTAAAGAATGGCGTTTTTTTGCCAAACTATGAAATTGTGCTGAACTTCCATTTTCGGATGCAGCGAAATAAGAATCAGATTACTTAAAATATTCATATTTCTATGTATTTAAAAATAAATAAATAAATAAATAAAAAATAAATATGAAGGAAAATTAATTAGAAAGTACATTCTTCGGTCTTTCTAATGATGTTAATATAGAAACTATGTGCTTATATTTCTGATCGCTAAGGAGCCGATTTGGATGAAAATCGCTCGACATCGTGCTTCAATATAAAATACCTAAACAACTAATTCGATTAAAAAAAAGGAAAAACTCAATGAGGTATGCGTCTTACCGGGAATTCAACACATCCAGTACCGAATTTCACGGCTGTTCCAAAGCTTAGATTTTCCGTTACAGGCAACACAAAGACAAACATATTATTTTATTTTATAAGATATACAATATTTTGGTCCAACATTTGGTAAATCTATTTTAATATATTTTATTTGTTTAATCAATTTCATTATTATTATTTGGTAAATCAATATATTATTATCAATTTTTTGGTAAATCAATTTTAATATATTTTATTTGTTTAATCAATTTTATTATTATTATTTGGTAAATCAATATATTATTATGAATTTTTTTAGTAAATCAATTATATTTGGTCCAACGTTTGGTAAATCAATTATTTTTAAATCAGTGGGGCTGACCACTGAGTTTTTATCAAAAACTCAGTAGTCAGCCCCCGCTCAGCTATAGTTCGTATAACTACCTACCTATAAACTCGATGAGGTGTGCTTCTTACCGAGAATTCAACAAACCCAAAACCGAATTTGACTTGACGATTATTCGAAGCTTAGATTTTCCTCTGCAGGCGGCACACACACACACACATATATATACACACACATATATATATATATATATATATATATATATATATATATATATATATATATATATATATAATATTAAAATAGTAAATCCAATGGTAGAATGGAAGAAGTAACTCATAATACACTATCTTAAAAAAAATTTTAAGCCTACAGAATACATTGAAGTAAAATGAAATTCAACAATAAAGAGGAAATTCAACAATAAAGAGGAAATTATAATACATATTATAGTTCAGAAAACTAAAGATAAACAACAAATGTCAATGGAGAGGAATCTAAAAAAGGAATACCAAAATAATCAAGCATTAAAGCTTGTACGTGGAAGAGCTCTAGGCTTAAGAATAGTTCATTTCGATAAAATTATTTATCAAGTCCAAATATTTTAAACGAAATGAACACAAAAATGCTTGTTTCTGAAACACAAGATAGATTTTATCTATAAACATGTGTTAATAGGACGACAAGCATAAAGATTGAAAAAATAGAAAAGAAACATAAATACCTTAAAATACACATCAAATGTACAAGCGTGACGAGCAAAAAATGACTAGACCAATGTTGCTATTCGATAAAGTCTAAAGAAGTGATTTACTGTTGCCAAAGTGAGTAATAAAAACCGTACTGCGTAATGGCAGTAAAATGTGATATTCTACAGTAAAAGCTGCAAAATAGAAAGATGAAAATACATTGTAATGTAAAAACAAGAGAATGTAGAATTAAGGCTAATATATATATATATATATATATATATATATATATATATATATATATATATATATATATATATATATATATATATATATATATATATATATATATATATATATATATATATAATATATAAAAAAATTGGTCCAAAATTTGGAAAATTATTATTATTTTTCTTAATTTTATCAAAATCTCAGTGGTCAGCCCCGTTCAGCTCTAGTTCGTAAAACCACCTATAAACTGATATTTATGAAAACTATGCCTTTTGGGTCCCGAACAGAATCCCACGTATCACCTTGGCCGAGATCTCTCTCCTAATCTTATTTTCGTCATCCAAGGCGAAAAATTGCTGGACTATCCGCTGGAATAGGCGCGGAGGCGAATTATAAGCGAATGATTCCGCCATTCATTAAAAAAGAAAAGCAGAACTGGTTGTTTTCACCTTTTGGGAAGAATGCGACGTGGATGAAAGGTCTGAAGCATGGTATAAGAAGGTGCTTGTTCTGGAATATCACGAAATTACAAGTCTTGAAGGTGGGAGCATGTATTGCGAGTGGGACGAAAAAAACCTCGTGCTCCATATTTACGAGTTTACAAACAAAAAATTTGAAAACTTGTTACATTTACGAATGCCCAAACTAAAAATTTATGAGCTTCCAAATTAGATGTTTTAGGAGTTTTCGCAATAAAAATTTTAGAGTTTTCAAACTAAAATTTTAACATTTTTTAAACTAAATATTTATAAGTGCCCAAACTAAAAAATTTCGAGTTTTCAAACTAAAATTTTACAATTTTTTAAGCTAAATATTTACAAGTGCCCAAACTGAAAGATTACGAGTTTTCAAACTAAAATTTTACAATTTTTTTAAGCTAAATATTTACAATGCCCAAACTAAAAAATTACGCGTTTTCAAACTAAAATTTTATAATTTTTTAAACTAAGTATTTACAAGTGCCCAAACTTTCAAGTTAAATATTTACGAATGTCGAAATAAAAAATTCACGAGTTTCTAAAATAAACATTTACGACTGCCAAAACAAAATTTTAAGATGAACAAAAAAAAGGCTAACCTTATACTGGTGAAAACAATTATTTCTTAAAGATTTGAGTTTTGCGTAAGCCTAGCTCTACGACACATCAATAATTTTCTTTTAACAGTGCTGCACATGGGCAGGGCAACAAGCCAAAACGCAAAATAAAATATCTGATGCGTACAGCACATAAGTTTATCTACTGACTCAAATTAATTTTTACTTTATGTTGTTATTTACATTAATTACATTAAGTTTTATCGAAAAATATAGCAAATGATATCCGTACTCACCCAAAATTTCAATTTTAAATCATTTATATTTGAATTGGCAAATTAGTACATTCGCAAATAACGCCAACTCGCACATTTATAAAACACGAAAATATTTTTTTAATGAATGTATCCTAGATTAGTGGCGGAAAGGAGGAGGGGGGGGGGGGTGTTTATTATGTTTTGATCAATGTGGCAAATTGCTTTTCTGTGGCTATCTGTCAAAATTATTTATCGAATATAATTTAATAATACTTTCTTGAAGAAAGTAGACACAGGAAAATAAGGTGACTGCAATTGTTTCAAAGGTATTTTTAGCCCTCTTCCTCAGGTCAAAAACATCATGATCTTAACAACCGCTAAGAAAAACTTCTTATGGACAGCTGTTTCTTAGCGGTAAGATCACACTCTTTTGGAGCCTGAGTAAGAGGGCTCAAAATCTCCAAGTGTAGTTAAGTAAATTTCCTAAGTATGCTTTCTTCAAGAAAATATTAGAAAGTTATATTCTCACAAGCAATAGCTTTATTCATTGTGGTTCTTTCTCGGACTTAAAAAAATTACTTTCATTGAAACTTCTCGGTCTCCCAGTACTCAGTAATATTTCGTTATTTTTGACTGAAAGTTTTATCCGAAAGTTAAATTTCATGCAAGAAATTTAGCTTGCTGAACTTATTTGTACTTAAACATATGGTTTATGTTTTAAGAATGTTGTTGATTAAAAAAAAAAAGTGACACATCAAATTGCATAAAAAGTGAAAAATCATAAGCAAAATACATTAGTCACGGACTCTCAATTTTACGTTAGAATCTTCGCAGTAATTACCATCAAAGTACATCATATAATAAACTACTTATATTAATCATCATTTATCTCCGTACTCTCATTAAGCAGTATAGGACACTGCTAAAAGCGTAGGGGTGGCCGTTCCAACGTCCACCCTTCAGTGGAACGTGGTGACCCGTACTTCCCCAGTGCTTTCCACGCATGGCGTACGGCCTAGCCTACTTTTGTAAGCACTTTCCTGTGTTCTAGAACATCCTCTGGCCGTTAGAACACCCCCAACCAACGTGCTCTTTCGACGGTACGAATACAAAGTGACAAGACTGCCACGGTGGGTGGCGATTAAAGATGGCGTGAAATTAGAATCTGGAGAAAAAAGTCATAATGAGGGGAAATTAGAATAAGGACGGCTACTTACTTGAGTGTTCACGGAGTAATTAAGTATCATTTCAAGTCACGTAAGTATGAAGGAATAGATAAGTGGACTTCGTGATGCGTCTTGTATGAAAGTCAAAGACTTTGAAGGGGTGATTTGTATCGAAATTCGTTTGTTTTCGTATGTTATGAGATTCAAAGGGACTCTAAATTGCCAGTATACTTTTACTAATGGGAGGTATATACCGGAATAGTTTGATAACCGCTAGGGCTGGCTTCATAAATTGCTAAATTCAATTTGACGGGCTGTATGATTTTAAAATGTGTGAAACTTTTTATGAGCTATCACTTAGTTGATAGTTATCTCTCACAAATGAATTGCAAGTGACGACTCGACTTAGTTAATGAATCAATTTTCTCCCAAATAAATCCTTTAATGTCTTTATCCACATCGCTAAACCATTTGCGCTTATTATAGGGCTATATAAGCAAATAACCAATCAAACCAATTTATGCGTGCTGAACAAGCAACATACATCACCGTTTCAGCCAATTGTGCCAACTAGGCACGTGTCTAGATTTCAGGAAACAGGGAAAGGGACTTTCTATTCTGTTCTTTTTGTAAACCCACATTTTTATAATTTTTTAAATCTTACAAACCTAAGAATTGATAGGGACTAACCCTGTCAAACACTCTTTAAGCTGTATACTTCCTTATTTCCACTCTTTAAACTGTGAACTCCCTCCAATCCTTTCCTTCGATCTTCCTGATTTTTTCGATTGGGGGATTAAAGTCTGATATTTCTCTCAGATAAGGCACCCCCTTCAAAATTTTCATATATTAAGCCTTGAGAAGGAAGGGGACCATGGGGAGGATGTAGGGAAAAAAATACAAACGCTGTTTTACAAAATTTTACTTGAAGCATTTTACAAACAGGCAAGAAACTGTTAGCCGCATAGTGTACACTTTCAATACAAATGGAGAAGAGTTGTTTACAACTCTAAAAAGAGTGAAAAACTACATGGCCAGCACAATGAAACAGACTCACTAAAACGCAATTGCAGCGCTGTCTATAGAGGCAGATTTAACCAAAAAGCTTTCTTTTTATGAAACGACAAGAAAGTTTGGTCATAGGAAATCTCGAAAACGTGTTTTCTGACTGATTCTGCCACATGCCTAAGCTGTTGTTTTGTACATGTATAATTTGCAAATGTAATAAAAACAATAATAAACTAAAAATAACTGTGCCTGATATTATGTTATGTGCAGTTAATATGTATACAAGGACGAGGCCCCAATTAATCTTTGTGCCTAGGTTCCGAAATACTGTTAACCTGAAGACCCTGGCTTCACATGAATTTGCTGCAACTCATAATTTTTACCTATCTGATAAAAAAAAAGATAGTTTTGTTATTAGAAGCAATTTACTTGTTATCAGATTAACCAGTCGATGACAGCTTTGACAACCTTAAAAGTCCTTTGCAAAACCATCTTTGCAACCGTGGAGGATCAGGGTGCAATATATTTTAGTGCATGGTCTTTACTGTTTAAATCATTATGCCCCACTTCAGTATTACAATACTTTTATCAAATATATCAATTTCGGAGAAAAGACATGGACTTCAAGAGTCATTTGATAAAAGCTCTCCTATCCGAGATCATAAATTAAAATCAATACTAAGAGATGTACCACTTACAGGCTCAAAACGGTAAATTTTTACACATCTATCTTATTTACTCACAAATGGCATGATATTCTGGTAGAACTATTTCAACCAATACTATAAGAAAACCATACTATACATTTTTAATAATTTACAGACGGTTAGTCTGCAATAAAAGCTGGTTATTGAATTTATCGGGAATCTTAACATTATGTTCAGGTTGAGTTAGATACAAACTGACTGGCATGGCTTTATTGGCGATAGATAAGCAATAAATAATGGCTTATAGTAAGATTTTCCTACCCCATTAAAGTGCGTTAGTAGACAATCCTACCAAATACAATTCAGACCACTGGAGGGCGATCCAAGTCTTTCATTCCGGCGGAAGTAAAATCTACTGACTTAAAAATCCGTTACTTTTTTAACCTAAATATTCCCTTCTTAAAATGAATGGTCTTTACACATTGTATTCATGGAAATATTGAAAAATAATTAGTTTGATGAGCTGAAGATGTGACCAAAATTTGAAATAATTTGCAAATGTAATAAAAAAAAATAATAAGCTAAAAATGACTCTACCTGATATTAAGTTATGGGCAGTTAATGTGTATACAAGGAAGGGGCCCGAATTAACAAAACTGGCAAGTTTTTACAGTGCAGTAGTGATATTAAAACGCTAAATTTATTTATCTCGAGATACTATCAGTTGCATCATTGATACAACAGACCAATTTGATGCGTTTAAGATATGCTTATGGACAAGTTAGGGAGGGTTAGGTTGTACAGATACACATTGTAATAAAAGTTATCTTTTTCTGTAAAAATGCAAATAGTAAACGTTTTTGTGCACCACTTCATAAACCAGGTACAAAAATAGGATCACGAGAATGTAGAAAACGAAACTAGTTATGATTAAAAGGGGTGATTATATAGTTTCGCTGCTAGTTTATCATTAGAACATGTACGTGACTTAACTCAATGTAACTCCTACGTCTTCCAGAGACTAGAATAAATACAAGTAATTTCAATTAACTGCTTTTGAAGCAGCACTGATTAAATCCACACTTAAATATTTAAATAAGAACTCAATCCCTTTTCCTGACATTTGTGGAACGATAAACAATAAAGCGCCACCTACGTACTACGCACATTTTCTTAAATTATTATTTTAAGACATTGAAAAAAGAATCAGATCTTTCAAAACTTATCGTCGTCAATATATTCCCGAAGTAGGCCAATGGCACATGCATATGGAACACGAAAAGAATTCAAAAATTTCGTGTGGGCGGACCACTTTGGGCCCTCCCCACATACCTGTCTCCTCTAGTTACCGACTGGCTCGCCTTACATGGAATATACAGGTACTTTGTAACTTTCTTTTTTTTCTTTCCACTTTTATTATCCCCTCCCGTCAAAGATGTGACATCATTCATCGCCAACGCTTATTTATTCGAAAGTGTCGCAGTTTTCTGGTTTTTTTTACTTTTAATGTACAAAAATTTCTACATTTGATGTTCTTATAAAGTCTGAAATGTTTATTATCATGAAGTGCTAGCTGTATGGCCGTTCTTCGTACAGAACATATAATGTAAAGAAATGTAATTCGTTAACTCAATTACCTAATATTGCCACTCAGTGAAAAACAGATAATTAGCATTTTGTTGCTGGCAAATGTATACTTGTAATATATGACAGACGATAAAAAGAGACTCAAAGAAACAAATAAATTTTTAGTTCGTTCATTTTAAAGCTTCTATAATCTATAATTTTAGATATGGAGGCAAGTAAGGGTCACGTTATCGGATTTTGAATTTCATTTATTGTTGAGAAGCTCAAAAAACTATTAGGTCACATTAGTTTGGAGAGTCAAATAAGAATTGGGTCCCATTAGTTTGGTGGTTCCAACAACGATTGGGTCACGCTCGATGGAAAGATATATTTAGAAGCAGTAGTGTCGCCATACAAAATTTGGCAGGAGGAAGGGACTGTAACTAAATATTTTGTTCTTAATTTCTACAAATATAATTTCTTTGGAATTTAATTGGTTTCTGGAAGTGGTGTGTGACCCTTGATGATGCCACTGGTGAGACGTACATGAAGACAACCAGAAGGCTAAATGGATGCCTCAATGTTTAAAGGAACTCTTCCAAGGCTACCTATCAAAATTTTATGAAATTCGTTACACTCGTTCTCTCATGATGATGAGATAAACAGACTTTCAAATGTATTTATATGGATTAATTTTACACTAAAATTGACTTGAGTTTAATATCAGTTACTCCAATGGACTATTCAGAATTGCTTATTGTTGGACGCTAATAGTACACATATACAAGCTTATATTTTTCAACTCTTTAAAAATATTTTATTTTAAAAGGGGTCTTTAAAAGTATCTTATTATTTCCCTTCAATATATGAATTTATAATGAGTAATAAGATTTCTTTTAAATATTTGAAGAGTTCAATGAATAAAGTCCATAAAAACTAATTTTTTTTTCTTTATAATACATGGGAAAATACTTTTATTTACTTTATAATTTATTAACTTTTATTTACTTTATACTTTAATTTACTTTATAATGTATAGGGAAAAGTATTGTGGAATCGTGACGAAAATCGCAACTCCAGTTTTCGACATATCTATACGTTTTGGGTCCTGTAGAACACGATATAACTATTTTTAGCGAAGACATCTGTGTGTGTTTCCGTGCGTCTGTCTGTACAATGTATGTATACACTCTAACTCAAAAACTGATTAAACAAATTTCATAAAATTTTATCATATAATTTTATTCATATTATTTTATTAAGCCACTTGCGAGATACCCTGATGCTGATTAGAATTTTGTACGATTTGGGATAAAAGAACTTGCCGTTTGTTGCGAAATGGCCCGCAAAATTTGTCAAAATCTAAAATAAAAGAGTACATATGTTCTATAGCATCAATTAAATGGTTGTTTTGTACGTCATTTTTTATAATGAAATAAGACCAACCCCATTACTCTAGGACTAGCCGTTCTCGATATATATATATATATATATATATATATATATATATATATATATATATATATATATATATATATATATATATATATATATATATATATATATATATATATATTTTCCGCAAGTGCAAATTCGACATCATTTCAAATAATCAGGCGTGTTATTTTGTGCAATTAAACTCAATGTAAATCTGAATAATAGCCCTCACATATATTTTTTCAAAGTACAAATCGCGCCAAGTTGGCGCATTCTCTCCTGTTTTGAACAAGAGGTTACATACAACATAAAGCGTATTTTACATAAAATTACAACATACAGCGCTCTCAATCAGAACACTTAGCGAGCGAGTTAAAAGTGTGGTGGGTTATTCTCTGGATCAACCAAGCTCAATTTAATGAATTATTGAAGAAATAAAGAGAACGTGAATATGAGTGTGTAGGAAAAGTCATCTGTTGCCCACATTATATATATATATATTTTTTTTTTGTTGTAACTGAGCAAATCGTAAAAGCATTGTTGAACTTTCGAGAATCTGTTATACTATGTTCCGGTGTAATTTTAATCGGAGTTTTGCATCTTAAATTCCGGGCAACTTCGGGTTTTTACTTAATAAGTTTGCTTTCCACAAGCGGTTTTATCGAACAAGTTCATTAACGGTATTTTCGTGGATTTACCGCGTTCCATTCAGTAGAAAATCGACTGGCTTTGTGTTTGATCGCCAATTAACTCGCCAAATTCCACTTATTTGGCTGAATGATTTATATAATATGCACTGAACTGAACTGAGTGAGTGGGTGAGGGGGAGTGATATATCAAAATTATCGAACACTTGTACTGTTGCTTAAATCTTGATTTAGATGTCGGAACAGATGTAGTATAACCCATTTTATATTTTTGGCGATTTTAGGTGAGATTCTAGTAATCCTTGCTATAATTTGAAGAATATTCCATTCTAGCAGAAAATTACTTTGAGTCTGTGTGGAAAGCCATGCGCTGCTTGCTCACGTCAGATTTTTTATTTTATTTTATGTGACAACAACAAGCATTTAGATTAGAACATACATATTCGATCTTGTGTAAGAATATATGAGATCGGTTCACATGCCATCACTGTGCATCTTCAATTGTAGGCATTTCCACGTGTTTAGCCATTTTTATTAACACTTTACAACAAAGTTGAAAAGTGTTTATGACTTTGTTCATTCTGTCTGTCTGTCTGTCTGTCTGTCTGTCTGTCTGTCTGTCTGTCTGTCTGTCTGTCTGTCTGTCTGTCTGTCTGTCCGTTAGCACGATAACTGCCGTAAAAATGAGTTTATCAAAATGAAATTTTAGTATGTTGTTCAGACGGTCTGTAGGACCTATGGGAATATAAATAAATAATATCACCCAATTAGTTTTTTATTGAACCCGGGTTGAAAAAATGAAATACATTGAACCCTATGGGACCTAATTTTTCAAACATTTTTTAAGTAAATTTAAAATTCACGAATTGCTTCGAAATTTTTAGGAAATATTCACATTATCCCATAGAATATATAAAAAAAAATTCAGTAAAATATGTTAAGTAGTTTTTTAATTAAAAAAATTATTTAATATAGGGAAAAAAACAAATTCAATTAAATTCTGACTTTGGGATATCTTCCAGAAAGAAAAGAGAGAGATATTATATAATAAATATCTCTCCGTTTGTTTAAACGTTTTGCATATGGGAGTGGCTTCATATTTTAAAATAAATTTGGTAGATAACAATTTTTCATTTTTTTTAAATTTTATATAACTCTTCTTGATAAATTTAATTGATGGCATTTTAAATGCACTTTCCTACGTCCTAGAGAGTTAAAATTTGGTACACAGCTTAAATTTGTTGAACATTTTATTCGACAAAAATTTGATGGATCTTTAAATATAGATCATACATTTTTTTCGAAATGGCCTGAAAATAATCCCCGTTCACTTCTATAAATCATTGGTGTAATATTGTTAAAAATTATGATGTGGACAGCACATGTCTTTCTCTGCAGACTCATATTCGTTCTCTTTATTTATTCAATGATAATTTGAGTTTATCTGCACAACATAAGTATTTTAAATGACATTGAATTTACACGTTAAACTTAAATTTGGTTCTCATTTGATAGCTGGACTATTGTCAAAGGTGGCGTAGCGAAAACGCGAAAAAACTAGAATATCTCAAGAACGGCTAGTCCTAGAGTAATGGGGTTAGTCTTATTCTTTTTGTTGTCAAAAATCACATATAAAATAGGAATTTAATTGATATAATTGAGCACACGTAGTCTTTTATTTTTATATATAACGATTTTTGCTGGCCATTTCGCAAAAATAGCCCGTTCCTTTTTCCCGAATCGTAGTAGAATAACCTACAAATGATTTATATACAAAATTTTGTTAAATTTGGTATATAAATCACTTGTAGGTTATTGAAATATTATACTCCAAATTTTGTTAAATTTGGTTCACTAGTTTTTAGCTAGAGTGGATAAAGGCAATTTCTGCGGCCATTTCGCAAAGAAGGCAGATTCTTTTATTACGAATCGTACTATAATCTAATGAACATCAGGATTTCCCACAAAAAACATACCTACCAAATTGAATGAAATTCGGTCCATTAGTTTTTCAATTAGAGTGAATGTAATATCCACACAGACACACAGAAACATACACAGATTCACCCTTACACACACAGACGTCTTCCTAAAAGTAGTTTTTTCGTGTTCTAGAAGTCCCAAAACGTGTAGATCCTTTGAAAATTCGAGTTCCGATCTTCGGCACGATTCCAATACTTTGAGTACATACACATACACATATATATTATCTGTGTATTATCTGTGTATCTAAATTCCGTGCCTATGCAATTACAATAGTTGTGATTTTAAATGATCCCTAAACTTTTATTATTTCTTCAAGGAAGCCTAATTTTAACATATGCAGAATGCAAATATCTCAAGCGATTGTAAGATGAATTACATAAGAATTGCTGAATTTTTTTCACACAAAATTATTTAGCTCTGGAGTCTGGAATACAAGTTATATGAATGAAATATTCATTGATTTTGCATAAAGAATCAGATGATTTATATTTCGATACAGTTTTAAATATTTAAGTATAATAAATTACTGTAGTACTGTGATAATGTAAAAGATATTACCACTGAATGAATCACATTTTAGAAATTTTTAAATTAAATTACATTTCAGTTGGAAAGTGTTTCATAATCAATGCTTATGCATGATTGATCTTTCTTGTAATATATATATATATATATATAAACAGTCAATTATCAGAAACAATTTGAACATTTAAGTATTTTGTAATTAAAGTTCCCAACAAACGAGTTAATTTTGTGAAAAATTTTGCGTATATTTATAGATTATTGCGAATGAATTTTCCGTATTTGTCGATTATTGTAGGTTAATGTAAAATATGCATACCCGTAGAAGTGACATGCATAAACAGACCTCCTTGTGTTCTTCTTATTGCGAATTGAAATTAAACAAGAAATGGGCGAATACTATCCACGAATACTAGTAAGTATCAAAGAATTTTTGACCACTAGAAAAGGTATTTAATCGCGACGCCATCATTAACAGTTTTTTCAAATCGACTCTTCAGCATCGTTTTTAATTTACGCCATAAAAAGCAAAGCAGACTAGAACCTGAATGTATTTGAGTGCATGTTTTCTTAAAAATCTGCAGTAGGTGTAAAACCTTTACAATTATTCAATTATTGTAGTTAAGTGCGTACCTAAAATAAAAACTGTAAAATAATTCAAATTTTAAAAAAAGTTTCATTTCTAAATTAATGTGGTTTTATTATTACACTTTTTATATTTCACTCTAATTTACTTCTTAATATTTAATAAAAATAACTTAATAAATACAAATAACATTTATCGACAATTTGAAATAACAATTAGGTGTATTCAAATATGCGAGACATTTTCATATTGAAGATCTGGTTAACATTCGAATTCGAGAAAGTGTTATTCGCCCATCTCAAAATAAACGCATCAGATTTCCTCTCAATAGCTAAGTTCTATCTCTAGAGATATTATCATACTGAATAATTAAACTTATAAAAGGTTTTTAATAGGTCTAAAACGACAGTATCGATCGATTTCTGGTATAATCTATTAATAAAACATATAGCCTCACTTGATTATAGAAAACATTTTTCATTCAAAGCTTCGTGGGCCACGCAAAATAATATTATAGACAATTTTCGTCCACCGTCAAATATCTGATTTATTTTTCTCCCCATATTCTTCCCGTGCTTCCGTTTTTCAGGCCACTTCCTCTGTCCCTAGGAAAAAAAGAAACCCTTCTTCACACCTGTTGCCATTCCAAATTAGATAATAATTTGCATTAATTTTCACATGGGCGGAACATCTTTTTCTCCTTTGCCACGTGACTTCCGCCACTGTGACAGAGACAGGGATGAGGGGTCGGTCGTCTGCCATGCGGCACGTTTTAATTGGCGGAGGACGATACACTTCGATTCAACCACCTGTTGCTGACGTGATGTTCTTGTTATTTGATTTAGATGAGATGCTGTGAATGGTAATTAAGAATAGGATATCAATTTCTGTTATTGTTTCTAAATGATAGAATCTTCGTGTCATCTCTGGTGTTGTGATAACGGCAGTGTGTTTTATAAGGGTGTGCGTTATTACGTTTTAAGTATATAGTTTGATGAATATTTCTGCTATATATATATTCGGATAGGAACTTATTTTTTATAGATGTCTGCGCAAATCAATAACCGGCCCGACCGACGCAAATAGAGCCCGGATCAAATCTGAGACACCATTGGCATAGATAATGGAAGTTTGGGAGGGAGGATTATAAACCCTCTTACTGACTGAAAATGTACATTAGTTTTCCACAATTAGTCTGTATTGAAAACGGAATAATCCAGCACTGTAAACTCCCTATTCAATCATCTTTCCGATATCAAGTCTACTCTTTGTGTTCGAGCCTGAAAGTTTCCAAGTTTCTAGCCAGATCCAACCATAAAATTTTGAGAGTCGACATGGTTTGGCCCAAACTCTTTTTCAAATGTATTAAAAACCATCAAGTCACTCCCATAAATACGCAAAAAGTTATGAGTATTTTCTTCACACAAGGTTGAAATTCACAGACAATTTTTATACATTGCATAAATATCCCATTAAAACCCTTCTTAAGCATGGATTTTAAAATTTCCTAATCAAAATCCCGCTCTAACAATCATTGAGCAAAGCCGTACTGGACCTAGGCAAAGAAGCCTGATCTATGACCATCCAAATTTCTAACTTATTCCTCTCATAGCCTGCAACTGTAAAGTACATACAATCCAATGAAAGAAATCGCTCAAGATAATAGCCTCTCCCCCCCAAATGTTCTAATCCACACCGCAGATACATACAGACAAAGAGAGGCGAAAAGTGTTCTCAATTTGTTTAGAAAATCTTGTTTAGAAAAACTTATTTAGAAAAAGTGTCTCCCTCAAAGTTCCCTCAAAAAATTTTTTGGAAAGCAATACTTTCTCAATAGAAAAAAGTAAAATAAAAAAACGTAAAGGTCTGAAATTATTTTTCTAATTTTTCCAATCAATTATTTCCAAGCTATTGCCACCGAGCGTACGTGAACTGTATCCTGCGGGCCAATTATGACCCGCTTCTGAAAGAATGTGCAGCCCTAGGCCGATTCCCATGCACTTTACTCCAAATATGGACAAACAAATGGAAGAGCAAATTCTCCATTGGCATTACATCCCCTTCCTCTCACTCCGCGTTGTCTTTGGTACAATTTCTCCTACATGCAAATATCCAGATGCGTAGCAATTTAATTACTGCTTTACGCTCAATTGAACGTGGGCATACTCACTCCAGAATACTTTTCGAACAAAACCACAGCATGCAATCATCGTACCCAATTACAACCTGCACTTCCTTGGGGAGGGTGGAACAACCTCATTACGTTTCATATTCGATTCTCTGACGGCGACTTGGAATATTACCGTGAGACCGCGCAAGGTCAGAGAGTATTTTTATTGTCACCACATTTCACGAAAACAATGGGATTTCAGATGACAATAACAAAAGATCGGAGGCTCGTGCGAATAAAATATGAACTTCAACTTTCACTGTATATCAATTCAGATTATAGAGAGAATAAGACGTCTAAAAAACCTCAAATCATCGATTCTTTCCTTGTTGATAAGCTGTGTGAATGTATAGCTTATAGTAAAAGCAAAAATGAACTAAAATAGTTTAAGTATATTTATGGAAAAACTAGATAATGCTATGAAAGCTATGATAGGCTGTTTGCACAGTTTATCTTCGTAAGTTCATTATACGTACATCTACTAAAAAGTGGGTAGTTTCCATAGTAACGCTTTTGAATATTTATTTAGTACTAGCCACTTCGCTCTTCCACGTTCTCAGTGGCTAGTAGTTACTAAATGTATCTACGCAATTAATAAAAGTTCTGAATAACAACAACAATCAAATTTCAGTATAAGAACGGAATGGCACACATTTTCAAGAGACAAAATGATGTAAGTTTTTTGGAAAATTCCTTTTATATCGTCACCCCTAATTCGGATTTCCGAAATTCTCAAATTTTTCGTTTGAATCGAATGAGGCCCAAACCAAGATTCTAGCTCGAGTGGAGATGTTCGATCATTTTAAAAAGTGGTTTTGAATTTTATTTAATCATCCCTTTACATCGTAACCTTAATTCGAATTTTCGGAATATTAGATTTTTGTTGTTGCTATTGTTTTCTTTGCTGGTCTGGAAGTTGAGTCGATTCGAATGAGGCCAAATCCAAAATTCTAGCTAGAATGGAATTGGAATTGCTCGATACTTATGCAAATTGATTTCGAGTTACATTTTAATATTCCTCAGCACTGTCACCTCCTCATTCGAATTTCTGAAATTTCAGATTTTCTCGAAGTTGAAACGAATCGAATGACATCAAAACCGAGATTCTAGCTGTAGTAGTAGAAGTACTCGATAATTTTGATTCACCAACTCCTCACTCACACAGCTAGTTAGTTTAGTGCATATTTTATTTGGAATATCATTTTTAATACTTTCGGTTTTATGTAAAGGAAAAAAAAAAGCACTTTATAATTTTTAATTATTAATAACATTTAATAGATGATGAAGTTAATGAATTTTTTGAAAAGTTGGCTTAATATTGGCTATTCTGTATTTATTCTATAGGATAAGTGAAATACTACGCTAGCTGCATTTTGAGAATCTGAATTTTAGAAGAATCCTCTTCCAGATGCTGTCACCCATAGACAAAATGATATATGGCATACATTAAAGCAAAGATAATCGCAAATATAGGACCGTCAGATTTTAATAGATACCAAATTACATATGGCAAGCAAAATTTTTAAATTAAAAAGTTTTGGGAGGATAAAATCAGAGCCGTAGCTAGAAACGAAATTCATGAGGGGTTGGAGTAAAATTCAAAGGGGGAGGGGTTCACTAAAAACTTTGAAGGGGGAAAGCAGAGGGGAATACACTAAAATATTGTCTTCAAATACATTGCTCTATTAAAAAAATATTTTAATTAATAAAAAATAATTACGATACTTTTACCATTGGGGACCACTATTATTATGTAATATTGAGTCAAAGTTCATGTATTACAAAGTCTGTTAAATCTTAGCATCTGTAAATGAAATATATAATAGTTATTATTACATATTTTTAATCCATATAAATTTTGCATTCTTTCATCTATGGTCAGTTATATCATATTTACCATTTCTTATTTATTTCAACTGCGGCTATATTATAATTGAGACAACTTCTTGAGTACTGCATTTCTTTGAACAAGTTCCTCTGCATTCTCCGCTGAATAAATTCGAAAGAAACGCTTCACTAACCAGTCAGTTGTTGACCACACCATAATCGGTCATCCACCACATTCCTTGCTGGATCAGACGGAATCATCAACTGGCCACCGCCGCCCTCAAACCTAGGAAGCAATGCCGGCGTCATTCCTTTGTCACGCCAGCGTTCGATTTCGAAGACGTTATTGTCTTAAACTAATGCTGCTCGAGCTTTCTTTGTTCCGATCTAATTGGACAAGGGCTAACAAACTTTCCTGGCCCACGCACACTGCAGGTATAAATATTAATAGCGTTGTGGGAGACAGTCGAACACACAATGGTTTTGGATTCCCGGTTAACAAGTATTGGTCATTTCCTGTGGTTGTAAAGATAGCCATTTCACTTGACCCTTGACATTGGAACAGAATCAGTTCGATTAAGGAAGATGAATTTATGCTTATTTCTTTATTGTCTTCTTCTGGGGGGAGTGATTAAGGCGTCGTGTGTGCAATTTTCTCATGTTTCTTCTTTGTAATAGATGGTGTTTGTCCACAATGCCTAGCTATTGGCCGGATTTCCGAGGCCCTGCCCTTTTATAGTCGCTGAACGTGTTAAAATTCCCCAAAAGAGTTGTTTGGACACCAAATAGTTCTTCATGTATATAATTATAATGCACTAGCAGCAGGGGTACTTGTGGATTGTAATTTTGATCATAAGCAGATACTACATTCATTCGAAATGATTAGATCAAATCAATGACTTATACGATCATGTGCAAAAGGAAAGAAGACATAATCAGAGAGCTAGCATCACATCATAGCGAAACTACGAGGAAGTTAATACTCATAGAACTCGCCTAAAGAGGACGTTTCCAAAGCCATAGTCGCCCTCTTATTGCAGTTACAGCATTAGTGGACTGGTGTCTAATGAATTCCTGCTTACTCAAAATGCATATATTGCGAATAAATGTAACTACGAATAAGCGTAACAATGAAGATCTATATTAAAATGCAACATTTTCATAAGTATAATATCAGTTTTATAGGATTTGTAGTAATGAAAGACAATTTCAGCGAAAGTTGCATTTAAACCCTCCTCTAAGTTCATCATTGCCTGATTTTTTCGTATTGATAATGCCTATTTTTCCGAGTCGCATGAGCATTTTTCTGCTGACAGAAATTTCCCTACCTTTGCTGTGGTGACTGCTCTTTCAGTTATCTAATGAAGAGTGCTCTTTTTTTTTACCTTCGAAACCAGTTGATACTGTTTCAAATACCAAACATTTCTTAGCATTGCCAGTCCCGAGGAAAAATGACATTTAAAGGCAACCATTGTTAACCTTTTGCTTACGGATGGGACAGAGTTCATCCCAAACGAAGCACCTATGACTCCAATGCCTGCAAAGGGGATCGAACTGTTTGGGATAGGGTATGTCAAATACCTGTCTTTTTGAGAGATTCTTCGTTTGGGATGGACTCTGTCCCACCCGTAAGCAAAAGGTTAATGTTTGAAGGTTTTCTTGACATTGGTGACAAATTTGGTAAATATCGTCAACCTGATGAGTTTTAAAAACCTCAATTTTGTAGATTGGTTAAGAACTTCGAATTACGTACATTTTCCAGAGTTTTCCACAGCGAGTAATCGTTCAGCTGAAGTTGTTAATATTGATACGAAACAAAGTTAAGTGTCAGTGTCTTGAGAATATAAGCTTCTGCTCTGTCGACATTTAGTTGCTTTTTATTGTGCCTGGTAGTTATTTGGTGACCTTGCAAAATATGTAGAATGTTATTACAATAAGTACGTAATAAAAACTAGAGAAATATATAATAAAATAGAGTTATCAGCTGTATACTGTTTGTGTTTACGCTTGCTGGTGCTTTTAATAAAGCGTTACTTATCCAGAAATTCGCCCGTTTACTTTGCAAATACACCTACTATTTCAAAGGATCCTTCACAGTAATATATTAAAACTGTTAATTGTCATAAACTGTCATAAGCTGTTAACGAAGAATTTTAATATTCATACAATACTTGAAAATTAATGGACAAAATAAAGTTCAAACTTTAGCTAAAATATACAACAAAAAAAATCTAATGCGACTTTAAAGTACTAACTTCGGCAATTCGAATTGAAATCTTTATCTACTTCCTGAATCGAAGAGCATTGTCCGATTCAAATTTATTAATACCCATGAATAACTAAATTAATCGAATATCTCAATAAATAAAAATCGATAAGTCGTGATCCAATCTTAAAGTTTCGAACTATATCACAAATCTGTATACGTAACAGGAATTGGTAGTCTCACTAACTTAGATTAACGAAGTGTTAAAACAGGTATTAAATCCTTATCTGATCACAAGGAGGAAGTTTAATGGCAGCAGTCGTACATTCGCTCTTCGTTATTTGCAGCAGCAATGCGTTGTCATGGAGATTAATGTTTCTTTTTTAGCTATTTTATCTGGGAATTTCTTCTTAAATTTCGATCTAATAATTATTTTCGGGCACTTTGCTCGATTAGGATCTAAAAGATCATTAAATATGTCATTTGCAAGTCATAAACAACAGATGATCGTATAGAATTTAAAAGTTTATCGACACCGGAATTTTATTATTTTTATTTTTTATTTAATGTTTATCAATTAATAGAAAGCGGAAATAACTGAGATTATTTCATAGTTATGTGTAAGGACGATGTCTTTCCAAGTTCAACGTGTTAAAGAAGTGATTTTCGAACACTACTTAGCACTACTAATTACTTCCTACTCCCATGCATCCTTTTGTCCATGTTGTATTTATTGTATTACTCGTACGTATGATCATTTAAACGCGTTTGGTGATGTGATATAATACCCGTTATTTAGGGCGTATGCCTGAGATTAATTTATTTATACTTTCCTTGCAAAATAGAAATATTTTTATATCAAAAACTTTTTGCTTTCATGTAAATTTATTAGCAGAAGAACTGGCTGCTATCTCGTCAAGAGATTCTAATACAAAAGTACTTGTCATGCTGTTGCTAGATACAATAAACTGGGGAATGGCCGAACTCGACTTTCTCAAATCAGAATTCATCTTTAAGTAGCATGTAATTTTTTTTTTTTTTTCAAAAATTTTGCAAAAAAAATATTTGAAGAATCTGTATTGTTGGTCCAAATGATCTAATTGTAGCATGTAACCCTTCATTTAAAAGGTCTTTAAAAAGTTTACGACTGATACCAAGTTTGACAATGTACCCCCTCGAGGGGGGGGGGGATGACTTGTTTCCGCAAGAGAAGCTAATGACGTCACGTCATGAGAACACAAAAATTGCATCGCGGCTAATTTTCACTATCAGTGATTGAAGTTTCGTGATCATTGACCCATAAATAATCCCTTTTATGCATAATTATGTCAAATTTTGTACTATGCTGCCATGTTAAAAAATATATATAATTTTGAATAAGTTTCGGCGCTTTCGTTCGAATTTCAAGAACATTCTATCTAATTCTAGATTTTTCAATAACAAAACCGGATATAAAATTTCGTGGAAATCCATTAATATTTGTGGCGTACACAAAAAATCGACCACAGACAAAAATTTGGATGGACGGGCATCACTTTAAAAATAGTCAAAAAGTGTTCACGAGATTCTAAAATGTATATCAGCTTCAAAATATCAAAATCGAAAATTTTTGTGGATACAATACTTTCATTGTACTATATATACGAGAGAGTAAAAATATAGAAGTTAGTAGGTAATCCCTTGTTGCCAGATTTGGAACAGGAAATTAATTTAAATACATAATAAAAACTACTTTGTCAGTTTGAGTGGTTGTCTTCTCACCATCATCTAAGTTTACTTGTAAAACAAGACTTTCATTTTTTGCCAATTGTTTCACCTGATCATGATCAAATTCTCCATCAATATTCATAGCTAAACGACTTCAAATATATTCGTCAAACCATGTATCCCCTCACACCCTCTTCTGCGGCTATCCTGTGTCCCAAGAAATACGTTTCTGCTGCTTTATCTTTTATTACTGCGGTATCACCGTGAATTATATGTAAACGATACATCTATTGTGATGACCCGTCTAACCTTTCAACAATAAAACGACCTTAGTTTCTTCCCCCTACCCAAAATTCCCTAGTAACTTAAAAAAAATAGTATCAAGTTTTTAAATCGTCTGCCCAGATAGTTGCCACTTGCCGCAATGCAAAAACCATTTCCTGTTTCGGAAGGGAATTCCAATCGGACAGGAAAGGAAGCGTCCCCTGTTGGCATGGTAACGATGAGTAGAGTTGAGAGGTCGGCTGTAGGGAAAGAATTACGACGGTATCTTTCTCACGTGGCTCGGGTATAGGCATTGAATGCAGGCGAAAAGGTTTCATCAAGATTCTCACTGGGATGCCAAGTTGACTGTTTGTAATTATTTGTGTATTGATTGTTTGGAATACACGTGATTAGATGTGCAACGTTTCCGCTCTGCTGGAGTGCACAGCAGGCAGTAAAAAATAAATACGATGCGATACTCTAAATCTGACAAAGTACTTGAGATAAACAGGAAATAAGGATGTATGCAATATGAGAGCATTAATTATTGAGAGCATTAATTAACTTTGAGAGCATTAATTATTTAGAAATACACAGGGTTGGAGGGATGAGTCCAGGGGACATGAGCAGCATCCCCAGTCCATATAACAAGCTGATTACGATCAAGACCCAACTTAGCCTAATTGGGGCCCAGGACAAACCCCCTTTAAGGACCCCTTCACCATTCGATATGTATAGAATGAACAAAAACATAATTGCATTCTAAAAAAAGGGATGTAAAATGTGATTCTTTCATATTTTAACGTAATTTGAATTATTGGCAACTTTATTATCATAGTCAAGATTCCAACATGCTAAATTAGTGCGATTAATACCTTTATATCCCCAAAATGAATCTATCCACTGGACAAATCTGTTTCGATGGCATACAGCCGTTAATTTTTAAATGTTGCAATTGTTTAATTTGGGGCCCCTGTGATGCGGGGGTCCAGTTGCCCCGCATGCCCCTGGGTTAGTCAAGAAATGTGATTTGTAATAATGCTATTAGGATCAAATCGAAGAAGACCTGGGGCGGAACTATCACACCGCGAAAACCCAGTACTGTGAAGATTTCCCAGAGAAAATTGTGGAATAAATATTTAGGAAATTATAAAATGCCTCCTTTCTTATCCCTAGTCTATCTAGACAAGTCCATGTACACCGATATAAGTGAAAGATTCTCAAAACCCCTTCGGGTTCCTTAGAGTATAATTAACCCCGATGCAAGATACATGTTCTAGGGAAGCAACAACACTATTATATTTAGAACATATAGGAAACTGTTTAAAATTTAGGTGGAAGGCTATAAGTTCGACCTGGTTTCAATCTGGAGAGTATTGTAATATCGTCTGTAGAAAGATGCAGATTCATAAGTTTTCCCCAGGGTACATATATCCTCCATTTCTTCCAACCATCCATTTCCTCGTTATCTCTTTTTTAATCTTGGAGGCATAATCTTCCTCAGAGAGTGCCTCACCTTTAGAAAATATGCCAGTGCAGTCTTCAACTTATTATAAGCATAGGTAATATCCGATTATAAGTAGTAGTTTTGGGAAATCCAACCATAATTTTGTGGAGCAGGATTTGAAGTTCTGCCATTGGAGGAGATACAGGTATAAAAAGTTTATTAAACTTATAGTGGTATTTTTTATATACATCGTTAAATTTACAGTGGATGATCTCAAATCCTATTCATTATGCATAGCAGATGACAAAGAGTCTTTGCACAGTTAAGGTTAACTCATACATAAAAAAAGAACACAGTTCCAATGATTTAGATAATCTACGATTATAAGTGGTTGGAGAGTTCAACCAGAATCTTGTGGGGCAGTATTTGAAGATCTACTACTAGAGAAGACACAAGTATAAAAATTTTATTAAGCTTATAGTGGTATTTTTTTATATACATAGTTAATATTCCAGTGGATGATCTCAAATACCCAATCAAATCAAATATCATTATGTATAGCAGATGAGAAAAAATCTTCACAAGTAAGGTTTACTTATTTAACCATGACAAATATAACATTTTAAAACTTATACATAAAGAAGGAACACAGCTCCAATGATTTATCCAATTTATAACACTCCTTTACACTTAACACAATCCCGCTATAGATCTCTGCTTGGCTAGTTGATGCTGTTTCTCTTAAGATACTGAGACAATAATGTTTTCTTGTATAGTTGAAATAAACCCTACATTATTTTTTTAATACATGATAACATCGTATTCATCATAACATCCGTGCTGATGTAAATCGTAGGTCAAAATTGAAATTCGGTATCTTTAGACCTTGGTGATCTGATCATCATTTATAGAAGACGAAGGAGACCTTGGTGTGCTTTTCCTGCCTGTCTTAAAAATCTTATGTGGAAGGGACAAAAAGTGTTGAATATTCAGTACATCCAGAGGTGGATTGATAAAGAAAATCGTAATGGGTAATTTGGTATGGTCTTATTAAAAATGAATAAATATAAGTAAACCAGTATTTAAACCTGCGAAAGACATGAAACTAACAAGCTTAAAAAATTAAGTTAAACTTTTATAATAAGTTTTATTTTGTTTGATAATATATGGCGCTTAGCACTGGAAATAGTCGTCTTAAAAGAAAACTGGCTCAGTAAGTTTGTCTTGTGGTCGACATGATAAGGATGCAAATTATCAGTCTTCGTCACCGAGGGATCCTGAAGAGTCTGAAAAAACTTTTCTACACCCATTTCCCTATTTTGTCTGCCCCCCGGAAGAGAAATCAAAATCCTTCTCCGATAGGTTTGATCTCCGCAGAAGATACTACATGCCTACAAAGATTTAGACTTTGGGGTAACCAGGAAAGGGGGAGGGAGCTTCTGGAAAGTTTAGAAACGCTTTAAAATAACAAATTTTTCTCCCGTGGGGTAGGGAATCAAAAATCTGGCCCAGTTAGATTCTATCCTGTGGTCGATACTATAAGTGTGTCTTTCTAGGGCTTCCAGAAGCCCCCTTCCCCGTTGACCTAGAAAATTGACAAAAATGCGTTAGACAATGATATAGATAAGTTATTGACAGCCCTCGCGGTCCAAAAATTGTATGCCTGTTATATCAAACTTAACCATCCTTCTGAAAAATGTTCTCAGTTTTCCGACGGCGCAGCTCGCCACTGAGTAAATCTGGTGAGATTTCTGCCCCTATTCTGTTTGAACTAGCGAGAGTGATTGCACTTCCGAAGGGCGTACAGCAATTCCCACATTTTCGTATAAACTCCACTATCAACTTGTCATATCATTTCCAGAACACCTTCTTCACTTCAAGTCCAAAAGTAAAGAAACGAGGGAAAGAAGGTAAAAAAAATATGGGTGGACCCCCCCTCCCTCCGCCGGAAAGGGGTCTTCTATCCCTCGACCTCCCCTCTCCTCCATCTGCAACCCTGAAAAGAAGGTAAGAAAAAAACAACTCCACACATCCGCCGAAATCTTCAGGTCTCACGGGAACCCGTAGAATTCTAATACACGAACAAGAATTTCAGAATAGTGTGCACAGGATATGGAAAATCGTCTGGTGGAGGTGCTTCTGGGAAGGGGGAGGGGTGAGATCCAATTATTGCTCAAGGCACGTAATGTTTTTAATCCTTGCGAGGGCGGAAGAATTATATGATTAGAAGCAAAAGAAAGGTGGAAACGGTAAATGTTAAGCGATTTACGAGATCAGGGCTTGATTTACACACCGACCACCAGAAACTCTCTCCTCAAATTTTATTATAAATTTCCGAAATTTAAAACTTCTGTTAAATTCTAAAATTAACTTCTGTTTAAAAAAATTGTGAGTTTACGTTAAATTTATTTTGGTCTGATTATATGCATGTAAAATGCGGCATTACAACATATTTTTACTGCTGACGTTACATATATGATTGAAGATGATTCTTAGACGATGGGAAGAGAAAGTAAACTAGGAACTGGACTTCTCTTCCGTAGGCCAAATGAGGCCCAACATGTGGTTAAGTTATACTTCTTCAGACCAATCCAGTGACCTGATTAGGACTATGACAGTACCCTGAGTAGGACCAAAGTGAACTATGCCTCCCCAAACTCAGGTCAATCCACCATATGCATAGCCAGGATCTCGGAAAAGAGAGGAAGTTGTGAAATGATAGGGGATTACAGTGCTGTATTTCGTTTTTCGAATATGGATACTACGGGGAACTAAAATTCACACCAATGGGAGAGGTATAACGCTCTCCTCCTTGCCTGGACCTATGCAAACTATTTTATAACAAATTAAATAACGAAGTTATACACTATACTGAACCCGGCCGTCCAAATGGTTGCTGGAGTCCTTAGGATGAATCGGACGGTCTGGGCCTTCAACACTATACTGAACGACTTTTTAAACACATAAATTTTATAATGATATTTCATTGTGCTGAAGTAATTTTCAATGTGGTATGGATTTCTTCAAGAAGAGTTGACCAGAAGAGGAAACGGAAAATTAATGTGTATTTTAAAACTTACATATTTCTGGCAAAATATACAATTTGTGACTTTTGGATGAAATGTAGGGAAAATTTAATCTGAAAATAAAAACATTTTCACAAATGCTTATTTATTTATTAATTTTCTTTTTTTGGAGGTGGAGGGTGCAAAACTCAAATTTATGGGGCAGTTAGTTTTTGGGCCCCTCTAAAAATTAACTCCCTTAAAATAAAAGTATTTTCCGAAATGTTTTTATTTTTAGTTGCCAAAGCTAAAATTTGGAAGGGCCCCTTTGCATATTTTGCTTAAAAGACTAAAATTCCTAGTTATGCCACTGGTCTTCCTTGAAATTCACTGTATCCCTAAAGGATTTTCGCTTTTGGCTACATTCATGACCTTTATCAATATCAGAATGAGGAAAAATATATATTTTTAAGAGCTTGCATTTGCAAGTTGGAATGTAAAGGAATTATAATTATTATAAGGAAATGAAAATTAATAAAACTAATAAGCAATATAAATATATGGTTTGCATATACATCCCAATCAATACACATATTTAATAAATACAATGACTAAAAGCAGGACCACACATTATATTTCAGTGCTGTAGTATGGCGGCTTCATTAATAATGACGTCACATGTAAACTCTCGATGAAAAAAGTGCGATTTATTATCGCAATTGCATATCCTTTACATTTAAATCAGTTTTTAACTCATTCTGCTTTCTTCTTGCAGTGTCGTCCATATGCTACTTTCCTATCGAGTTTCAGGGCACCTTCGTAACACAGACGCAAGCGAGTGCGGCTTATGGTGGGCACACAGTCACTTACAGTGAAATCACCGTAGAGGTCGACTCCATACCTCCCTGGGGGAGGTGCCACAGGCGGAGGGGCAATAACGTGATACTCAAAGACACGTGAGTATATATATTACTGTTACTTTTTCTACATGATTTGTATGATGTCCACAGTCATTTTGTGACAAGATAAAAAAAAAAAACGAATTCGAGTTTTCTGCGAATTTACACACTTTGAGCATCCTCTAACAAGAATGGAATGTTTTTCAGTTGACGTTTGTGTTTGTATGTGTATGCATATGCGTGTAAAAGTCTTGTGAACGAGATATCTTGAAATCAAATGGGGCTGTCCGGTACGATTATTAACTTAAAAATATACTGCAAAAACACCAAAGGGTTTGGTAAAAAAGGTCTTTAACACCATCAATGACGTACATTAAACTACAAAAAATCCAGTGGATTTAAATCAATAAGAATGGAAACATACCTATTTAGTAAATACTAAATATATAGCAAAGACAACCTAATGTTTGGTAATTTAATGTACATTATTAGTGGAGTTAATAATAAAATCTTTTTTACCAAACACTTGGTTGTCTTTGCTATATATTTTAGAGTATTTACTAAATAGGCATGTTTCCAGTCTTTTTTTTTATTTAAACTATTAATAATAGTTTTAACGTCGACAAATATTGGAGCCCCATAGATTTTGATTGAGCGATGGAAAATACACTTTAAAGAACTTTTTTTTATTATTCAATTATTTTTTATTATGATAGGAATTTATGTTAGATAGACAATCATTTTTTTACCCAATTTTCATTTTAAAACATGACGGTACTTCTTTTTTATTAACCGTACTCGAGATTAAAGCGAGTATAGTTAAAGCAGCAGTTAAACAGAACTGGAGGCTGAAAGGTTATTAGTTGAACTAAACTAGTAAGAATCAGCAACCTTGCTTGCTAGTTCAGTCCAACTCTACATATCTAACAATGATTTCAAATTTTCTCAAAAAATCACTTTTTACAGGAATATTATTTTTTAAATCTGTTGATAGCATTTTCGTACAGTTAGCATGTATTGTTTGTGCGAAAGCACACGCTTTGTATATATTGCATGCCGATGCCAGTAAAGTTCGCCAAATTTTATTTATTTCACTCAATATTGATTAACTGTCAATACCAATGCCTGTGCAAATTTGCGCGTAAAACTAAAATGGCAATTTTTTTTCATGTTATTTAATTTCAGCGAAAAGAGGGGGGGAGGCTAACTTATGCTGCACTTATCAACAAAATATTAATTCTATGTCAAATGGATTATAGTGTGGCTTTTGAACGTAGACAAAAATTTAAAATGAGAGGAAATAAATATTTCCTAAATTTATCCGAAGTAATTTCACCTCAGTATATAGGCAAAGTCATGTGCAGTACACATCATATATTCCAAATGATACTGAGAAAAGTTATTCTTTTCTTGATAGAAACAGTAAGAACTGAACTGAACTGGGAGCTGAAGTTTTGCTAATCCTTACTAGTTGAATTTAATAATCAGCAAGTTTACCAGTTAAATTCAACTCTGCATATCTACCAATAATTTTAAATTTTCTCAAAGCAGTCTTTTAATATTAGACTGCAGAGTCGAAACATCTTTAACCATGGCACCACGCGTACAATTCTTATAAAATATTTTGATTGGCTGGATAGCCTTGAAAAAGTTTTAGTTTCTATTTAAGATTGTGTTGTTCGTAATACATAACAATGATTAGTTATATGAAGGTAAATAAAATAAAAAGTGACCTTCAAAACTACTTCCACTGGGTGGAAAACTTCGTCATGTTTAAATAGTTAATTTCTTCTGTTTAGAATTATGATTAGAACATCATCAGCGAAAAAACAAATATGTATTAATATCGCAGTAATTGAAAATTTCGTGATTACATAATAGCAAAAATTATATAACCCCCAAGCACATAAGCTTTACAATATACTAGGTTCTTATTCATTTCTCTACGGAATATATTTAATGTAAAAGCACTTAATTTAAAATTTGCGGTGACTGTTTAATGTTAGAGTTTTTCTTTTTGAAATTTTATAATCATTCTCACAGAAAATAAAATAGTGGTCTTAATATGCTGTGATAATAAACAGCCAGATAGAAGTACAATTTACAATTTTACTTATATGGATAATAGAAATTTTGTAATTGAACAATGGCTTCATAGACTACGTGGCTGTTGCTAAGAAAATACATGCAAATATATAGTAATATGACAAACGCTAAAAAAAAATTCAAATAAAAGATATCAAAATTTTCATTCTTTATTATATACATACTGATAAAAGGTTTATTTTTATTTCGTCTATTTAGGAAACTTCCGTAGTTTTAGAGATAGAGGCATAAACAACGAATGGGTCACATTATTAGGTTTTTAATTGCATTTATTTTAGAGCGGCTCAAAAAACGATTAGGTCACGTAAGTTTGGAGACTCTAATAACGATATGGAGGCTCCTTTAATGACTGGGTCACGTTCAAAGTAAGGAAAGTCGTCTAGTCATTTGTGAACACAAAAAAACGGGCTAAGGGTCATTTTCTTCTAAACATATCAACAATACCTACGACTGTCAATCCTCCCCTCTGAAACCATCCTTACAAAATCCTAATTACCCTTTTTCCTGACTTCACTAATGCATAATTTTTATTAAAGTATCTATGAAATTCATACAAGTATTGTGTAAAATACTGCTGTACTGATAAAGTATATCTCTGTTGCAGCACTGGTGGTGAAGATTGCATTAGGTGTTTCCACATAACACTCAAATCTCTAAATGTGATACAAATACACACAGAAGGTAAGTTTCTAATCCAATCTTTGTAAAATTGATATTATATATACATTGATATTATATATATATATATATATATATATATATAAATAAATATGTATAAATGAGTGAAAGATACAAAATTCCAGAAAATCACACGAATAAGGCGCTATGCTGCACTACAATGTGGATTTTAATATCATACCAGAAAAGTATAAAAATGAAAGAAAGCAATATATCAAAGTATGGCCGGGGGGGGGTTGTGACCCCCACTCCCCGGTTAAGACAGCTTGCGTCTAGACAACACTCCCGGTAGCCGATATATTGCACAAAGATGAATACCGAAGTATCAAAATTTCAAAAGGATTTAAAAAGGATTCAAAAAAAAAAAAAAAAAAAAAAAGAATTTTAAAAAGTAGGTTACAGATCATGTAAGTGTGGAGTACCCAGAAGACACGTATTTTAAAAAACAGTACTATGTCTACTCTCACTAAACTAAAGGCAATAAGAATCCAAACATATAGATTTTAATGATCAAAGCAGATACCATACCATAACCACTATTCACCATGACGAATCCAGCACCAATACATCTGCTAGACATTATCTATTATATAAGAATGAACTCATTCTTAACTTGTGTAATGATGGCACAGACTCCCTAACGTGATCAACACGCGGGAGGTTCGGCATCCAAATATATGTGGTAGCTTTCAGTTACGGTTATATCATAAAATTTGCATATAATATTACTCAGAAAACGCTTCGGAAAGCCTTGTGCAATTGCACCAAGGAGGAAGTTAATATCGCTATTGTAGCGATCATTAACATTACTGTTAATTCTTTTGCTTCGCAAAAGTTGGTTCAAAATTATGTTTCTGTATACATTCCTATGCAAGCATGAATACCAAGGAACAATGAAATTTATAACAAATTTAAAATCTCTACGTTTATCGTAGAGGCGAAATCCAGTTGATCTATCAGGAAGTTTGTACAGAGATAAATCAAGAAAATTAAGACTTTCATCAGAGTTGTATGGTGTTTCTGTTAAAGTTAAACTTTTTGGATAAAATCCAAAATCCAATATAAAATTTTTTTCTTTACAGGCAAAAAGGATGTCGTCAACGTAACGTATGAACAGTAATTCGTTTAAAATGTGTGTGCCCTCCTCATATTTATTGAGGTAAATGTCGGCGAGAATAGAGTTACAACCACCTCCCATGGGTATACCATGGAGCTGTTTGTAGAAATTAGTACCATCGTATAAGACGGTTTCAAATAGTACCAGATTAACCAAAGTTTTAAATTTACTTAGAGTAATAAGTTTTTGCATATTATATTTTTCGTAGACTTCCATCAAAATGGCAAAAAGATCTTTAATATCTATATTACTGAACAAATCATTAAAATCATAACTTTTATAATGTAAATCTTCAGATATGGTTTTAATTTTTTCTATTACTTCAAGACTATTACTTATAAAATAAATCTAAATATCTGTTTAGAATGTGCCCCTGAAGACGCTTCTGGCAGACATACTATTCATCGATTTATTTTCTTTTTCCTGGCCATTCAATGATCTATTTTTCCAGCCCTTCCTCGTTACTTTTTACTTTCTGCTTTTAATGTAATTTTCTACAAGTTATTATATTATTAGCGGTTTGGTGCTGTGTATACTGATTTGCACTTCTGCACATTTGTTTCTATTATTTTAATATATATATACAGGGTGTCCCAAAAACATTGACCTCGGCTTTTATTCCTTAAATATTGATCTTAGACATATATAATAAATTACAAAGTTGCGTAAAAAAAGGTACACAATTTTATGAAATCGATAAACATTTTCGGGGGATTAAATTTGAAGAAATAGAAAATTTAAATTTTTATACGGCCCCCGTACAAAAACATTGTCAATGAGCAAAATGTGCGCCATACACTAATAAGGTGATACACAAAATTTCAGCATTTTATCATAAAAAGTCCCAGAGATATGCTTAAACAAAGTTGATGAGAGATTAATCACACCTTAAAATGTAAATGTTTACAGCAAGAGTGCAAATGATGCAACGCAGAAATGCAGCATAGGCAAATAATATCTGTCTCTTATCTTTAATGGATCTTTGGCATGGATGGAAAACATTTTGAACAGGCTTTGTAATCTTTGTGTAAAGTTATTATTTCTACACAGTGTAGATACTTTTGTACCAATAAATAGCAAAATTATTATTTATTTATGTAATCATTGTTTTCTTTCGTAATTTGTGTATGACCCCTGAAACGCGATCTGCCGACATGATTTTTCCCCTGTGAAAACCCATGTCGATGCATCGAAAAGTGGTTTAAATTAGCATTTTTGTCTTTTCATATTTATAGGACTTTTTATGATATAATGCTGAAATTTTGTACATCACCTTATTAGTGTATGGGGCATATTTTACTCATTGGAAATGTTTTTGTACGGGGGCCGCATAAAAATTTAAGTTTTGTATTTCTTAATATTTAATTCCCTTGAAAATTTTAATCGATTTCATAAAATTCTGTACTTTTTTTTTGCGCAACTTTTAAATTTATTATATATGTCTAAGATCAATATTTAAGGAATAAAAGCCGAGATTAATGTTTTTGGGACACCCTGTGTGTGTGTCTATATATATATATATATATATATATATATATATATATATAAAGTCATAAGCTGGTCATGTCGGATTTTCTTGTACTGAAAAAGGACGCTCATTTTGTATTCAAAAGAGATTGATACTTGGAGATAAAAGTAAGGAATTAATTTAGAAAATGCCAATATCGTTTAAGACAATAATTTAGGAGGCGCTGGGGTAAGATAAGTAGTCCTGCATTGTATGTATTTCTACGACGAAAGGCCTAAAATATTTATTTAAACTGTTACATTTTGTAGAAATAAATTAGTAACGCAATGCAAATTAGAACTGAAACAATAAAGAATATTCATAGATATTCAAAATTATTTTGCCTTTCAATTTATTTTCATCTCAATATATTCTGTACTCTCTGGACTGTATTCTACAACTATGGAAAAATACTGGTTAATTATACTCATAATCAGAGAAGCCTTCATTTAAAAATATTCAAAAATGCATATACTAAATAATATGCCTTTCTGTTGTGTCAACTAACAATAACAACTACTTTACTAACACCAGCGATACCTAGCTATAATTCTCAAAGCATTAGGGCATTTTCAAGCGTTTTATCTCCTCCTTTCTAACTCCATGGATTGATATGCTTTATATTTGTGTTATCCCTTGCCAAACAATATTTTCTTTCTAGACAATCGATTTCAACTGTTTAACCAAATATTTATAAATATAGCTTTCTTAGTAGTGATATTTCTTCCCCATTGCTTCCAAGTGATCAAAATTCTCCTCACTCTTAATTGCTCCAAGAAAACAGGTTATTTTTTGACGCGAATAACTTCTATGTTTATCTCTGGCTAAAATCGGAGCTTTACGAAAAATATAAACTATTATAAAATATACCCTTATATCTCAAAACCTAATAGTTATCAATGGAAAAAAATTTTACTTTTCTTGTCTGAATTAGGGTTCAATTTATGAATATATATAAAAATAATTTCAAAATTTTAATACTTTTTTCTTTCGAAAAAAGTTAATTTTCAAAATATAGAGATTATAATTTTGATATTTTGAGCTATTTTGAAGACGTGGTTCTAATTTCGATATTTTAATATTTTCAATTGCTTAGAAAATGTCTAAAGAAAGTAAACCACCCACATAGAAAGATGTTATTCACTCAAAATCATTTCCAAACAGTATAGTCCATGCAGTCCAAACAGTATAGAACCATACCAAACAGTATAGTCGGCAGTGGCTCCATTGGACTGGAGCCACTGCCGACTATACTGTTTCAAAAAGTCTAGAATTTGCTTTTCATTACTTATGATAAAATTTCATTTTTACTAGGAAATAAAAATTACTTTCTTATGCCGACAGTTTTGATAATACATGTCTTTTTTTAACCGTATCAAATATTATATTGCTAAATAAATGTAGGAATAACATTTCTCTTTTCTGGATTGCAAGCCTATAGTACTTATTTCAGTGTATAAATGTTTAAACACTTCTAGCGTACTCATAATACCCACCTATAAGAACGTATCAAGTATTGGAATCGTGCTCCTACTGCAAAAACCAGCATAAGTGGACCGGTTTCGCTCATTTTTGAGGTCGTCAGCATCAAATAGCCGTTATATACACTAACAGCAAGACCAAAGTTTGTAAAATTTGTTAGCAAAATTTGGACATTTGAGGTAGAACATAATGCAGTTTTAATTTTACTAGCATGGCCAGTGGGCATTCTCCTCGCTAATAAAAGTAAAAAATCGGGTTATGCATAGCATATCTTAATCAAATACAACATTCAATCACTGTCTGCGTAGCCACAACACAAAAGGAGGTATTATAATATCCATTGTTGTAAATAAATTAAAAATGAGTCCAATATCCAGCTTCGTTTTCAGTATGGTATGCCATATGCAATGCAAAGCTCCAGAATTCTCAATTGTTGCAAATAAGTTAAAAATGAGTCCAATATCTGGCTTAGTTTTTAGTGTCTGAGGTCACACAACGCAGAACTCCAGAATACTGTTCTTTATATATAGCTCGCTATATATTGCTCTTTATATATAGCTCTCTTTATACTGGCCTTTATAAATTGTTCTCAAACACACACAAAGACTTTACCTTTTCCCAAAGATACTCAAAATCATTATTTAAAAGTTAACATCGCTGTTTTCTTCACGTAGGTTTAGCCCGATGTTACACCAACGAAGAAGCTGCAAGGGCGACGTGTCCAGATGAGAGGGCCGTCATGGAAAGGAGGTTCAAGGAAATCTTACTATTCCGTAAGTACTTTTCAAGAACATTTTTAACCTCATTTTAAGCTTTTAATTAATTAATGTATCAAATATTAAAATATATATACTTGATCAAAATACAGTTCGTAAGTGAAATTTAAAAATGAAATTAAAAATTATTAATTATTTTATGCATAAACTAGTGTTTAAACCTCATTTTAACCTCGGTATTTAACCTCATTTTAACTTTGAATTAATTAATGTACCAAATATTAAATTATTTATACTTGATTAAAATTCGGTTCATAAATGGAATTTAAAATTGAAATTATAAATTAATTATTATTTTATTCATCAACTAATATTTAAATCTCATTTAAACCTCAGTATTTAACCTCACTTTAACTTTGAATTAATTCGTGTACAAATATTAAATTATTCATACTTTATCAAAATACGGTTCATAAATGAAATTTAAAAATGAAATTAAAAACTATTAAGTATTTTATACATCAACTAGTATTTAAGCCTGCCAATGACAGGAAAAATAACACTCTTAAAAATGAAGTTTTATTTGTTGAAGAATGCATGGCACTCTGTCAAAAATAGTCATCTTATTAAAAATTAGCAAAATTTCAACTTTTTAGGTAACCGGGGGGGGGGGGGGTCTTGAGAATCTGAAAAGAATTTTCAAAGTGTTCGTACAATAATTCAAAGGGCGCTGGAGGTAAGATAAATACCCTTGCATTGTATGTATTTCTACGACGAAAAGTATAAAATATATATTTAAACTGTGAATTTTGTAGAAATAAATTAGTAGCGCAACGAAAATTAGAACTAAAACAATAAAAAATATTCCTACGTATACAAAATTATTTTACCCTTCAATTTATTTTCATATATTTTGTACTCTGTTCTACAACCAAAAAAAAAAAAAAAAAAAAAAAACTAAAAAAAAAAAAGTCAACTTATAATTAGGGAACTTTTTAAACAAATAATCTGAAATACATATACTAAACACTACGTCTTCCTCCTATGTCAAATGACAACGGACGGGATTTTACTAATACAAGCGATACCTAAATATAATCCTCAATAAAGCATCATGGTACTTTTTAGCTATTTATCTATAAGAGTTTTATCTCCATAAGTTCGTCGTATTTTGCCTTCCTATTACCGATAACTTTCATTCAAATTGGTATTGTCAATAAATTGACTTCATTTTTCCCATTTCCAGGAAAACACGAACCTGGCACGATGCTGACCGTGGAGGACCTGTTCTGCCCGATCAGCGGCCGGTTCCGGTTCACCTACACAGCGAACCAGAACGAATTCCAGTGCGACCAGCCTTTTTCGGAGATCGGTAACTGCCCGAACGGCAACGGCCTCAACGTCAGGTTCCGCCAATGCTCCTTTCCTGACATGAGTAAGTATGGAATCTCAGACGATTTGACATATTTTACTTATACTCGGGGCCTGATTAACGCACGGGCCTCCGGGGCTGCGGCCCCTAAATTTCGTGGGTGATACTTTTAAAGCTAAAATAATTTTTACTTTTTAAGAAAAAAAAATATTCATGAAGTATATCTACCAAAAATTAAAATATAAAACTAAAGTTAAAAAAATAATTCATTAAAAAAAATATTCGTGTTGCCTCCTTACAAATATGTCAATATTTTTAAATATTGCACATTCTTTTAATTCTTAATATATTGCTTTGAAGTAAAAAATATGGTAGTCCACATGTACAATAACTTTCGCCTCTATGGTACTGGGCCTTTAAATCCGGCTGCTGTGAGTGTGTGGCGACCTTAAAATACCACCAGATCTTGGCCTCCTTCGTTTAATCGGTTCCTGCTTATATTTCTGGCAAAGTTGACTTGACAGCATAGAGGTATAGGAAACACTACAAAGATATACTACTACGCTATATAATCCATCTTTTAAACGCTATTAAAAATTAAAATTTTCTTTTATTTCTCTATAAACTCGATGGCTTAAATTCGAATTTCTAAAATTAAGTATTCAAAATATTTCCAGTGGATATAGCGTGATAAAATAATTTGGGGAAATATAAAACCAAGGACGAAAATAACCAAACAAATCGTTTCATGCTGTATATTTTTGCAATTTATTGCTATGAAAATAAAGGAATAACATTTGATGACAATAAATGAATGACATTAAAAATTAAAAGTATCGACCGGTTTCGAAGGAAAAAACATCCTTCTTCGTCATTAAAAAATACATACAGATTAAACTGCTGCAAAAGCATACAATTAAAATAACTTTATTAAAAGCAGCATATAATAAAAAAATATATCAGTCGCCGATCTTTCTCTGACGAGTGAAAGTTGCTCTTCTTGCGTGTCATGAAAAGGCTGCTTTTGTCTTCGAAACCGGCCGATTCTTTTAATTTTTTATTACATGCTTTTAACAAAATTATTTGAATTATATATTTTATCAGCAGTTTCAGCTGTACGTATTAAATATATATACTTTTAATGTATCCAGTGTGTCACTAATTATGTTCTCGGCCATAATTAGTGACGTTTCTGCCATCACAACCTATCACAGTGAAGTCTACTCATTCAATATTTGCCCATACTAGAGATGCTAAATTTTTATCAATTAATATTCAATTTACTAAGGCACAAAGCCAAATTCAAAGCACATCTTGGGGGCTGGACAGCTCAATGGTTAAGGCACATGGATTGCACTCGGAAGACTCGAGTGCGATTCCCAGCTCTACTCAAACTGGCCCCGTGTTCTCGCAAAATTCGGGCACTTTAAATATATGGGTCTAAAAGCTTTTCCGTGAGGTTGGTGGTAGGGACAAATTAAAGACCATGGTAAGGGCGGGCGATCTGGGGGTTTACGCCCGTAAGGTTGGTAGTAGGGAGACAGGTGGTAGAGCGACATCCACGGTCCCTGTGGTTGTCGCCCCCATTGGGATTCCGGTCTAAATTGAATGGCACCATCTCGGCCGTCCAAACAGATACCTTACACTTTCAGGTAGCGGCCACACATTAAGCTACCATAAGCCTTAGGGTTGGTCGTGTGGTCTGGGTTTTCAACACTTTCGGGTAGGTCTGACGGTCTGGGTCGAAAGAAAGAAAGCTCGTCTTGTGCATCTACGGGTTCATATTAGTCTTCATGTAAAATTGCAGAACTGTACGTTTTGCCGTACAGTTCTGAAATTCGCAATGCAATGTCAAAAAATGCGCAGAATTGTTTTTCCTTTAATAGACAAATTTCAAATATTAACATTTCCTTTACAGCTATATCCTTCTTGTGTCTGGGTGACTGGACGGGCCCGAACGGAGACCGGTACATAGCTCTGATGGACCAACGGGACGAGCCCGAGGCACGACCCAAGTATAGATGCGGGGTGAGTAGTATTGAAATTTCTATTGCTCTGCAAGAAACGTCACTACTTGAGACAAGGCGAAATTTGACAGGACTGTGATAGCTGCGACTGGCTATTTCATACGTCCATAATGCATAATGGGGTCCTGGTATCTTCATATGACGTCACTACGGGTCTTGAATTATAAACATTACCATGTTTAAAACTAAAATATTCCGAGCAGTTCATTTTCGAAATGAAGTAACAGCTATATATTTTACCTTAAGCTAATGAAAACCATGTAACGCCCCGCAGCGTGCGTAGAGTAGTGTGTGAAGGCTTGTTTAGGCGCTTACTTAGGGCGTACCTGCCCGCGTAGCGGTCGGTACTATACTTCTTAGCGTGGTCTAATGTCGCAATGCCCACTCAAAGGTTGAAGGCGTGTTTAAGCACTTATTTTGGGGGGGTGGGACAGTCTAGTGGTTAGCGCCATAGCTATCCTATATCATATTTAGGATATCTACAGTTAACACGCGGGGATTGCACTTGGACAACCCGAGTTCTATTTCTGGCTCTGCCCAAACTATCCCTGTGTTCACGTGGAGTACGAGCACGTTAAATATGTGGGTCCGAAAGCCCTTCCGAAAAGTTGGAGGTAGGGGAAAGAGAGTACGGTTCCTATGGATGCTTCCCCCACTGGGTTCCGGTCTAAATTGGGTGGCACTTCCCGACCGTCCAAACAGATACCTTACAACTTCGGGTTGGTCGAACGGTCTGGATCGAAGAAGAAGAAGTGCTTATTTAGGAAGCATTACGGTCATGCAAAGAACATATACTGATTGCATATGCAGCTTACACGTCTTACACGTCTGCAACTAATGCAAGAAAGATAATACAAGTTAAGAGTTTTTTAAAAGGCCTGCCTGGTCACCGAAATTGTTTAATTTCCAGTAAATGTTCGTTTGGATTAGTTGTGTTTATTCGCAACTGTTACGCTGTTAGAAATCAAACTTGTTTCGATTGACGTAAAAACTATTGTTTATAATTACCTTAGTAATAAATTTAAATAAACGTTATTGTTAAATTTACTAAGTTATGCGCATCAACTTATTCTTCAACTGAACTGTGGACTTCATAAAATGACTGCAAAAAGTATTACCGAAAACTGAATTAAAACAAACCTTTTTTTTTTCAGCTATACCGGCAGGACAATAACAGTGGACGCATTTACGTGTCATTAGCGTCTGACTCTACCTGCACTAGCCAACTGGTATCGGCCACTAGCGGTTACGAGTCGCTTGTTCTCAATCCACGTAAGTTCATCTCACTATTAAAATCTGTAGCCTATTATCTGTATCTATATTCGATGAGCAGATTTTGGAATATTTTTACTTTCCCTGCAATACATGGTAATGTATAGGGAAAAGTATTGGAATCACGCCGAAAATCGCAACTCGAGTTTTCGACTGATCTACACGTTTCGAGACCTCTAGAATACGAAAAAACCATTTTTGGCGTGACATCTGTGTGTGTGTATGTGTGTCTGTTTGTGTGTCTGTCTGTCTGTGCAGATTTTGTATCCACTCTAACTAAAAAACTAATGGACCGAATTTCACAAAATTTGGTAGGTAAGTTACTTGTGAGCGAGTCTGGTGCTGATTAGTTTTGGGTACGATTCGGGGTAAAAAAACCCGCCTATTTTTGCGAAATGGCCTGCAAAAGCTTGTATCCACTCTAACTGAAAAACTAATGGACCGAATTTTACAAAATTCGGTAGACGAGTCACTTATGGGTTACCCTGGTGCTGATTAGATTTTGGTACGATTCAGATAAAAAATGACCTGCCTTTTTTTTCAAAATGACCCGCAAAAATCGTCCAAATCTAAACTAAAAAACTGGGTATACTCAAATATATCCATTAAATGCTGATTTAATACGTAATTTTTAACGACGAAATGAATAAGACCAACCCCATTACACTAGGACTGGCCGTTCTCGAGATATTTTAGTTTTTCGTATTTTCTCTACGCCACCTTTGAAAATAAGTCCGGTTACCGAATGAGAACGAAAATTGAATTAAAAGTGAAATAAATTTAATTAAAATAAAGAGAACGTGGATATAAGTCTGCAGGGAAAGTCATGTGCTGCCCACATCAGATTTTTTACTTTCCTTACAATACATGGTAATGTATGGGGAAAGTATTGGAATCGTGTCGAAAATCGCAACTCGAATTTTCGACAGATCTACATACACGTTTCGAGCACTCTAGAACCCCAAAAATCTATTTCTATAGTGTGTGTGTGTGTGCATCTGTCTATCTGTATGCATGTATGTGTGTGTGTGTGTCTGTGTATGTGTGAGTGTGTGTGTGTGTGTGTGTGTGTCTGTCTGTCTTTCTGTCTGTCTGTCTGTCTGTCTGTATAATGTATGCATCCACTATAGCAGAAAAACTAATTGATTAAATTTCACAAAATTTCGCAGACAAGTCACTTGTGGGTTACCCTGGTGCTGATTAGATTTATTTACGATTTGGGGAAAAAAAAAATAACCTGACTTTTTTGCAAAATGGTCAGGAAAAAAATGTATCTACCCATTTTAGCTGAAAAGTTCACCAATCAACCAAAGTTTCACAAAATTTGGTATATAAGTCGCCTGTGGGATTCTTTGCCACTGATTAGATTTTGGTACGATTCCGAAAGAAAGAACCTGCCTTATTTTGCAAATTCTCCCGCAAAAATTGTCAAAATATAAAATAATAAACTACCTCCTCAAATGTATCGATTAAATGTTTATTTTATACGTAATTTTTGACAAAGATAAGAATAAGATCAACCCTATAACTGAACTAACCATTTTCGAGACATTTTAGTTTTTTCGCATTTTTGTAACGTCGCCTTTGAAAGTAGGTCCAATTATCCAATGGACATAAAAATTTAATTAAAATTGAAAATTCGGTGTAATTTTAAATCAGCATCTGTGTTTGTTATTTATTTATTTTATTTCACTTTATTTTTTATTTATTTTATTTATTTATTTATTTATTTATTTATTTGAGCAATCAAAAAAATCTTCCTTCAAGTTCATGAAGGAAGTAAGAGAAAATGAGTTTGAATCTGTAGGGACAGTCATGTGCTGCCTACATTAGAATTTTTTTTTTTAATCTAAACAGTTGATTGAAAGATCGAGATAACCATATAGTTATGAAGAGTGGAAAGTTATTTCTAACTTAATAAGTTCATATGTTTATTTGAAGTTAGTGTATTTTTAAAAAGTTCCACATTTTGTCCGTATGATGTTGACTACCATGCAAGCAGTTCATCCCGATTTCCGTGATAGCAGCCAGGTAATTGTGGTGGAGATTCGACGAACAGCGCTTCAGTTAGTATGAAAAATTACATACAACAGAGGGAGATAGATACAAGGTGACTGCGATTTGTTGTTATGCGGCAAATCTCTTTCATATTATGTACTTCTTATTACTTTCCTTATATACGTAATGTATAAGGAAAGTATTGTGACGGGGTCGAAAATTCGAATTCGAGTTTTCGACGGGAAAGCACGTTTCAAGCATCCCTGATCACGAATCAAACATTTTTGAAGTGATGTCTGTGTGTGTGTGTGTGTGTGTGTGTGTGTGTGTGTGTGTGTGTGTGTGTGAGTGGGTCTGTGGAGACGATAACTGACGAACGAATGGACCGATTTGAACCAAATTTGGTACAAAAATCACAATCCGTAAACACTGGAAGCCTATTGTTTTTATACGCAATCGAATGTTCAGAACCCCCTTAAATATTCGAATGAAATTTTGAAAAAATCGTCAAAAAATCAAAACCACTAATAAAGTTACGCAAATAGACATTTCTTATGTAATTTTTCATTAGAAAACGATTGACATAAATTTTAGAACGCTAACACGAGCCGTTTTTGAGATATTGTACATTTTTCAAAAAAAATATCAAAAAGTCATATAAAAAAAAAAAAATTTCCTATTGATTAACATGTTCACTTTTCATATGTAATACCATGCGATAAATTGGGTGACATCCTTCTCGTGGATCTAGCTCGTTCCATTCATGAAAAAAGATACTCTGAGTAACACTTTTGTATTTGGACGCCAATAGTCATTTAGCGGCTGTAAGAATAACTTATTTCTTAGTGCATAACGCTTGGCGATATTTTGGCGACGAATTTGGCGGAATGTCGCCAACTTGGCGACTTTTTGAAATGTTGCCAAATTAACGAAAATCTCGCCAAATGGATAAAAATGACGCTAAATCAATTGAAATGACGACTAATTGTCGAAAATTCAGTGTCTTGGAAAGAATATTCGTATCTACTATAAGAATAAACCTATTTTTCTACTGTAAAAGTAGTAAATTCATTACATTATATAAGGAAAGTCATGTGTTGCCCACATCAGATTTTTTTATACAAAGTTTCATGTGCCATTAGCAACAGTTGAGAAATTTTACTTTTATTTGTTTTTAATTTTTCGACTTTAATTTATTTTCCCTTGCAGTTCCGGAACGCAGTCTTCCAGCGCAAGTCGAGTCGTCCCGTTGCCGGTTTCCGGAGTGGTCTCAAGGCAAATGGGAGCACCTCGCCGTGTCCGGTAACCGGTTCAAGTTCCGGGACCAAGCTCTGTTCCGGGAGGTGTCCGGAAGATGCATTCTCCGAGAGAATGCCACACCCCATGACAGGTTCATTGTCTACACTGTCACACAGTGGTGAGTGTTGACTTTTTTTTTTAATCATAATTACACAAAGAAAAAATATTATTTTATTTCTGGGTTTTAATGAATCCAACGTCATAAATAAAACTGTAAAGGATATTGCTTAGTGTTGGAATTTTCATTCAATAGGAGTAGGTCTTGTAGCTGTTTTGAGAGAATTTTTTTTTTGTTCGCGTATTGTCATGAATTACTTATTTCACGCAATAGTTTTTTTGTCTGTTTTTTAAATTATTTAAGTTAACATAACTCAATTATATCTATCATATAAAGCTTAATTTTCACAACTAATTATTTTTCTCATACGTTGAAAGTTATGCATATGCTTTATAATTAACATCTTGCTTTTATTAGTTATGCTGTAGTAATATACTATATATTTAAAGTTGCTATGTATTTAAATAATAATTGAAAATAAGCATCTGAATAATGTATAATGTTCATAATTAATGTTCATAATATGCTTTATAATTAACATTTTGATTTTATTAGTTATGCTGTAGTATTTTATTTAGAGTTGCTATATCTTTAAATAATAAATGAAACATAACCATTTGAATATTTTATAATGTTTATAATTATCGTTGCAGTGGTGAAGAAAAGTACAATTGTATGTGGCTTCATAGGAGAGCACCAAATGTTATGGAATTTCAGCTAGGTACGTACTATAATATACATATATAAAATATATTTGTAATGCTTCAGCTATGCACATATATAGCAGAATGCCAAATAGGTAAAAATATTTAAATGTAATTGAAAATGTGATTATTAAATTTATGCTAAATATTCAAATTAACATACCCCTCCCCCTCTTCCTCATTTCTCTCATCTTGCGTTTCTACTTTCCCTTTCCTATCTTTTCTAGATCCACTTTCCTCTCTTTTCTATCTTCTCTATCCATGCTTTTCTATCTTTCCTTTCACCTCTTTTCTACATATTTTTAATATATTTTCTACCTTCTCTTTTCACTTTACTATACTATTTTTTCTTTATTTTGTACCTACTCGTTTCTTTCTTTTCTATACATCTTTTCTTCTTCTTTTCGGCCTTCTCTATCTTCTCTTTTCTACCCCTCCCCCCTCCCTCTAATTTAAATTTTCACTTTTCCGTATTTTCTATATCATCTTTTCACTGAACCTTCTCTTTTCTATTTTTATTTAATTTTTTTCTCTCTTTTCTCTATTACTTGTCTTCTGTTGCTGCAATTGTACTTTCTATTTCCAGTTTTCTTATTTTTATCTCTCTATCTCATTGTTAAACACATAATCCTCATTTCAAATATTTGTGATTAAAAATTTTTAACTTCTTTTATATCTTTGTATCTCTTTTCCACCCTTCCTCTTTAATTTTTTTTCTCCCCAACCCTTATTTTCCTCGCTCTCTATATAAATATATAATTAAAGCATATATTTCTCATTCAAAACACATGTTTTTAAAAATGAATTCCTTCTCAAACATCTCTTCAATCTTTTTGCCTCTCTTCTCATTTCTTCTCTCTCTTCTCCACCTTCCCATACTATGTTTTCTCACTTTTCTCTCATCTTACACACTTTTCTCTCTTTCTTTCCTCTTATTTTCCTCCACCTCAACTTTTCTCACTTCTTCCCCCTTTTTTTTCTTCTTTCCTTATTTTCTTTCCCCCGCCTTCATCCCAATCTTACTCATATTTATTGCTTAAACATGCATTCCGCATTTCAAACGTGCGTTCTTAAAACCTAAATCATTTTCCTTCTCTTTCCTCTTGTTTTCCCTTTCTCTCATTTTCATATATGATACATTTCTCAATCTAGACATGCAATATTGAAAATGCATTAATTTTTTCCCCTCCATCCTCTCTTTGTTACTTTTTTCTAAATTCAAATCTCACTTAGTATTAAATATATATTCCTCTGATTCACAAATAAAAAAATAATAATAATTCATTTTCTAGGTATTGAACCGAGCAATCACTATTCAGAGAGTCTCTGCAATGATCAGCAATTCCCAGCGGAAGCCTGGATAACAGAAGGAAGTGAGTTACATTTTGTTTCCATCAACATCTGGTTTCATTGTTTATTTTACTGTATTTCGTCATAGCAGGTTTCACTATATTTCCACATATTTCTAATAAACAACTTTATTTTGCATTCTAGGACTCCAGAAACTCCAAACAGCTTCATGCCCTATTATGGGCGACTACACCGGTGAGGTCCCTGGAACCCACGGATTGTGTGCCAAAGTATCGTCCGACTGCAACAACCCCGACATCATGTTCTACACAGTCAGCAGTTGCGAAGAAAGAGGACATATTTTCGAAGGTAAGAAAGCATTCTCGTAATTCACTTTGGTGCAATATTCAATTCTCTAAAACCTGCAATTGTCCCACGATTATAAAATACCAATCCAATTTTGTGCAACTGACAGAAACGCCTCAAAAGATGGATAATTTTGAAAAAAAGAAACACTGTATAACCTTAACTCGTTTAAGAACTGTAAAACGTTTGAAAATTTTAATTTATAATAGCGCGTTTCACATGACTGATCATAGTTTTTGTAATTTTCCTTTGAAATTTTAAAAGTATGCAGAAAAAGTTTAACTACTTCGTTTTGTATTTGTGGTTATACCACCATATCATGAGTATTTGTTTATTGCCTATCTTGAAAATGTTCTCTATATTCTTTGAAATATGCGAACTCTCTTCGCATATAGAAGGTTTCTTGGATAGTATATACGTTAATAAATTCTTCGTTAGTGAAATAGCCATGCCCGATTGAGCAAAAATGATTGCAGCGGAGAATTTAGAAGATTTATTTATTAGTATAGCAGAATTTCACAACAAGAGGTGGTGATATGACCAAAGCGCACAAAACTCTTCAGCATTGGTTCTATATTTTTCCAGTTGAAGTTGGTGGAACTAAAGGATTCTCTAGAATTTCAAAATTCTAAAAGTCTTTCTTCGAAGAATTTTAAGCACTTGGCCGTTTTTGTACTGTGATCCTTTTTGAGAAATGTCAAAAATTGCAAAACCGATCCAAGGGCAGTGAAGAGGAAATATAACCAAGCACCTTCTAAATTATGTTCTTTTCTTGGTCAGTTGCTTGTAGCCAATCATAAATGAGGAGATGTATTTTTAATTCGTGCATATTCTTTCAGTTTTTCAGAGAGAGAAATAGTATAAGGTAATGTTTACCAAATTGGTGGATCGTAATCCACTGTTAGGGAGTAAAACCTTACTTTCTAAATGATTTCTCTTCGCTAGTTTCCTGTGACCAGTTAGAAGCGATGTGACTATCCTTTTAATACTTGCACAGTCTCACCGTTTCGAACAGTATAAAACGGCAAGTATCAAACTAGCGAGTCAAGACCACTTGGATAAAATAGTTTCTGATAAATCGTGAAATTTTTTGATATGCCCAAATATTCTAATTATTGGAAAATAGAAAAAAAAATTAAATTAGGAAAGTAAAAAAATTGAAAGAGAAAAACTAGGTGCATAATACACGGATGGCAGTGCTGGGAAAACAGTAGTCTGAATTTTTTTCTTTTTTTTTTTTAAATTACTATTTTTATATTATATTGCATTGTGAAAGTTTAGCAGAAATATTGTACATATTTCGAACGTGATAACTTAAAGAGCAATATATCGTAATCCTACCAGTTTTATAGAATTTATTTTTTAAATTTTCAAATAGCCGCTAAGGGGGACTTAGAAGACCTGGTTTCTTTCGACAACATTAGTACCTAACATGGGGAAATGAAGCTTCAATGACCTGATTATCATTAGGGGCAGTTAGTAAAAAATCCCAGCGAATTTCCGGATATCTAAGTCCCCAGATAGTTTCCGGCTGGAGGGTACTTAGAGTGAATTGTTAACAAGACATACCACTGCAATCTAGGTCACGTGATGTGGTTCTTCCGTCAACAGTGGCACTGCATTTTTAATTATCCGAACTACTCGTTACTTCGATGAACATTCCATGCCCACATCGGCGAGTTGCAATAAAGAATTCGAGACAGATTATACTGCGTTGCAGAAAACCCCCTCTTTATTTAGCACATTGTCAGACATTGTCGTTGAACTTATCTGAAATGTTTCACTTCAGGATGGACAGGATTTTAATCCCCTATTTTGTTGCTTTTTTTGCGTTTCCTGCTTACTGGACGTTATATCCTGCTTTAGGGAAATCAAGGTTGTGGAACTGCAAACCTACTGTGGACGGCTTAGCCTGCGATGAAACTGATCATATTTGTTTGGATTAGGTCGTTAATGGCAGTTGGAATACGAGGAATAAAAAATATTTAATAAAAAATAGATTAAAATTCATCAATATTATTTGAATACAAGTATTGAGTCTGTCAAAGACGCGGAAATTTATAATCTTAAATTAAATTGCAATTTTTTTAATAAGTTTTATTTTGTTCAACAATGCATTGCGTTTAAATGCTGTGAAATAATCCTCTTAATCAAAAATTGGTTCAGTAATGTTCTGTCCTGTAGTCAATACTATAAGTATGTAAAGTTTCAACCCTTTAGCTCACCAGGGGGATTCTAAATGGTCTGGAAAGTATTTCCAACCTCCCCCCCCCCCCATATTGTCCACTCCTGTGGGAGAATTCGAAAATCTGGTTTATTCAGACTCTACCACTTGGTCGATACTGTAAATATGCATATGCCTTGTAGCTCACCAGGAACTATAGATGGTCTGGAAAGTATCCCCCCCCCTATTTTGTTCACCCCTTCCCTTTGTTCGTTCCATGTGAAACAACAGAAAGCCGTGGTGTTTAGTTTTTTATTTTATTTTATTTCCTAATTAAAGTTCCCTAATTATGACTAGAAGTAGTAAGTGATTTTTCCTTGTTTGTAGAATAAGTTGCAATTACAGAATATATCGAGACAAAAGTAAAATGGAAGAGAAAAGAAATCTGAGGACGTAGGAATAATTTTTTATTACTTGACCTATAATTTGTTTAGAATTTGATCTACAATTTCTAATGTATTAATTTACTTCTGCTAAATTAACAATTTAAATTAATGTTAGTCAGCACGATAACAGCCTTTATCCTTAGAATGACATACAATGCGCAATAATTGAAAAAAAGCGAGCGCCATCTACTAAGTTATTATCTCACCATTTTAGCATCTTCTCGACATGGAGTTTTGACTCCATCTCTTTAGCTCCACGCTCCAGGACCTGATTAACGCACGGGTCTCTGGGGCCGCGGCCCTGGGTTCTCAAATTTTAAGGGGCCCTTAAATTTTATATGTGATCAAAAATTGAAGTAGAAATATTTTTTAATTAATTTAAAACCGTTGTTAATTATTGTTATTTTAAATTATGGAATATTTTAATAGTTATAAATGTTATACATATATTACTCTGAAGTAAAAAGTATGGAAGTTTCTACACGTGTAAAAGGGTCTTCGGAGCTATGATCCTGATTCCCCCCCCCCCCCCCCACAAAGAAAAAAAAATTAGTTATATGTTAATGTTTTGCACGTGTTTGATATATCGTCACAGTATAGGGGCCCCAAATAAACAACATAATCTGGTCAGGCTCCGCCACGCTCATAAGTATATAAAAAAGAATGGAATAAAGCAGAATGAACAGAGAAAATGGCATGGCCACTCAAAGTACTAGAGTATTTTGGTCGCCAGCCGCATTTTGGAAGCCTCAGTGTTACAGAATAATAGTCAGAGAAATTACAATCAATCAAGCTAATGCTTATCCACCTTTCCAACATTGCCGCAAATCATATTTGAAACGTCATACCCTCTCTGAAATAATCAATTCAAGCATAATTCTTTTTCGCACCTTACGTCCCGAGTTCAAGGTCAAGTGAAGAACAATGGCCACTCAGCCGGTAATGAATGTTCTCGACGGTCTTGGTGTCTCTTTCTTGACGTTCGCTTGCCACGCGTCTTCCATACAGCACCACCCCTCCCCAGGCGTTTCTAATCACCAATTTACAACCGGATATTGTTTTTTCAAGTGCGGCAATATAAACGCAAATATATGTTATGCCTCAAGTGGAATTGTCAATTATGAATGTATTGACCAGACATACACTTGCTGGTAGCATGGAACTGGTTGGTGACTTACGAAAATGTCCCTTGATTACCTAACCTTAAGGGCCTATCAAAGCTCTCTAACCGAACTCAACGTTCAGAATCTGTTCGTTATCTACAGGTAACTTAATGAGTCACCAAAATTTAAATTTCTAAGTAATTGCGATATTTCCAATCGGTTGAATAACCTATAGCCAACAGAAGTCGCTTCAAATACCTGAACTATTTTTCTATTAATTAAGGCTTCAAACGGTTTTTCATGACGTGTTTTGTAATGGAGAGATTTTTGTTATGATATTTCTTTTATGTAATATCATATAAGGAACCACTGTCAAAATCAACCAATTTGATAAAGCCGTACTTAGTGGCTGGAAAACTACAAGGGTGCACACTATTATAACAATGAACCAGACTAGATGGCCATGATACTAAAATGAACAGACAAAATCATCACAGTGACAGTGCGCAGTAGACAAATGTTATTAATCCCAACAGTGTTTGTGATATTATGTATATTGATAGTTTATTGATATTTATTTGACCGCATAATATTTTAAATAATTCGGAGATTCATGACTCCGAAAATATATAACCACATATTTCGCTAGAATATAACCACATAACCACGTATTTCAATGACAATAATAATAACCATATATTTCACCAGAATTTTTAGTTTAGTTTAGTACATCTAGTAAGAAAAATGGGTACCAGATATTATGCTTTGCAAAGTAGGCCTGACCTAGAGTGAACAAAATTCAAGGATTTTCTCAGATGTTTCCTTCAGACATTAGCATGACACCCATCGAGTTTCAGCTTGCACCCCAAAGGTGCTAATTTCACCCCAAAGGTGCTAATTTCGCCAAAGGTGCTAGTTTACATAACGTAGTTGACAAGATCGTGGTGAATCTAAGGACAGTGACCATGGGTCTGCAGTAACCCAAAATCCAACCATTTGTCCGATTTTGGGGAACCAACTCTCTTACAGGCCCACAAGTGAACATAAAATATACCACGCTACTATCATAATTTAAATCCACGTAGATACTTGGACGTAATCGAATAATTCGTTTCTCAAATATACAACAAAAATTATTCAAAAATGCAATGCTTAAACTATTTAACAAATTTTACAAAATTCATAAATACTTGGGCGTATTCGAATAATTACTTTTTAAAATGTGCAACAAAAATGATTCAAAAATGAAATGATTAAACTATTTAAACAAATTTTTTCATTGAACACAAAATTTCAAGGAGAGTTATTTTCAACCATACTCTCCACTGCGTAAACTTCTCCGAAGACTCCATATTGTTTTCACACAGCTGTGAGTCCCCCCCCCCCTCCCCCATTTATTTCTATCGCTTTATCCTGTTCACGGAATAATGGCCGGCCAATTACCAGGAAAAAACAAAAGGTCATGTACAGATGACAAGCGAGATATCGGCATATTCAAATTGCGACATTTTTAGCCCCCATTGTCTAGCGGAATCGTGGTTAACCTTGAATTGTTCATAGTCATATTTTCTTACTTTGCTTTGACGCAATATGAGACACGGGATTAGGTTTTCGAGTTTTGGCAACACTCACAAAACGGATGAGTTTCGTTGACGAGTTTTGGGGTTCTGTTGTGATAGGCGATCAAATAAACAGAGGCATATTCAAAATAAGGTAAATTCAGAGGGTATTGTATAGACATTTCCAATTTTCACTTAAGCAAAAGGACTGACTTTTTACTTTCTCTACAATACATAGTAATGTATAAGGAAAGTATTGCAATCGTATAGGAAATCGAGTTTTAGACGGATCTACACGCTTCGATCACTCGTGAGCACGAAAACCCTATTTCTAATGTGACGTCTGTGTGTCAGTCTGCTTGTGTGTCCGTCCGTCTATGTGTCTGTCTGTCTGTGTGTGTGTCTGTGCAATGTATGTATCAATTCTAATACGAAAACTATTCTAAATTTCCCAAAATTTGGTAGGCAAGCCTCTTGTTGGTTATCCTGGTGCTGATTAGATTTTGATACGACTTGGAAAAATAGAACCTACCTTTTGTACAAAATGGTCCTCAAAAATCGTCGAAATATAAAATAAAAAACTAAATTTAACTTAAATGCTTATTTTATACGTAATTTTTTACGAAGAAGAGAATAAGACCAATCCTATCACTTTAAAATTAATCGTCCTCGAGAATTCTTTCAACGTCGCCATTTAAAAATATAGCCAGTCGCCAAATGAAAACAAAAATTGAATTAAAACTGCACAGTCTGTGCAATTTTAAATAAATATCCATGTAATTGCATGCAATTAAACTCATTGCATTAGGGGAAAAAAAGAGAAGACTTTGAGTCTATAAAGAAAGTTCATGTGTTTGTCACATCAGCTTTTTTTTTTTTTTCTTATCCTGAAAAGTAAACCCATTACGGTTCTGAAACAGATTGATACCAATATCTGATTTTATATTACTTTTATAACAAAATAGTTTCACATGTGTTTTTTTAACACTTTCCAGCATAGTTGAAAAGTGTTTATGACTTTGGTCTGTCTGTCCGTACGCACGATAACTGCCGTAGAAATGACTTTATCAGAATGACATTTTAATATGTTGTTCAGACGGTCTGTGGGACATGTGGGAATGTAACTGAATAATATCACTCAATTAGTTTTGGATTAAATCCGGGTTGAAAAAGTGAAATACATTGAATCCTATGGGACCTAATTTTTCAAGTATTTTTCAAGCGAAGTTAAATTTACAAATTGCTTTGAAAATTTTAGGAAATATTCAAATTATCCCATAAAATATATAAAATAAAATTTGAGCAAAATATGTTCAGTGGTTTTTTAAATAAAAATTAAAATAATAATTACACCCATATTATATGAAGAGATTAAATGACCCACTTCAAAATAAAATATGCCATCCATCTTTTTTTCCTAGTGTGAAAATCGTGATTTTCACACTAGGAAAAGTTCTTTTAAATTTATATTTAGTTTTGCATCAGTCCTAAATCCGCTTTATTTTTGCGTATTTTCTGTGTATCTATATTCTACGGCAACGCAATTGCAATATGTTTGAGTTCAAATGATCATCAAACTTATTTATTATTTCTACAACGAAGCCTAATTTTAACGCATGCAGAATGTAAATGAATAAAGCTGCAAGATGAGTTGAATAAGAATTGCTGAATTTTTTTTAACGCAAAATTAATTGGCACTAGAGTCTGGAATATGGGTGATATGAATGAAATATTGATTGAATTTACATACAGAAGCAGACGATTTTATAGCATTGCCTTTTTCGATGAAGTTTTAAGCATGGAGTTAGAAAGTACTTTTAGCACCATGGTTTTAAGTTTTCAAATAAAATAAATTATTGTAGTACTGTGATAATTTAAAAAATATCACCGCTGAATGTGTCCCATTTTAGATATGTTTAAATAAAATTGCATTGCAGTTGGAAAGTGTTTCATAATCAATGCTTCATAATCAATGATTGATCGTTCTTGTTATTTTTTACGTCAGTTCGATTAATTAATAATGGTAAAACAAATTAATAATTAGATAATGCATGTGTCGATATTTGTTGACATTTTTCAACGAAGCATCATTTACTAGAGCATCTTGTTTCTCATTTCAGAAAGAGAATACCGATGCCTCGGTAGCTGGGATGAGAATGGAATTCTATTCACATATACGCAAAGAAGAGATATGGACGGATTTCAATGCTTCGTAAGTATAACCTTGTTTCTTGGAAACTGTTGTATTATTTGTTGTACACCTTGTAAAACTTAGACGTTCTTGTAAACTGCTGCATCTTCATAAATTCCATTTTACCATTTATAATTATAATTTGACAATTTAATTTGTTTTAAAATGTAACAAACCGTTATTAAGTTTAACTATTAACTGAGAAATTTTGAAGTCAATGCGCCAGTAGCTCTCAGTTTAACTATAGTATAGTCAATGCGCCAATACGTCTCCGTTATCACGTTTAACTATAGTCAATGTGCCGGTAGCTCTTAGGCAGTGGCGGCTCCTCAGGTGACGCAGGTGAAGCACTTCTTCACTTAAAGTTATCGGTTGAATGGGTTATTATTATTATTACTTGACGAATTTTTCAGACTCGTTTGGCTATATTTAGATAATATTTGACAACACTTGTGCCAGTAGCGTGATGTGTTTTAATGATGTTCGTTGTTGAAGGGGGAATCCCGCTATTGAAACTACTTCATTCGTTCCTGAAGTCACAAGCCGTCACTGCTCTCAGACATTAAGTTTAACTATAGTCAATGCGCCGATAACTCTCAGTTATTGAGTTTGACTATAGTCAATGCGCCGGCAGCTCTCAATTATTAAGTTTAACTATAATCAATGCGCCAGCCCCTCTGGGCGAATGAAGCTTGTATAATTGAATATTAGTATTCTTGAGAGATCCTCTGCTGCTGTTGCACACTTCAATCTCGTTTACATCAGAGTCTGATACTTTTCTTAAAATGAAGTTCGTATATAAATTGATATTAATATAAAATCATCGCTTAAATATAGCATACAATAAAATTGCTTGGGATTCTCAGATTTTTGGAAGCCAAGTTCGTTTATATATCTAATCCACTTTTTGAAATGAACTTTGTTGAAAGTTTCTCTGCTTTTTCTCAAACTTCCTTGTTAACGATCACCGTCCCTCCTTCCCTTCCGCTTAGGAATCTCAGATATAATTTTCCAATCCTGTCTGATACTTTAATTTTTTTTTTCTGAATTTTGGTTATTTTTCTGCAATTTTATTCAACAAAGTTAGCCCATATATAGCCTTCGAAATCATTTGGTTTCTTCATATTTGTTAATTTTTATTCCAGTTTTTTTTTCCAATTGCATTCGTTTTCAGTTATTTTCTACTTATTTTTCTTGTTTGTATTTTTACAGCTGATTTAAACGTCTCATGTTTTTCCGTTAACGTTTTAGTAGGTGTAATCACTATTTAGTTATTTCTATTCGCTTCTATCTTTCGCCTTGGTTTCTTTTCGTTCTGTCTTTATTTTCTGCTATTCTTTCTTCCCTTTGTGGTTTTACCTTTCATTCTTTGTATCCCGCCACTTGTTTTCAAGCCTATGCCTATTGTTTTTACCTTTTTCAATTTCTCCTCGCGATGATGTCAACTTATTTTCTACCTTCAGCCACATGAGCTATTCTACCACAGATGCCGCATTTGCTTGAATAAGTGAGTTCTTGCTTATCCTGAAAATAAGACTGTATTTTGTCTTCGAAAACGGTTTCTTTAATTTTATTATATGCTGTATTATTATTCCAAATTAATTTTGTTTTCTACAACAGCTTTTAAGCATATTTTGATAAAATCAGATATTTAATGTGGATGATATAACTTCCATGTCGTATTTTCATCATAGCAAAAATTTCATCTCTTACAACTTTCTCTCGTAGAGAACGTCTTGAACCTCTTAGAGACAGACGTTAAAGAAGTTTCCAACTCAAAATTATTTATCTACCACTTTTTTAAATAACTGAAATCTTATAAATAAATGTTATGTTTAACTCTGCATAAACATATGCTAATAAAAATATAATTATATTTATTACAGTCAGGAAAAGTGTTACGGAACGGAGAGGAAGCTTTCATCAAAGAAGCTGGAGACAGTTGTATCCGAGGAGAGGACCCTTTCATCTACGGCATGAAGATCCTCAAACAATGTAAGTCTCTCCGGCATTATTCGAGGGTTAATTGAACCCCGACCTGTAATCTTTGACTTTGTTGTCACGTTTTGTTCATTCAGTCTATTCTTATCTTAATATCATATTTCGTAACTTTATTTTTATGGTCTGTGACTTTGTCGTCTTGATTCTAAATTTCGTATTTCCTTACAGCTTCTTGTCCCCAGTTGCAACCAGCCAACTTCGTTCCTATGCGCCCACCTTGGAAGCCCATGACATACGCACCTCCATCATTACCGACCGGAGTACCGGTACCTCCCGTAAGGCCCTCCCCTCCACGGGACCCGTACTGGTACCATACTGCAACAGAGCAGCCAACGACGAAGCCTTGGAAGCCTATAACAGGTAAGTCATCAAGCCAATTACTTCCTCCACATACATAATACAATGTATAGGAAAGTATTGTGACAGAGTCGAAAATTCGAATTTCGATCACGACCTTCAAATTATGATTTGCCATTATATTAAAACACGAAAAGTTGTCAAATGAAAACGGAAATTATTTAAAACTGTAGATTTGATGTAATTTCAAATAATTATATATTTCAATCTCTGTTTTACGTGACAAAACTCAAATGAATGCAATATAAAAATAAAAAGTGAATTTGAATCAATGGAAAAAGTCATGTACTGTCCTCCTCAGATTTTTACATGTAGTCTTTCTTCACCTTTTCTGATATATTAACCTCGGATTCCTAACTATTAAGGTGCATGTACTCCCCACATCAAGTTTTTCTTATATTAACCTCACAGCCCTAACTGCCATTGAGGTACATGTACTGTCTACATCAGGTTTTATATCTAGTCTCTTCACCTTTCTGATATGTCAACGTCACAGCCCTAGCCACTAATGAGGTACATGTATTGCTCACATCAAGTTTTTATATCTAGTCTTTCTTATGCTAACCTCGAGAACCCTAACTGCCATTGAGGTAGATGTACTGTCTACATCAGGTTTTATATCTAATCTCTTCACCTTTCTGATATGTCAACGTCAGAACCCTAACTACTAATGAGGCACATGTATTGCTCACATCAAGTTTCTATATCTAGTCTTTCTTATGCTAACCTCCAGAACCCTAACTGCCATTGAGGTACATGCACTGTCTACATCATGTTTTACATCTAGTCTCTTCATCTTTCTGATATGTCAACGTCAGAGCCCTAACTACTAATGAGGTACATGTATTGCTCACATCAAGTTTCTATATCTAGTCTTTCTTATGCTAACCTCGAGAACCCTAACTGCCATTGAGGTACATGCACTGTCTACATCATGTTTTACATCTAGTCTCTTCATCTTTCTGATATGTCAACGTCAGAGCCCTAACTACTAATGAGGTACATGTATTGCTCACATCAAGTTTCTATATCTAGTCTTTCTTATGCTAACCTCGAGAACCCTAACTGCCATTGAGGTACATGCACTGTCTACATCATGTTTTACATCTAGTCTCTTCATCTTTCTGATATGTCAACGTCAGAGCCCTAACTACTAATGAGGTACATGTATTGCTCACATCAAGTTTCTATATCTAGTCTTTCTTATGCTAACCTCGAGAACCCTAACTGCCATTGAGGTACATGCACTGTCTACATCATGTTTTACATCTAGTCTCTTCATCTTTCTGATATGTCAACGTCAGAGCCCTAACTACTAATGAGGCACATGTATTGCTCACATCAAGTTTCTATATCTAGTCTTTCTTATGCTAACCTCGAGAACCCTAACTGCCATTGAGGTACATGCACTGTCTACATCATGTTTTACATCTAGTCTCTTCATCTTTCTGATATGTCAACGTCAGAGCCCTAACTACTAATGAGGCACATGTATTGCTCACATCAAGTTTCTATATCTAGTCTTTCTTATGCTAACCTCGAGTACCCTAACTGCCATTGAGGTACATGTACTGTCTATATCAGGTTTTGTGTCTAATCTTTCTTCACCTTTCTAATATGTCAACCTCGAGAGCCCCAACTACCATTGAGGTAATTGATTTGCTTGCCTCAGGAGCAAGCTTAGGGCGGACCACAATTTTTAATGAAACAAATACTTTGATTTAATATATATGTGTAAAATATAGAAAAAAAAATATTGCAAAAGTATTCCAAACAAGATGAAACTTTTGAAACTCTTAACTATTCCTTATTAATTTCCTTTTCATAAGACGCATCCTACTTAAACTTTTCAAAGTTTTATAACAATTTGCATATATGGTTTAACTTTCCTCATTTATGTGAAATATCTGATTTTGATATGTTTTGTTCATAGTATTTCATTTATTTCAGGGCGACCTCGTCCAGATTCAGCTGCATCCTGCTTACAAGTACAAAACATACTTTTAACAAGCATATCTATTTTATTGACTGCATTTTTCTGTGGCTGGCAACACTGAAATTAAGAATCAAAGACTGGCAATGTGAAATGCATCTCGCTTGGCATGTCTAAGCAATGGAGCTTGTCAATATTTTATGAACTCCACGAACTTCGAATACCTCACAGAAGTCAAATCTTATCAGGGATCTTTTAACGTACTTCTTGTTCTACGCCATCTTGTATATATATACGTAGTTGAGAGAGCTTACAACCTTCATATCCATAGCTCTACGCAAGAAATGAAGGAACTTAATGTCACAACGACGAACTGAAATCGCTTAGCAATCAGTGATAGTTGTAAGCATGTTCTTCTAGTTAAATTCCTGGAGTGAAATTCCAGCGTTGAACAGTGGTGAAAATTAAATTCTGCCAAGTGTTAATGTGGCATGAAAAGAATGTGGTTACTAATATAATTATTCTATGGTATGGAGCAAAATCTTGTTGGAAAGTCATATAATCCATTATCCTACATATATAAGAATTAGTTATTGAACTTTGTGTATTTCCAAAACGTATGCTGATGATTCCATATGTGCGAAAAGTCATTTCGTGGCAAAGTCATTGTCACAGTAATAAATTCAAAATTCCTTACAAAATACATGAAATTTAAATCTTTATAACCATTTCCAGAACTTTGTATCGGTTTAAAGTAGTAAATAACTTTCCATGGGTTTCTCTCTTTCCATGTAAACACAAGCTCCAAATCCAATTTCTTTTAGCCAAAATTTAATTTCATTTCAAAATGGAAAAAGTAGTTATTATAAATTCTTAAATTACAAAGATTGGAATTATGATGCTTCTGTTGTATTCTTTCTTTATGATTTTTGTCTATTAAACTAAAATAATATACTGCTCTTACTGGATGCAAAAACAAGGAAAGAATATACGAGTACAAAGCAATGATAACTTTGCTGAGCTATCAAAAATTTTAGAACATAAAGGCATTTGATTGTTTATTTTTTTAAATCTATGTAAAACTAATATTTAATTTCGACGCCAGAAAAAATAACATTCGCCAGCATTTTTTCAACACTTATTAACAAACGCCAAGATTTTCGCCAAAATTATTTGCTATCGTCAAAATTTTCAAAAACCCTTAACAATCATCAAATTATATACTTTTTTTTTATCGCAATTACAAAAAATGCTATTGTCAAAGTGATTTCATATATAAGATTATGTAACCCACTTACTTTCTATTAAATGCAATTTTGATTTTTAAAATACAATTGTTTTTTAATGCATTACGATATTTTCGAATTGTAGTTCACTTAAAGCCTATCAAAATCAGAACGTAAATTAATATAACCGTTACTTAATAAGAGCAATGTAATAAAGAGTGTTTAGGAATATCAAACTCTTCTGCTGACTCATATACGAAGCTGCATAACTATTATTTTATTATATTGTAGTAATAGTAACTGATTAATATAAACTCTGCTCCAATATTCTAAAGTTACCGTCAATAATTGTGCACTCCATTTCATAAAAAAATGTGCGATTTTTTTTAAGTATGACACCAAAATGATCTCATTTCAGCAATCACAAGAAGTATCTTTGTGAAGAAGCGTTCCACTAAATTATTTAAGTAAAAGTTTTACTTAAAATATTTCATCTATTTCAGTGTATTTCATGTTAAGTGTACGACGTAACTAAATTATAACATTATTTTTTCGTAACATGTTCTTAACTTTAACATCCTCGTTAAAATATTTAATTAGAATTATTTCCATGTTCATATTCCTTATGCAATTAAATTTTTCTGGAAATTGGCTACATATTTATATAAGAATTTAAATAATTTTTATTTTTCTGGAACTTAAATTGCAAATAAGGAATATTGTTTATTTTTAAAATTTCTTTTTTTTTTTTAAGTTAGCGAAACATTTAAAATATAACGAGATTACAAAAACATGTATATACAAGCAAATTAAGCCATTTAGTATCAATTATAACGATTTGTAAGGCTATATAAAGAGTTGTAGTGAAATATATAGCTATGTAATGTTTCATATAATTTTTATTTTACGATTTGAAATTTTTCCGAAACTTACTTAAATTGAAAATTATCAATTTTGTTTATTTTAAACATTTAAAATATTGCAGAAAACTATACAAGCAAATTAAGTGGTTCGGTATCAATTATAACGAATTTAAAGCCTTTATGAAGAGTTACAATAAGATAACATTTATAAAAAAACAAATTCAAATGATTATTTGACTAAAATGTGCATGAAATAACCACTTCTGTTGCCACATTTCACATACTTATATTGTGCTATTAACATCTTAATTAAAGCTTGTTTTTATAGATATAACTCGATGGATCTGAGTTTTTAAACTCAGCGAGTTTGAACAGAACAATTATTTCTGTTTTTATGTCACCTGAACCAAAGAATTTCATATTTGGTCTATGTGGCAGCTGACCCATTATTTATTTCGACGATTTATGACGTTGTTGTAACGTCATAAAGAACAAATATAGTCATCTTTTGAAAATGACCGAATTGCAATACCAGTCATGAAACGTATTTGCTTTTTAGCGTGTGTCTGTAAATTTATGGAATTTGTAATTTTTATACAATTTCTGTGTGATGTGTTGTCTATCTGAGTGACATTTGTACAAATTAATTTCTTTCCTGAAAATGCGGTGCATTTTTGTATAATGAATTATGAAAGAAATTTGTAAATAGGGCTTCCAAAAAAATTTTCTTTTTTGGAATTGTAAATTTTGTGTGTACGTATGTAAGTTTTTCCTACTTAGTATGCTTTTAATTGTTTTGGTATGATGACAGAAAAATAGATCTTCATTTTAAACGTATATTTATAAGTTTTGTCCAGTCGGTATTTTTTGTAATTCTATTTACTGGCTATTCTAGTCTCAAAAGTAAATACCAAATTTAAATAAATTACTGTAGAATTCCAATCATGCATCCCCCCCCCCCTCTAAATATTTCTACCAGAAAATAATAAATATTTCTACCAGAAAAATTCTAAAATCCATGCTTTAATGAATTTTGTGCTCTCTCAATTACGTAAGAACCATTTAATCATGTTATCATTTACAACCGCGCATGCAAGTAGCAAAATAGCCATAAAACTATAGTCCATGGATAGTGATGGATTAGTAAAGCACTTTCTTGCTTTTATATCCTCTGAAAATCTGATATCATTTCACATTCCTTAAAAATTCCATTTGTTCCCCTTTTTTCAATTTCTACATTATTATCTTCTCAGGCCTCATCCTTTTCCCATCCTCTTCTTTGTTATCGGACTTGAGATCATTACTCGATCGTGAAACCCTTTTTTTGAAAATATGAAAAGCTATATATATAAAAGGCATTTAATTTTTCTCTTTCCCTTTCTGTAAATCAGAATTGCAAATAGGAGTAGTTGAGTTAGTTAATTTTCATTTTTATCTAATAATTAATAAAATGAAATTCTTGAATAAGATTCTGAAAATTAACCTTCAACCCAAAAATTTGAGGCTATACTTCTCCTTCTATATATATTTGAAAATTTCTATTGTAACCCCTCTCCCTCGATTACTATTTTTTAAAATTCGATAATAACCATTTCTGTATTTTCCGGAAAAGAAGGGAACTTACCGGAATTCTACGGTAATTCCAGTATAACGTTAGAGTAAATATATAACTAAATTTTATTCGAGTGTATGAAACTATTTAGGATTTATAAATATATCCATTTATTCAATATAGACAATTTGCCGTATATTTTGAACTATAAATCAGTGTATATATTTTCCCAATTTCTTACTTTGAATGCTTTAAAGTTTTTATACAATCCAGAATGCTCTCAAACTTATTACGAAATATTTCTATAACTATATTATTGGCAAAACTAATATATCTCATTATAGAGGTAAATTGTATTTAATTTGTGTTATTTATGATTACCACTAATTGTAAAATATGCTTTTATATTTGAAAAAACAAATAAGATGTAACATGGAGTTAGAAATAAAACTCCAGTAAATAAAAAGCTTGAAAATATCAGTGTTATGCGAAATATATCTAGGTTATCGCTAATGTTGGTGAAGTCCCGCCTGTTTTCATTTGACACAACAGGAAGGTGCATATAGTGTTTAGTATATGTATCTTTAATTATTTTGAAACTAAAGTTCCCTAACTATAAGTAGAAGCAATAAGCATTTTTCTTTCTATTTGCGGAACAGAGTACAGAATATAGGAAGACAAAAATTAATTTTAATTACTTGGGAATATTCAGTTTTGTTTGAGATCCAATTTGGATTTCACTGATAATTTTTTTCTGTAAAATTTACAGTTTAAATAAGTATTATTTATAAGTGCAGAAATTAAATATTATTTAATACAGAAGTTAAATATTATTTAATTCAATATGAGCTTATCGCCATAGAAATACACATATACAATGCAGTGGAACTTACCTCAGCGTCAATCTTACCCTGGCATTTTCAATTTTAGTCTTTTAAATGGAGATAGACCCTCATAAAAACATTTTTATAACATACATTCTAATTATGATGTCGATATGCAAATTACAGGATAGATTTATTAATATATGAACAACATTTTGGCTTAAAATTTGGAAAATAAAAAAAAAAACTCAACTAACAATAACAGCTACTTTACTAACACTAGCGACACCTAGGTATAATTCGTAAAGCATTATGGCATTTTCAAGAGTTTCATCCATAGGAGTTTTATCTCCTTTCTAACCCCACGGTTTAAACTATTTAAATTAAACTTTTTTGCTAGTCTTCTACTTAGCAATCCTGTGATACACGACGATATTCTTCAAGAGAATTCGAAGCTCTTACGTGCAGCTTTAAAAGTTTTTTTGTTTTTTTTTTATATATCATTGAGAAATCAAATGTGTAGTTGTTGATGTATGAATGGAAAAACGTTTTTATTAAAACTTGTATTGTGTTTTTTTACATAAAAATGTATGTAAAAAATAGTTTATATGTTGAATAAGTGAATTAAAAATAAAAATAAAAAACATTTTGAAGTTGTTTGTTGTTATTGTCTTAATCTTACTATTATTTTCTACTTTCTCATACACCGATCCGATAGTCGAGCGGCCAGAGGCGTGCGTTTCCGTCTGATCGCTGGATTGCGGGTTCGAATCCCGCCAGCGGGCATGGATATTGTCATCTCGAGGCCAAGTCAGGCTTCCGCCCTTCGAGGAGCCTCTATAAAAGTGAAGCTGCAAATCTTCTCCCCTTCGCCATGGGATACCCTGAGGGGTCTTGTGGACGTGGTGTGTAGGCGCCCCTTCACCACGGGGGAATTAGTAATGAACGAACGAACTTTCTCATACTCTAGAATATAGTATAGAGAAAGTATTGTTTTCAAGAAAATTTTTCTATTTCGAGATTTTGATGCTAATATATGTTATAAGACTTAAACACGTTTTGACTAATTTTTAGAGTAATATCCTTCTGTCTGTCTATCATCTGTCTTCGGTCGATTTCTTGTGTGCACTAAAGCTGCCACAAATATTAATGGATTTTCAAGAAACTGTATATCCGACTTTGTTAACGAAAAATCTAGAACTAGAAGGAATTTATTTAAATTTAAACGAAAACTTCGAAATTTTATATTTTCTTAACATGGCAGCTCAGGACAGCATCTTATCAGGAAACTTAACAGTTTCAATCTTAGTAGCGAAAAATAGCTGCTATACAATTTTTATATTCGTGACATCATTAGTCCCCTCGGGGATGGGAGCAAGTTAGAGGGCCCCGAGGGGGCACATTGTCATATTTGGCATCAATCGAAAGATTTTATCAAACTCTTTGACATGATAGGCAATATGTTGTAATTGTAACTTTTTGAACCAGCTATACATATTTTTCAAAAATTTTCTTGCAAAACTTAAAGAAGAAAGACCACAATTTACTTATAAATGGATTTTGGCATGAGAAAGCCAAGGAGCCCCACTTCAATTCATTTTCTCTTGAATCAGGTTAGGTAAGTTAGATAACGAAGTAAAGTGAAAACAATCACTAAAATGGCTTTTCTATGATATAAATGCTGCTTTTCGCAGTGTGTTTTCGTATCAAGTATTTAAAAATAATTTTGTAAGCAATTTTAATGTTATTTGGCCACCTTTTGCTCAACTGCGATCAAGCTACTGTTTCTATTATTTCTTTTAAGAAAGGATTAAACAAGATTTTTGCAAACACACATATATTAGTTAGGTGTCATAGATAAAAGTAGAGTTTAAAAATAAAAATTCAGCAACTTATATTTCGCCAACAAATATACAGAATTCCTAGAATAAGCACTGATAACTGTGTAAGAAAATGTCCATGAGTGTATACGTTAGGTCTAACTAAAGTAAAGTGAACAAATTCAATCAAATAAAATGGTTTGCAGCGCCCCTAGAGGATAATTTAGAAAATTATGAGAACAAATTCGGAAAGAAATGGAGATAGACGGGGAAAGCCAATTACAGAACATTGTCTAATTAGAATGGAAAGCGTATACACATAGTTGTTAACTCACACTTTTTCCAAAGAATATTGTGCACATAGGCATCAGTAGAAAAATTTTGAATCGTGGTCTATGATTGACAAAATGTGTCAATACATGAAAATCTGTTGAATCCATAAATTGCATGGGATATTTTACCCAGTCACATATCCCTTCAAATCCCCTTTTCTCCATTATCCCCCAGTCACTTCCTTTTGAAATATGTATTGTAGGGAAAGAATGAACTGTGCTTTTGGGGAAAAAAACTGAAACCCATCGACATTCACGCAGCTTTCTGTTATACATGCACAGTCACGCGAGGTAAAAAATACTCAGTATACCAATTAGTTTTTCCGTTCATTTTCCTCGTTTTCAACATTTGTTTGTAGTCTTTCTTGTTTTCCTTCATTGTATTTCTCTTCTAAAGTTAAGTTGCGCACTTTTTGACGGAAAAATGTTCAATTTTAATGTTAAACAATGAATAAACTCAAAGTCTACATCTATTTTTGCTTACCCATGTTAATGTATATTGGGATTGTGTCGAAAATCGAAATTTTGACGAATCTACTCACGTTTCTAGCTTACTCTAGAACCAACCGGAAAACATATTTTAGCGTAACGTCTGTGTGTATGTGTGTGTGTATGGGGGGGGGGGGGTGTCTGGGCGTGTGTGTGGGGGGGTGTTTGCGTGTGTGTCTGTGTGTTTGTCTATGAGTGTATGTATGTGTGTATGTATGTATGTGCGTCTATTTGTGTGTCTATCTGTGCACATGTCTGTGTATCTGTTGAAGACCCAGGTCACCCGAGGATATGAGCAGTCGGTTGGGTGACCAGACTGTGTATCTGTGCATCTGTGTGTGTATGTATGTCTTTGTGTATGGCTCTGTGTGTGTGTCTGTATGTGTGTATGTATGTCTGTGTGTGTATCTGTGTGTCTCTGTTTGTATGTGTGTGTGCGTGTGTGTATGTATGTCTGTCTGTGTATATGTACATATGTGTGTATATGTCTGTGTGTATGTATGTGTATGTGTGTATATGTCTGTGTGTATGTATGTGTATGTATGTGTGTATGTCTGTGTGTATGTATGTGTATGTGTGTGTGTATGTGAAAAACCCAGACCACACGACAGACCCGAAGGCTTACTGTAGCTAGGTGTGTGGCCGGGTATGTGTGTTTGTATTATGTCTGTGTGTATGGCTCTGTGTGTGTATGTATGTCCGTGTGTATGGCTCTGTGTGTATGTATGTCTGAGTGTATGTCTCCGTCTGTGTCTGTTTGTCTCTGTGTGTGTATCTGCAATGTATATATCCACTCTAAATCAAATATAGATCAATGTCATAAAATTTGCTATATGAGTCACTCGTGCATTACCCTGCTGCTGATTAGATTCTGATACGATTCATAAAAACGCCTAATCCTGATAAATAATCAGAACTATGTACATGATTACTGCAGAAAAATTCTGTAGTCACGCCAATAACTTTGTAAAAAAAGGGCCATGAATGTATACGTCAGGTCTATATATAGTAAAAGGACCATGTCTAATCGAGCAAAAGCGATGATTGCAGCAACCCTATTGGGGAATTTAAAAGTTTGATAATAATAAATAATTTGATATAATAAATAATAATAAATAATTTGATATAATAAATAATGATAAATAATTTGATATAATAAATAATAATAAATAATTTGATATAATAAATAATTTGAAGCAATTTGATAACAATAACGCGAAATGTATGAAAAAAGCCAATTACAATATTATAGAGTATCGTCTGGTGAATAGAAATCCACGATAAAACTTGTACAGAAAACATGTGCTTGACACAATATAATGATGGGAAAATGCCTGTCCTATTCAGGAATTCTAAAATAAATAATATTTACATGTACAGAAATCTAGAGTAGAGCTTGCTTTTATATATCACAGATTGCGGCTGGATCCATATTTTTTTTGCATGTTCTTTTGATGGTTAGTTTAGAGACGGCTAGTTTCGTATCGAGTTTAGCAGAACATTGTCAATATTCTATTGGCGTCTGTGATAGCGTGTTCATAGTTTTCACATTTCTTTTTATTTAGTATTTTTTACGAATTAAGACCATGGCTATATCATGCAAAAATTGGTGGACAAAATATAATGAATTAAAATTCCACAGGTAAACTACTTGTTATTTTTAAACTATACATGTTTCTTATGAGCACCCCAATTAGGAAAGCCTATAGCCGCCTATGAACGTTCCCGCACTCTGCGTGAACACGGGGACAGTTTGGGCAGATCCGAGAATCGAAATCGGATTTTTCAAGTACAATCCCCGTGCTCTAACCTCCTGGCTATCCCGCTCCAAGTAATAAATACTGTCATAGCAATCACCGACAGGGGAACTATATAACCACCAGGCTCTGAGCATAATCACCTAAGTTGGGCCCTGGGTCGAACACGGCCCGAGCCTGAAGATATTTTAAAATACACAACCCTCGTCTGAAGTTTGTTGAGTTTCTTCCGGAATCTCAAGTATCAAGATACGGAACACAAAGCAGGAACGAAACTATCATCCAAATGCGAATTTAATCAATTTGTGATCAGATATAAGATAACACTTGGTTGCTTTAAATATTTGTTTCTACATAACTCAAATCAACAACATTTTATGAGCACTATTAAATTTCATTTGAGCATTTTTCAAACACTGAAAGCTTCCAACATGGCTAGAACCGAAATATAAGAAACAAAGTCTGAGCCTGGCTCGACCTGAATAAGTTTAAGAAATATATGGTATGACTTCTGATCAGTATTTCTTTTAGGCATAACTCCGCAAAGCCCCCCCCCCCCCCTTCAACATGCATTTTATGTGACACATTTTATGTTAACCTAGTTTCTATTTATGTGACTCAGCATTTAGATATATTTATATAGGACAAATAATTTTATTTTACGTAACCTAGGACAGCCTTTGTCTGGAAAACATTTGAACGAGTGCCCTACACTAGTGACTTTTAATTCAATCATTGAAAAATACTGGAGCGCTTGCTGTCTAATGGTCTAGCGACCAAAAGACCGGCATTTGTAAATAACAACATACAGGGTGAATGGAAAACTTACCCCCCTCCAGAAAAAAATTCATCCCCCCCTACGGCCGAAAAGTCCTGAAAGAAGCACGGCTCATGATATGGATCAGGTCAGAACGGATTTAAGTTCATAGGCTGTACCTAAGTTCACGCAGATCTTTAAACAAAGCACTAAATCAAAAACCTTTAAATCAACCTCTACATATAGTTGTTTATCTCATGCTATTATTGTTAATGCTATTATCATAAATTATTATTATTATTATTATTATTATTATTATTATCATGAATGTCATTATCATTAATATTATAATGTTATCATGATATGGATCAAATCAGAACGGATCCAAGTTCGTAGGCTGTGCCTAAGTCCATGCAGATCTTTAAACAAACAACTGTCATAAAAAAATTTAAATCAAAAACCTTTAAATCAACCTTTACATATAGTTATTTATCTTATGTTATCATTGCTAATGTTATTATCATGCTCATGTTATTACAGTTAATCCATAGTTTGAATCAACATTTGATCCAACATTTGAAAACGCTTCTTCGGCAAAAATATAAATATAATTTTAATTGGAACAAAAACTTGTTTTCATATTGAAATTTTAAGTTAAATAAGGAACAAATTCCAATAAGCAAGTTTTAAATTGGCATAGACACAAATGTAGACGCTGTTGCAGCATTTGTATACAATAGGAATACCGTAAAATATACTATTGACTAATTTATACAGTGAACAATAATAACTTATATAACGCAATACGTATGTCCATTTATAGCTTACACTAGATTTAAATGTTCATACAAAAAATAAAATCAACTTACTGTGTGTTCCAAATTACACTGCTATCTACTGCAGTATTTCTTTACAGATAACTTTTAGATTACAGACCACATTTTCCAAGATATTATGATTCTATTGATATTTTATCAAATATTTTTCAGAATTTTCTCAACTGGACTTAACTTCTGTTCACATATTAGTTTCCGTTTAATCCACCAGCGTTGTCAATCATAAATTTATTTAACCAGAACATTGGATTTGAAACAAACATTCCGCATCTTCTACAAGTTTGTGTGCTGTATCGAGGTTGAGCTCTATTCTACTGCGCAAGAGCTCCTGACATAACTAAGCGCTTATGTGAAGATTGGTTGCCGTGTTCAAGAAAAACGTGCGATTTAGAGCGACTATTCATGTCAGGATCTCTACTACTTTCCCTACATAAATAGTATAATGTATAACGAAAGTATTGTGACGAGAAATTCGAAGAATTCGAGTTTTTTACGAAAGAGCACGTTTCAAATATCCCTGAACTCGAATCGAACGTTTGTGAGGTGATGTCTGTGTCTGTGCGTTAATGTGTATGTGTGGGTCCGTGGGCATGTGGACGTGATATCTCACGACGTAATGACCGTTCGACTATAATTTGGTACGATTATTACAATCAGTGAATGCTGGAATCCTGTTGAATTTAGACGCGTTCAAATGTTTGGACCCCCAACACCACTCAGAAAACAAAAATATTTTCGAATGAATTTTTTTAAAAAATCAGCACTTTCAATAATGATAAAAAAGTATTTTCGAATGAATTTTTTTTTAAATCAGCACTTTTAATAATGATAAAAAAATATTTTCGAATGAATTTTTTTAAAAAATCAGCACTTTCAATAATGATAAAAAAATATTTTCGAATGAATTTTTTTAAAAAATCAGCACTTTCAATAATGATAAAAAAATATCTTCGAAAGAATTTTTTTAAAAATCGGCACTTTCAATAATGATAAAAAAATATCTTCGAATGAATTTTTTTTAAAAATCGGCACTTTCAATAATGATAAAAAAATATCTTCGAATGAATTTTTTTAAAAAAATCAGCACTTTCAATAATGATAAAAAAATATCCTCGCATGAATTTTTTTAAAAATTCAGCACTTTCAGTAATGATAAAAAATGATAATTATTTTAGACGTAATTTTGCATTAGAAAAAGAATAATGCACCTATAGAACGCTAGTATGAGCAGTTCTTGATTTACGATTTTCGAATGAATTTTTTGAAAAATCATTAAAAACTAGCACTTTGAATACTATGAAATAAGTAATCATTCCATATGTAATTTTTAATTAGAAATCGATTGATACAAACTTACACGATAACTTCCACAAATATTGGTGGATTTTCACGAGACCTTATCTCCGTTTTTGTTAACGAAAATTCTAGAACTAGATATAATTTTTTGAAATTTGCGAAAAAACTTCGACATGTATTCGAAACTTATATTTTTGTAGCATGGTAGCATAGGACAAAATTTGACATTTATGCATAAAAGAAGTAATTTGCGGGTCAGTGATGACAAAACTTAGCAGTTTCAGTGATTGTAGTGAAAAACAGCTGTCATACATTTTTACTTTCCCTGCAATAAAATGCAATTTAAGTATTTTTATCAGGGGGCTGAGTATACCTCTTGGGGGGTTATCAGCTCCCCTCTGGCACCTGCCTGACTACGGCCGTGATCTAATGTACAATCTATTTAAAATGCTTTCTGTCAGTAACAATATAATTTGAATTCGAGAAAGAATGTGGCTGCTTGCTTTGACAAGTATTGCAGGTGTCACTGCGTTACAGGCCTTGATGACACAATTTTTGACTTATATTTATTGCCTTTCATTACACGTTTAGTTCGCTCTTGATGTCGATTTTTACTCATTTAATAATGCTCGAGTCGACGCGGTGGTCGAGCGATCAAGGCAGGCGTTTCCTAGTGATCGCTCGTTTGCCGGGATGTGGGTTCGAGTCCCACCTGCGGACATGGATGTTGTGATGTTGGACGCGGTGTGTTCCGACCCCCACTGGTGCACTGGGGCAACGTCATATGACGGCTAAAAGGTTCACGGCTCTAGCCTTTGTTTGAGATATTGATTGTTCATGTTATATGTACGGGATATTTGTTCTGTTTGTATAATGTATGTCTTATTCTCTGCCATTGGAAAAAAAAATGCTCGAAAATTGTCAAATACAGATACTAAAAGATTAGTCATACTAAAGTTAGTTATACCAAATATACAGTTATTCAAGTAAACTGCCGTTAGTTATAAAAGTGAACTGCAGTTACTTACTCCAAGTAAACTACAGTTAGTTATACCAAGTAAACTGCAGTTAGTTATAACTATATACATAACTAGCTGTACACATATACCAAAAGATACATATACTGAAAGAAAAAAATACATATTTAAAATACATATACTAAAAAATAATCTTGGTATCGATATTTACTCATTTGATAATGCTATACAATTTTGTAATTGGCTTTTACCGTCAATCCCACTTTTATTGCCAAGTTCGTTATCCTAATGGACCCTGTATATAATGGTGTGATAAAGTAATAAAAACAAAACGAAGCATACCAAAAAAGTTCATTGGAAAATGATGTAATAACAGTGCAATCAAGTTTTTTAATCGTGGAAACATCAATTATCTTTCAAGAGACAAATGTACAACTATTGTTAAGGTCAAATAAAAAAAAGGCACACCAGCGGAAACGAACAGTCTCCTTGGCGTCCCTGTTTAGGCGCTCTTGGATTTGATCCCGTTCGCCACAATGTCCCGGTTCTTGCAGTATTCGTTCCAGTAGAAATTCGAGAAGAGCATGAAAAAGAAGGCTGCTACGCTAAGATTGCCGTAAATCAAAAACGGATTCACCTTGCAACTGTTAAATGAACGGCCGATGAAGAAGTACAATACCAGGATAAACTGAATCTGGAATCGAAGTTGGAAAAAAAAAAATTATAAAAAGGGAACAAATTAAAAATGAAACAAAAGAAAAAAAATTCATTAAAAACAACATACAACACAAAATTAATAGTGTTTACTTTCGAAGCAAATAATAGGGCAAATAAAAAGCGCAACATTGGTTGATCAAAGCTAGATCGGCAACATAATAAATAAATCGCTGTAAGCAACATATAAATCAATAGTGCCAGTTTAACAGTTTGACACTATTAGTTTTGTGTTGTACGTTGCTTTTCACAGTCACTTTTAGGTTTATTACATTATCAGCAGTTTGAGCTGCACGTAAGAAATCAATTCACATATATTCGACTTTCATTAAATTAGTTCCAAGAACACTTTTCAACTCTCACAGTTGTTTTTGTAACCAATTCTATGGTACTAATCTATTGGACTGGTCGTTTGACTTTTCATATTTTTTTATCAATCTGGTGCTTACGAAATTTCAGAAAATTGGTCCATGTACCAATCAATAGCGCTCTCACCTTCAGCGGATGGATCGTTTTTTTTTTCAACTTTCATCAAGTTGGCGCCCCCAATCTTTCAGCAAATCAAAGCCAATGTAGCTCTTTTGCCCATTGGAGTGGCCATATGTATTTCGCCTTTCCTCAAATTGATTCCCACAGCTTTCAATGCAGCGGAATTTATAACCAATCCAGTCGGGATCTCATCCCCATTGTTATATATTTCCTAAAAATTCTACTTTCAAAAATCTCTATTTATCCCTGCCTATTTTCCGCAGGAGGTGACAGCAAGGATTTTTCTTAGCCCAGGGAATCCAAAAACTGAATTCCTTGATTCTGAGCTCGCTTCTCGAGCTATCATGCCAAACTAACGTTTAAATCGATAAACGGATTATTTTATCGTGTTACCCTATTATTTCTCTATAAATGTACCAAATTTCATATTTTTGTATGGTATAGTTTTTACGTTACGAGACAGAGAAATCGCTTATATATGTATAGACGTGCCTATACGAAAAAAAAACAGTTCAGTTCAGAAGTACATAAAAAGTAAAATATCTCGAAAACTACATCGAAATTAAAAAAAAGAGCTCCGTCCTGCAAAAATTCACCCATGTTAGTACCTGCCTGCAAAAATTCGTGGTTTTGCTATTGATAATCTATCCAGGGCGCTTACTCGCAGCTCAAATATTTTGTCTTTGACTTTGACATCAAATATTTCTTAAACTGCAATATATATCAAAAACAGTTTATTTCAGCGTATTTCCTAAAGCCTTTTCTACAAGTGTACCAAATTTCATATTTTTATATGCAATAATTTTGCGATATGAAGCAAAAAATCTCGAGAAACGAGAAATTTGTCAAACATCGGCGGCCGCGGTCTTTGTCTTTAATATACAAAGATTGCATTTTCATCTTTCATCAAATTGGTTGGTCTCAGCAACATTTCCATAAATTGATTCACGTAACCAATCCATAGTGTTCTCATGACTATTGGATTGGACATTTGTTTCTTAACTTTCAATAAATTGGTTCCCACAACAGGCCACCAGTCCAATATATTCTCAACACCATCGGAATGATAATTTGCCCTTTTTTTCTTTCGTCAAACTAATACCAACAAATTGGTCCTCGTAACCAATATAATGATACTCTTATCAAATTTTTTATTCATTTTTTATCAATTTCATGTCTTCATATTTTAGCAATTTACACACGAATATATTCGCAAAGTAAAAATACTTTGTGCATGGGATAAGGTACAAACTTCAACAACACAATTAAGCACAAATTAATAAGTATTTCCGGAATACGTTGGATACCCAGATGAACGCTGCTTTCAATAAATTTGTTCTTTCAATAAGTTTTTTCAATAAGTTTGTTCTTTGTTTCTTTCAATAAGAATTCTGAAATCAATATTTAAAAGCTGTCTCTGTCGATAGTGGTTTATATCCTGTCATTATTATTCGTGGTTATTCAAACATTCTCTAAACTTTTCTGTAAATTTGTTTCTAAAAGGGATTTTAACAATACCATCATTTTGCCATTTTTTACAAAAATCAATCTGCAGATTGCTAATTCAATTTGGAAATTGTGTTTACACCAATTAATAAATTTAAGTTTCCTAATCGTAAAGATCCTATAAAAATGTCTAATAATTAGAGCATTTGCGGTATTTCTTTCCAGTTCCAATTACTTTCTTATATTGCCCAATCTTAACGTGCTCTAAAACTTCGTATTAAAGAACATAAAAACTACATAAAAAAAACTGGAATTTAATTAATTTTCAATTGCTCAACAATGCTTTAATTTCAGCTACCGCTCTAAATTTTCTCCCGTAAAGTTTATACAAAACTACGCATCAATCTATGATCTTAACTTTTTTCAAGCTTCTCTTATTAAAAAATTCTAATAACTTGATTAATGACTTGTGCAGTACTCCAGACTTTGTGCCCTGGCGATGTGCCCTGGCGATGTGCCCTGAAATGATGTCTTTTATTTTCTTAGGTTTGTCCATTTTTTGTTTATTTCTCAGCTTTTGGAGCTCTTCTGTGTCGTTTTGATTTGTTTTCGTCTTGTTGGGATTCGTTTAATCTTTTCCCGAGCTATTTCGTTTTGGAACATTTCTATTATGCTTTGGGGTACTTCAATCTTGCGCTTTAGGTCTCTGTTTCGAATTGGCTGAGCTGTTTTAATCCTCTTTCTGATTGGCTGCCTCAAGTAGACACTTAATACACGGTTTATAGATGGATCTCTACCTGTTTCTGTCATCTGTACCTATTTCGTTCCATTGTTCAGTCTACAATTTTCTGGCATTGGATGTCTTAAAGAATGCTTTCTTCTTCTGCCCGCCTGAAGATAGCTAATTTGGAAAAAGTTATTTTCAAATTAGTTATCTTCGATGTGGGGATACAATGGTTTTCCCTCAGGTGCCCCGAAATCTGTACGCCTTGTATCCTTGTATCCATTTTGCATTTTTGGTTGTTTTTGTTGATGTCTTGCACTTTATATATATATATACAGGGTGATTCAAAAACGATGGGCCAAACTTTACGAGGAGGTAGTACACATAAAATCAAGCATTTTTCGTCATAGTTTACGGGGTTGGAAATTAAACGTAAAGGCGCTATATGACGCTTACTTGTTGGGATGCGGCCGTTCGACAAAGTTAAAAGCGTCATTCTGGTTGTTATTTTCTGGTTAAAGAAGAAAGCCATGTATGCAAATTTCATCTGGGGAAGAAGGGGAACCCTTATGCAAATTTTAGTAACACCGGATGTACTGCCTTATCAGTTTGCAGCAGTTACTCACAGCTCTTACTTTTGAGAGGCCGATCGCGCCATCTGTCGTGTTTTGACTTTTTTTTGAGGGGGTATCTCAAAAGTCTCGTCTATAACACACCCCTTGAATCTGAAGAGGAACTCAACGCCAGAATTTCGGGCGCTGCTACCGAAGTTCTCGCCATGCCTGGTCTGTTCGAGAGAGTTCGCTAATCCCTCCATCGTCGCTGTGAGACGTACATTCAGGTTGCGATTGCTCTTTTGAGCAATTACTGTAATTATTGTTTATTAAATGTCATTTTAAAATTATTAAATGTTTATTAAATGTCATTTTAAATGTCATTTTGAAATATCAAATCTTTCTTGTGTTTTCGCCTCACCTCATCGGTTTCACCATTAAGCGCCTAGTTTGGTTTGGTGTGTACTACCACCTCGTAATGTTTGGCTCATCTTTTTCAATCACCCTATATATATATATATATATATATATATATATATATATATATATATATATATATATATATATATATATATATATATATATATATATATATATATATATATATATATATATATATATATATGTATATATATATGTATATATATATGTATATATAAATAAAAATTGAAAGATTTTAATCGAAAATTATGCATAAACTACTGTATGTACAAAAAAAACCATCACTAGCATATCTGTTACAAATGAGTAACTATAGACCAAGACTAAGGATAAAGATAGAAGGTAACGTATCACTACAATGGAAAGGGGGATGAGAAGAATATTAGGGTACAAAAATCACAATTAAAAGTATAAATAAAAATGAAAAAGGAAACACGGCAAAAATGAGAAAAGGCAGTAATAATTAGCTCAAGATAAAAAGATTAAGACATGGAGAACAATCAATTGAAACTACACAAAAAATGGCGGTTAGTTCGAAATTGCATTCTCATCAGGACAGCCATACAATTCGAATTAAAACCGATAGTATAGCCAGTTTCTGACAATGGCGATAGTATTTAACTATAGACACCATTAGAACTGTCTACTGGCTAGTGGAAGCAGAAAAATAAATCAATTGAATTATAAATCAGAATAAAAATACCTCCTCGAACAGAAATATGAACTCACTAGCATTGCTACCCACGTGTAAGCTGAACAAGCGACTGAGCATTTCACCTCACTTCGTCAATGCGAGTGGGCACCGGAATGAATACATTTGAACGATACATAATATGTATGGAGACTTTCAAAAATAGTAAACAGTATACGACTCAGGACAAGTGAAAATAGCCATTCGAAAATAGTAAACATTATTAGACTCAGGCCAAGTGGTATTAGGTGATAGGAATGGGTGAATTCTCAAAAATGAGTTTTCCAATCAAAGATAAATAATACAAGTGTAAAATTATTACGTGGTATATTTGAAATTATTAATAATATTATTTACAAATACTTCTGGATATTGGTAATTTTCACAAATGCGTTTAAGATTATTGATGTGGAGAAAGTGAAACCGAGGATCAGAAAGTCGATGTATTCGAAATAGCTGGTTTAAGATGATGTTTCTAAACAATTGAATAGAATTTCAAGAATGATATGATAGCAGCTTTATGATAGTGAAGTTGTAAGAATCTTTTTTATCATATAGATCGGTGATTACATGATTATTGATGGTATCTAAATTAAGGTCATATATATATATATATATATATATATATATATATATATATATATATTATATATATATATATATATATATATATATATATATATATATATATATATATATATATATATATATATATATATATATATATATATATATATATACATATATATATATACATATATATATACATATATATATACATATATATATATGCATATATATATATATATATATATACTCAAAAGTTATAAAATTTTAAAACCCTATACCATACCAAATGTTAAAGAATCATAAGGCGCATTGCTGCCATTACCCCTCATAAACGAAATAGAAATTTCCAAATAGATCAAAGAGAAATGAACAAAATGAGTACCACAAAGTGGCCGTGGGGGGGTTGTGACCCCCACTCCCCGGTTAAAGCATGCTTAGAGCCGCGGTAAACACTCCCGGAGGCCGGTACCAATTTGAGAAAGTTATATACTTGAAGATATACACTACAAATCAGTACAATACAAAACAATACGAAAGTTATGTCTTTTTCCACTTTCGTATTGTTTTGTATTGTACTGATTTGTAGTGTATATCTTCAAGTATATAACTTTCTCAAATTGGTACCGGCCTCCGGGAGTGTTTGCCGCGGCTCTAAGCATGCTTTAACCGGGGAGTGGGGGTCACAACACCCCACGGCCACTTTGTGGTACTCATTTTGTTCATTTCTCTTTGATCTATTTGGAAATTTCTATATATATATATATATATATATATATATATACATATATACATATATATATATACATATATATATATATATATATATATACATATATATATATACATATACATATATATATATACATATATATATACATATACATATACATATATATACATATACATATATACATATATATATACATATATATATACATATATATATATATCTATATATATATAAATATATATATATATATATATACATATATATATACATATATATATATATATATATATATCTATATATATATAAATATATATATATATATATATATATATATATATATATATATATATATATATATATATATATATATGAAGAGATATATAAAGAGAGAGATTCCCATTGAGTATCCCCCATTTATTCAGTAAACACGTAGAAAATACCGTAAAATATATTATCCTGTTATATAGTGTTATAAAACAGAAACCAGAAAGTAAAAAAGTACATATTACCATTTGTGTCATTGTGACGTATTTTTTGTACTTCAGGTGAATGGTGACGTCATCTCCGAGAGCCGAAATGCCGTAGTACGCGTACATGATAACGTGAACAAATGAGTTAAGAAGAGGGAAGAGTAAGGTGAAGGCACCTGAAAAAAAAATGAAAGGAAGGAACTTTCATATCATGAAAAATAACGTGTATACTACATTTGCATGCTTATTTCGTGAAGTAACACAAATTTTCAAAAAAACCAGAAGTGACATTCGCAGAACCAGAAAAGGAAATTCTTAGTGAACCCCCACATCCCTCTGGAATTTAATACTGAATCCATATCAGTCATCATTTTACTGAATCCATATCAGTCATCATCTAAGCTCTATCTATAGCTAATCCTGACAAATAGATGTTTCAAAGAAATTGTATTAACCCGAAGTAAAAAAAAAACTAAAAGTGTAAATCTTGGGTGAATTCCCTATCTCCTCTAGTACTATCTTTTGCCAATGGTAAGTACCATCTTTTGCTAATCTAAGTACTATCTTTTGTCAATTTTGAGAAATAGATGTTTTATGAAAATCTTTAAACTCTATCTATAGCCAATCTTGAAAAATAGATGCTTCAAGAAAAGTGAAAAAAATTTACATGGAAATAGAAAAAGAACCGAAAGTTGAAATCCTTGGCGAATTCCCCATTTTTACTTCGGAATTTGATGCTAAATCCATATCAGCCATCATTCATACTATATCAGTAACAGATCCCAATAAATCGATGTTTCAAGGAAATTGTAAATTTTTGAATCCGAAATGGCATTTCCAGAACCGGATGTTTAAATTCTTAGCGAGTCCTTTAACCCCCCCCCCCTCTAAAATTTGTGTTGAATCCATATCATTCATCATCTAAGCTCTATATACAGCTGATCCTGAGAACCAGATGTTTAAAAAAAGTTTGAACTGGGGGGCGGAGGGAAATCTTTAGTGCCCCCTCTCTCCCCCCCCCCCCCCACCAGACACACACACCTCCTCCAAAATTTAATGCTGAGTTCATATCAGTCATCATCTAAGTTCTATATATAACCAATTATGAGAAATAGATGTTTAAAAATAAATGTGAGCAGAAAGTAGGAAAAGAATCGAAAACGAAAATTCTTTGTTTCACACCCCATCACAATTCGATACTGAATCCATATCAGTCATTATCTAAGCTATATCTATATCTATAAAAGACCCAAAGAAAGGCATATTTTAAGGAAAATGTAAGTTCTTGAATAGGAAGTTAGATCTCCCCAAAACCGGAAGTTGAAATCCTTATACCATCCCAACCCTTTGGAATTTGATGCTACGCCCATATCAGTTATTATCTAAATATTATATATATCTAATACTAAGAAATAGATATTACAAAAGAACATCTGAACCGGCAGTGGAAAAGAAACCGCAGTGAAATTTTTTAGTGAACTACTATCCACTTCTAGCTAAATCTGACGCTAAATCCAAATCGGTCATCATCTGAGTTATATTTATAGCAAATCCCGAGAAATACAAGTCTCAAGGAAAATATTTTCGCAAACATAATGGCAAAATTTTAGCCACTAATAAAGTTTTTGCCGCCAACAAAAATTTTTGCGACCAATTATTACTTTCCTTATATACATAATGTATAAGGAAAGTATTGCGACGGGATCGAAAATTCGAATTCGAGTTTTTGACGGGAGAGCACGTTTCAAGCATCCCTGATCACGAATCAAACATTTTTGAAGTGATGTCTGTGTGTGTGTGTGTGTGTATGTGTCAGTGGGTCTGTGGAGACGATAACTGACGAACAAATGGACCGATTCGAACGAAATTTGGTACAAAAATCACAATCCGTAAACACTGGAAGCCTATTGTTTTTAAATGTAATCGAATGTTCAGAACTCCCCTAAATTTTAGAGTGAAATTTTGAAAAAATCGTCAAAAAATCAAAACCGCTAATAAAGTTACGAAAATAAACTTTTCTTATGTAATTTTTCATTAGAAAACGATTAACATAAAATTTAGAGCGCTAGCAAGAACCGTTCTCGAGATATTTCACATTTTCAAAAAAATTATCAAAAAGTCATATAAAATAAAAAAATATATTTCCTATTGAGAAACATGTTCACTTTTCATATGTAATACTATGCGATAAATTGGGTGACATCATTCTCGTGGATCTAACTCGTTCCATTCATGAGAAAAGATACTTCGAGTAACGTTAGTAACTTTTGTATTTGAACGCCAATATTCATTTATCTGTTATAAGAATAACTTATTTCTCCATCAGTAAAGCTTGGCGAGATTTTGGCGACGAATTTGGCGGAATGTCGCTAATTTGGCGACTTTTTGAAATGTTGCCAAATAAAGGAAAATCTCGCCAAATGGATTAAAATGACGCTAAATCAATTAAAATGACGACTAATTGTCGAAAATTCAATATCTTGGAAAGAATATAAAAACCTATTTTTTTTACTGTAAAAGTAGTAAATTCATTGCATTATATAAGGAAAGTCATGTGTTGCCCACATCAGATTTTTTTAATATCAATTATACGCCTTGTATGATCTAAATATCACGACAAATATATGGCAATACATACATTTCTGCACGTACTGCCTTTTATAACACAGATAGTAATTCTGGCCTACCACATAAATTATTTTCAAAATCGGGACAAAAAAAAGAATATGATGTGGGCAACACATGACTTTCCTTATGTACTGCAATGAATTTATTACTTTTACAATAAAAAAGAATTTGATGTGGGCAGCACATGACTTCCCTTATATAATGCAATGTATTTACTACATTTACTGGAAAAACAAAATAGGTTATTCTTATAGTAGATACTTATATTTTATACAAGATATTGAATTTTCGTCAAATAGTCGTTATTTTCATTGATTTAGCGTCATTTTTATCCATCTGACGAGATTTTCTTTGATTTGGTAACATTTAAAAAAGTCGCCAAATTGACGACATTCCGCCAAATTCGTCGCCAAAATCTCTCCAAGCGTTATGGACGAAGAAATAATTTATTCTTATAGCAGATAAATGACTATTGACGTTCATATACAAAAGTATTACTCAAAGTATCTTTTTTCATGAATGGAACGAGCTAGGATCCACGAGAATGATGTCACCCAATTTATCGCATGATATTACATATGAAAAGGGAACATGTTTCTCAATAGGAAATATATTTTTTTTTTATTTTATATAATTTTTTGATAATTTTTTTGAAAATGTGCAATATCTCAAGAACGGTTTGTGCTAGCGTTCTAAAATTTATATTAATCGTTTTCTAATGAAAAATTACATAAGAAATGTCTACTTGCGTAACTTTATTAGAGGTTTTGATTTTTTGATGATTTTTTCAAAATTTCACTCGAAAATTCAGGGGGTTCTGAACATTCGATTGCGTATAAAAACAATAAGCTTCCAGTATTCACAGATTGTAATTTCCGTACCAAATTTCGTTCGAATCGGTCCATTCGTTCGTCAGTTATCGTCTCCACAGACTCACTGACACACACACACATACTTTCACACACACACACACAGACATCACCTTAAAAATGTTCGATTTGTGATCAGGGACGCTTGAAACGTGCTCTCCCGTCGAAAACTCGAATTCCAATTTTCGACTTCGTCACAATACTTTCCTTATACATTATTGTGTATAAGGAAAGTAATAGATAAATAAATAAAAATATTTATTGATACAGGAAAACAAAATTGAAATCTGATACATAAGACATTAATCGTTTAATTTCTACCATTCGGCTATTTGTTGCTAACGTAAACTTTGTTAACGAAAGCCTTGTCGTTTTTAATTTTTTTTTTCAGACAACATTTCAAATCTAAGTTTATTTAGCAAAGCCGTAGATGTAACTAGCCGTAGATGTAACTAGCCGTTAGATGTAACTAGCCGAATACCCGTTGAAACTCAACGATCTCACAATACCCCCCCCCCCCAATAACGTTAATTGTTTAATAATTTGTCTTTCCAGTGGTCCTTTTTAAATTGTTCACCCGTGAATTGTTCATGGTGTTTTATTGTTTCAACTTTCGAACATTTTCCTGTGGAGCACCTCCTTAAATGAACATTTTTGAAAAACTTTATTTGTCTTGGGTGTTTTCATCAAATGATTAACCCATATACAAAATTTCAAGCCTCTATCAAATTTTAAAGGAGGTCTTTCTCATTTGTTCGGCAAATCGAACATTTTGATGTGCGGCACCCTCTAAAGTAGCAAATATTGGAAATCTGATATTGCACGATTTATTCCTTTTTAACGATTTACATATATACACCAAATTTTAAGTCTCCATCCCATCGCAAAGCATGCTTTTTCACCATTTCACTTTTCGAACATTTTGGAATGGAGCATCCTCTCTACAGAACATTTTTGAAAAATTAGATATTTCCAGGGGGTTTTATAGAACGATCAACTCGTGTACTAGATTACAAATATCTATCTATTCAGGAAGTGCCTAAAAAAGCGAGACAGACATAGGGACACTTGGCAATTAGTACATACTACCCGAACTATCTACCCGTATACCAAATTTGAAGTTTCTATCCTATCGAGAAGCATGTTTTTTCTATCACTTCACCTTTCAGACGTTTTCCTGTGTAGCACCCCTTTAATGAGCATTTTTGTAAAACCGTATTCATCTTGGGTTTCTTTATTAAATGGTTAGCCCATATATTAAATTTCAAGCCTCTATCACATTGTAAAGGAGGCGTTTTTCATTTGTTAGACAAATCGAATATTTTAGTGAGCGGCACCTACCCCCCCCCCCCCCCTACAATAGTAAATGTTGGAAAACTGAAATTGCACACTTTCTTTCTTACCAACTTTTTACTCGTACACCAAATTTGAAGCTTCCATCTCATCGCGAAGCTTGCTTTTTCTATCATTTCATCTTTCGAATGTTTTTGTGTGACCCACCCCCTTAAATATGTATTTCTGAAAAACTCTATTCTTCTTGTGTTTTCTATCAGATGATTCGCCCATATACCAAATGTCAAGCCTCTATCAGGTTTTTAAAGGGGCGTTTCTCCTTTATTCCGAAAATCGAATATTTTGGTCTGTGGCACCCCCTAAATTAGAAAATATTGGAAAACTGAAATTGTACACTTTCTCCATTCCAAACTATCTACCAGTACATCAAATTTGAAATTTTTATCTTATCCCGAAGCATGTTTTTTTTTATCAATTCACCTTTCGAACGCTTTTCTCTGGAGCACCCCTTAAACGAACATTTTTGAAAAACTATAATCGTCTTGGCTGTTTCAATTAAATGATTAGCCCATATACCAAATTTCAAACCTCAATCAAATTTTAAAGGAGCCGTTTCTCATTTATTCGGTAAATCGAACATTTTAGTGTGCGGCACCCCCATAAGTAGAAAATATTGGAAATCTGAAATTGCACACTTTCTTCCTTTCGAACGATTTACCCATACACTAAATTTGAAGTCTCAATCTTATCGCAAAACATGTTTTCCTATCATTTCACTTTTCGAACGTTTTGGTGTGGAGCACCTCCTCTAGAGAACGTTTTCTAAAAATTCGATTTTTCCAGGTGGTTTTATCGAACGATCGAACCGTGTACCAAATTGCAAGTCTCTATCTATTTGGGAAGCGCCTAAAAAAACCGTGACAGACGGACACTTGGCAATTAGTATACGTATATAGATAGATACTAGCCGAATACCCGTTGAAAATCAACGGTCTCGCAATAAGCAACCCCTGAATAGTGCAAATTTTTTAGTAATTCGCGTTTCACATTTATTCGACAAATCGAATATTTTGGTGTTCAGCACCCCCTAAAAAAGAAAATATTGGTAAACTAAATCGGCGAATTTCTTCCTTTCGAATTATCTACCCGTACAACACATTAAAGTCTATCTCATCCCGAGGCACCCCTATATTATTATTTCTCCTTTGGAACTTTTTTTTGTGAAGCACATCCATAAATGAACATTTTTGAAAAACTCTGTTTGTCTTGTTTTTTTTTATCAGATGATTGGCCCATATACCAGATATCAAGCCTCTATCACATTTAAAAGGAAGTGTACTCCATTTATTCGGAAAATCGAACATATTAGAGTGCGGAACCCCTTAAAGTAACAAAAATTGGAAATCAGAAATTTCATACTTTCTTCCTTTCAAACTATCTTCCCGTACGCCAAATTTGAAGTCCTTATCCTATCGCGAAGAGAAGCATGTTTTTCTATCACTTCATCTTTCGACCGTTTTCTGTGTAGCACCCCATTAAAGAACATTTTTGTCAAACTGTATTCATCTTTGGTTTTTTTGTCCAATGGTTAGCCCATATACTAAATTCCTCTATCATATTGTAAAGGAGGCGTTTTTTATTTGTTCGGCAAATCAAATATTTTAGTGAGCGGCACCCCCCTACAATAACAAATGTTGGAAAACTGAAATTGCACACTTTCTTCCTTTCCAACATTTTACCCGTACACCAAATTTGAAGTATCTATCTCATCGCGAAGCATGCTTTTCTAGCATTTTATCTTTCGAATGTTTTTGTGTGGAGTACCCACCCCCTTAAATACACATTTTTGAAAAACTCTTTTCTTTTTGTGATTTCTATCAGATGATTCGCCCATATACCAAATATCAAGTTTCTATCACGTTTTAAAAGCGGCGTTTCTCCTTTATTCCGAAAATCGAACATTTTGGTGTGAGGCACCCCCCCCCCCCCCCCAAAGTAGAAAATATTGGTAAACTGAAATTGTACACTTTCTTCCTTTCAAACTATCTACCCTTACACCAAATTTGATATCTCTATCTCATTCCGCAGCATGGTTTTTTACCAATTCACTTTTCGAAAATTTTTCTCTGAAGCACCCAATTAAACGAACATTTTTGAAAAACTATATTCGTTTTGGGTGTTTCCGTCAAATGATTAGCCCATCTACAAAATTTCAAGCCTCTATCAAATTTTAAAGGAGCGTTTTCTCATTTATTCTGTAAATCGAACATTTTGGTGTGCGGCACCCCCTTAAGTTAAAAATATTAGAAATCTGAAATTGCACATTTTCTTCCGTTTGAACGGTTTACCCATACACCGAATTTGAAGTCTCTATCTCATCGCAAAGCATGCTTTCCTATCATTTCACTTTTCGAACGTTTTGGTGTGCGGCACCCCCGTAAGTAGAAAATATTGGAAATCTGAAATTGCACACTTTCTTCCTTTCGAATGATTTACCTATACACCAAATTTGAAGTATCTGTCTCATCGCAAAGTATGCTTTCCCATCTTTTCACTTTTCGAAAGTTTTGGTGTGCGACACCCCCTTAAGTAGAAAATATTAGAAATCTGAAATTGCACACTTTCTTCCTTTCGAACGATTTACCCATACACCGAATTTGAAGTCCCTATCTCATCGCAAAGCATGCTTTCCTATCATTTCACTTTTCGAACGTTTTGGTGTGCGGCACCCCCTGAAGTAGAAAATATTGGAAATCTGAAATTGTACACTTTCTTCCTTTCAAACGGTTTACCCATACACCAAATTTGAAGTCTATCTTATCGCAAAGCACACTTTCCCATCATTTCACTTTTCGAACGTTTTGGTGTGGAGCACCCCCTAAACGAACATTTTAGAAAACTATATTTGTTTTAAGTGTTTTCTTCAAATGATTAGCCCATATACTAAATTTCAAGCCTCTATCAAATTTTAAAGTGGCCGTTTCTCATTTATTCGGTAAATCGAACATTTTGGTGTGGAGCACCCCCTTAAGTAGAAAATAATGAAAATCTGAAATTGTACACTTTCTTCCTTTCAAACGGTTTACCCATACACCAAATTTGAAGTCTCTATCTTATCGGAAAGTACACTTTCCCATCATTTCACTTTTCGAACGTTTTGGTGTGGAGCACCCCCTAAACGAACATTTTAGAAAACTATATTTGTTTTAAGTGTTTTCTTCAAATGATTAGCCCATATACTAAATTTCAAGCCTCTATCAAATTTTAAAGTGGCCGTTTCTCATTTATTCGGTAAATCGAACATTTTGGTGTGGAGCACCCCCTTAAGTAGAAAATATTGAAAATCTGAAATTGTACACTTTCTTCCTTTCAAACGGTTTACCCATACACCAAATTTGAAGTCTCTATCTTATCGGAAAGTACACTTTCCCATCATTTCACTTTTCGAACGTTTTGGTGTGGAGCACCCCCTAAACGAACATTTTAGAAAACTATATTTGTTTTAAGTGTTTTCTTCAAATGATTAGCCCATATACTAAATTTCAAGCCTCTATCAAATTTTAAAGTGGCCGTTTCTCATTTATTCGGTAAATCGAACATTTTGGTGTGGAGCACCCCCTTAAGTAGAAAATATTGAAAATCTGAAATTGTACACTTTCTTCCTTTCAAACGGTTTACCCATACACCAAATTTGAAGTCTCTATCTTATCGGAAAGTACACTTTCCCATCATTTCACTTTTCGAACGTTTTGGAGTGGAGCACCCCCTAAACGAACATTTAAGAAAACTATATTTGTTTTAGGTGTTTTCTTGAAATGATTAGCCCATATACCAACTTTCAAGCCTTTATCAAATTTTAAAGTAGCCGTTTCTCATTTATTCGGTAAATCGAATATTTTGGTGTGCGGCACCCCCTTAAGTAGAAAATATTGGAAATCGGAAATTGCACACTTTCTTCCTTTTGAGTGATTTACCTATACACCAAATTTGAAGTCTCTACCTCTTCGCAAAGCATGCTCTCCTATCATTTCACTTTTCGAACGTTTTGGTGTGCTGCACCCCCCCTTAAGTAGAAAATATTGGAAATCTGAAATTGCACACTTTCTTCCTTTTGAGTGATTTACCCATATACCGAATTTGAAGTCTCTATCTCATCGCAAAGCATGCTTTCCCGTCATTTCACTTTTCGAATGTTTTGGTGTGGGGCACCCCCTCTATAGAACGTTTTCTAAAAATTCGATTTTTCCAGGAGGTTTTATCGAACGACCGAGCCGTGTACCAAATTGCAAGTCTCTATCTATTCGGGAAGTGCCTAAAAAAAGCGTGACAGACAGACAGACGGACAGACAGACAGACGGACACTTGGCAATTAGTATATACTAGCCGCATACCCGTTGAAAATCAACGACCCCACATTAAGCAACCCCTGAATAATGTCAATTTTTTAATAATTCGCGTTTCTTATTTATTCGACAAATCGAACATTTTGTTTTGAGGCACCCCCAAAAGTTCAAAATATCGGAAAACTGAAATTGCACATGTTCTTCCTTTCGAACTATCTACCTGTACACCAAATTTGAAGTCTGTATCTTATTTCGAAGCATGCTTTTTTTTAACAATTCACATTTCGAACGTTTTCCTCTGGAGAACCCCCTTAAACGAACATTTTTGAAAAATTATATTCGTTTTGGGTGTTTTCATCAAATGATTAGTCTATATATAAAATTTTGAGCCTCTATCAAATTTTAAAGGGGCCGTTTCTCATTTATTCGGAAAATCGAACATTTTCGTGTGCGGCAACCCCTTAAGTAGGAAATATTGGAAATCTGAAATTACACACTTTCTTCCTTTCGAACGGTTTACCTATATACCAAATTTGAAGTCCCTATCTTATCGCAAAGCAGGCTTTCCTATCATTTCACTTTTCGAACGTTTTGGTGTGCGGCACCCCCTTGAGTAGAAAATATTGGAAATCTGAAAATGCACACTTTCTGCCTTTCGAACGATTTACCCATACACCAAATTTGAAGTCTCTACCTCATCGCAAAGCATGCTCTCCTGTCATTTCGCTTTTCGAACGTTTTTGTGTGCTGCACCCCCCCTTAAGTAGAAAATATTGGAAATCTGAAATTACACACTTTCTTCCTTTCGAACGATTTACCCATACACCAAATTTGAAGTCTCTATCTCATCGCAAAGCATGCTTTCCTGTCATTTCACTTTTCGAACGTTTTGGTGTGGGGCACCCCCTCTATAGAACGTTTTCGAAAAATTCGATTTTTCCAGGGGGTTTTATCGAACGACCGAGCCGTGTACCAAATTGCAAGTCTCTATCTATTCGGGAAGTGCCTAAAAAAGGCGTGACAGACAGACAGACGGACAGACAGACAGACGGACAGACAGACGGACACTTGGCAATTAGTATATACTAGCCGCATACCCGTTGAAAATCAACGGCCCCACATTAAGCAACCCCTGAATAATGTAAATTTTTTAATAATTCGCGTTTCTTATTTATTCGACAAATCGAACTTTTAGTTTTGAGGCACCCCCAAAAGTTCAAAATATCGGAAAACTGAAATTGCACATGTTCTTCCTTTCGAACTATCTACCTGTACACCAAATTTGAAGTCTGTATCTTATTTCGAAGCATGTGTTTTTTATCAATTCACATTTCGAACGTTTTCCTCTGGAAAACCCCCTTAAACGAACATTTTTGAAAAATTATATTCGTTTTGGGTGTTTTCATCAAATGATAAGTCTATATTTAAAATTTTGAGCCTCTATCAAATTTTAAAGGGGCCGTTTCTCATTTATTCGGAAAATCGAAAATTTTCGTGTGCGACACCCCCTTAAGTAGGAAATATTGGAAATCTGAAATTACACACTTTCTTCCTTTCTAACGGTTTACCTATATACCAAATTTGAAGTCCCTATCTTATCGCAAAGCAGGCTTTCCTATCATTTCACTTTTCGAACGTTTTGGTGTGCGGCACCCCCTTGAGTAGAAAATATTGGAAATCTGAAAATGCACACTTTCTGCCTTTCGAACGATTTACCCATACACCAAATTTGAAGTCTCTACCTCATCGCAAAGCATGCTCTCCTGTCATTTCGCTTTTCGAACGTTTTTGTGTGCTGCACCCCCCCTTAAGTAGAAAATATTGGAAATCTGAAATTGCACACTTTCTTCCTTTCGAACGATTTACCCATACACCAAATTTGAAGTCCCTATCTCATCGCAAAGCATGCTTTCCTGTCATTTCACTTTTCGAACGTTTTGGTGTGGGGCACCCCCTCTATGGAACGTTTTCGAAAAATTCGATTTTTCCAGGGGGTTTTATCGAACGACCGAGCCGTGTACCAAATTGCAAGTCTCTATCTATTCGGGAAGTGCCTGAAAAAAGCGTGACAGACAGACAGACGGACACTTGGCAATTAGTATATACTAGCCGAATACCCGTTGAAAATCAACGGTCTCGCAATAAGCAGTCCCTGAATAATGTAAATTTTATAATAATTCGCGTTTCACATTTATTCGAACTCCCTAAAGGAGAAAATATTGGAAAACTAAATTTTCGCACTTCTTCCTCTGTTTGTATTGTGTTTTTTATCAGATGATTGGCCCATATACCAAATATCAAGCCTCTATCACGTTTTTAAAGGAGCGTTTCTCCTTTATTCCGAAAATCGAACATTTTTGTGTGCGGCACCCCCTAAAGTAGAAAATATTGGTAAACTGAAATTGTACACTTTCGCCCTTTCAAACTATCTATCCTTACACCAAATCTGATATCTCAATCTCATTCCAAAGCATGGTTTTTTTATCAATTGACTTTTCGAACGTTTTACTCTGGAGCACCCCCTTAAACGAACATTTTTGAAAAACTGTAATCGTCTTGGGCGTTTTCGTCAAATTATTAGCCCATATACCAAATTTTAAGCCTCTATCAAATTTTAAAGGCGTATTTTCACATTTATTCGGTAAATCGAACGTTTTGGTGTGCGGCACCCCCTTAAGTAGAAAATATTGGAAATATCAAATTCCACACTTTCTTTGTTTCAAACGGTTTACCCATACTCCAAACTTGAAGTCTCTATCTCATCGCAAAGCATGCTCTCCTATCATATCACTTTTCGAACGTTTTGGTGTGCTGCACCCCCCCTTAAGGATAAAACATTGGAAATCTGAAATTGCACACTTTCTTCCTTTCGAGTGATTTACCCATACACCAAATTTGAAGTCTCTATCTCATCGCAAAGCATGCTTTCCCGTCATTTCACTTTTCGAACGTTTTGGTGTGGGGCACCCCATCTATAGAACGTTTTCGAAGAATTCGATTTTTCCAGGGGGTTTTATCGAAAGACCGAGCCGTGTACCAAATTGCAAGTCTCTATTTATGCGGGAAGGGCCTAAAAAAGGCGTGACAGACAGACAGACAGACAGACGGACAGACAGACAGACGGACACTTGGCAATTAGTATATACTAGCCGCATACCCGTTGAAAATCAACGACCCCACATTAAGCAACCCCTGAATAATGTCAATTTTTTAATAATTCGCGTTTCTTATTTATTCGACAAATCGAACATTTTGTTTTGAGGCACCCCCAAAAGTTCAAAATATCGGAAAACTGAAATTGCACATGTTCTTCCTTTCGAACTATCTACCTGTACACCAAATTTGAAGTCTGTATCTTATTTCGAAGCATGCTTTTTTTTATCAATTCACATTTCGAACGTTTTCCTCTGGAGAACCCCCTTAAACGAACATTTTTGAAAAATTATATTCGTTTTGGGTGTTTTCATCAAATGATTAGTCTATATATAAAATTTTGAGCCTCTATCAAATTTTAAAGGGGCCGTTTCTCATTTATTCGGAAAATCGAACATTTTCGTGTGCGGCAACCCCTTAAGTAGGAAATATTGGAAATCTGAAATTACACACTTTCTTCCTTTCGAACGGTTTACCTATATACCAAATTTGAAGTCCCTATCTTATCGCAAAGCAGGCTTTCCCATCATTTCACTTTTCGAACGTTTTGGTGTGCGGCACCCCCTTGAGTAGAAAATATTGGAAATCTGAAAATGCACACTTTCTGCCTTTCGAACGATTTACCCATACACCAAATTTGAAGTCTCTACCTCATCGCAAAGCATGCTCTCCTGTCATTTCGCTTTTCGAACGTTTTTGTGTGCTGCACCCCCCCTTAAGTAGAAAATATTGGAAATCTGAAATTACACACTTTCTTCCTTTCGAACGATTTACCCATACACCAAATTTGAAGTCTCTATCTCATCGCAAAGCATGCTTTCCTGTCATTTCACTTTTCGAACGTTTTGGTGTGGGGCACCCCCTCTATAGAACGTTTTCGAAAAATTCGATTTTTCCAGGGGGTTTTATCGAACGACCGAGCCGTGTACCAAATTGCAAGTCTCTATCTATTCGGGAAGTGCCTAAAAAAGGCGTGACAGACAGACAGACGGACAGACAGACAGACGGACAGACAGACGGACACTTGGCAATTAGTATATACTAGCCGCATACCCGTTGAAAATCAACGGCCCCACATTAAGCAACCCCTGAATAATGTAAATTTTTTAATAATTCGCGTTTCTTATTTATTCGACAAATCGAACTTTTAGTTTTGAGGCACCCCCAAAAGTTCAAAATATCGGAAAACTGAAATTGCACATGTTCTTCCTTTCGAACTATCTACCTGTACACCAAATTTGAAGTCTGTATCTTATTTCGAAGCATGTGTTTTTTATCAATTCACATTTCGAACGTTTTCCTCTGGAAAACCCCCTTAAACGAACATTTTTGAAAAATTATATTCGTTTTGGGTGTTTTCATCAAATGATAAGTCTATATTTAAAATTTTGAGCCTCTATCAAATTTTAAAGGGGCCGTTTCTCATTTATTCGGAAAATCGAAAATTTTCGTGTGCGACACCCCCTTAAGTAGGAAATATTGGAAATCTGAAATTACACACTTTCTTCCTTTCTAACGGTTTACCTATATACCAAATTTGAAGTCCCTATCTTATCGCAAAGCAGGCTTTCCTATCATTTCACTTTTCGAACGTTTTGGTGTGCGGCACCCCCTTGAGTAGAAAATATTGGAAATCTGAAAATGCACACTTTCTGCCTTTCGAACGATTTACCCATACACCAAATTTGAAGTCTCTACCTCATCGCAAAGCATGCTCTCCTGTCATTTCGCTTTTCGAACGTTTTTGTGTGCTGCACCCCCCCTTAAGTAGAAAATATTGGAAATCTGAAATTGCACACTTTCTTCCTTTCGAACGATTTACCCATACACCAAATTTGAAGTCCCTATCTCATCGCAAAGCATGCTTTCCTGTCATTTCACTTTTCGAACGTTTTGGTGTGGGGCACCCCCTCTATGGAACGTTTTCGAAAAATTCGATTTTTCCAGGGGGTTTTATCGAACGACCGAGCCGTGTACCAAATTGCAAGTCTCTATCTATTCGGGAAGTGCCTGAAAAAAGCGTGACAGACAGACAGACGGACACTTGGCAATTAGTATATACTAGCCGAATACCCGTTGAAAATCAACGGTCTCGCAATAAGCAGTCCCTGAATAATGTAAATTTTATAATAATTCGCGTTTCACATTTATTCGAACTCCCTAAAGGAGAAAATATTGGAAAACTAAATTTTCGCACTTCTTCCTCTGTTTGTATTGTGTTTTTTATCAGATGATTGGCCCATATACCAAATATCAAGCCTCTATCACGTTTTTAAAGGAGCGTTTCTCCTTTATTCCGAAAATCGAACATTTTTGTGTGCGGCACCCCCTAAAGTAGAAAATATTGGTAAACTGAAATTGTACACTTTCGCCCTTTCAAACTATCTATCCTTACACCAAATCTGATATCTCAATCTCATTCCAAAGCATGGTTTTTTTATCAATTGACTTTTCGAACGTTTTACTCTGGAGCACCCCCTTAAACGAACATTTTTGAAAAACTGTAATCGTCTTGGGCGTTTTCGTCAAATTATTAGCCCATATACCAAATTTTAAGCCTCTATCAAATTTTAAAGGCGTATTTTCACATTTATTCGGTAAATCGAACGTTTTGGTGTGCGGCACCCCCTTAAGTAGAAAATATTGGAAATATCAAATTCCACACTTTCTTTGTTTCAAACGGTTTACCCATACTCCAAACTTGAAGTCTCTATCTCATCGCAAAGCATGCTCTCCTATCATATCACTTTTCGAACGTTTTGATGTGCTGCACCCCCCCTTAAGGATAAAACATTGGAAATCTGAAATTGCACACTTTCTTCCTTTCGAGTGATTTACCCATACACCAAATTTGAAGTCTCTATCTCATCGCAAAGCATGCTTTCCCGTCATTTCACTTTTCGAACGTTTTGGTGTGGGGCACCCCATCTATAGAACGTTTTCGAAGAATTCGATTTTTCCAGGGGGTTTTATCGAAAGACCGAGCCGTGTACCAAATTGCAAGTCTCTATTTATGCGGGAAGGGCCTAAAAAAGGCGTGACAGACAGACAGACAGACAGACGGACAGACAGACAGACGGACACTTGGCAATTAGTATATACTAGCCGCATACCCGTTGAAAATCAACGACCCCACATTAAGCAACCCCTGAATAATGTCAATTTTTTAATAATTCGCGTTTCTTATTTATTCGACAAATCGAACATTTTGTTTTGAGGCACCCCCAAAAGTTCAAAATATCGGAAAACTGAAATTGCACATGTTCTTCCTTTCGAACTATCTACCTGTACACCAAATTTGAAGTCTGTATCTTATTTCGAAGCATGCTTTTTTTTATCAATTCACATTTCGAACGTTTTCCTCTGGAGAACCCCCTTAAACGAACATTTTTGAAAAATTATATTCGTTTTGGGTGTTTTCATCAAATGATTAGTCTATATATAAAATTTTGAGCCTCTATCAAATTTTAAAGGGGCCGTTTCTCATTTATTCGGAAAATCGAACATTTTCGTGTGCGGCAACCCCTTAAGTAGGAAATATTGGAAATCTGAAATTACACACTTTCTTCCTTTCGAACGGTTTACCTATATACCAAATTTGAAGTCCCTATCTTATCGCAAAGCAGGCTTTCCCATCATTTCACTTTTCGAACGTTTTGGTGTGCGGCACCCCCTTGAGTAGAAAATATTGGAAATCTGAAAATGCACACTTTCTGCCTTTCGAACGATTTACCCATACACCAAATTTGAAGTCTCTACCTCATCGCAAAGCATACTCTCCTATCATTTCACTTTTCGAACGTTTTGGTGTGCTGCACCCCCCCTTAAGTAGAAAATATTGGAAATCTGAAATTGCACACTTTCTTCCTTTCGAACGATTTACCCATACACCAAATTTGAAGTCTCTATCTCATCGCAAAGCATGCTTTCCCGTCATTTCACTTTTCGAACGTTTTGGTGTGGGGCACCCCCTCTATAGAACGTTTTCGAAAAATTCGATTTTTCCAGGGGGTTTTATCGAACGACCGAGCCGTGTACCAAATTGCAAGTCTCTATCTATTCGGGAAGTGCCTAAAAAAGGCGTGACAGACAGACAGACAGACGGACAGACAGACAGACGGACAGACAGACGGACACTTGGCAATTAGTATATATAATACTAGCCGAATACCCGTTGAAAATCAACGGTCTCGCAATAAACAACCCCTGAATAATGTAAATTTTTTAATAATTCGCGTTTTACATTTATTCGATAAATCAAATATTTTTGTGTGCAGAACCCCTAAAGAAGAAAATATCGGGAAACTTAATTTACGCATTTCTTCCTTTCGAATTATCTACCCGTACACCACATTAAAGTCTATCTCATCTCGAGGCACCCATATTTTATTATTTCTTCTTTGGAACTTTTTTCAGTGAAGCACAACCATAATTGGACATTTTTGAAAAACTCTGTCTTGGATTTTTTATCAGATGATTGACCCATGTACCAAATATCAAGCCTCTATCACATTTAGAAGTAAGCGTGACTCGTTTATTAGGAAAATCGAACATATTAGTGTGCGACACCCCTTAAAGTAGCAAATATTGGATGTCTGAAATTTCACACTTTCTTCCATTCAAACTATCTACCCGTACACCAAATTTCAAGTCTCTATCCTATCGAGAAGCATGTTTTTTCTATCACTTCACCTTCCGAACGTTTTTCTGTGTAGTACCCCGTTAATGAACATTTTTGTATAACCGTATTCATTCCTTTCCAACTTTTTACCCGTACACCAAATTTGAAGTCTCTGTCTCATAGCGAAGCATGCTTTTGTAGCATTTCACTTTTCGAATACTTTAGTGTGGAGTGCCCACCCCCTTAAATATACATTTTTGAAAAACTCTATTCTTTTTGTGATTTCTATCAAATGATTCTCCCATATACCAAATATCAAGCCTTTATCAAGTTTTAAAAGGGACATTTCTCCTTTATTCCGAAAATCGAACATTTTGGTGTGCAGCACCCCTTAAAGTAGAAAATATTGGTAAACTGAAATTGTACACGTTCTTCCTTCCAAACTATCTACCCTTACACCAAATTTGATATCTCTATCTCATTCCGAAGAATGGTTTTTTATCAATTCACTTTTCGAAAGTTTTACTCTGGAGCACCCCACTTAAACGAACATTTTAAAAAAACTACATTCGTCTCGTGTGTTTTCGTCAAATGATTAGCCCATATATCAAATTTCAAGTCTCTATCAAATTTTAAAGCAGCTATTTCTCATTTATTCGGTAAATCGAACATTTTGGTGTGCGGCACCCCCTTAAGTAGAAAATATTGGAAATCTGAAATTGCACACTTTCTCCTTTTCAAACGATTTGCCCATACACCAAATTTGAAGTCTCTATCTTATCGCAAAGCATGCTTTCCTATCATTTCACTTATCGAACGTTTTGGTGTGTGGCACCCCCTTAAGTAGAAAATATTGGAAATGTGAAATTGCACACTTTCTTCCTTTCGAACGATTAACCCATATACCAATTGTGAAGTCTTTATCTCATCGCAAAGCATGCTTCCTTATCATTCCACTTTTCTAACGCTTTTGTGTGCAGCACCCCTTTAAGTAGAAAATATTCGAAATCTGAAACTGTAAACTTTTTCCTTTCAAGCGGTTTACACGTTCACCAAATTTGAAGTCTCTATCTCATTGCAAAGCATGCTTTCCCATCATTTCACGTTTCGAATGTTTTGGTGTGGGGCACCCGCTCTATAGAACGTTTTCGAGAAATTCGATTTTTCCAGGTGGTTTCATCTAACGACCGAGCCGTGTACCAAATTGCAAGTATCTATCTATTCGGGAAGTGCCTAAAAAAGCGTAACAGACAGACAGACGGACACTTGGCAATTAGTATATACTAGCCGAATACCCGTTGAAAATCAACGGTCTCGCAATAAGCAATCCCTGAATAATGTAAATTTTATAATAATTCGCGTTTCACATTTATTCGACAAATCGAATATTTTGGTGTGCAGAACCCCCTAAAGGAAAAAATATTGGAAAACTAAATTTTCGCACGTCTTCCTCTGTTTGTATTGTGTTTTTTATCAGATGATTGGCCCATATACCAAATATCAAGCCTCTATCACATTTAAAAGGAAGCGTGCCTCATTTATTCAGAAAATCGAACATATTAGTGTGCGCACCCTTTAAAGTAGCAAATATTGGAAATCTGAAATTTCACACTTTCTTCCTTTCAAACTATCTACCCTTACACCAAATTTGATATCTCTATCTCATTTCGATGCATGGTTTTTTATCAATTCCCTTTTCGAACGTTTCGAACGAATAGATAGAGCGACATCGGCACCCCCCTACAATAGCAAATGTTGGAAGACTGAAATTGTACACTTTCTTTCTTTCCAACTTTTTACCCGTACACCAAAAAAAAAGTCTCTATCTCATCGAGAAGCATGCTTTTCTAGCATTTCGTCTTTCGAATGCTTTTGTTTGGAGTACCCACCCCCTTAACTATACATTTTTTAAAAACTCTATTCTTTTTGTGATTTCTAAGAAATGATTCGCCCATATACCAAATATAAAGCCTCTACACGTTTTTAAAGGAGCGTTTCTCCTTTTTCCCGAAAATCGAACATTTTGGTGTGCGGCACCCCCTAAAGTAGAAAACATTGATAAACTGAAATTGTACACTTTCTTCCTTTCAAACTATCTACCCTTACGCCACATTTGACATCTCTATCTCATTCCAAAGCAGGGTTTTCTTATCAATTGACTTTTCGAACGTTTTGACCTTGAGCACCCCCTTAACCGAACATTTTTGAAAAACTGTATTCGTCTTGGGTGTTTTCGTCAAATTATTAGGCCATAAACCAAATTTTAAGCCTTTATCAAATTTTAAAGACGCCGTTTCTTATTTATTAGGTAAATCGAACGTTTTGGTGTGCGACAACCCCTTAAGTAGAAAATATTGGAAATCTGAAATTGCACACTTTCTTCCTTTCGAACGGTTTACCTATACACCGAATTTGAAGTCTCTATCTCTTCACAAACATGCTTTCCTATCATTTCACTTTTCGAACGTTTTGGTATGCTGCACCCCCCCTTAAGTAGAAAATATTGGAAATCTAAAATTGCACACTTTCTTCATTTCGAGTGATTTACCCATATACCAAATTTGAAGTCTCTATCTCATGACAAAGCATGCTTTCCCGTCATTTCACTTTTCGAACGTTTTGGTGTGGGGCACCCCCTCTATAGAACGTTTTCGAAAAATTCGATTTTTCCAGGGGGTTTTATCGAACGACCGAGCCGTGTACCAAATTGCAAGTCTCTATCTATTCGAGAAGTGCCTAAAAAAAGCGTGACAGACAGACGGACAGACAGACAGACTGACGGACAGACGGACAGACGGACAGACAGACAGACAGACAGGCGGACACTTGGCAATTAGTATATATAATAATAGCCGAATACCCGTTGAAAATCAACGGTTTCGCAATAAGCAATCCCTGAATAATGTAAATTTTATAATAATTCGCGTTTCACATTTATTCGACAAATCGAATATTTTGGTGTGCAGAACCCCCTAAAGAAGAAAGTATAGGGAAAATAAATTTGCGCATTTCTTCCTCTGTTTGTCTTGTGTTTTTTATCAGACGATTGGCCCATATACCAAATATCAAGCCTCTATCACATTTAAAAGGAAGCGGGCCACATTTATTCAGAAAATCGAACATATTAGTGTGCGCACCCCTTAAAGTAGCAAATATTTGAAATCTGAAATTTCACACTGTCTTCCTTTCAAACTATCTACCCTTACACCAAATTTGATATCTCTATCACAATTCGAAGCATGGTTTTTTATCAATTGACTTTTCGAACGTTTCGAACGAATAGATAGAGAGACATCGGCACCCCCTACAATAGCAAATGTTGGAAGACTGAAATTGCACACTTTCTTCCTTTCCAACTTTTTACCCGTGCACCAAATTTGAAGTTTCTATCTCATCGCGAAGCATACTTTTCTAGCATTTCATCTTTCGAATGCTTTTGTGTGGAGTACCCACCCCCTTAACTATACATTTTTGAAGAACTCTATTCTTTTTGTGATTTCTGTCAGATGATTTTCACATATATCAAATATCAAACCTCTATCACGTTTCAAAAGGGGCGTTTCTCCTTCATTCCGAAAATCGAACATTTTGGTGTGCGGTACCCCCTAAAGTAGAAAATATTGGTAAACTGAAATTGTACACTTTCTTCCTTTCAAACTATCTACCTTTATACCAAATTTGATATCTATATCTCAATCCGAAGCATGGGTTTTTATCAATTCACTTTTCGAACGTTTTACTCTGGAGCACCCCCTTAAACGAACATTTTTGAAAAACTATATTTGTCTTGGGTGTTTCCATCAAATGATTAGCCCATATACCGAATTTCAAGCCTCTAACAAATTTTAAAGGAGCGTTTTCTCATTTATTCTGTAAATCGAACGTTTTGGTGCGCGGTACCCCCTTAAGTAGAAAATAGTGGAAATCTGAAATTGCAAGCTTTCTTCCTTTCGAACGATTTACCAATACACCAAATTTGAAGTCTCTATCTCATCGCAAAGCATGCTTTCCTATCATTTCACTTTTCGAACGTTTTAGTGTGCGGCACCCCCTTAAGTGGAAAATATTGGAAATCTGAAATTGCACACTTTCTTCCTTTCGAACGATTTACCCATTCACCAAATTTGAAGTCTCTACCTCATCGCAAAGCTTTCTTTCCTATCATTTCACTTTTCGAACGTTTTAGTGTGCGGCACCCCCTTAAGTAGAAAATATTGGAAATCTGAAATTCCACACTTTCTTTGTTTCAAACGATTTACCCATACTCCAAACTTGAAGTCTCTATCTCATCGCAAAGCGTGCTCTCCTATCATATCACTTTTCGAACGTTTTGGTGTGCTGCACACCCCCTTAAGTAGAAAATATTGGAAATCTGAAATTGCACACTTTCTTCTTTTCGAATTATTTACCAATACACCGAATTTGAAGTCTCTATCTCGTCGCAAAGCATGCTTTCCCGTCATTTCACTTTTCGAACGTTTTGGTGTGGGGCACCCCCTTTATAGAACGTTTTCGAAAAATTCGATTTTTCCAAGGGGTTTTATCGAACGACCGAGCCGTGTACCAAATTGCAAGTCTCTATCTATTCGGGAAGTGCCTAAAAAAAGCGTGACAGACAGACAGACGGACAGACAGACAGACGGACACTTGGCAATTAGTATATATAGATAGATAATAATAATAGAAGATTGCATCTGCATTAGACCCAGTTGATATCAGAAATTCTGTCTAATTTTTCAAATCGAACATGGTTCATGATGGAGAACAAACGCTCTTTCAACAGACGTGGAAGTGTGTGGTAGACAAAAATCTGATGTGGGCAGAACATGACTTTCCCAGCAGACTTAAATTCATATTTTCTTTATTTCTTTAATAATTCATTAGATTGAATTTAATTGCACCAAATAACACTAAATTTGCATTTTTAATTCAATTTTTGTTTTTATTTGGCAATTGGATATATTTCCTATAGCGGCGTAACAAAAATGCTAGAAATCTCAAATATCTTGAGAACGGTTAGTCCTAAAGTATAATAGAGTGTTGTTGTTGTTGTTACCCAGACCGTCCGACCTACCAGAAAGGTGTAAGGTAACTGTTTGGACGGCCGGGAAGTGCCACCCAATTTAGACCGGAACCCAGTGGGGGGAGGCATACACAGGGACCGTACCCTCCTTCCCCTACCACCAACCTCTCGGAAGGACTTACGGATCCACATGTTTAACGTGATCGTACTCCACGTGAACACGGCGGCAGTTTTGGCAGTGGCTGGAATCGAACCCGGGCCTACCGAGTGCAACTCCAGCGCGCTAACCAATGGGCTACCGCGCCCAGTATAATGGAGTGTGTTATATTCTTTTCCTCGTCAAAAATTGTGTATAAAATAAGAATTTAATTCATACATTTCAACATACGTAGTCTTTTTTTTTTTAATTTTGGTGATTTTTGCGGGCCATTTCTTAAAAACAGGCAGGTTGTTATTTTCCGAATCGTACCAAAATCTAATCAGCACCAGAGTGTCCCACAAGTAACTTATCTGCCAAATATTGTGAAATTTGGTCAATTAGTATTTTAGCTAGGCTATATACATGAAATTTTTGCTGCCCATTTCGTAAAAAAAGGCGGGTTCTTCTTTTCCGAATCTTACCAAATTCTAATCAGCACCAGAGTATCCGACAAGTAACTTATCTACCAAATTTTGTGAAATTTGGTCAATTAGTAGTTTAGCTAAAGCGGATAAATGAAATTTTTAAGGGCCATTTCGCAAAAGAAGCAGGGTTTTGTTTTTACGAATCGTACCAAAAACTAATCAACACCAGAGTTACATCCAAATGACTTACCTACCAAATTTTATGAAATTCGGTCCAATAGTTTTTGAGTTAGAGTGGATACATACATTGCACAGATACACAGATAGACACACAGACAGACAAACACACACACAGACGTCACGCTAAAAATGTTTTTTTCGAATTCTAGAGGTCTCGAAACGTGTAGATCCGTCGAAAACTCGAGTTGAGATTTTCGGTATGATTCCAATACTTTCCATATACATTACCATGTATTGCAGGGAAAGTAAAAAAAATCTGATGTGGGCAGCACATGACTTTCCCTGCAAACTTATATCCACGTTCTCTTGATATCAATTAAATTTATTTCACTTTTAATTCAATTTTCGTTCTCATTCGGTAACCGGACTTATTACTTTCCCTGCAATGCATGGTAATGTATAGGGAAAGTAATGGAATCATGCCGAAAATCGCAACTCGAGTTTTCGAAGGATCTACACGGTTCGAGACCTCTAGAATACGAAAAAACTATTTTTAGCGTGACGTCTGTGTGTGTGTCTCTGTGTCTGTCTGTCTGTGTGTCTGTGTGCCTGTCTGTCTATCTGTCTGTCTGTGCAGATTTTGTATCCACTCTAATTAAAAAACTAATAGGCCGAATTTCACAAAATTTGGTAGGTAAATCACTTGGGGGCGCGTCTGGTGCTGATTAGTTTTGGGTATGATTCGGGATAAAAGAACTCGTCTTTTTTTGCGAAATGGCCCGCAAAAGATTGTATCCACTCTAACTGATAAACTAATGGACAGAATTTCACAAAATTCAGAAGATGAGTCACTTTTGGGTCACCCTGGTTCTGATTAGATTTTGATACGATTCGGAAAAAAATAACCCGCCTCTTTTTGCAAAATGGCCCGCAAAAATCGTCAAAATCTAAACTAAAGAACTACGTATGCTCAAATATATTCATTAAATGCTTGTTTAATACGTAATTTTTAACGAAGAAAATAATAAAACCAACCCCATTACACTAGGACTAGCCGTTCTCGAGATATTTTAGTTTTTCGTATTTTCTCTACGCCAACTTTGAAAATAAGTCCGGTTACCAAATGAGAAAGAAAATTGAATTAAATGTGAAATAAATTTAATTAAAATAAAGAGAATGTGAATATAAGTGTGCAGGGAAAGTCATGTGCTGCAGATTTTTTTTAAAGGTGGCGTAGAGAAAAAACGAAAAACTAAAATATCTCGAGAACGGCTAGTCCTAGTGTAATGGGGTTGGTCTTATTCTTTTCTTCCCTAAAAATTACGTATTAAACAAGCATTTAATGTATATATTTGAGCATACGTAGTTCTTTAGCTTAGATTTTGACGATTTTGTTGGCCATTTTGTAAAAAAAGGCAGGTTATTTTTTTTAAGTGCACCAAAATCTAATCAGCACCAGAGTGACCCATAAATAACTCATCTGCCGAATTTTGTGAAATTCGGTCCAGTAGTTTTTCAGTTAGAGTGGCTACAAGCTTTTACGGGCCATTTCGCAAAAATAGGCGGGTTCTTTTATTCCGAAGCGTACCCAAAACTAATCAGCACCAGACTCGCCCACAAGTGACTTACCTACCAAATTTTGTGAAATTCGGTCCATTAGTCTTTTAGTGAGAGTGGATACAAAATCTGCACAGACAGACACACAGACAGACGTCACGCTAAAAGTGGTTTTTTCGTATTCTAAAGGTCTCGAAACGTGTAGATCCGTCGAAAACTCGAGTTGCGATTTTCGACATGATTCCAATACTTTCCCTATACATTACCATGTATTGCAGGGAAAGTAAAAATATATACTCCATATCTCAACTGAAATTCGTTATTAATTTTTTTTTATCCTTGAAATTCTTCAAAATTGGAATCTTTATAGTTTCTATTTTTCACAGTTTATTTTTATGGTCGCAGTTCAAGACCAGAATTTCTTAGCAATCATCACTTCATCAAACAATTCATTTGCATCTATACGAGCATTTTCAAGTGTGTCATGAATTTTTTTTCCAGCTGTTTTAGTTGCAATCAATGTAATATCACGATCCCTTAGCCACAAGAATTGTTCTTTCCCGCCAAAACAACATTCTAAAAGATAAATTTCAAACCGGGGCAAAACGACAAATCGGCCGGGACTTCGTGGCGTACTTTCAGACCAGGACAATTCCGGTCAAAACCAGAATTAATTACATTAAACCTAATTACATCAGTTTCTTTATTTACATATTCTTGTAAATCATTGTCTATGAATCATTATTGTTAATCACCGTTTCCAAAATATTGCAGCGTGGCTGCACGTCTAGCAGACGATGAAATGTGGCAGGTATTTATTGTCTTTTATATACAACTTTCGTACGCTCCTCAAGTCGATATTTACAAATTAAACAATGCTCCACAGCTTTAAAATCAGTATTTTCCCTTCATCTTGCTTTGGTGCCGAGTTCGTGTTCCTAACTTCTCCACTGAGGGGGTTGCAATCACTTTTATTCGAACAAATATAGCCACATTACTAGGCATGGACTTAATGTGTGTATACAGGAACCAGGGCCGCCCATACAAATTCTGTCTCCTCCCCAAAACAACATTTATCACAACCCCCCATCATATTTGATTTTCCTCCTTTTATGAAATTTTCATATCTCCTCCTCCCCAAAGCAAATAACTGGAATGTGTTTCCGCTTGTCTTAACATACCAATATCCAGTTTTAAACATCTTGTGCATTTTTTTTCAATTTTTGCAGGAATTTTGCTTTAAATCTGTATCGTTAATCCAAATGATCTCAATTATAGCATATTACCCTTCATCTTAAAGGGCTTGAAAAAACCTTTCGATTGATATAACTTGCCCTCCACTCCCCCTTGAGGAAGACTAATGACGTCCTGAACACAAAATGTGAATAGCGTCCATTTTTCACTACAATGATTAAAACCGTTTCGTGATTAGATCAAGCCAAGACGGTATGTTACGGGGCGCCTGTGCATGAACACTTATCCTCACATCGAATTTTTGAAAAATGTCCAATTCCATATTATTCTACAGTGAGTAAAGATCTTTCATCATTCTTCTTTGGTAGGATGTAGATGGGATGGTGCTGTAGATGTTCTAGATGGTATTCTTGTCTTGGTATTGGCAAACTGCCTAGAAGAGGTAAAAAATGGACTGGGCGAAGGGAAAGCTTTGACTAGGTAGAATATACCATTAGTCCAAATTATTTAAATATAAAGTTACAAGACGGCGAGAAAGCATAAGAATATAATTAAGTTAAAAATTAAAAATTAAGAAAAAATAAAAGTGGATTGCAAGCGGGCTGGCGTCAATTTCAGTTAGCTAATACGCAATCGTGCCATGTCAGTGGGCATAGATCTAATGACGAACAGGCGCAGCTGTGGCGCCATCTATCGTCGTTAGATCGAATTCAATTCAGGTAACACCCTTCGACCAGAGATATAGGATTTATTTCGACCAGAGATAAAGACTAGCATCTCAATCCTGCGGTCATTCCCAATGGGAAACAAAATCCGGTGCAATGCGCATGCTCACGGACTCGTCCTCTCCAGTGCTTCAATATTTCGTCAAGGGGTGATATAAATAGTGTGCAGAAGCTGAAGATAACAATTTTACGATCGAAATCGCAGCTGACAGTCTGACATGCTTCCCAATTACAGTTTTACGATTAAAATCGTAAAAATGCGATCCAAAATGTACAACATTGCATCCCAATGAGAATATTTACGAATATGTACAGTGTTGCCTTGGATTTTAATGTTCGTTCTGAGATTTTACGATTACAAAGGAACTTGAAGACGAAACTGCAGTCCTCAGTGATGTATATTCAGATCCTTTATCAAATTTACAGAATGGTAAAATACCTTTCCGTGATTGTGGCATTATTATATATGGTCTGTTGTTGTATTTAACACTGTATTAGAAGGAATAGATGTTTTAAAATGTTCATTAAAAAATAAAAATAATCGGTATGAATTAAATTACGACAACAGATGGCAGCACCAAAAATATTTTGTAGTAAAATAAAAAATATATTCTATGTTTTTTGTGGCATTAAATTTAGTTTTAATATAATCTAAGCGTTGCATTTTATCTTTTAGAAAATATTTCGCAACTGTTTGAGCAGAATTTCGGCGAAATATGTGTGCCGCGAAAGTTAACAAAGCGCGGATAGGGCAGAAAATTTACTGACGCTCACCCTTAACTGAGACTTCTAAACATACTGATTGTCGCAACAGCGGCCATATTGGTTCCCAGTTAAAGAGATGGCTATCGAAAAGAGAGTTAATTTCCCAACATTTTTTTTCCTATCCGGGATCTCAAGAAAATCAAAACATTCTAAACGGCTTTCTTGAATGATTGGTACAATTTTTTGAAAACAGGAACAGCCAGTGTTTCTTTCAGGCATACCTCCGGGGGGGGAGCGGGGGAGAGATGCCCCCCTCGGAGACATTTTATGTTCACCTAGTTTCTATTTATGTGATAAATTTATTGAGGGGAAATAGAAAACATGCCCCCCTTAAAATTTCTTTCGCCCCCTCCCCCCCCCCCCCCCGACGACCAAAAAGTCCTGAAAGAAACGCTGCTCATGAATGGAACTAACTAAATCCACGAGAATGATGGTAACATAGTTTTTGCATAATACTGCTCATGGAAAGTAAACATGTTGGGTGATACCAACTACCTTTATTTTATGATTTTTTTTTTTTTTTTTTTTTAACGTGCAATATCTCGAGAGCCCATTCGTGTTGGTGTTCTAAATTTTATATTATTCGTTTTCCAATGTTAAAATTATACCTGAAATGATTATTTATTTATCATTAGTGAAGAAGATCCTGGTATTTTCAAAAATTCATTCGAAAATTGTGGATGGGAGGGGGTGGTCTTTCGAACAGTGTTTCTTTCAGGACTTTTTGGCCGGGGAGGCCGAATGAAGTTTTAAGGGGGTGGGGGTGGGGCAAGTTTTCTATTTGTCCTGAAAAAAACACAGAGAGCAGCTATTTTACAGCTTAATTGCGTTTAAAATATCAGCCATGTGCATGCCATTGAAATAGCACATGCAGACGATAACTGAGTGGACGGGTTGGAATCAAAATGGCGGTTGGTGTGTTTAAGAGCGTTAGTCTGCCTTACCTGGTTCTGTTCTCAGTAACGTAAAAACCATGAAAGGGACAGCAGTGTGGTGAATGATATGAAGTCGGGACAATTGGCGATCCTTCTTACGGAGTACGAAGATCACCTGGAGAGAGAAGAGCAGGAATAAAATATCACAATTTGTGTAAAAATTCTGATGTGGGCAGCACAAGACTTCCCTACAAACTGATTCCCTACATTTCCTCTTTATTTCTTCAATAATTCATTAAATTGCGTTTAATTGCACAAAATAACACTGAACTTGTACTTTTAAATCGATTTTCGTTTGTATTTATTACCTAGATATATTTTCGAAGGTGGCGTGGTAAAAGCGCGAAAAAATTGCAATATTTCGAGAAAGGTTAATCCGGGAGTAATGGGAACAATTTTTGCGGGCTATTTATTAAAAGAAAAGACAGGTTCTTCTTTTCTGAATCATACCAAAATCTAATCAGCACCAAGGTAACTCATAAGTAACTTATGTACCAAATGTTCTAGAATTTGGTCAATTAGTTTTTTAGATAGAGTGGATACATATATTGCAATAGACAAACACACACACAGACGTCATAATAAAAATAGTTTTTTCGTGTGTTCAAAACGTGTGGATCCGTCGAAAACTCTAGGTGCGACTTTCGACGCAATTTCGTTTGGGATCAACCTTTTCGTTTGGAGGAACCAGGAAGTTTTAGAGTAGAACTCCTAGGAAAAAGTTTCGTTTTCAATTCATATCTCGATAACCCCTGGTCTTAGAAACCCGAAACTTGGAGTAAATTTAAAGAGGGATATTTTAAGGTTACCCACGAAATTTCATTAAATTTGATTCAACCGTTCCCCCATGATAATAAGACAAATGAAAGCTTAGTTTTCACTAATATCTCGAGAACCGCTGGTCGTAGAAACTCGAAACATAGACTAAATTTTAAGTGGGACTATTTTAAGGCTACCCACAAAATTTCATCAAATTCGGTTCAGTCGTTCTCCCGTGATGACGGGACAGGCAGACAGATAGACAAACAGACAGACAGACAGATTTTCAATTTTATTTAGATAGATTAATAGCGATATTTAGTATTATATATTTTTACTTTCCTTATATACATAATGTATAAGGAAAGTATTGTGACGGGGTCGAAAATTCGAAATCGAGTTTTCGACGGGAGAGCACGTTTCAAGCATCCCTGATCACGAATCAAACATTTTTGAAGTGATGTCTGTGTGTGTGTGTGTGTGTGTGTGTGAAAGTATGTGTGTGTGTGTGTGTGTGTGTCAGTGAGTCTGTGGAGACGATAACTGACTAACGAATGGACCGATTCGAACCAAATTTGGTACAAAAATCACAATCCGTAAACACTGGAAGCCTATTGTTTTTATGCGTAATCGAATGTTCAGAACCCCCCTAAATTTTCGAATAAAATTTTGAAAAAATCGTCAAAAAATCGAAACCACTAATAAAGTTACGCAAATAGACATTTCTTATGTGATTTTTCATTAGAAAACGATTGACATAAATTTTAGAACGCTAACATGAACCGTTCTCGAGATATTATACATTTTTCAAAAAATTATTAAAAAGTCATATAAAATGAAAAAAAATATTTCCTATTGAGAAACATGTTCACTTTTCATATGTAATACCATGCGATAAATTGGATGACATCACTCTCGTGGATCTAGCTCGTTCCATTCATAAAAAAAGATATTTTGAGTAATACTTTTGTATTTGAACGCCAATAGTCATTTATCTGCTGTAAGAACAACTTATTTCTTCGTCCATAACGCTTGGCGAAATTTTGGCGACGAATTTGGCGGAATGTCGCCAACTTGGCGACTTTTTGAAATGTTGCCAAATTAACGAAAATCTCGCCAAATGGAAAAAAATGACGCTAAATCAATGAAAATGACGACTAATTGTCGAAAATTCAATATCGTGGAAAGAATATTAGTATCTACTATAAGAAAAAACCTATTTTTTTTACTGAAAGGTAGTAAATTCATTACATTATATAAGGAAAGTCATGCGTTGCCCACATCAGATTTTTTAATTTAATTATTTTGTGATACATTTATTCGAAAAAAAAAAGTGCAATATCTGGAAGAGTTCGGGCTAATGTCCTAAAGTTTCCATTAATTTTCTAATTAAAAAAAAACTTATGTATAAAAGTTACTTTTTCAAAAATTCATTCGAAAATATGACAGCCTTCCGAACATTTAATTGCATTTATATTCAAAATGGCCCAGGTATTCATTAATTGCTTCATTCGTTTGTGGGACATTAAGTCCACAACTCACGGACACACACACACACACACACATCCATAGACATCACTTCAAAAACGTTCTACTTCGGTTCGGGAATACTTAAAACGTTCAATTCCGCCGAAAACTCGAATTCGAATTTTCGACCCCGTCACAGTGTAGGGAAACTGATTCTTTATACTTTGTATGCAGGCAATGTAATAAAAACGCATGGTTTCTACCATGAAGGTAAAGGGGAGGTGTTAAAACTTCATATTATGAAAGCACCAAAATCATTTGAGACACTAGTTTAGGTAGCCCTAAAGTAAAACAAGTTCCACCGCATCATAGTATGTATTTCTATGGCAAAAGACTTGCATTGACTCACATAATATTTGATTAAACTGTTCATTTTGAAGATAAAAATTATCAGTGTAATGCAAATTAGAACTCAAACACTGAAGAATATTCCAACGTATTCTAGTTAATTTTACCTTCTAATTTATTTTTCTCTCCCTATATTCTGTAACTTGTTAGGAAACAATACTATGAAACAACAACTAGGAAAAAATACTTACCACTTCTATTCATAAATAGGTAATTTAAATTAATTAAAAAATAATGAAAAATGCATAATACTAATCACTGCGCCTTCTTGTGTCAAATAAGAACATCTGGTATTTTACTAAGACTAGCAACCTAGATATAATTCTCAAATCATTATAGTATTTTTAAACTTTTCATAAGAATTTTGTTTAATTTTCTCTATCTCCATGGTTTCTACAGTATATTTAAGTTAGAGTTGTATTGTTGGATGTACTTACTGTATCAAAGAGTTCAGCGTACTTTGTCATGTAGAAGTACCACGTGATCTCGGCAAGCTGAAACGAAAACATCGAAAACCATTACTAATTATTGAATTTCTAATTTTTTAACTTAATATTTCATTAATTACCGCAGATAAAGAAAAGTAGCAAACTTCATAAGCCTGCGTTCAGAAATCCTCGTCTTTTAATCACTGCCATAACCAAACAAATACAGTAAACTTCCGTTTATCCAACATTCAATCGTTCGGCACACCTGATAGTCCGGCACGCCTGGTAGTCCGGCATGCCTCATGCAAGGCAAGAGTCCGTTTGGTCGTATTGAGATACATTTACTGTAAGAGACAAAATGATTTTATATCCAGATATATATTCATTTAACTTTACCTTATAATTTTAATATTAATTGAAAAAAAAATCCACAAGGGGGGGGGGGCAATTTTTAGTTTTGCCATGGAATCGAGCCAAAGTGTGTGAACACTTGATTTAGTAAATGTAAGTTACATATCATGCGATTTCTCATATGAACATTATTTTTTTAATACTTCAACGTAATATAAAAATTATAAAATTAACCTTTCAAAGCGGTTATATGGAAAAAATTGAACAAATTATCAAAATTTAGTTACTTGCATTGACTTCAAAGAACAATTTTAAATTTGTCAACAAAAAATTCATGCGGATAATGGAGGTGTGGTTCTTCTGTGATATGGTAAAAAATTTGGGGTATAAGTTGCGGCTGCCAATCTTTCGAGCGTTTCCAAGACAGGTAGACTGAGGCAAAGAGCCAGACTAACATCCTTCATGGACCGGCTATTGAAAACCAATATTGTACAGTGTAATCCAGTCTGTGTAAAGTGTATAAGTATAGTATAATACTAGCCGAATACCCGTTGAAAATCAACGGTCTCACAATAAGCAACCCCTGAATAATGTAATTTTTTTAATAATTCGCGTTTCACATTTATTCGACAAATCGAATATTTTGGTGTGCAGAACCCCCTAAAGAAGAAAATATTGGGAAACTAAGTTTGAGCATTTCTTCCTTTCGAATTATCTACCCTTACACCACATTAAAGTCTATCTCATACCGAAGCACCCCTATATTATTATTTCTCCTTTGGAACTCTTTTCTGTGAAGCACAACCATAAACGAACATTTTTGAAAAACTCTCTCTGTTTGTCTTGCGTTTTTTATCAGATGATTGGCCCAGATACCAAATATAAAGCTTCTATCATATTTAAAAGGAAGCGTGCCTCATTTATTCGGAAAATCGAACATATTTGTGTGCGCACCCCTTAAAGTAGCAAATATTGGAAATCTGAAATTTCACACTCTCTTCCTTTCAAACTATCTACCCGTTCACCAAATTTGAAGTCGCTATCCTATCGAGAAGCATGTTTTCCTATCACTTCACCTTTTGAACGTTTTTCTGTGTAGCACCCCGTTAAAGAACATTTTTATCAAACTGTATTCATCTTTGGTTTTTTTGTCAAATGGTTAGCCCATATACTAAATTTCAAGTCTCTATCACATTGTAAAGGAAGCGTTTTTCATTTGTTCGGTAAATCGAACATTTTAGTGAGAGGCACCCCCCCCTACAATAGCAAATGTTGGAAAACTGAAATTGCACACTTTCTACCTTTCCAACTATTTACCCCTACACCATATTTGAAGTCTCTATCTCTATTGCAAAGCATGCTTTTTCTATCAATTCACCTTTCGAATGTTTTTGTGTGCAGTACCCACCCCCTTAAATATGCATTTTTGAAAAAATCCATTTTCATTGGGTTTACTATCACATGATTCGCCCATATACCAAATATCAAGTCTCTATCAAATTTTAATGTAGTCGTTTCTCATTTATTCGGTAAATCGAATATTTTGGTGTGCAGCACCCCCTTAAGTAGAAAATATTCGAAATCTGAAATTGTACACTTTTTTCCTTTCAAACGGTTTACCCATACACCAAATTTGAAGTCTCTATCTCATCGCAAAGCATGCTTTCCCATCATTTCACTTTTCGAACGTTTTGGTGTGGGGCACCCCCTCTATAGAATGTTTTCGAAAAATTCGATTTTTCCAGGGGGTTTTATCGAACGACCGAGCCGTGTACCGAATCGCAAGTCTCTATCTATTCGGGAAGTGCCTAAAAAAAGCGTGACAGACAGACGGACAGATAGACAGACGGACACTTGGCAATTAGTATATATAGATAGTCTGTGTAAAGTGTAAGTATAGTGTAATGCCTGTGTAAAGAGTAAGTACAGCGTTATCCAGTCAGTGTAAAGTGTAAATATACTGTAATTCAGTCTTAGTGTAACCCAGTCTGTGTAAAGTATAAGTACTGCATAATCCAGTCTATGTAAAGCGTAACTACAGTGTAAGCCAGTCTGTAAAGTGTAAGTGTAGTATAATATAGTCTGTGTAAAGTGTAAGTATAGTGTAATGTCTGTGTAAAGTGTAAATACACCGTAATCCATTGCGTGTAAAGTGTAAGTACACTGTAATTTAGTCTTAGTGTAACCCAGTCTGTGTAAAGTATAAGTACAGCATAATCCAGTCTATGTAAAGTGTAAGTACAGTGTAATCCAGTATGTGTAAAGTGTTAGTATAATATAGTTTGTGTAAAGTGTAAGTACAGTGTAATGTCTGTGTAAAGTGTAAGTACAGTGTAATCCAGTATGTGTAAAGTGTTAGTATAATATAGTTTGTGTAAAGTGTAAGTACAGTGTAATGTCTGTGTAAAGTGTAAGTACAGTGTAATCCAGTCCGTGTAAAGTGTAAGTATACTGTAATTCAATCTAAGTATAGTGCAATCCAGTCTGTGTAAAGTATAAGTACAGCATAATCCAGTCTATGTAAAGTGTAAGTACAGTGTAATCCAGTATGTGTAAAGTGTTAGTATAATATAGTTTGTGTAAAGTGTAAGTACAGTGTAATGTCTGTGTAAAGTGTAAGTACAGTGTAATCCAGTATGTGTAAAGTGTTAGTATAATATAGTTTGTGTAAAGTGTAAGTACAGTGTAATGTCTGTGTAAAGTGTAAGTACAGTGTAATCCAGTCCGTGTAAAGTGTAAGTATACTGTAATTCAATCTAAGTATAGTGCAATCCAGTCTGTGTAAAGTATAAGTACAGCATAATCCAGTCTATGTAAAGTGTAAATACAGTGCAATCCAGTCTGTGTAAAGTGTAAATATAGTATACTCCAGTCTGTGTAAAATGTAAATACTGTGTAATCCAGTCTGTTTTAGACAAAAAAATATCGCATTCATTATTCATTATTTTTTTACATATATTTTTCACCCTATTTTAGTTTGGCATAAGATAAACCGGCAAATTTTATAATCCGGCACCACTGCAGTCCCAAACGTGCCGGATTATCGGAAGTTTGCTGTATGTGAAAGAAATAATGATCCAATTAAATCCGATTACCACAAGAATCCATATTAGCAATACTTACTCTGAAAGTATTGGGATATTTCTTGACATCGTATGCTATTTCTATATCTTCGCACCGAACTTCTGATGCGTCTGTGAACGCCAGCATAACGTACTGGAAAAAAAAAAGATTAAAATGCAAAAAATGGTTTGAAAATGAAATTCAATGTAGGAGGGATTATTCACTAGGATACAATACTCATAAAACACCCCGAAATTTATACAGGAAAAAAAGAAAGTTTATATAAAAATAAATTCTAGAGGATTCAATATTTTATAAAGATTCCCCAATGTCGCCTTCAATATACTCGCCTTCAATATACAATATTGTGACGGAATAGAAAATTCAACTTCGATCTTTGGAGCCAACGGCCCTACCGTGCCTACCGTTCTCGTTAGATCACCGAAGTCAAGCAGCATCGGGTGCGGTTAGTACTTGAGTAGGTGACCACCTGGGAACACCGCGTGCTGCTGGCTCATTTCGGACGCGGTAGCCCGATGGTTTGCGCGCAGGATTTACACGCTGCCACAACTGCCGCCGTGTTCATGCGGAGTACGATCACGTTAAACATGTGGGTTCATAAGTCCTTCCGAGAGGTTGGTGGTAGGGGAAGGAGGGTACGGTCCCTGTGGATGCCTCCCCCACTGGTTTCCGGTCTAAATTGAGTGGCACTTCCCGGCCGTCCAAACGGTTACCTTATATCTTCCTGGTAGGTCGGACGGTCTGGGTCTCAACAACAACTTCGACCTTTCGACAGAAAAGCACGTTTCAAACATCCCTGGGCTCAAATCGAACGTTTTTGAGGTGATGTGTGTGTGTCTGTGTCTGCCCGAAGTCTGTGAAAACGATATCTCATGAAGAAGTGGAATATTTTGAACAAAATTTGGTACAAAAATTATAATTAGTGAATACTAGGAGCCTACTGATTCTAAACGCAATCGAGTGTTCAGATTTCACAGATCAGTCCAAATTTTTGTATGAAATTTTGTAAAAAATCATGAAAAAATCAGAACCTGCAATAATGTTGCATAAATAATCTTTTCTTAAGTAATTTTTCATTAGAATTCTATTAATATAAATTTTAGAACGCTGGCATGAACCATTCTCGAGATATTGCACATTATGTTTCAAATAACTTTATCACAAAAAGCGACATAAAATTAAAAATATCTGATGTGGGCAACACATGACTTTCCTTACATAATGCAATGAATTTACTTCTTTCACAGTGAAAAAAATGATGTAAAGATCAGAGGTACAGTGTTTTTAACGTAGAATTGTACATTAGTTGAATTGCACATACCCAATTAACTTATATTTCACGCAACTGTAAATAAACAATTATCAATAATCACATCCTTAATAAGCAATATAGTGTACAGGGTGTCCCAAAAAGAATGAAACGCGCTTTAATTCTTTACCTGTTGGAGACACGTAGGCAATGTAAATTGCAAAAATGTTGAAAGTAAGGTAGGAAATAAGACTACGTTAATGAAATAGTCCTCTCATTCATTTTCAAAAAGTTACACTTTTTAAATTTTTATCCGACCCCCTTAGACACATTTGGTTAATCAGAAAATTTTTATTTTTAATGCAACAAGATCATTAAAAAAACCGCATATTTGTATCTTTAAAATTGAGCTAGTTATATTTAATTGAAAATTGAACATTGTGAATGGGGACCCTATATCAAATTAGAAATGTACATTTGTGACATATCACAAAAAAGATCAATGTATGCATGTTTTAATTATGTTCCCCAAAAGCGTAGTGAGTACTACTGATTTATATGATCTCTGTCTGTGTAATGCTTTATTAAGATGCATTTGTGATAATTTTGACACATATTAACGTATTTTTGATCTAAAATCTAAATAATTTCCATCGTCAATTTGTTTATGATCTCTATTTTCACTGATGAAACAGCCTTTCACATGGTACGGAAAAGTGGCATAAGTCAGATTTTTTCCTTTATCATAATTCAGTTGATTTTAAAGATACAGATATGGGTTTTTTTTTAATGATCTTGTTGTATTAAAAATAAAAAAATTTCTGATTCACCAAATGTGTCTTAGGGGGTCGTATAAAAATTTAAAAGGTGTAACTTTTTGAAAATGAATGGGAGGACTATTTCATTAACGTAGTCTTATTTTCTACCTTACTTTCAACATTTTTCCAATTTACATTGCCCACTTATCTCCAACAGGTAAATTAAAGAGCGTTTCAATCTTTTTGGGACACCCTGTATATATCAAAATATCTTAATAATTAATTCATCAATTAGGTCTCATTTTCAATAATTTTGATGACATTTTCGTCAACCTGGTGTAACATATTGCCAAGATGACGATACCCAGCTAGATTATTCGCCAAGTTCACCAAATGTAAATGTTAGAGATAAACGCAGAGAAGAGCATTTCCTATATACTAGAAGGTATGGTATGACCGTCATACGGTAGAATTCAAAATTTGCAAATTATTACCTCCCATTTTGAGTCATTTTTATAAATTTGGCGACATTTTTCATATTTTGGCAACAATTAAAAGTCGTCAAGTTGGCTATATCCTGTTAACATTTTCGCCTAGCGTTACAGACGGACGGATGGTTGCACGGCTCGAGAAATGGGTTATTCTTATAGTATATTCTTATGTTCTTTCCAGCATAATGAATTTTCATTGATTAGTCGTCATTTTCATTTATTTAGTGTCATTTTAACCAATTTGGCGACATTTTAATCAATTTGGCAACATTTTAAAAAGTCGCCAACTTGACTATATTTCACCAAATATGTCGCTAAAATGTCGTTAAGCATTATGGACAAGAACTAGATCATTCTTATAGCTGGTAAATAACTATTGGCGTCTAAATAAATAACTGGTTCCCGATATAATTTCTCTCATGAATGGAATGTGTTACATCCACACGAATGATGTTAACATATTTATCGCATAATACCACATATAAAAAATGAACACATTTTGTAATAGTTAATTTATTTTTTAATTTTATTTGATTTTTTGATAAATTTATTTTAAAAATGTATAATATCTCGAGAACGGTTTATACTAGCGTTCCAATTTTTATGTCAATTATTTTATAATGAAAAACCACATATGAAATGATTATTTACTTAACTTTATTGAAGCTTATGAGCAAAATATTGCCAACTTGGCGATCTTTCACCTCAGATCGACGAAAATCTCGTTAAAATGGCGCCAATGACGCCAAATTGATGAATTAATTACTCAAATGTATGGAATATATTGCTTATTGCAGATGCTAACAATATTGATAATTGTCAGTTTAGAGTGACGTGAAATAAAAGTTAATTGAATACTTCGAAATAATTTTACATGGTGCCATCCGGGAAAGCACCAAATGTACAATTTAATAGTAATCACATTGTGCCGTGGATCTTAAACATCATTTTCTCACAATTGAAAATATATATTCATTGCATTATATAGTGAAAGTCATGTGTTGCCCACATCAGATTTTTTTCTGTATTGCAATTGACTGTATTGGTGTACGATCAACCGTTTTTGAGATATTTTAACTGGTAGTTGCAGCAGACGATTATATTTTATCATTGAATTCATTTATAGTTTTTGATTCCATTGTGGCAACTAGGGCAACCGTGTAACGTTTCAAACACCGAAACCGTTTGCTGGCTATTCTACAAATTAAATTTTCGAGACATAACGCTATAAATGGCTTTTAGCTTAAAATGCCTGAAAACGCTGAAAATAAGGCGACCTACAGTGATCGGAAATGAAATAGATTTACACACCGCAGTCGCTATGTTAACAATACTATGAAACGTCCAATTTACGGTTAAATTTCAAACGAATTTTAATATTCAAAAGATTTATTACGTTCCTTATATACATAATGTATAAGGAAAGTAATGTGACGGGGTCGAAAATTCGAATTCGAGTTTTCGACGAAAGAGCACGTTTCAAGCATCCCTGATCACGAATCAAACATTTTTAAAGTGATGTCTGTGTGAATAATGTCTGTGTGTGTGTGTGTGTGTGTGTGAGTCTGTGGAGACGATAACTGACGAACTAATAGACCGATTCGAACAAAATTTGGTACAAAAATCACAATCTGTAAACACTGGAAGCTTATTTTTTTTATACGCAATCGAATGTTCAGAACCTCCATAAATTTTCGAATGAAATTTTGAAAAAATCGTCAAAAAATTAAAACCGCTAATAAAGTTACGTAAATAGACATTTCTTATGTAATTTTTCATTAGAAAACGATTGGCATAAATTTTAGAACGCTAACAGGAACCGTTCTCGAGATATTGCACATTTTTCAAAAAAATTATCAAAAGTCATATGAAATAAAAAATAAAAATATTTCCTATTGAGAAACATGTTCACTTTTCATATGTAATACCATGCGATAAATTTGGTGACATCATTCTCGTGGATCCAGCTCGTTCCATTCATGAAAAAGATACTTTGAGTAATACTTTTGTATTTGAACGCCAATAGTCATTTATCTACTGTAAGAGTAACTTATTTCTCCATCCATAACGCTTGGCGAGATTTTGGCGACGAATTTGGCGGAATTTCGCCAACTTGGCGACATTTTTAATCGTTGCCAAATTAACAAAAATCTCGTCAAATTAATAAAAATGACGCTAAATCAATGAAAATGGCGACTAATTGAAGAAAATTCAATATCATGGAAAGAATATAAGTATCTACTATAAGAATAACGTTTTTATTAGCTGTAAAAGTAGTAAATTCATTGCATTATATAAGGAAAGTCATGTGTAGCCCACATCAGATTTTTAGATGTGTAAATGTATGTTAAATGAGTAGATGTCAATAGTAGCCATTTTGCTTGGACGAAGCGGAGTTATAAATGGCTAGTATTTACATAAATATCATTGAATATTTAAATTTGAGGCATTTTAGAATTTAGAAGGTCTGAGATTAGGCTCCATATTACAGTGATCTCTCGTTAAACCGGCCAGTAAGAACCAGCATTTGCTGTACGTATCAGCAAGAGCCCATTATAGGAGGAGTTCATAAGTATGACGTAAAATAGTAATGAGATAATAAAATGGTAATGAAAGTTTGTTATCCTTAATTTTATCTGATATACTAGGTACACTGAAAAATACAATCTTAAAACGAAAAAGACAGGAATTTTCAATCAAAAATTTTTAATATGCATAATGTGGTAAATATGAAAAAATATTGGCATTCAAAACGTAAACAAAATGCAGTTGCACATATTACTATTTTAAAAATGAAGTAATCTTTATTTGTTCCTTCCGGGTAAACAATATTTTTTATGTTATTCTCAATTTCAGTCAATTATTCAAAAGTATGTTTTGGAACATCTTCTACTGATTGAAAAATTAAATAAATTTTGTCTATCTTAAAGGATGAAAAAACGTATTAAGCGATGTTTATAACATGCAACGTCCATAGACCTTAACCGGGAAATCCGTATTTGTACGTAATAACGAGAAATCTACCAGAAACAGGTGCCGTTTTAACGAGAGTCCACTGTATTAAAAAGAAAAACCAGGGAAATCCCTTGCGAAATCCGTGAGTTCTGCAAAATACAGTTTGAATGCAATTGTCATATATATGCTCTCACCTGAATAAATATGTATAAGTTAGCGATGACCAGCACAGCATTATATGGTAACATGATTCTCCTGAGGTCAAACGGCTTCCTGTTCCTCATGAAGGCCGGCCCCAGCCAGTTGACAAACAGAGAGTAGCAAAGTATCACGTAGAGAACGGGCACGTCTCTCCCAACCATCGGCCATTTCATAACCTCAGGATCTGCAATATAAAACACCTACATCATAGTACAGTACATACTTGTTGCAGACACTTAATGAGGTGCACGTACACCCCATTGGGCTGGAAAAATACAATGCTTCGCAACCTATCAGGCGTGTACTCCCAGTGCCTGCCTGCACTTCAAGATAGTTGCTGTTAACAAGCTTAGTCTGTTGTCCCATGACACACGCAGGAGGTACAATCATGGGTGTACAGTCATGGGCCAAATTGTATAGTAAAAAATGCTACATTGAGTACAAAAGGACCCTTAGAACTTCTCGGGCTCCTAGCATTTGCCTACTTTGCCTATAGTAAGAAAAAAAAACCTTGCAGTACCATTGAAAAAGAACTCTAAGGGCTGAAGCGTAAGCTAAAAGCATGGAGGTAAAGGTTAGGAATTAAAACTCTATACTGAGAAAATGGCAATATCATTTGAGACAATCGTTCAGGTGAGGCTGCGATAATATATGCGTCCCTGCATTGTATGCTGTGACGAATGGCCTAAAATATTTATTTAAACTGTTAATTTTGTAAAAATTAGTGACGCAATGTAAATTAGAACTGAAACAATAAAGAATATTCCTGCGTATTCAAAATTATTTTGCCTTTTAATTTATTTTTATCTCCCTATGTTCTGAACTCTGTCCTACAACTGTGAAGAAGAAATGATTAATTATACTTATAATTAAGGAATCTTATATTAAAAATTATCAAAACTACATATACTGAATACTATGTCTTTCTGTTGTGTCAAATGAAAACAAAGTGCGCTTTAGACACTAGCGACACCTAGATATAATTCTCTAAGCAATTTTCAAGCGTTTCATGTATGGGAATTATTATCTCCTCTCTCTTACTCCATGGCTGAAAGTAACAGATCATTTTCACCTACGTCACTCGCCCTCTCTATCAGTGGCGAAACGTGAAGAGAATCTGGGTAGACAGTGTCTACCCAAACAACCCCACTTTAATTATAAATGCATTATTCGAAACTATTTTTTCATTTATTTTGGGACACACTGTATATATATATATATATATATATATATATATATATATATATATATATATATATATATATATATATATATATATACAGGGTGTTTCAAATATAAAGGAACAAACTCTAAGGGGTGATAAAACACATCGATGCAAACACTTTTCGTTATCGTCAAAGAATGCATAGTCGCAAGTTAAGCAATTAGGTGTTAGACGGAGCTTTCTATTTATCCATACATACTGTCTTCTTTCATAACGGAAAAACATATAAAAGTGGTGGGTTTTGCTCGCATTGTCATTAGCGACTTGGAATGGATCAGTACGAATGAGGAGAAGGTGGATATGTATTTCGTCTACAGCCTGGCCAACGGTAATGGAAGGGAAGTTCAAAAGCTTTTACCGAGAGTGCTTCTCCCAACAGTCATGTGCCGGAATACAGAATGTTCTATCGTTTGCACCGGCAACTGGCCGAAAGGGAAGCATTCATTGCCGCTGTGCATGATACAGGTCGTGGAAGAAGGGTCAGAACGACGGACATGTTAAAAGAGTTTTTACGTCATGTAGAAGATCATCCAGACACCAGCTGAAGACTGTAGCACAAGTGTACCACATACTGTGGTGTGTATGTTTTACACCAGGTAGATGTTTAAAAGTCGGAACTTGGAGCAAATCATTTTGATATTTCGTAACCTTTTTTTTGGAAGGGGTTTTTTGTTTTTGTACTTGACCTGGAGTTTCTTTTTTTTACTTTCCTTATATACATAATGTATAAGGAAAGTATTGTGACGGGGTCGAAAATTCGAATTCGAGTTTTCGACGGGAGAGCACGTTTCAAGCATCCCTGATCACGAATCAAATATATTTGAAGTGATGTCTGTGTGTGTGTGTGTGAAAGTATGTGTGTGTGTGTGTGTGTGTGTGTGTGTCAGTGAGTCAGTGGAGACGATAACTGACGAACGAATGAACCGAATCGAACCAAATTTGGTACAAAAATCACAATCCAAAAACACTGGAAGCCTATTGTTTTTATACGCAATCGAATGTTCAGAACCCCTCTAAATTTTCGAATAAAATTTTGAAAAAATTGTCAAAAAATCAAAACCACTAATAAAGTTACGCAAATAGACATTTCTTATGTGATTTTTCATTAGAAAACGATTGACATAAATTTTAGAACGCTAACATGAACCGCTTTCGAGATATTGCACATTTTTCAAAAATATTATCAAAAAGTCATATAAAATGAAAAAAAATATATTTCCTATTGAGAAACATGTTCACTTTTCATATGTAATACCATGCGATAAATTGGGTGACATCATTCTCGTGGATCTAGCTCATTCCTTTCATGAAAAAAGATACTTTGAATAATACTTTTGTATTTGAACGCCAATAGTCATTTATCAGCTGTAAGAACAACTTATTTCTTCGTCCATAACGCTTGGCGAGATTTTGGCGACGGATTTGGCGGAATGTCGCCAACTTGGCAACTTTTTGAAATGTTGCCAAATTAATGAAAATCTCGCCAAATGGATAAAAATGACGCTAAATCAGTGAAAATGACGACTAATTGTCGAAAATTCAATATCTTGGAAAGAATATTAGTATCTAATATAAGAAAAACCTATTTTTTTACTGTAAAAGTAGTAAATTCATTACATTATATAAGGAAAGTCATGTGTTGCCCACATCAGATTTTTTTTTGTCATGAAGTGATGTTTTTATGACATGTATTCCCATTTATTAGTATAACGGCTAAGTCATGCGTGACGTTACAAAAGAAAACATTTATTGTTATATGCATACTTACAAAAATTATTTGTTAACATTTGCATACTCACGTGCTTGTTTCACGATATCTTCAGAGTAGTAATCTGCAAAACTGTGCAACCAGGTTCGTATCGGAAGATCATGCAAGAGGGCGGCCATTGCGATGAGGAATGATGTTCCTAGAGAGAAAGATAAACTTTAATTAACACTTTGATAAACATTATTATTATTATTATTATTATTATTATTATTATTACTATTATTATTAATACTATTGTGACGAACCCGTCACATTTTCAAACCTATTTCAGCCATTTTCAGAACAGTTTCAGAGTTCATACACCTTAAGACCGCCTGCATTGCAGTTTTTGGAAAACAAGGCTATAAAACTCTGTCATCACAGTCTGATTTCGGAGAAATGCACCCAATTTGAGCCGTCATCAGAGAAGGGAGAACTAATCCCAGAGGGGGACGTTAGGTGGTCTAGGATATGCAGAGCTTGGAAAAAGACATTCCAGAGCTTTGTCAGGGTGGTCCTCAGATTTTGGACCAGAATATATCCACGAAAGAGACGCTTTTCGAGAGAGGCGAGACAATTTTCGTAGAGGCAGGTCGCACGTTTGGTGCTCCTGATGCACAGGTTCTCGCCCTCACCGGAATGTTTTCTGTAACCTTTTTGATATTCCTTGTCATGCTTTAATAAAAGCTTATTTTCTTTAACAACGATGCCTGTTTTATCCAGACTTGGAGAAAGTCGATATTTTCATGATATTTTCACAGATTCGGACTCACGAATTCAGAAGGAAACGGTTACTGGTATTTAGGTCGGCACATTCCACTTTATGTGCGCGGACCGGAATAACGCTACTGAGTCAACAACCATACAGAGTATCCAGCAGCACTGAATCAGTAATCATTACAAAAATGGTATCCAGCGACGGCATGCGTTACAAAATGATGGCGAACGGAGGGATTCGTTATAACTATTATTATTATTATTACTATTATTATTATTATTACTATTATCACTTTCCTTATATACATAATGTATAAGGAAAGTATTGTGACGGGGTCGAAAATTCGAATTCGAGTTTTCGACGGGAGAGCACGTTTCAAGCATCCCTGATCACGAATCGAACATTTTTGAAGTGATGTCTGTGTGTGTGTGTGTCAGTGGGTCTGTGGAGACGATAACTGACGAACGAATGAACCGATTTGAACCGAATTTGGTACAAAAATCACAATCTGTAAACACTGGAAGCTTATTGTTTTTGTACGCAATCGAATGTTCAGAACCCCCCTAAATTTTCGAATGAAATTTTGAAAAAATCGTCAAAAAATCAAAACCACTAATAAGGTTGCGCAAATAGACATTTCTTATGTAATTTTTCATTAGAAAACGATTGACATAAATTTTAGAACGCTAACATGAGCCGTTCTCGAGATATATGTTTAAACTATACATGGATCGCATAAGCACCCCGAAGCCCCCAATGTAGAGCACCCCCAAATATGAAAGCCTGGCGCCACCTATGCCTGTTTCTGCATTTTCATAAGTCGCTTGCCATTCTTGAAATGTTTGTCGTTGGCGCAGCTTTTTAATGTGTTTTTGTGGAAGTGGTATAGGGATCTATGGGTGGTCTATATTGTTAGCCGCTGTACGTGCTGGTGTGTCTTCAAGTTCTCTGCCTATGATATCTCTGCACGCTGGTATCCAATTAATATGTAGATATTTGTTTGGATATTGATAAACATTGAAAATCCAACGGTTACAAACCAAGGCCGTAGGCAGACAAGGGCCTGAGAAATCTAATCTTCCTCCACGAGGATTACTCAGCACCCCCCTCCCAGGACCACCCATAAGGAAGTATGAACACCACTAAAGTTCATAAAGGACACCACTAAAGTTCCACTAAAGTTCATATGAACTTTAAGTGGAACACCACTTAAAGTTCATAGGGACACCGGACCACCAATATTTTCTTCTGGGGGCTGGAGAAGACATGAAAAATTCACATAAAATGAGAAAATTAAATATAGAGGGGGATGGGTCCATGATAAATACTTATAAAAGATCCACAATTTATATTAGAGACTCTGAACCCCTTGATAAAAAGTATTCAATTTTTAGAAGTGATATGAAATGTCATTCATTATGTCATCCAAATTTTGCATGAAATATTTCTTTTTGAGAATTCTTTATAAATTACTTCGTTTTGCATAGTGCAGTAAAATATATTTTAATTTAGCTGAATGTGTGGTTATACTAATGATTATGAATTTATTTACATATTTCATTTAAAAATATTTAAAAGTTTTAAAAACTAAATTTCAAATACTTTTGTATTATTACGAAGTTCACTGTTTATATATATATATATATATATATATATATATATATATATATATATATATATATATAAGAAGAAAAGTATGTATGTATGTATGTATGTATGTATGATCCACCATAACTGGAGAACGGCTAAACCGAATTTCATGAAATTTGGTAAGTAGTCTTGAAATCGCCCCATTTAAAACATAGGCCATGCTTCGAGTTTCTACGGCCAGTGGTTCTCGAGATATTAGTAAAAAACGACACTTTTTTGTTTGTCTCATCATCACGGGAAAACGGCTGAACCAAATGTAATGAAATTTAGTGGGTAGCTTTGAAATAGCCTTCCATAAATTTAGTCCAAGTTCCGAGTTTCTAAGACCAGGGGTTGTCGAGACATTGATGGAAAACGAAACTTTTTCCTAGGAGTTCTACTCTCTAACTCCATGATTCCCAACAAAAAAGATTGGAAATAGTTGGTTCAAAACGTGAAAATCAATTAAATCTCTTAGTTTTGTGGGCGTTATTGAACGTATTAGTCACTTTTGAAAATCGCAAGTTTGAGATATGAATTTAAATGGAAACTATCACTATGGTTTATTTCTTACAGGCTTACTCATCAACGAAAAGTATTAAGAAATCACAAGAAAGATCAATCATGCATAAAGCATTGATTATGAAACACTTTCCAACTTTAATTTTATTTAAACATCTCTAAAATGCGATACATTTAGCAGTAATATATCACAATCGGCCCTATATGTTCCGGTGTAATTTTTATCATAGTTTTGCATGGTAAATCCTGAGCAACGCCGGGTAATTGCTGCTAGTACATTATATAGTCAAAATCAACTTATGAGTAGTTTATTATAGGGTTATTATAATAGTATAGTAGCAGTTATAGCAGTTATGCGTTAACTTGTATTAACTTTTAGAAAATTTCTTCAATTAATTGATAGCTTCAAACTATTTGTTACATATAATTTATATGGATTTAAATATATAATGACAAATAAAGTTTACAGATGCTAATGATTAATAGGCTTTGTAGTGCATAAACTTAGACTCAATAGCACAAAATAATAGTGGCCTCCAATAATAATATATATTCAGTATTTAGATTTTTAATAGAACAATTTATTTAACGACTGCAATTTAATATTTTTGTGCATCTCCTCCCCCTCGGCAATAAAAAGTAGTAAATGGGAATAAGTTGGGGATGTTGTGGGTGACGATAGTGCAAACTTCCTAGGGAAAGTTTTCCACATTTTTAATCTAAATATTATTCTTTTTAAATTTTTCTACAAGAATTGCTTTATAATATAGCTTAAACAGTATATGAAATCAAAATATATAATACATATTGAGTTCTGTATTGAAGTCGACAGATACTTTGAGACTCATACCACTTCAACATCCCAGCTGAATGACAGAAAGGAATATTCCCTGAAATAATGAGCTCATATATCTTCTGTGAAAAGTTCTGGAAAAAGCACGTAATTTCATGAGATTATTAATCAACAGAATTCGAATCGTTTCCAGAACTCGCCAAGAGCCACCAAGTTAGCGATATTTTGCGAAATTCGCTACCAAGGTCGACGATTTTGTCACCAAGGAGAAGTAGCCTAGACCTTTAAATTACAATAATGAATTTCTCTTACTTATTCATAGAAATATAATGTCACTTTCGTTACATACCTCCACTTCCGTATCCTCTAAGTCACATTGCTTTCAAAATTGTAAAGAGCCTTGCTGTCCCAACCGGAAATCGAACCCTGGATCTCCGACGCTCTGCCGTTGAGCTACTGAAACGAAATTGCAAGCTCTTATCGTCGAAGTGGACTCTGCATTCTCCACCCTCTAATGTCGGATTGGCTGGCAACAGACAATGTAACTGACCCCCTCCTGCTATTTTTACCTCAGGTTAGCATCCAGCTACTACTATTTTTACCCAGGTTAGTATCCCGAGTGGTCGTTGGCCTCTCAATTTGAAATCGGTGCTCTTCCAGAGTCCACTGAATCCGTACTAGTCGTACTGGGATCACTTTCAGACCTCCGACATCTTTGAACTAGACTCTGCAAGATTCACTGTACCCTAGTCCTGTAAGGTGTTTCACATCAAAAAAGTTCGTAGTGAAATCCCTCTTCAGGACTGTTTGCCCCCCCCCCCCCCCATCCAGTCCCTCTTGGATTTTGTATCTAACTACATCCCTATTACAAACACGAGATTTTTTCCTACTCATTGGCGAAATTATTGTTGCAAATACCCAATCTCTATATTCTAGCTGTAAACAATATATTTCCTAGTTGGAAAGCAACATTTACAGGTACCAATCAGGAAAGTCGCTTGACCACAGCGATAAATTTAGCAAAAATATCGCCAGCTTGGAGACTTTTAAAGAACTTGGTGATATTGAGAATCTAAGGGCTGGGTCAAGAATTTTCCGAGTTACGTAGATTTTATTCAGGAACCTTCCCCATTGGGTATATGAAGAAAGAGGTATATTTTAGGAACCACCTCGCCACGTTTTCGTGTCCCAGTCGTAACTAGCAACTGTATATTATACTTGATAAACCCCGATTTCAAGGGGCATGTAGCTCAGATTCCAAGAAAGCAAAATACTTGATTTCTTATTATCTGAGCAAAAGAAAGGAAATATACATAAATTATAATTAGTGCGGTGCAGTGGCACCCGAGAAAAAAGAACTTTAAAATGAAACTTTTCACGATTATTGTTCCAACCATTTTCCTCCTTCCGTATTGATGGACCTACAACCGTAACTACTAAATCGATTTTAATGATGTTTCATTTTGTGTGTTCTGATAGCAAGATAGAAACATTTTTTTTAAACTTGATAATACATTTGATTTAGAATTTCCAAAATAGAAATAAACATGATTTTTCTGCCTTTTCCTTCAGTGTTGACTGGATTTACAGCCCAAACTACTAAACTGATTGTAGTCGATAATGACTTCTTTGTATGTTTTGGTGGGAGGCATATACTTTTCTTTAAAAATTTTATACGTTCGATTTAAAATTTCAAACAACATTGAAAAAACCTGGACACACGGTGCTCGGCAGTAGAAGTTCAATTTGTAATGACTTCCATCTCACTGTTATATAGTCAAACTTCTATCTCACTGTTACATAATGAAACTTCTATCTCACTGTTACATAATCAAACTTATATCTCACTGTTACATAATCAAACTTCTATCTCACTGTTACATAATCAAACTTCTATTTCACTGTTACATAATCAAACTTATATCTCGCTGTTATATAATCAAACTTCTATCTCACTGTTACATAATCAAACTTCTATCTCACTGTTACATAATCAAACTTCTATCTCACTATTACATCACAAACCCCGCCTGTAAGGAATGTTGCCCAAAATTTGAAAAGCACTCTCATTGCAAATAAATAACAGCAGGCATACCGGTATAGCACTTATTATGCATTCCTCCGCATGGAATGACCGTTATCTGCAATTAAAGTTGCAAAAATCCTGGGAATTTTGAGAAGAGAGAATAAATTCTGGAATTTGGGGGAATAAATCGGGAATTTTGAAAGCACTGGAAACTTTCATGGGAATAAACTAATTAATGTGTTTTTTTATGCTCTGATTAATCCGGCGCTTTACGCAGTTCATCATCTCAAAAATAAAAAACATCCCGATAAATGCAAGAAACAAAAATATTTTTCCAAAATAGTTATAAAATCTCCAAATGGTTTGTGCCATGTTCCCGCAGGACAGAAGCTATACTTTCAGGTCTACAGTACCCTGTTAAAGGATCTTAACAGAAAATTTTCATACTGCATAAGCGGAGCGCTAATAGCAATATATAAATATCGGAAGAAGACGGTTCTCAGTCAGAAAATTTTAGAGATTTCAAAATATGACCTTTTTAATAATTTTATAAAATATCCTAAATTTTTCATCTTGATTGTGGAGGTGGGGAGGTGAGGGGGAATACCGCCATTCCTTAGAAAACTTGACCATAAAATCTAAGCTCTAATGCAAGATTGTCCAACTAGTTCTCGAACTAGGCTAATGCTTATACAGCATATTTAAAATTAACTAAATTTCTAAAATTTATTTGAAAAATAAACAATTGTAATAAAATGTCATGCTTAAATATTGCTCTAATAACTTCCAAAGGCAGAAAAAATATTTGAGTCGAAAATTTTGTTCTGTATTTTATAGAAGTTGAATAGCATTGTATAAAACGTTAAAAATTAGAATGAGAAAAATGTTAAATATGTGTTGATATCATTGCTTTTTTTCATTTTGGCTTTTAGAGGATTAATTCATACACATAAAAAGTGTTATTCAGTCTGCACGAAATAAAATAACTTAATAAGAATAGTCTTTACATTCAAACTCTTCAATTTTATTCAAACAATTAGCGTCATTGGAACAAACAAGTTTAATCATTATGAAAGGAATATATCCGCTAAATCTCAACAACAAACACTGAAAATCTTTCAATAAAAAACTTTTTTACTTTCCCTGCAATACATGGTAATGTATAGGGAAAGTATTGGAATCGTGCCGAAAATCGCACCTCGAGTTTTCGACGGATCTACACGTTTCGAGACCTCTAGAATACGAAAAAACTATTTTTAGCGTGACGTCTGTGTGTGTGTCTGTGTGTCTGTCTGCGTGTCTGTCTGTGTGTTTGTGTGTCTGTCTGTGCAGATTTTGTATCCACTCTAACTAAAAAACTAATGGACCAAATTTCATAAAATTTGATAGGTAAGTCACTTGTGGGCGAATCTGGTGCTGATTAGATTTGGATTCGATTCCGAATAAAAGAACCCGCCTTTTTTTGCGAAATGGCCCTCAAAAACTTGTATCCACTCTAGCTAAAAATTTAATGGACCGAATTTCACAAAATTTGATGGATAAATCGCGTGTGGGTCACCCTGGTGCTGATTAGATTTTGGTATGATTCGGATAAAAATAACCTGCCTTTTTTTGCAAAATGGCCCGCATAAATCGACAAAATCTAAAATAAAAAAACTACGTATGCTGAAATATATCCCTTAAATACTTTTTTTATACATAATTTTTATACATCATTTTTTATACACCATTTTTAACGAAGAAAAGAATAAAACCAACTCCATTACACTAAGACGTGCCGTTCTCGAGATATTTTCGTTTTTTCGTTTTTTCTCTACGCCACCTTTGAAAATGAGTCCAGTTACCAAATGAGAACGAAAATAGAATTTTAATAGTGAATTAAATTTAATTAAAATAAAGAGAATGTGTATATAAAAGTCTGTAGGGAAAGTCATGTGCTGCCCACATCAGATTTTTTTATACTGCACAAATTTCACTTTCGTACTGCACAAATAAGTGTGCTATTAGACGTTGAAAAATTACCCTAAATCCTAATTAGTTGTCCCACGAAATGTTCCGCACGGGTAGAATGTCTGTTCATTATCACAAAGCCTGCCTGCACGAAAATGTTCCCAAAAATTTGGGAAAATATTCTCATTGCAAATAAGTAACAACATGCATATATGCCGGTATCGCACTTATTATGCGTTCCTCAGCATGGAAAGACCGTTATTTGTAATTAGAGTTTCAAAAATCCCGGGAATTTTGAGAAGCGATAATAAACCGGGGGATTTTGAGATGCGGGAATCCGGAATTTTGAAAAGAGGGAATAACGCCGTGAATTTTGGGGAATAAACCAGGAATTTTGGAAACATTGGAAACTTTGATGGGAATAAATTAATTTATACTCTCCTTAAATGTTGTATAAAGGGCCAATTAATCCGGCGCTTTACGCAGTTTAAATCTTAATGATCGATCACCATTTAGATAAATTTGCTAAATGTTTGGATTAGCTTAAAGATAAAGCCTTTATCTTGAATTGATAAATTGAAATTTTGTCAAAAATGGGCAAGTTATACTAGTCACAAAATTATTAAAGTGTTATTGGAACTAATACAAATTGCTTATTATCGTTCAATATTAAATGAATATGAATGAATTAATGACTTTGTAATAAGTATTTTATCCTTCCAAGTGTTTTTGCTGTTAAAATATTTACAAATTAAATTACAATTTATGTATGAAATGAATTTTCATTGTTATATGTAATAAGAAAGTGACATATTTTTCTTGAATCTAACAATTCTCTCTCAATTTCTTATGCTTCAACCATTTACAATTCCAAATACAAGAAATAAATATATTACTTTTTTAGAAACCTTCAAAATTTCCAGGGTTTTTCGTTTTTTTTTTTGTTTGTTTGTTTGTTTTTTCTTTCCCCCTTCAAAAACCCGCTTTATTCCCGAGAATAAATCGGGTAATCAATTTTTACCGTCTTTCCAACTCTATTTGCAATGGCAGTATAAGAAGCATGCCAATTACAGTTGATGGCTATTCCCAAATTTTGATGAACGCCCTTTTCAAGTTCGTTTTGCTCTTATGGACTTGTTCTTTGGAGGTTCTTGACTTCTGAGTTAAATTATATATGAATTTGATGTCGGCTTATGTAGAAGAACTGAAATTGTTAGTTACCATATAGCAATTCGCAAAAATCGTGGATAAGTTTCTTGCTGCCATTGCAACAAGTAACTAGAAGCTATTCCATGTTTACCAGCGCAGAATCGGTTCATGGATGCTGTTATCTGCATTGCGGATATCTTTCAAAATAAAATGTTTATACTTGCGACTTTGTTGTCTTTCAAAAACAAAACGACTCATTTTCCCGAAGTCTGCTTTATTAATAAAGATATCTCAAGAAAATGTTTTACAGTATTGCAGGACAAGCAAACAGCAATTAAACATTATAATATAAGATTAAAACGATAAGTATAGTATAGTTTCTCCCCCGCGAGACATTTTTCAAAAACGAAATGGCAACAACTTACCCGAGAGAAGTTCTAGATGTTCTTCGCACAGTTGCGGTGGATAGAAAGATTCATGTGTAAAAATCACTTACCAAAAATCTACGTACTTTGAGATATTGCTTTATTTCCACTACTTCCTTATTAGAAAATAATGGTTAAAACTGTCGTATTAGGTACCATGGGCGTGGCATGAATTAGGGTCTGGGCGGTTTTCGGAAAAAGCAAAGCGGAAAAGTTCCAGAAAATAGTTTAATGGCAGTTCATACCGTTCTACGCGCATGTTTGCTATAAATTTCCACAAATTTCTCAGTAGAAACGTCATAAGATAGAGCTTTCGATTTCGAATTCTTTTGATGCACTTTAAAAGAAAATCTGATGTAATCAGCGCATGAATTTCCCTACGTAATGAAATGTATTTCAAATCAAGAATATTAATTCCACATGGATTATCAAAGAAATTGAACTTCAGTTTCCAAAATATTGATTTTTCATTGGGGTTAATTTCGTTAAAGAAGCGCCATTTTTGTCCGAATTGTTGGCAACTTCAGAAAGTCACTTTGACAATACTTCACCAAATGCATTGTCAATTTCTCAAATTGTCACCAAGTGTTACAAACAGGCAAACTTAGAAATGAACTTTACTTATACAGCATTATACAGCATTACCGATCGTTTGATTTCCAATCCAACGATGACTTCTATCTGCTGTGAATATATCTAGCTAGAATGATAGAGCCACAAGAATGATGTCAATAAATTTGTCCCATAATACATATTGTATATGGTATATGTCTATTTTTTATATGGAATATCCACCTATTTAGCGATACATTTTTCATTTTTATGCAACTTTAATTTATACGAGAACGTGCTATACCTCAAGAACGGTTCCTGCTGATTTTCTAAAATCGTTTTCTAATGGAAAAATTACGCATGAAATGATTATTTATTTAACACTATTAAAAGTTCTTATTTTTTATTGATTGTTTTCAAAAATTCATTAGAAAATTGAAAGGGAGGCTTTTGAACATTTGATCGCGTTGGAAATCAATAGGATTTCAAAATTCTTTTATCATAATAATCGAACCAAATGTATTTCGAAATACTCCATTCGTTCATGAGATGCGACCCACAGATACATACACTATCATATACACTAGCATACATCTATACACACTCACACATACACGGACATCATCTCAAAAACTTTTAATTGGAGTTCGGGGACACTTGAGACCAATGTTTTTCACAGGACTTTTTGGCCTGGGGGGGATGAAATTTTAAGGGGTTAGGTTTTCTATTTGCCCTATATAAATACATATAAATGCTGTGTCATATAAATAGAAACTAAGTTATCATAAAATGTCTCCGGTGGGAACGAATACTCGTCTCCGGGGTAACTTCGGCCCCCTGGAGGTATGCCTGAAAGAGGTACTGTTTGAGACTTGCATTTCCGTCGAAAACTCGACTGCGAATTTTCGACCCCATTGCAATATTTTCCCTACACGTTGTGCTCTGTATGTAGAGGACAGTAATAAAATGGCGATACATTTTCGATGCCTTGATATCTTTAAAAAATTATGTAATAAACAACCTAACCAAATCAAAGATAAAATGTCTTAAGTATGAGTCTCCATACAAATATATCGTAGAGTATACTGCACTCCCTCATATGTCCTTGGGCATCCATTTAACTTTCGATCAAAGTGTTCTAGAGCTTTTGAACCATTTGTACTATAGACATATACTTACAATTGGAAAATTGTTTTAAATCGTAAGAAGAATTATTCTGAAACACACTCAAAAACAGTGTAACATATTATTAGCATAAAATTACAGAATATAACTGTGGCGGGGCTGCAGCATTGTATCACTCACTGCTGCGAAAGACATCCCAAAATATTCCCTCGGCCTTGAAGAATTCTTTTGGGCCTGGTGGCATAGCGCGGGATCAGTAATCTAAAGGTTCCGAGTTCGAACCTATCCCCCCCCCTCACCTTAAGGGATCTACGATCCCCCACAGTGGAGTGTGTGACAGCAGTCACCTCTGCTCCAGCCAAAGACATCAATCGAAGATGCTGGTAATCAGTGCCAGAATTATAAGTTCGGATCCTTTTGGTCTAACCCTAAAATGTCGGTCTTGTAAACTCCTGGTTTCGAGTTCGAATCTGGCTCAGGACCGACATCATCAATTCCTACATAACTTTTTATATAACCATCTTAATGAACAAAATTCGATTACTGAAAAAATTTGCATGAAATCTGGAGTCAAAGAAAAAAAAATAAAAATAAATAAATAAATAAAAATTAACAGTTCTAAGTGAAAAACTCGCGATGATATTCATGAAACAAATTTTTAGAGTCTGTATATCAATTGAATAGTGGTTTGTTGCAAAAACTAGTAATCAAAGTACATTAAAGCCGTATTTGTGAGGAGTCTCTAAATTCTTTTGAAAATGGCTTGATGAAAGAGAGCCTGGTTCTTTGGTGCAAGTCAAGATTTATTTTTATTCCCCTTTGATTTTATTAGATATAGACTCTAAACTAACTGATTAGTATTACATAAAAGTTTATAAATATATTTCATGTCATTTGGCATTTTTGATACAAAGGCACCGTATAAAAGATTAGATTTCGTATTTTTATGCAAATACCTCCTCCAGTTTTGAAATTACCCAGACCGTCCGACCTACCCGGAGGTGTAAGGTATCTGTTTGGACGACCGGAACAGTGTCACCCAATTTAGACCAGAACCCAGTGGGGCGCACACTCAGGGCCAGTATCCTCCTTCCCCTACCAACAGCCTCTCGAAAATATCCAATTGGAAATATATGCCTAGCACTAAAGGTACAAAAATTAAAAGCCGTCATTCTTTTTTAGACACTCTGTATAATCCCAGTATTAATTTAGTACTCTCTGTATTAACTTACTACGCTATTAACTTAGCACTAATAACTAAATTAATTTTTCACACTTCAAACACCCAGCCATAAGCATAAATATCTGTCCTAAGGTAACTTCCTTTTTAGGACACGCCCGGTAAGAGCGCGAAAAAGAATGAGGCCGTGAGTATAACAAACATTAATTTATTTACACTATATAAATATTTACAACATTATTGATTCAAAGTATTTAAAAGACCACTTCTCATATTCAAATGGGATGAATACCAATTTTAGATAAGCAATTAAACAAATACAAAAGTATATGTAGTCTCATAGACTAAAGTTGAAAGATGGTAAATAAAAATTAAATGCAACAAAATCCCTATGAAATATTTAAATATCCTTAACCCGGAGAGAGAAGTAAAAGATACAAATCAGGCACAGGCCCTTAAATGAGTAACTCACCGAGCATTCGCTGAATGAAGAACAGCCTCTCATGGTTGAGGACAATGCTGGGGAGTATGACTTTTCTCACTCACAACACAAAACCTTCTCTCGCTCCTTTTTTTAAATTCTCAAAAAACTCTCTCTCTCCAAGATTTTAAAACACGCCCCTGAGGCGCATACAAACATCCCATTGGATTCAGGGTCTTAACCCCTTGACCCCAAAGCATCGCCATTGACTTTTAGACCCCCAGAAACAAAAGCCCCTTTTCAAGCCCCTGCGAAACCGATACTCTTTCGGCCAACTAATTCAAACCAGCCGAGAACCCTATGTCCCGTCCGAAAAGGACGCCCGTTAAAATCTTTCGGTTCGAATACGAGATCTAAAGAAACTTCGACATCCTGGTTTTCTATTTCGAGTGCAGATGGCCGAACGAAAAGGCTGACCCCCAAAAATAAATAAGAAGACTCTAGGTCGCATTCCCGAAAATATTGGCTCATGGGTTTACCATGCGACAATATCTACAGCACACACAAATATGGACATATTCGACAGCGTTCAAAACATATTTAAGAGGTATGGTCCATTTTCGCTATGGAATATCGTCCTAATAGAGCAATAGATAAACAGATCACTGGGCAAGCTTGGTTCAAAATCAAACAATCCACGGTTCGAATTTTGATCAGGACATCAGTTTTAATTTTGATGGTTATAAGTGAATCACTGAAATTTCAAAAAGACCGAACATCATTTTTAAGGAGTCTGCGATCTACAGCAGCAATTTTTCAACTTCCGAGTGGTACGATGAACAGGATGCTACCTATTATTAAAAAAAAAACAAGAGGAATGGGACTGTCGTACAAATCAGAAATTGCGCAGTTAAAATCTCATACGAACCAATACATAATTCCCTCAACAAGCTATTAAATTCGTGAATGATTTCCATAGCAACAAAATTAATTTTGAATACAAATTTAGAATTTTTTTATTGAAGTATTAAAACCCTCAATGATTTCCATAGCAACAGAATTCATTTTGAATACGAATTTAAATTTTTTTATTTAAATATTAAAATGCTCAATGATTTCTATAGCAACAGAATGCATTTTGAATACGAATTTAGAATTTTTTTAATTGAAATATTAAAACCCTCAATGATTTCCATAGCAACAGAATTCATTTTGAACACGAATTTAGAATTTTTTTATTGAAATATTAAAACCCTCAATGCAACAGAATTCATTTTGATTACACATTAAGAATTTTTTTATTGAAATATTAAAACCCTTAATGAATTCCATAGCAACAGAATTCGTTATGAATACGCATTTAGAATTTTTTTTATTGAAATATTAAAACCCTCAATGATTTCCATAGCAACAGAATTCATTTTGAATACACATTTAGAATTTTTTTATTGAAATATTAAAACCCTCAATGATTTCCATAGCAACAGAATTCATTTTGAATACGAATTTAAATTTTTTTTATTGAAGTATTAAAATCCTCAATGATTTCTATAGCAACAGAATGCATTTTGAATACGAATTTAGAATTTTTTTATTGAAATATTAAAACCCTCAATGATTTCCATAGCAACAGAATTCATTTTGAATACGAATTTAGAATTTTTTTTATTGAAATATTAAAACCCTCAATGCAACAGAATTCATTTTGATTACACATTTAGAATTTTTTGTTGAAATATTAAAACCCTTAATGAATTCCATAGCAACAGAATTCGTTAGGAATACGAATTAAAAAAATTTTTTATTGAAATATTAAAACCCTCAATGATTTCCATAGCAACAGAATTCATTTTGAATACGAATTTAGAATTTTTTTTATTGAAATAATAAAACCCTCAATGATTTCCAAAGCAGCAGAATTCATTTTGAATAGAAATTTAAAATTTTTTTAATTGAAATATTAAAACCCTCAATGATTTCCGTAGCAACAGAATTCATCTTGAATACGAATTTAAATTTTTTTTATTGAAATATTAAAATCCTCAATGATTTCTATAGCAACAGAATTCATTTTTAATACGAATTTAGAATTTAGAATTTGTTTATTGAAATATTAAAACCTTCAATGATTTCTATAGCAACAGAATTCATTTTGAATACGAATTTAGAATTTTTTTTATTGAAATATTAAAACCCTCAATGCAACAGAATCATTTTGAACACACATTTAGAATTTTTTTATTGAAATATTAAAACCTTTTATGAATTCCATAGCAACAGAATTCGTTATGAATACGAATTTAGAATTTTTTTTATTGAAATATTAAAACCCTCAATGCAACAGAATTCATTTTGAATACACATTTAGAATTTTTTTATTGAAATATTAAAACCCTTTCTGAATTCCATAGCAACAGAATTCGTTGTGAATACGAATTTATAATTTTTTTTATTGAACTATTAAAACCCTCAATGATTTCCATAGCAACAGAATTCATTTTGAATAGACATTTAGAATTTTTTTTATTGAAATTTTAAAACCCTCAATGGATTCATTGCAACAGAATTCGTTTTGAATACGAATTTAGAAATTTTTTTTATTGAAATATTAAAACCCTCAATAATTTCCATAGCAACAGAATTCATTTTGAATACGAATTTAGAATTTTTTTTATAGAAATAGTAAAACCCTCAATGATTTCCAAAGCAACAGAATTCATATTGAATAGAAATTTAGAATTTTTTGATTGAAATATTTAAACCCTCAATGAATTCCATGGCAACAGAATTCATTTTGAATACGAATTTAAAATTTTTTTATTGAAATATTAAAACCCTCAATGGATTCCATAGCAACAGAATTTCCTTTTGAATATGAGTTTAGAATTTTTTTTTAATTGAAATATTAAGACCGGGAATTCTTTCCATAGCAACTCATTTTGAATATCTATTTAGAATACTTTTTTGTTGAAACATTAAAACCGTGAATATCATTTTTAATTTTAATTAAAAGAACCGGTTGATTTGATTTTAAATCATCGATTAAATAAACTTTAGTCTTTAATTATTAATAACGTTTAATAAATGAACTTTTTAACTTTTCGGAGGTTTACGGTTATTCATATACCTTATGGTTATACTTTATGGTTAAACCTTATGGTTTATGATTATATCTTATGGTTATTCATATACCTCTCCATAGAGTCAAGTTATCTTTACCACAAAGCTTGCTGTGATCAGAAAAGTTCGCTAAGTCACAGAGTTCATCTACTTAATGCTATTCATAATTAAATACTTAAAGTTTGCATTTTGAAATCGATGTTTTAAGTTCATATCATTAAATTAAAAAAATTTTATTAATTTTCTTTCGTATTGCTATAAAAAATCTGATGTGGTCCGCATATGACTTTTCCTACAGACTCAAATTCATTTTCTCTTTATTTCTTTACTAATTCATTAAATTGAATTTATTTGCACAAAATAACACGAAAATTATTTGAAATTACCCTGAATTTGCACTTTTAATTTAATTTTCGTTTTCATTTGGTAGCTGGACGTATTTTCGAAGGCGGCGTATTTGAAATAAAAAATACTAAAATATCTCGAGAACGGCTAGTCCTATTCTAACGGGATTGATCTTATTATTATCAAAATTGCAGACATGGCATTACATTGGCGTCCATGGACGCCAATGTCTGCAAATGGAGATCGAACTGTTTGGGATAGGGTATGTCAAATACCTGTCTTTTTGATAAGTTCTTCGTTCGGGATTGACGCTGTTCCACCCGTAAACAAAAGGTCAAAGCTTTCTAAAATAAAATTTCAGGATTTGTATGTTTTGTTTCAAAAAGTCCGATATTCTTTAAATATACTTGAAAAGCCCCGTAATTTGGACTTTTTTTTTTCATACTTAGCACAACTGAATAGAAATAAATTGCATTTCGCTCACTTTTACGATCTGTTTGCGTCATTGAACTTGAGACAAGGGGGGAAAAATCCTCCCATAACGATCTAACTAACTTCCTTGAGTATATCATAAAATTGCGTCGCTTTATTGCTGTATAGATGACCTTTAAATACACTGGCAGTATCTTCATCTTCTTCTTGCAAAACAAAAGCAGATGCTCGACTTTCTGTTTTTTTCTCTGTCTGTGTATGTTTGCCATCTGTAGAGGAAAATCAAAACTTAAGACAGCGACGAAATTCGGTACAGAGGAACTTCGGTTCCTCGGACAATGCGGCTGGTCTAGGCAAGATTTTTCTGAAATTCGAATTTTAGTATTTCAGTTATTCTATGTTAACGTCGTTTGTTTCCAGCATCGATTATTTTACTTTCCCTGCAATGCTTGGTAATGTATAGGGAAAGTAGTAGAATCGTGTCGAAAATCGCAATTCGAGTTTTTGACGAATCTACGCGTTTTGGGACATCTAGAACACGAAAAATCTATTTATAGCTTGACGTCTGTGTGTGCGTGTCCGTGCGTCTGTCTGTGCAATGTATGTATCCACTCCAACTCAAAAACTGATGGACCAAAATTTTATAAGGAAGTCATTTGTGGATGATCCTGGTTCTGACCAGGTTTTGGTACGATTCGGAATAAAAGAACCTGCTTTTGTTTTACAAAATGGCCAGCAAAATTTGCTTGTATCCACTCAGCTGAAACACTAATAAGCCAAATTTCACACAATTCGGTAAATTAGTCACTTGCGGGTTACTTTGGTACTGATTAGATTTTGGTACTATTCGGGGAAAAAAATCCCATTAATCATTTTCATTAATTTGGCGACATTTTCGTTAATTTGGCAATATTTTAAAAAAAAATCGCCAAGTTGGCGACATTTCGCTAAATCCGTCGCCAAAATCTCGCCAAGCTTTAGGGACGGAGAAATAAGTTATTCTTTTAGCAGATAAATATCTATTGACGTCCAACTACAAAAGTATTACTCAAAGTACCTTTTCTCAAGAATGGAACAAACTGGATCCACGAGAATGATGTCGCCAAATAAATCGCATACAGTTCACAATAGTTAATATAGTTCACAATAATTAATAGCATCACAACAGTTAATATTTTTTTTTTATTTTGTGTGATTTTTGATACATTTACTTGAAAAATATTCAATATCTCGAGAACGGTTCACGCTAACCTTCTAAAGTCTGTGTCAATCGTTTTCTAATAAGAAATTACATAAGAAATGACTATTTATGTAACTTTATTAAGGAAGTATATAGGACCTTTAAAAGTGCATTAAACAAAGTAAATATCCGTATTTCACGTTTTATTTTGTACCTCTTCTATTATACATCAATAATACCTAAAAATTTCATGTATAATAAGTGAATACCTGTAGAATACGTGATAATTTTTTCAATAAGGTGAATCTTATAATAATATTTTTAAAAATTGTATAATTTGCATGTATTTATTAAAATTTTATTTTTATAGAGGTTGCTTGCGTGCATGATTGCAACAAAACTACTGCTTCCAGAAACAAAAATATTGCTGACTATAATGCAAAAGTATCCATTCAAGAAGTCTTAGATCAAAACCAAAACAGTTGCGCAATATAAATTTTTTTAAATTAAATTTAAAATTTAATTATATTTTTCATTTAAAAAAATTTTTTTTTTTAAACTTTAATTATGCAAATGTTTTAATTTTGATCTAAGACTTCTTCAATGGATACTTTTGCATCATAGTCAGCAATATTTTTGTTTCTGGAAGCAAGAATTTTGTTGCAATCATGCGCGCCAGCAACCAATATAAAAATAAAATTTTAATAAATACATGCAAATTATACAATTTTTAAAAATATTATTATAAGATTCACCTTATTGAAAAAATTATCACATATTCTACAGGTATTCACTTATTAGCCATAAAATTTTTAGGTATTATTGATGTATAATAGAAAAAGTACAAAATAAAACGTGAAATACGGAAATTTACTCTGTTTATGTCACTTTTAAAGGCCTTAAGCCCCCTTAAAAATTTTGATTTTTTGATGATTTTTATGAAACTTAAGATTCACAATCATGTGCAAATTCCTATAGTATATTAAATTACATTGTTAATCAAAATATTCTGTTAAACGATTAAATTTATTGCTCCTAAAAAGAAGTTTAAGAATATCTATTCTCACTATGCAAAATTATCTTCACGAGCAGATCTGAAGAATAAAACATCCTAACCCCTTTTGTAAGCAAATTTAAAAAAAATATGAAATTTAATCAATATATGCAAAATAAAAACGTTAAAATTGTATGGGTCCCTTACTACTTATATGCAAGAATATTAGAAGATATAACCTGTATTAGTAGATCACATATATAAATTGAAAATGTCAATAAACCCGTAATATTTAAACCTGAAGTCCGTAATTGATTTCGATATATGCCAGAATGAAAGCGCTAAAATTATATGGGAATATATATATAGTATATACCCGTACTACTTATATTGTCGCAGATTAGAAAATATGAAAGTGTGTTAGCAGAAGATTAACCGTATTACAATATGAGTCTCAAATATATTTGCTAAAATAAAAGGAATAATGTAATAAATTGAAAATATCAAAAATCCCCGTAATATTTATACCAGAAGGTCGTAATTGATTCCAATACGTGCCAGTATATATCATATATATGCCAATATATACCAATATATATCAAAATATATGCTAATATACCTGTAATACTTATATTCTCGTAGATTAGAAGATATATCCGTGTATTTGTAGAAGATTACTCGTACAACGTACAATATATGAGTTTCAACAATTTTTGTCATAATAAAACAATGGCATAATAACTTGAAAATATCAATAATCCCTGAATCAATAATCCCCGAAAATATCAATAATAATAATGCTTAAACCCGAAGACCGCAATTGATATCATCCAATCAAAAATGTCAATGGAATTTATTTTATATACATATCTTTATTATTCAAATCGGAAAAGATTTAATAAAAATCGTATGACGCATAAACACATTGGATTTAAATCCGTTGCTAAGTAACAGGATATCATTTGCTTCAAATAAATTAGTGCAAAAAATATCGTCTGATTAATACTATATCTCCATGGAAGGTTTGGCGACATTTCCATCAATTTAGGGACATTTTAAAAAAATTGCCAAATTTATCCCCAAGTTGAACTGTAGAACTGGCAGTCCCACTTAGCGATAAATTGACGAAACATCATAGCAATACTATCCCCTAGCAAAACACAACTAATTTCATTTATTCAGTACAATATTATCAATTTTATGATATTTTTATGGATTTGCAAACATTTTTATCAATTTGGTGACATTTAAAAATTTGCTAAATGTGTTACTAAGTATAACAGATGGACTGACAGACAAATGCTACCGAAACACCATTTCAGTACTCTCTTCTAAAAAAACAAGTTTAATTTCATTAATTTACGTCGTTTTTATCAATTTGGCGATATTTCCGTCAATTTGGCGACATTTTCGTCAATTTGGCAACGTCTAAGAAAAGTTGCCAAGTTAACGATATCCCGCCAAATTCATAGCTCTGAATTTGCAGATCTGAAGAATAAAATATCCTGATCCCATTTGTACCTATATATTAAATGAAAACACTAAAATTGTATTAGAAGATATACCCATTCTACTATTTTTCTGTTTCAACAATCGGCTAAATGAGTTTATTGGCTAAACGCAATATATGAGTTTATTAGCTAAACACAATTGTATATAAGTTTGAAAATTCTTTGCAAAAATAAATGAAAGTGGTGTACGCAGTCAGTAAATTAATATAATTAAAAGAAAAATCAAACAGTTCATTTATAAGATTTTATATCTATTTATTTATTATTCAAATAGAAAAAATAATATTAATAATTAACAAACACATTTGATTTAATTGAGTTGCTGAGCAACATGATATAAGAAAAATTCTTTCTCATAAAATGCTGATAATTAAATAACCATTTTGTTTTCTTAATACTTTTCATTGTTGAGTATAAGAGCCTGTGAAAATAGTGTAGTTAATAAGCTTAATAGCTAATAAGCGCAATAAACTCCAACCAAACTCAGAGATATAATTTTTTTCAAATAAAATGGCGGAAAAATATCGTCTGCGAAATGCTATCTCTATGGAAGGTTTTATTTTTTCCATTTCAGTTCATGTTTCAAACCTGCGATTTTCACGACAGCCCCTGGTCTTAAAAACTCAAAACATAGACTAAATTTTAAGTAGGGACTATTTCAAGGCTACCTACAAAATTTCTTTAAATTCGGTTCAGCCGCTCTCACGTGATGATGAGACAAACAAACAGACAGATTTTCAATTTTATTTATATAGATTGCTGTTTTATTTCATTTTTTGTTTTCATTTGGCGACTGAACGCGGCATTAGAAAAATGCAAAAAGTTACTAAAATATCTCAAGAACGGTTAAATATAAAGTTTTAGGAATAGTCTTATTCTTTTCGCCATCAAAAATTACGTATTTTTAATTCAATTTTCGTTTTCATTTAGTAACTAAGCGCATTTTCAAAGGCAGCGCAGAAAATATTCGAAAAAATTAAAATATCTCGAAAACGGCTAATCCTAGAGTAATGGGGTTGGTTTTATTTTTTTCATCGTTAAAAATTACGTATAAAAGCAGGCATTTAATTGATACATTTCAGCATAAATAATCTTTTATTTTGGATTTTAGAGCTTTTTGCGGCCTATTTCGCAAAAAAAAAAGCATGTTCATTTTTTCCGAATAGTACCAAAATCTAATTGGCACCAGGGTAACTTACAAGTGACTTATCTACCAAATTTTATAAAATTTGGTCGATTAATTTATTAGTAAGAGTGGATACATATATTGCATAGACAGCAGAACACACAGATACACGCCAAATTTTGTGAAATTTGTTGAATTGTACTGACTTCCAAAAGTTAAGCACGGACGGTGAAATTAACAAAAATGGAAAAGTAAAGCTTTGATTAACTCAAAATTGTACATGAAGGTAGCACATGTGTTTATGCATTAAAGAAAACAAGAAATATGGACAAAGATGGAAAAAATATTTGCCTTTCGTAAGTTATATGATGACGTCACATTTGGGTCATTAACAAAAGGATGTTTAAAGGCAAACAAAACTTACATTAATATGGTACGTGACCACCCCGGACCTTCATACAAACTTTTCAACGATTTTCCATGCTTTCAATGTCAGATTCCAGATCAACCATCGCAGATGCGAACAATGGCCATTCCTCCAATAGGGCAGTTTCCAACTCTCTGAGACTGTCTGGAGGAGGTAAACGTGCAGAAACAGCACGCCCGAGGGTATCCCAAATGTTTTCAATGTGATTAAGGTCGGGGAAATACGCCGACCACTTCATATGAGAAATGCCTTCACTTTCTAGATATTCGTTAACGTTGTTAGCTCGATGGGGACGGGCATTAACATCCATAAGGAGGAAAACAGGACTAATTGTTGCAGCGTCGAGTCTCGCAATGGGGTCTAGGACTTCATCCCGATACCGCGCAATCGTCACAGAACCGTCTCTTTAAAGATGTGCAGCTCTGTGCAATATCCCATTGAAATTCCAGCCCACACCATAACGCAGCCATTCTGAATGCGCGATGTTCGATGATGTTCTTGGCCTGATTGCGTGTGCCTCGTTCTCTCCAGACCCTTACACACTCATCATCTGATTACAGGGAAAATCTGGACTCGTCCGAACAGGACGTTGCACCAATCTGAGACAGTCCAATTGGCATGTTGACGACACCACTTCAATCTTGCCCCTCTGGCTTGGACGGTTAGTGGAACACAAAACGTGGTACTCGGGCGTACAGTCCCTTCACGTAGAGCCTTTGGCGCACAGCACTGGCAGATATTGTCTTACCAAGTGCCGCTGCAACCATGGATGTAACAGTTGTGAGGGTCGCTCACCGATTCCGCTTGGCTACTATAGCAATATACGTATACCGATCATCAGAGGGGGTGGTTACCCTTGGACGACCGGGCACAGGGACAGCTGTTTGACTTGTTTGGAGTTGTTTCCATAATCGAGAAATTACCAAATGATCAACGCCAAAGAAAATAGCGACATCTTTGATTGATTGCCCTGCTTCAATGTGTCCGACAGCACGTCAGCGCTCACTATCTGTCATTCGTCTTCTTTCAGCCATAGAAACACGAATATCATCAAAAATAATCCTACAAAAGTTATAAACACTTCGTATCAACATTTAAATGCACCTTCTCAAACCCTTCAGAATGCTGGCGTCTTCAACGACTGCCTAATTAGCATATATCCGGACAGTCAATCGTGATTGGTTATAACATACGATGTTTGCATACTGCAAACTGGCTGAAAATACTGCAATCTACATCTGCAGCGATTTTCAGCCACTCAAATTGAAATACGCTTTCGAAAAATGAAAATTTGCATTGCGTGCTTAACTTTTGGAAGTCAGTGTAATTCTTTAGCTAAAGTGGATACATTCGATTTTTGCGGGCTATTTTGCAGAAAAAAAAGGCAGGTTCCTTTTTCCTGAAACGTACCAAAATCAAATCAGCACCAGTGTTATCCAGAAGTGACATATCTATAAAGTTTAATGAAATTTGGTCAATTAGCTTCCGAATTAAAGTAGATACCTACATTGCACAGATAGACACTCACACAGATGTCACTCTGAAAATACTTTTTTCGTATTCTTGAGGTCAAAATAACACGCATCATTATTTGAAATGACACTGAATTTACATTTTTGATTCAATTTTCCTTTCCATTTGGTAATTGGACGTATTTTGAAAGGTGAATGCGAAAAAACTACAATATCTCGAGAACGGCTAGTCCTAGACTAATGGAGTTCATGTTATTCCTTTCATCGTCAAAAATTAAGTATTAAACAAGTATGTAATTAACATACGTAGTCTTTTAGTTGATTTTTGCGGGCCATTTCGCAAAAAAGGCATGCTCTTTTTCTTTCCGAATCGTATCAAAATCTAATCAGCACCAAGGTAACCCCTACAAGTGAATAATCTACCAAATTTTGTGAAAATTGGTGTATTGATTTTTCAGTGAGAGTGGATATAGGCAATTTTTGTGCTCCATTTCGTTAAAAAAAGCAGGTTCTGTTACTCCGAATCGTACCAAAACCTGATCAGCACCACAGTCTTCCACAAGTGATTTAACCTATGACATTTTAGTTCATTAGTTTTTGAGTTAGAGGTAATACACACATTGCACAGATAGACTGACAGACAGACAGACACACTGACGTAACGCTGAAAATACTTTTTTATGTTCTAGAAGTCCCGAAACGTGTAGATCCGTCGAAACTTCGACTCGCTATTTTCGACACAATTCCAAGACTTTTCTTGTACATTAACATGTATTGTAGGGAAAGTAAAATGCTTTGAATCTAAATTTCCAAATATTTTTATTTAATCATTTTTCGGTTCCCTGTCGGAAATGCCTCGACATTGAAAATTATTAATTCCAGGCAAATGTCTATGAACCCCCAGATGCACTTCAAGCGCCATCTATGAGCTAAATGCTACCAATCCTTGACATTCAAATGGCGTGCGTCTACAACCAGGAAAAGTTGGGATAGAACGATAGTTTGGATCGCAACTTTTCCTTGTCGAGATGAGCAATGATTTAATTGATTCCTAATGTAATACCCGGATAAGTGATGAAGAAATTAAATGTTTGAATAAAGGTGGAAACAGAAAAAGGTAATAAACATAATATTAATTATTCATCATTTTTCATTGATATATAACTTTACTTGCAATACATGGTAATATATGGGAAAAATACTGGAATCATATCGAAAATCACAAGTGGAATTTTCAAGGGATCTGCACGTTTTGGGGCCTCTAGAATACGAAAAAAACTATTTTAACGTGACGTCTGTGTGTGCAATGTATGTATTGACTCTAACTTAAAAACTAATAGACCATTGGCATTTCATAAAATTTTACAGGCAAGTCACTTATGTGTGACCCTGGTGCTGATTAGATTTTGGTACGATTCGTAATAAAGGAAATATGAGTGTTATTTTCTCTACTTTTAATAGAACAGAGTGTGTGTTTAACGGAGAACGTTTCCGGGGCGACCCACTCGGGAACGCTTCCGGGACAATCCACTCCTGAGAATCAAAGCAGAAACGTTTCACGTTTGCCGCCATCTATCGGCCGAAAATATAACTAAAGTTCTAGCAAGTTGAATCGATTAGAAACTGCCTCAATAATATTCTCAAAAAAGGTTCTTTTTGATTTGTGATGGTCTTTAAAGTTATTGAAGTAGCTCTCATTTTGTTTCCAAGTTCATCCTCGCAGATAATTGCCCTACCAGAGTGGAGAAAGATTGTAAACAAACCCTGGATGTGATTCTTTTGCCGGGATTCATTCACCGTGTTAATTGGAGATTCTTTAGAGTAACGTTTTTTGATATTCTTATATATTCAAATAAAGACAAACAGAACTGATTTAATTATGTTTATTTATTTTCATATATTTAAATATGATTTATTCTTGTGATTTATTCTGTATATTTAAGTATAATTTATTTTCGTATATTTAAATATTTTCGTCAAAAAAAAAAAAAAAATTCAAAACGATATGAGTTTAGGAAATGTTTGAGTTTGCTGTTGGCAATTGGCAACTATAGTTTGTATTTTCGTTTTAAAACAGTTTTTGTATTATTTTTTCGGTAACGTTGCTTTAACAATAAGGATTTTTCAACAGTAACGATTGTTCTTACAGTAACGATTCTTTACAGTAACTTAATTTGATATTCTTATATATTAAGATAAAGACAAACAGAATTGATTTAATTACGTTGCGCATTCACGAGTTGGAAGTAAGGGTAATCTTCATATCTTAGCTCAAAATGGTAGAACAGCTAATATTGTGTATCCAGAAGCTCTTTAATATTAATATTAATAACGAGGTATTAAATGATAACATAAATGATACTTAACATAAATGATTTTTAACATAATTTATTTGATATTTTACAAAAGTTACTCTTCTCTTACTGTACATACATTTTTTACATGCTTTCTAACTTTAATTTAGCCATTTCCACAAATATATCGCAAAGGCCCATATTATACTTGATATAAATGTATAAATTTTGGCTGCAAAGAACTATGTAATTTTTTGGGGGGAAAACCGCTGAATGAGGAAATATGCCTATAGCGGAACATGCCTCATTTAGTGGTGCATATCAAAAGGGAAACGCATCCATGTACTACTTTACCTTAAAAAAGGTGGACGTGGAAATGAGTACAAAGAAGTAGCATTTTCTTTATTTTTACACTTCAAAACATGTAATCACAATTACAAGATGTAACAAGAAAGATCAATCATGCTTAAAGCATTGATTACGAAACACTTTCCAACTTCAATGCAATTTTATTTAAGCATCTCTAAAATGCAATACATTCCTAAGTAATATTTTATTTAAAACTTATCACAATACTACATTAATTTATTATATTTGAAAACTTAAACCTTCATCGAAAAAAATGAAGTTCATTCAAATGACGGCATTGAAATGCGTGGTTTAAACATCTCTAAAATGCAATACATTCCTCGGTAATATTTTTAAAATCATCATAAAACTACAATAATTTATTATATTTAAAAACTAAATCGAAAACAAATGACATTCATTCAAATGACGTCATAGAAAAAATAACACGCCTGAATCTCTCTATAAAAACAGCATTTCATTCATAACATTTTCCCATTCATTTCATTCATCACAATACTAAAATAATTTATTTTATTTAAAAATTAAGACCATGGAGCTATAAGTAATTAAACTCTATGCTTAAAACTTCATCGAAAAAAATCGTCCTTCTCGTTGTAAAATCAATGAATATTTCATTCATATCAGCCATGCAGACTCCATGGGCTAAATAATTTTGTGTTAAAGAAATACAGCAATTCTAATACAACTCATTCTACACATTTTTCTGTTTACATTTTACATAAGTGAAAAATAGGCTTCGTTATAGAAATAATCAAATTTGGAGGATCATTTAAACTCAAATATATTGTCATTGCGTTGTTTCAGTATGTAGATGCACAGAATTTAAGCAAAAATAAAAGGGTTTTAGGACGAATACAACACTCAATATGAATTAAAAAGAACTTTATAAATCCCTATTTTGAAATAAGATGGATGCCATATTTTACTTTGAAGTGGGTCACGTGATCTTTCCATATCATGATCACGTGATTGCTTCATATAAGAGGTGTAATTATTATTTTAATTTTTATTTAAAACTTTTAAAATTATTTATTTAATTTTTACTTAAAAACTACTGAATATATTTTGCTGAAATTTTTTTTATATATTTTATGGAATAATTTGACTATTACCTAAAATTTTCGAAGCAATTTGTGAATTTTAAATCTGCTTAAAAAATGTTTGAAAAATTAGGTCCCATAGGGCTTAATGTATTTCATTTTTTCAACCCGGGTTCAATCCAAAACTAATTGAGTGATATTATTCATTTATATTTCCATAGGTCCTACAGACCGTCTGAACAACATAATAAAATTTCACTTTGATTAAGTCATTTTTACGGCAGTTATCGTGCTAACGGACAGAAGGACAGACAGAATGAACAAAGTCATAAACACTTTTCAACTTTGTTGTAAAGTGTTAAAAACATGATATAAATGTTTAATTGCATTTTTCTTTTTCATATTTTATTTCTTGCCCAATTATATTATGTTCATCAATGATTTTTGATGTTCTTTTTTATGTGACTGCGCCCACTACGCCCACCAACCATCGTCTGGTACAGCTATCGATTCTCACCCTAACAGCCACCTGGTTAAGCTGCAGGGCCCAAACACTACCAATAAGCTGAGAGATAGTTTTTAAACGAGCAGCATACCGTTAGGCGCCCAGCGCCCGCCTACAACTTTGGTAAAAATCGATATTTGCACATTTTCTCGTAGCTGTACCAGACGAAGGTTGGTCGCCGTAGATGGCTAGTGTGCAATAAAATCCCATTTAATGAATTATTAAAGAAATAAATGAAAAAATGAATTTATGTCTGTAGTGAAAGTCATGTGGTGCCCACATCAGATTTCGTTTCAGCCTGTTTCCCCTCAAAATTAAATAAGACTTGGATAGGCAGCTTGGAGAAAATAATTTGACCCAAAAGGGCAAAATATTTCACATTGTTAAAAATCTGATGTGGGCAACACATGACTTTCCTTATTTAATGAAATGAATTTACTACTTTCACAGTAAAATAAATAGGTTTTTCTTCTAGTAGATACTAATATCCTTTCCAAGATATTGAATTTTCGACAATTAGTCGTCATTTTCATTGATTTATCGTCATTTTTATCCATTTGGCGAGATTTTCATTAATTTGGCAACATTTCACAAAGTCGCCAAGTTGGCGACATTCCGCCAATTTCGTCGCCAAAATCTCGCCAAGCGTTATGGACGAAGATATAAGTTATATATATATATATATATATATATATATATATATAACTTATTAGATATTGAATTTTCGACATATATTATATAACTATTATTATATATTTATATATTATATAACTTATTAGATATTGAATTTTCCACAATTAGTCGTCACTTTCATTGATTTAGCGTCATTTTTATCCATTTGCGACATTCCGCCAATTTCGTCGCCAAAATCTTGCCAATCATTATGGACAAAGCAGTAAGTTATTCTTACAGCAGATAAATTGGCGTTCAAATGCAAAAGTATTACTCAAAGTATCTTTTTTCATGAATGGAACGAGCTAGATCCACGAGAATGATGTCACCCAATTTATCGCATGGTATTTCTTATGAAAACTGAACATGTTTCTCAATAGGAATTTTTTTTTATGTTAATTTTTTGATAATTTTTTTGAAAAATGTGCAATATCTCGAGAACGGTTCATGTTAGCGTTCTAAAATTTATGCCAATCGTTTTCTAATGAAAAATTACATAAGAAATGTCTATTTGCGTAACTTTATTAGCGGTTTTAATTTTTTGACGATTTTTTCAAAATTTCATTCGAAAATTTAGGGGTGTTCTGAACATTCGATTACGTATAAAAACAATAGGCTTCCAGTGTTTACGGATTGTGATTTTTGTACCAAATTTGGTTCGAATCGGGCCATTCGTTCGTCAGTTATCGTCTCCACAGACTCACTGACACACACACACACACACACACACATACTTTCACACACACACACACACACACACACACACACATACACACACACAGACATCACCTCAAAAATGTTTGATTCGTGATCAGGGATGCTTGAAACGTGCTCTCCCGTCGAAAACTCGAATTCGAATTTTCGACCCCGTCACAATACTTTCCTTATACATTATGTATATAAGGAAAGTAAAAATTAACATCCATTGCATAGCGTTTTGGGGAAATCCTATATTATTACTTTCCTTATATACATAATGTATAAGGAAAGTATTGTGACGGGGTCGAAAATTTGAATTCGAGTTTTCGACGGGAGAGCACGTTTCAAGCATCCCTGATCACGAATCAAACATTTTTGAAGTGATGTCTGTGTGTGTGTGTGAAAGTATATGTGTGTGTGTGTGTGTGTCAGTGGGTCTGTGGAGACGATAACTGACGAACGAATGGACCGATTCGAACCAAATTTGGTACAAAAATCACAATCTGTAAACACTGGAAGCCTATTGTTTTTATACGCAATCGAATGTTCAGAACACCCCTAAATTTTCGAATGAAATTTTGAAAAAATCGTCAAAAAATCAAAAACAATAATAAAGTTACGTAAATAGACATTTCTTATGTAATTTTTCGTTAGAAAACGATTGACATAAATTTTAGAACGCTAACATGAACCGTTCTCGAGATATTGCACATTTTCCAAAAAAATTATCAAAAAGTCATATAAAATAGAAAAAAAATATTTCCTCTTGAGAAACATGCTCACTTTTCATATATAATATCATGCGATAAATTGGGTGACATCATTCTCGTGGATCTAGCTCGTTCCATTCATGAAAAAAGATACTTTGAGTAATACTTTTGCATTTGAACGCCAATTTATCTGCTGTAAGAATAACTTATTTCTTCGTCCATAACGTTTGGCGAGATTTAGGCGACGAAATTGGCGGAATGTCGCCAACTTGGCGACTTTTTGAAATGTTGCCAAATTAACGAAAATCTCGCCAAATGGATAAAAATGACGATAAATCAATGAAAATGACGACTAATTGTCGAAAATTCAATATCTTGGAAAGGATATTAGTATCTACTAGAAGAAAAACCTATTTATTTTACTGTGAAAGTAGTAAATTCATTTCATTATATAAGGAAAGTCATGTGTTGCCCACATCAGATGTTTTTTATGGTGTTGTGCAGTAGGAGAATCAGAGGCATAAAGCATGTAACTTCGATCTGTACCAACACTTAAAAGTACCAAATATTTTGAAATTACATTAAAAAATCTAATGTGGGCAGCACATGACTTTCCCAATAGACTCAAATTCATGTTCTCTTTATTACTTTAATAATTCATTAAATGGAGTTTAATCGCACAAAATAACACGCATAATTATTTGAAATAATAATGAATTTGAACTTGTATATCAATTTTCGTTTTCATTTGGTAACTGAACATATTCTCAAAACCGGCGTAGAAAAATTGCGGAAAAACTAAAATACCTCGAGAACGGCTAGTCCTAGAGTAAAGGGACTTATTCTTTTCTTCGTACAAAACAAGCATTTAATGGATACATTTGAGCATACGTAGTCTTTTATTTTAGATTTTGACGATTGCTACAAGGCATTCTGCAAAAACAAGAAGAAAAAAATCTCAATCGTAGTAAAATCTAATCAGCACCAGGATACCCCACAATTGATATATCTATCAATTTTTGTGAAATTTGGTTAGTTAGTTAGGGTACATACGAGTTTTGCTGCCATTTCGCAAAAAAAGGCAAGTTCTGTTTCTCCGAATCCTCCCAAAATCTAATCAGCACCAGGATATCCCACAAGTGACTTGTCTACCAAATTTTATAAAATTTGGTCCATTAGTTTTTGAGTAAGAGTGGATAAATACATTGCACAGACACTCAGTCACACACACACACACACACACACCACTCTAAAAATAGTTTTTCGTACTCTAGACGACCTAGAACGTGTAGATCCGTAGAAAACTGACTTGCGATCTTCGACATGTTTCCAATACCTTCCTTATACATTACCATGTATTGCAGGGAAAGTAAAAATATCTGATGTGTGCAGCACATGACTTTCCCTGCTGACTCATATTCATGTTTCTTTATTTCTTCAATAATTCATTAAACTGAGTTTAATTGCACAAAATAACAGCCATAATTATTTTAAATTACACTGAATTTGAAATTTTAATTCAATTATCGTTGTCATTTGGTAACTGGACTTATTTTCAAAGGTGGCGTTGCGAAACTGCAAAAAACTAAAATACCTTGAGAACGACTATTCCTAGTGTAATGGGTTGGTCTTATTCTTTTCATCGTTAAACATTACGTATAAAACAAGCATTTAATTGATATATTTGAGCATACGTAGTATTTTATTCTAGATTTTGAATATATTTGCTGGCCATTTCGCAAAAAAGGCAGGTTATATTTTCCGAATCGTACCAAAATCTAATCAGCACCAGGGTAATCCACAAGTGTCTTATCTATCAAATTTTGTAAAATTTGATCTATTAGTTTTTCAGCCAGAGTGGATATAGGCAATTTTTGTGGGCCATTTCGCAAAAAATGGCGGGTTATTTCATCCCGAATCGTACCAAACACTAATCAGCACCAGGGTTACACACAAGTGACTTATCTACCAAATTTTATGAAATCGGTCTATTAGTTTTAGAGTTGGGTACATACATTACACAAACAGACACACAGGCAAACAGACACGCACACACACACACAGACGCCACGCTAAAAATAGTGTATTCGTGTTCTAGAAGTCCCGAAACGTGTAGATCCGTCGAAAACTCGAGTTACGATTTTCGGCATGATTCCAATACTTTCCCTATACATTGCCATGTATTGCAGGGAAAGTAAAAAATGAAAAAGTGAAATGAGCAAACATATAATAAGAATGCCTAAGCTAAAACCTTTCCAGCAAATATGGTATTCCATAGACATACAGGGTGTTCCAAAAAGATTGAAACGCGCTTTAATTCTTTACCTGTTGGAGATAAGTGGGCAATGTAAATTGCAAAAATGTTGAAAGTAAGGTAGGAAATAAGACTACGTTAATGAAATAGTCCTCCCATTCATTTTCAAAAAGTTACACTCTTTAAATTCTTATACGACCCCCCTTAGACAAATTTGGTCAATCAGAAAATTTTTATTTTTAATGCAACAAGATCATTAAAAAAAACCCGCATATCTGTATCTCTAAAATTGAGTGAGTTATATTTAATTCAAAATTGAACATAGCGAATGGGGACCCTATATCAAATTAGAAATGTAAATTCGTGACATATCACAAAAAAGATAAAACTGGATGATAATACGCAGGAGATATTTTTGCAAATTTCCCTTAGACTCACGATGCAATCACGGACTTTATTTAGATGCATTTCTGATAAAAAATTTTGACACATATTAATGTATTTTTGATCTAAACAGTTTTCATCGTCAATTTCTTTATGATCCCTATTTTCACTGATGAAACAGCCTTTCACATGGTACGGAAAAGTGGCATAAGTCAGGGTTTTTTTTTCTTTTGTCATAATTCAGTTGATTTTAAAGATACAGATATGTGGTTTTTTTAATGATCTTGTTGCATTAAAAATAAAAAATTTCTGATTGACAAAATTTGTCTAAGGGGGTCGTATAAAAATTTAAAAGTGTAACTTTCTGAAAATGAATGGGAGGACTCTTTCATTAACGTAGTCTTATTTCCTACCTTACTTTCAACATTTTTGTAATTTGCATTGCCCACTTATCTCCAACAGGTAACCCTGTACATAGTATTCTGCGACTAACATATAACAAACAAGGGAGAAAAAAAAAGATGGATTGACTGTACTATAAGAACATCGCAATTTATAGGACGTCTTCTCAACGTTTCTCCAAGGATCTCCAAGTTATTTTGCTTACATAATTTTTCTAACCGCATCATATTTCCTTCATTAGAAGAACAGCACATCAATATCATGTAAACTACTATTTCACAACTATGAACCTTATTTTTCTACCGTTCCTTCCTACTTTAAAGCATTTTTGTTATTTGAACTATTTATCTATAGAACCAAAGGTTAAAAAAAACTTCCGCTGCTCACTGTATTTGGTGTGAATAACATGAAATGCGCTTGGTATATATCTGTTGCAAATTCGGAGCATTACGAACAAGAAAGATCAATCATGCTTAAAGCATTGATTATGAAACACTTTCCAACTTCAATGCTATTTTATTTAAACATCGCTAAAATGCGATACATTCCTCGGTAATATTTTAAAAATTATCACAATACTACCTTAATTTATTATATTTGAAAACTTAAAAGTTCATCGAAAAAAATGAACTTCATTCAAATGACGTCAATTAAATATAAATCGCCTGGTTCCTCGGTAATGTTTTTAACATTATCATAATACTACAATAATTTATTATATTTGAAAACTTCATCAAAAACAACTGAAATTTATTCAAATGACGCCATCGAAATATAACACGCCTGGCTTTCGCTATAAAAGCAGCATTTCATTCATAAACATTTTCCCATTCATTTCATTCATCACAATACTATAATAATTTATTTTATTTAAAAACTTAAGACCATGGAGATACAAGTAATTAAACTCTATGCTTAAAACTTATCGAAAATACCGTCCTTCTCTCTGTAAAATCAATGAATATTTCATTCATATCAGCTGTATTGCAGACTCCATGAGCTAAATAATTTTGCGTTAATGAAATGCAGCAATTCTTATACAACACATTCTACATATTTTGCTGTTTACATTTTCCATAAGTGAAAATTAGGCTTCGTTGTAGAAATATTTAAAGTTGGATGATCATTTAAACTCACATATATTGTAATTGCGTTGTTTCAGTATGTAGATGCACAGAATTTAAGCAAAAATGAAGCGGTTTTAGGACGGATACAACACTCAATATGAATTAAGAAGAACTTCAAAAATCACTATTTTGGCACAAGACGGATGCCATATTTTATTTTGAAGTGGGTCACGTGATCTCTTCATATAATGGTCACGTGATCGCTTCATATAAAAGGTGTAATTATTATTTTAATTTTTATTTTAAAAACTACTGAATATATTTTGCTGAAATTTTTTTTTATATATTTTATGGGATAATTTGAATATTTCCTAAAACTTGCGAAGCAATTTGTGAATTCTAAATCCGCTTAAAAAATGTTTGAAAAATTAGGTCCCATAGGGTTCAATGTATTTCATTTTTTCAACCCGGGTTCAATCCAAAACTAATTGGGTGATATTATTCATTTATATTCCCATAGGTCCTACAGACCGTCTGAACAACATACTAAAATTTCATTTTGATTAAGTCATTTTTACGGCAGTTATCGTGCTAACGGACTGACAGACAGACAGAATGAACAAAGTCATAAACACTTTTCAACTTTGTTGTAAAGTGTTTATAATGGAAGATAATATTGTTTTAATGAAATTAGATGTAAAAGTTAATACTGTTTTAAGGAAATTAGTTATGTGAGATGACATTGTGTATTTCATTCTAAGTTACAATGTTAATTGGTTTTTTAACACTTTACAACATAGTTGAAAAGTGTATATGACTTTGTTTATTCTGTGTGTCTGTCTGTCTGTCTGTCTGTCTGTCCGTTAGCACAATAACTGCCGTAAAAATGACTTCATCAAAATGAAATTTTAGTAGTTCAGACTGTCTATGGAACCTATGGGAATATAAATGAATAATATCACCCAATTGGTTTTGGATTGAACCCGGGTTGAAAAAATGAAATACAATAAACCCTATGGGACCTAATCCTTCAAACATTTTTTAAGCAAATTCAAAATTCACAAATGACTTCAAAAATTTTAGGAAATATTCAAATTATCCCATAAAATATATAAAAAAATTTTCAGCGAAATACATTCAGTAGTTTTTTAAATAAAAATTAAAATAATAATCACACCCTTTGTATGAAGAGATCACGTGACCATTATATGAAGAGATCATGTTACCCACTTCAAAATAAAATATGCCATCCATCTGGTGTCAAAATCGTGATTTTTAAAGTTCTTTTTAATTCATATTGAGTGTTGTGTCCGTCCTAAAACCGCTTTATTTTTGCTTAAATTTTGTGCATCTACATCCTGAAACAACGCAATTACAATATATTTCAGTCTAAATGATCACCAAACTTTGATTATTTCTACAGCGAAGCCTAATTTTCACTTATGGAGGATGTAAACACCAGAAGATGTAGAATGAGTTGTATAAGAATTGCTGCATTTCTTTAATGCAAAATTATTTAGCTCATGGAGTCTGCAATATAGCTGATATGAATGAAACATTCATTGATTTCACAAAGAGAAGCAGACGATTTTTTCGATGAAGTTTTAAGCATAGAGTTAAATTACTTGTACCTGCATGGTTTTAAGTTTTTAAATGAAATAAATTATTATAGTGTTGTGATGAATGGAAAAAAGTTTATGAATGAAATGCTACTTTTACATAGAGGCGATTTATATTTCGATGACGTCATTTGAATTCATTTGTTTTCGATGAAGTTTTCAAATATAATAAATTATTGTAGTATTATGATAATCTTAAAAATATTACCGAGGAATGTATCGCATTTTAGAGATGTTTAAATAAAATTGCATTGAAGTTGGAAAGTGTTTCATAATCAATGCTTTATACATAATTGATCTTTCTTGCTTATTATTATTTTAATCATTGTAAATAAATTTGTTATTATTTTTATAATTAACTTGGTGTCCTTACTGTCCTCTCATTCAGAGTAACTAATTTTATACGTTGTATTATACGATACAGCCAGTGTCGAGATTAAGTAAAATAAATATTATCAATGATTTATGCGTCCTGACCGGACGTGTAGCAAAGATTCACACAACACGTAGTTTTCGGGTTATCGTCTTGTCACGTTAAAAAAAATTGAAATTTTTCCGTTTTTCAAGTTTGTAATGCTTATAGTACCACACACAAATAAAAACTAAAAGTACTAGAACAATTAGCAATATTGTGTAGCTCTTTTAAAACCCTACAAGTGTATATTGTTACAAATGTAACCTCTGGAATCATGGGTGTACACTCAGGACAGACTCAAAACAAGTTCAAATTTCCGGATAACTAGCACGTTTATTTACAAGCACAGCGTAAACAGGAGCAATATACAGTAAAACAGCGCTTAAATGCTCCATTTATTTCACAAAACAACCGATACTATTTTCGAAACATTGAAGCGTTTCATTTCACAAAACAGCATCTACTATTCTCAAAACATTGACGAATATCACAATTAAATGTAGCTCGTATCACGCCGACTACTCTCCGACTGAGTGATGACTCCTTTTATAGCATCTCTATAGAAACTTCTGGAAATTTCTCATATCTCGTAGAATACTAGTTATTGCGAGATGTTTCTCGAACCTTCGAAAAGTTGCCAAATTGGTAATAAATCGCCAAATTTGGCAACCCTCTTCCGAACTTCAGCATCAGGTAACTCTAAATTCACTCCATTGGGAAGGTTGCCTGTATGGCTGTATTCTCCGTCCGGTTTTCAAAAGAGACTCCAATGAGAGGGAAAAAAAAGAAACTACAGTGAGAGGAAATAAAAAGAGACTCCAGTGTGAGAGGAAGAAAAAAGAGGCTCCAGTGAAAGAAAGTAAAAAGAGACTCCAGTGAGAGGAAGAAATAAGAGACTCCAGTGAGAAGGGAAAAAAAGAGACTCCAGTGAGAGGAAGAAAAAAGAGACTCCAGTGAGAGGAAGAAAAAGAGACTCGGAAGCATTTTACATGTTCGTAATAATATAATTGAATTTTGAATCGAACTCTTAGTTTAGAAATATAGTGGTTAAAAATTCGATATCTTAATATTTTGGCCTGCGTTTCTCAATGAATGAAAAAGGTACAATATTTAAAATGTAACGAGTTTGCAGCTCAGTCTGTTTACTTACTCCTTGGTGAAATATGGGTGCACAAGCACGAGATAATGTATTTTGTTTTTAAAAAATTAGGAGGTTCAATAAATTTGGGAATTCTAAAGATGTTTAATGATTGATGGTGTTTGAATTGAATTGATGAAAATATACGTATTCAGGTACGTATTTACGTGCCGCTAGGCAAGTTTGTAGATTAACTTGAATCTAAAACCCCGTTAGATGTATAAGTTTTATTTATATACCACCAAGCAAGTTAGTAAAATAATTGAATATTTTGACTTTAAGTCTATACTCAGAATATTGCAGAGTTTACGTCGATGATAAGAACTTGCAATTCCGTCCCACTAGCTTAGCTCATCTGTAAAGCGTCGGCTGGCTAATACGAAGATCCATGGTTTTATTCCCGGTTGGAGCAGCATGGCTCTTAACTGTGTCCGGATCAAATCGGGGCAAAACTAAGAGTGCGAGAAAGCTACAAACAGTTAGCAAGTTGTTTATACCGCTTTGTAAGCCTGTAAACGAAGCAAATGAGACAGAAAAAACTAATAAACTTATTGAACTTCATTGGAGATTCATTTAAAAAATGTTATTCATGCAAAACTACTTCAGCTCCATTAGACTGAGGCCACAGCTGATTTTCTTTTAAACACCCTGCCATAAGATAATATTTTAAGTGCAATGTGTTTTTTCTTGTATGAAAAATGCTGGAATGCATATTTGGAAACAGGAGGCCGCCAATATGAACATCTCTTATACAAAAGCTACCGATGATCCAATTGATTTTTAAAAAAACTGTTTTTTGTTGCATTAAAAAAAAATCTGATGTGGGCAGCACATGACTTTCCCTGTAGACTCAAATTCATTTTTTCTTTATTTCCTTAATAATTCGTTAAATTGAGTTTAATTGCACAAAATAACACTAAATTTGCATTTTTAATTCAATTTCTGTTTTTATTTGGTAATTGGTCATTTTTCCAAAAGTGGCAAAACTAAATGCGAAAAATCTCAAATATCTCGAGAATGGTTAGTCCAAGAGTAATAGAGTTCTTATTCTTTTCCTCATCAAAAATTACGTATAAAACAAGCATTTAATTGATATATTTGAACATACGTAGCTTTTTTTCAGATTTTGGCGATTTTTGAGGGCCATTTCGAAAAAAACGGCAGGTTGTTCATTTCCGAATAATATTAAAATCTAATCAGCACCAGAGTATCCCACAAGTAACTTATCTACCAAATTTTGTGAAATTTGGTCAATTAGTATTTTAGCTAGAGTGAATACATGAAATTTTTAAGGGCCATTTCGCAAAAAAAGGCGCAATTCTGTTACTACGAATCGTACCAAAAACTAATCAGCACCAGGGTCATACCCAAGTGACTTACCTACCAAATTTTATGAAATTCGGTCCATAAGTTTTTGACTTAAAGTGGATACATACATTGCACAAACGCACAAACAGACAGACACACACACAAACGTCACGCTAAAAATAAGTTTTTCGTATTCTAGAGGTCTCGAAACGTGTAGATCCGTCGAAAACTCGAGTTGCTATTTTTGGCATGATTCCAATGCTTTCCCTATACATTACCATGTATTGCAGGGAAAGTAAAAATCTGATGTGGGAAGCACACGACTTTCCCTGCAGAGTTATAACCACGTTCTCTTTATTTTAATTAAATTTATTTCACTTTTAATTCAATTTTCGTTCTCATTCGGTAACCGGACTTATTTTCAAAGGTGGCGTAGAGAAAATACGAAAAACTAAAATATCTCGAGAACGGCTAGTCCTAGTGTAATGGGGTTGGTCTTATTCTTTTCTTCGCTAAACATTACATATTAAGCAAGCATTTAATGGATATATTTGAGCATACGTAGTTCTTTCGTTTAGATTTTGACGATTTTTGCGGACCATTTTACAAAAAAAGGCAGGTTATTTTTTTCCGAAGCATATCTGAATCTAATCAGCACCAGGGTGACCCACAAATGACTCATCTGCCGAATTTTGTGAAATTCGGTCCATTATTTTTTCAGTTAGAGTGGATACAAGCTTTTGCTGGCCATTTCGCAAAAATAGGCGGGTTCTTTTATTCCGAATCGTACCCAAAACTAATCAGCACCTGACTCGCCCACAAGTGACTTACTTACCAAATTTTGTGAAATTCGGTCCATTAGTTTTTTAGTTAGAGTGGATACAAAATCTGCACAGACTTATATTCACGTTCTCTTTATTTTAATTACATTTAATTCACTTTTAATTCAATTTTCTTTCTCGTTTGCTAACTGGACTCATTTTTAAAGGTGGCGTAGCGGAAAAACAAAAAAACTAAAATATCTCGAGAACGGCTAGTCCTAGTGTAATGGGGTTGGTCTTATTCTTTTCTTCGTTAAAACAAGCATTTAATGGATATATTTAAGCATACGTAGCTTTTTAGTTTAGATTTTGACAATTTTTGCGGTCCATTTTGCAAGAAAAGGCAGGTTATTTTTTTCAGAATCGTACCAAAATCTAATCAGCACCAGGGTGACCTATAAGTTGGCTCATCTACCGAATTTTATAAAATTCGGTCCAGTAGTTATTCAGCTAGAGTGGATACAAACTTTTGCGGGCCATTTCGCAAAAAAAGGCGGGTTCTTTTATCCCGAATCGTACTCAAAACTAATCAGCACCAGACTCGTCCACAAGTGACTTACCTTCCAAATTTTGTGGAATTCGGTCAATTACTTTTTTAGTTAGAGTGGATACAAAATCTGCACAGACAGACAGACAGACAGACAGACACACAGACAGACACACACACAGACGTCACGCTAAAAATAGTTTTTTCGTATTCTAGAGGTCTCGAAACGTGTAGATCCGTCGAAAACTCGAGTTGCGATTTTCGACATGATTCCAATACTTTCCCTATACATTACCATGTATTGCAGGGAAAGTAAAATGGAAAAGTGAGATGAGCAAACATATAATAAGAATGCCTAAGCTAAAACCTTCCTGCAGCACATGACTTTTGCTGCAGACTCATATTCACGTTCTCTTTATTTCTTTAATAATTCATTACATTGAGTTTAATTGCACAAAATAACACCCATAATTATTTAAAATTACACTGAATTTTCACTTTTAATTCAATTTTCTTTCTCATTTGGTAGCTGGGCTTATTTTCTAAAGTGGTGTATTTTGAAAATTTTCAAAATTCATGCGCACAACATCATTTCCCTCTGTGCGGCATTTATCAATGCAAGAGGAAAATCACCCTTTTTGAATTTTGGAAAATTTATTTCATCAATGGTGTTCCGAGGTTTGTTTACTATGAGAGAGTCAGGATTTTTCTTCATATGTTCAGCCCATAAATGTACTACATCATTTCCATCTAAAATTTTATCCATGTAAATATTAAATTCTGTTTTTATCAATCACGGAATTCCTAGTATCATACAAAATGACATTTATTGGAATTTTGAAGTTGAATGAAGCTGCAATTTCCCTCTTATCCTCACTTGTTAATTTTAAGCATCAGCGATCACAAATATGTTCAACACGAGGTTTGTGAAAATCGACAGTTACTTCTGACCCTTCTTTTACTGGCATTTCTTCTTTTTATTTCATCAAAGCTGGATATAAGCTATTTATTTTATTGCTGCCTAAAAATTTTATATTTTTCTTATTTTAACCTCTGCTGGCGAAATTACCAGTTCTATGGTAATAAAATAATTTATAATACCTTTTTCAACTTTCCTGATATCTAACAAACAAATAATCATTTGCTCATTCAATGATTCCTTTCCATATCTTAAACTAGAAAAAATTTTTGATAATCTGTTCTACTTTAACATCATATTCAAAAGTCATATGTTCCATAAACAGGTTTCGGAATAATGCATTTTTTTGCAATTAAATAAATCCATTGCTTGAAGTCAATTTCACATCCTTGTGTATTAAATGTACATGCCTGTATACATTAGATAGAGTACTGAATGTTTTTCACATTCTACACTAGCATCGTTAGAATTTTTCACAAATGCATTTGGATCTAAATAAATTTATCAAAAATTATAAATTAAAAAACATGTATTAAAATAAATTAGAAAACAAATTTATAAAGTAAAATTTAATTATGAACAAAATTGATCAAACACAGAAATTAAAATTTTTAATAATGCGAACAAAAGCACTTTCAGCAAGAGAAAACAATACAAATCAAAATTAAAATATGCATCTATAATTTTGGTGGCGACATCTAGTGCCCTTTATCTGAGTTATATAGAAGGCACTTCCAATCAAACTTCTATTTTAAAATTAGCTTAAAACAATAATTATTTTATAGAATGTATACAGAACAGAAAATGCTTGTATGAGAGGGAAATGCCGCAAAACGAAAATAAACTATGTATTCATGTAGAGTTCCTTTAAATACTTCTGTAAAGAGATTCCTCTTTGATTTTGGTGGCGACATCTAGTGTCTTTTACCAAAATTATATAAAATGCACTTTTAATTTTACTTTCCCTGCAATATATGGTAATGTATAGAGAAAGAATTGGAATCATGTCGAAAATCGCAACTCGAGTTTTCGACGGATCTACACGTTTCAAGACCTATAGAATACGAAAAAACCATTTTTAGCGAGACGTCTGTGGGTGTGTCTGTGTGTCTGTCTGTCTGTGTGTCTGTCTGTCTATGTGTCTGTCTGTGTGTCTGTCTGTCTGTCTGTGCAGATTTTGTATCCACTCTAACTAAAAAACTAATTGACCGAATTTCATAAAATTTGGAAGGTAAGTCACTTGTGCACGAATCTGGTGCTGATTTGTTTTGGGTATAACTCGGGTTAAAAGAACCCGCCTTTTTTTGCGAAATGGCCCGCAAAAGCTTGTATCCACTCTAACTGAAAAACTAATGGACCGAATTTCACAAAATTTGGTAGATAAGTCGCTTGCAGGCCACCCTGGTGCTGATTAGATTTTGGTATAATTCGAAAAAAAATAACCTGCCTTTTATTGCAAAATGGCCCGCAAAAATCCTCAAAATCTAAACTTAAGAACTACGTATGCTCAAATATAGCCATTAAATGCTTGTTTAATACGTAATTTTTAGCGAAAAAAAGAATAAGACCGACCCCATTACACTAGGACTAGCCGTTCTCGAGACATTTTAGTTTTTCGTATTTTACCTACACCATTTTTGAAAATAAGTTCAGTTTTCAAATGAGAACGAAAATTGAATTAAAAGTGAATTAAAATTAATTTAAATAAATAGAACGTGAATATTAGTCTGCAGGGAAAGTCATGTGCTGCCCACATCAGATTTTTTATTTTTGCACTTATACATTCCTTATTTTCACTAAAGCTGCAGTAAGTGTATAGTGCAAGTGGTGCCCTTATACTAGATAACTCCATCAATAGAACATAGAGGAAAAGCACAGTCAAAATTAATTCACACCAGGTGTCAATAGAATTGCTGTAGCACTGTATTTTGCATATTGTTTTTTTCACAAAAATTATATCATAATTACTTGAAATTTCAATAGCATTATTTGCCTAAAAGTATTTTGATAAATTAACTTACAAAAGCTAAAATTTGCTTTATCAGTAAAGGAAAAATTATATGGAATAGAGCAATGAGTAGTATTAATGAAGAAACAGATTGAATACTAGAACTATGAACTAAAACAGACAGCACAAGTAAACATTTTACTATAAATTTACATAACCCATTCTTGAATTTTTAAATTTCGTTAAAGAAACCAGTTTCAAACGTTCAATACTTTTCTGATAAATCGTAATTTATTCCCAATCAATAATATTTCAACATTGAACTCACAGTATATTGAAATTTATATTGCAAAGCAAGTAAAAAATGTCATTATATAAAAAGAAATACATTTATACTTGCACATATGCATAGAATATCAAATGTAGATCCTATTTTTATTCTACTTATAAATTAAAGTGAAAACATAATAAACATTTTTTTCTGAATATGTAAAACCATTTTTAATACTTTACAACATAGTTGAAAATTGTTTATGACTTTGTTCATTCTGTCTGTCTGTCTGTCTGCCGTTAGCACGATAACTGCCGTAAAAATGACTTTATCAAAATGAAATTTTACTATGTTTTTCAGACGGTCTGTGGGACCTCTGGAATATAAATGAATAATATCACCCAATTAGTTTTGGATTGAACCCGGGTTGAAAAAATGAAATACATTGAACCCTATGGGACCTAATTTTTCAAACATTTTTTAAGCGAATTTAAAATTCACAAATTGCTTCGAAAATTTTAGGAAATATTCAAATTATCCCATAAAATATATAAAAAATTTCAGTAAAATATGTTAAGTAGTTTTTTAAATAAAAATTATTTAATATAGGGAGAAATACAAATTCAATTAAACTCTGACTCTTACTATATCCTCCAGAAAGAAAAAAGAGATATATAACATCTTTCCAAGAGTTGGATTATTTATATGTAAGAGAGGTTTCACATTTTAAAATAAATATGGTGGATTACAATTTTTCAAATTTTTAAATAAAATAAATTATTATACTATTGTGATGAATGAAACGATTGAAAAAATGTTAATGAATGAAATGCTGCTTTTGTAGAGAGACGATTTATATTTCGATGATGAGTCATTTGAATAAAGTTCATTTGTTTTCGATGAAGTTTTCAAATATAATAAATTATTGTAGTATTATGATAATTTTAAAAATATTACCAAATAATGTATCGAGTTTTAGAGATGTTTAAACCAGGCAATTTATATTTCAATGCCGTCATTTGAATGAAGTTCATTTTCTTCGATGAAGTTTTCAAATATAATAAATTAATGTAGTATTGTGATAATTTTAAAAATATTACCGAGGAATGTATCGCATTTCAGATATGTTTATATAAAATTGCATTTCAGTTGGAAAGTGTTTCATAATCAATGCTTTATGCATGATTAATCTTTCTTGTTTTAGTATTCATTTGAACCAGCAAAGATTTCCCCACAAATGACTAAAATATTATTTTCACATCTAGTCTAGTCATGTAGAACATCATTCAACTGGGTAGTATTCTGTTTACTAATATGAATGTTACCTAGTTATTCTATAATAAATTAATTCGAATTTGACTTCTAACTTACCTAATAATACTAAATACTTATTGGATTAATAAACAAATAAATTCAACATTTCTGGAACACAATCCAGTCATCCTATCGCTTTAAGCCATATGTTAAATCTTTCCCTGTGACATTTCTCTAGAATAATTTTATCCCCATTTTTTCCCCTACATGCATCAGAGGAAAATTTGCTAAATGTGTGGTTCCAGACATCACTGCCACCGAAACAACTCTTCTACGCATCACATGACCATATAATAATGACGAGATCATGGGAAATTTCAATCATTCTGGTTATAACAGGACCGTGAATGAAACAAGTTTTCAAATGACAGTGGTTATGATTTAATTTTCAAATCACTCTGATCGTGACTGGATAACATCAGTCACAGAGGCGTAGGAAGTTATTTTGCACTGTGGGTGCAAGATTTCAAATAGAAATAAATTAATATATATATATATATATATATATATATATATATATATATATATATATATATATATATAAATTGAAAGATTTTAATCGAAAATTATGAAAATTAATTACTAAATCGAAAATTAATTACTAAATATACAAAAAAACCCATCTTGAGCATATCTGTTACAAATGAGTAACTAAAGACCAAGACTAAGGATAAAGATAGAAGGTAACATATCACTACAATGGAAAGGGGGATGAGAAGAATATTAGGATACAAAATTCACAATTAAAAGTATATAAATATAAATAAAAATAAAAATAAAACATGGCAAAAATGAGAAAAGGCAATAATAATTAGCTCAAGATAAAAAATTAAGACATAGAGAACAATCAATTGAAACTACACAAAAAATGGCGGTTAGTTCGAAATTGCATTCTCATCAGGACAGCCATACAATTCGAATTAAAACCGATAGAATAGCCAGTTTCTGACAATGGCGATAGTATTTATATTATATATATATATATATATATATATATATATATATATATATATATATATATATATAAATTGAAAGATTTTAATCGAAAACTATGCATAAACTACAGTATGTATAAAAAAAACCATCTCTGGCATATCTGTTACAAATGAGTAACTATAGACCAAGGCTAAGGATAAAGATAGAAGGTAACATATCACTACAATGGAAAGGGGGATGAGAAGAATATTGGGATACAAAAATCACAATTAAAAAATATATAAGAAAATAAATAAAAATGAAAAAGAAAACACGCAAAAATGAGAAAAGGCAATAATAATTAGCTCAAGATAAAAGATTAAGACGTAGAGAACAACAACTGAAACTACACAAAAAATGGCGGTTAGTTCGAAATTGCTCTCTCATCAGGACAGCCATACAATTTGAATTAAAATCGATAGAATAGCCAGTTTCTGACAATGGCGATAGTATTTAACTATAGACACCATTGGAACTGTCTACTGACTAGTGGAAGGAGAAAAATAAATCAATTGAATTACAAATCAGAAAGATAATACCTCCTCGAACAGAAATATGAGCTCACAAGCATTATTACCATGTGTAAGTTGAACAAGCGACTGAGCATTTCACCTCACTTCGTCAATGCGAGTGGGCACCGGAATGAATACATGTGAACAATACATAATATGTATGGAGACTTTCAAAAATAGTAATCAGTATAGGACTCAGGACAAGTGGAAAATAGTCGTTCGAAAATAGTAAACAATATTAGACTCAGGCCAAGTGGTAAGTTAGGTGATAAGAATGGGTGAATTCTCAAAAATGAGTTATCCGATCAAAGATAAATAATGCATGTGTAAAATTATTTTTATCAATATATATATATATATATATATATTGATAAAAGAAATTATTATTGATAAAAGAAAAAAATTTCAATTTAAAATAAACTTCATTACACCTTGGTCAAGTGGGCCAACGGCCGTACCGTGCTGAAAACACCGGTTCTCGTTAGATCACCGAAGTCAAGCAGCATCGGGCGCGGTTAGTACTTGGTGGGTGACCACCTCGGAACACCGCGTGCTGTTGGCCATCTCGGGTGCGGTATCCCCGTGGTTTGCGCGCTAGATTTGCACGCTACCACAAATGCCGCCGTGTTCATGCGGAGTACGATCACGTTAAACATGTGGGTCCGTAAGTCCTTCCGAGAGGTTGGTGGTAGGGGAAGGAGGGTACGGTCCCTGTGGATGCCTCCCCCACTGGGTTCCGGTCTAAATTGGGTGGCACTTCCCGGCCGTCCATACAGTTACCTTACACCTTTCTGATAGGTCGGACGGTCTGGGTCTCAACAACAACACCTTGGTCAAGTAATTTACATAAAAATGTTTTTCGTAATATTATCATTAACCAATTGACTAGAAATAAACGTTTGAATAGTAGGGAAAGTGATCAAAAGCATCACGATACAGAGTTTATAAATGAAGCAGTAAAACACGGTTACCCCATGGGCTTTGTAATCAAAATACTTTCAGAATTCACTGGGTTAACTGTAACTGAATGTAAAGGCAAATATTTAAACAGTTGAAACAGAGTCATTAGAAAGGGACGGCTCACGAGTAGCAAGAATGGATGGTGGTGAAATGGACTACAAGTTGGAGTTTTACACATCGGACAGTTTTGGTAAGAATTTTGAAATTTGTAGAGACGGGTTTTTTTATAAGCACGTTCATATGTAAGCACATTGAGTGACTTGGAAAGTTTTTTCATGTGTCTTCCATCTAGAGATTTTGCATTTTTGCTAAAAGTTTTTGCTGTTCGGTTGTTGATGGTAATAAGGCCATTCTATGAATAAGTATCGGCTTCCGGGAGTGTTGCCATGGCTTAAAGCATTGCTTAACCGGAGAGTGGGGGTCACAACTTCCCCCGGCCACTTGTGATACTTTTCGTTTTTCACATTCATCTTTTGCTTTTCTGTGTTTTAGGTATTCTTTTTAGAAATTATATTTGTAAATATGTACAAAGGCAGCATAGCGCCATGTTTGCATATTTTACGTATGAAAATTTTTTTCATGTAGCTATCTCAGACTTACTTTACATTTGTAAATTATATATATATATATATATATATATATATATATAATATATATATATAAAGTTTCATAAATACTGATGCATACTAAAAGAATTAAGGATACTTTGCAAATATGAATAGTCAAAAATACTAAAGTTATTAAGTAATAAAGAATGACTATGCAAAATACATTTAATTTATTGCTCAAATGAAGCTTATAAATAAAATGATTTCAATAATAAAAATAATTTGAAAACCCAATGATAGAATAGAGAGAAGTTGTAACTCAAAAACCCTAACTTTAAAATATGCCTACATAATACAGAGAAGTATTAAATAGAGAATCATCAATCCTGTGGAAAATAAAATGCAAATTTCTAGTCATCAAGCTAAAGATAATCAATAAATATCAATGGAATGAATTCGATAATAGAGAATCAAAGAAAATCCAAGCATTACAGCTATACACGTGGATAAGCACTATGCCTAAATAAATTGCTCATTTTGAAAAAATTCTTTGTCATTTTTACTTCCCTAATTTCTTCTTCTTTTACATCCCCTTCTACTTTAGCCACAATGTTTTTAATTATATTATACACCCCATTATTTTGTAGCTCATACTGTAGAATATCACATTTTATTGCCTTTTTGCATTACTGTTATTTATTTCTCACGAATGGCAACAGTAGTTCTCTAATTTTATCTTTTGTGATTGACAACATTAGTCTCTTTATTCAAGGCTCCAATGAATAGGACACACACAATGTTTTTTTTTAGGTATTCTTGTTTCCTTTATAATTTTACAATCTTTATGCATGTAGTCCAAGTAGAAATAGTTTATAGATATTATCTATCTCTTTCTTCAGAAACATGAATATTTTGTGTTCATTTTGATTAAATACTTGGACTTGACAAAGAATTTTTTCAAAATGAACAATTTATTTAGGCCTAGTGCTTATCCACGTCTATAGATTTAATGCTTGGATTTTATTTGATTCTCTATTATTGAATCTATTCCATTGATATATACTGATTATCTTTAGCTTGATGATTAGAAATTTGCATTTTATTTTCCACATGATTGATGATTCTTTATTTAATACTTCTCTGTATTATGTAGGCATATTTTAAAGTTAGGGTTTTTTGAATTACAGCTTCTCTCTATTCTATCATTGGATTTTCAATTATTTTTATCATGTATGTATATATATATATATATATATATATATATATATATAAAAATTGAAGGATTTTAATCGAAAATTATGCATAAACTACTGTATGTACAAAAAAACCCATCTCTAGCATATCTGTTACAAATGAGTAACTATAAGCCAAGTCTAAGGATAAAGATAGAAGGTTACATATCACTACATTGGAAAGGGGGATGAGAAGAATATTAGGATTCAAAAATCACAATTAAAAGTATATAAAAGTAAATAAAAATACAACTCTGCAAAAATTAGAATAGACAATAATAATCAGCTCAAGACAAGAGATCAAGAAGAGAGAACAATCAATCGAAACCACACAAAAAATGGCGGTCAGTTCGAAATTGCATTCTCATCAGGACAGCCATACAATTCGAATTAAAACCGATAGAATAGCCAGTTTCTGACAATGGCGATAGTATTTAACTATAGACACCATTGGAACTGTCTACTGGCTAGTGGAAGGAGAAAAATAAATCAATTGAATTATACAAAGCTGAAAAACAATACCTCCACGAACTGTAATGTGAAATCAAAAGCATAGCACCACGTGTAAGATAAACTAGTGACTGAGCATTGCAACTAGCATCTCAATCCTGCGGTCATTCCCAATGGGAAACAAAATCCAACACAATGCGCATGCTCACGGACTCCAGTGCTTCAATATTTCGTCAAGGGGTGATATAAATAGTGTGCTGAAGCTGAATCACTCACTGCGCATGCCCTGATCTTTGATGTACCCTAATGTTATGACTAATTTTCCCCGTCCATGATGATTTGGTAAATGTTTTTTCGTTCGGATCTCTCGTGTGATCGATCGAAGCTTTTTCTGTGTTAACATTTAACAATTTTTAAGCACGTTTTTCGTCAATTTTGTGTTTAACGAGAATGTCTGAAAACGCGGATATTGTTTCTGGATCCAGCAGATTTTCGTGCTCGCTGTGTGTGCATAATTTTACCATGCGATATAATTTAAATAAACACTTAAGAAAATTTCATGCCGGAGTAATTTCAGTTCCAGCTTCACAAACACAATACAGACCCGCCTTTTTGTAGAACTAAAGCAACATGCACCGGGAGGGCGTTGGCCTATAAACTGTTCAATCATGGGCGGCTCGTGCCCAAAAAAGTGTGTATGTGTGTGTGTGTGGGGGGGGGGGGGGAGCTGGAAAAAAGCTAAAAATGGCTTAAAATAGTTAAAAAACGTAAAAAGTGGGGGGCATTGCCCCCACCCTGTAGAACCGCTTATGTGTTCAATGTAATCCCCTTATACGCACCACTGGACATTGAAACTTTTAAATAGCTTAATCCAGCTGAAACTCTATTGTATGGAAGATTTTTTTCAATTTTATTCTTATTGTGTAATGTAACTGGTATCTGTCAGTATGCACTGATGTAAACCTAATAAATTCATTTCCCTGATATTTGCCTGTGACTTCCTGATTTTCCCTGACACTTGATAACACTCCAATTATTTCACAGTTCACGATAAGCATGAAATCCAATGGGAAAACATTAAATTCCTTTTATCGTAATACAAAAATGAATAGCACATTTTATAAATTTACTGAATAGCACATTTAATAAATTATTATTCAATTAAAAAAATCACAAATTTTGCGGCTCAAAACATTTGAGTCATCTCCTTTTCAATTTATTTATACCTCTTCTCAAGTGTAGGGGTTTAAGAGGGAGCAGGGAGGTTTCCAGGGGCGGATTTACAGGTCAATAATCCAGGAGGGGGGGGGGATGCCGTTGCCTATCTATCAATGTTTTAGGTACAGAATATTAAAAAATAGATAGTGTTAAATGCGACACTCAAACATGTCGAGGGCGCGGTAGCCCATTGGTTAGCGCGCTTGAGTTGCACTCGATAGGCCCGGGTTCGATTCCAGACACTGCCAAAAACTGCCGCCGTGTTCACGCGGAGTACGATCACGTTAAACATGTGGGTTCGTAAGTCCTTCCGAGAGGTTACTGGTAGGGGAAGGAGAGTACGGTCCCTGTGGATGCCTCCCCCACTGGGTTCCGGTCCAAATTGGGTGGCACTTCCCGGCCGTCCAAACAGTTACCGTCCAAACCTTACACCGTTCTGGTAGGTCGGACGGTCTGGGTCTCAACAACAATAACTCAAACATGTCGGGGGAGGGGGCGATATCCGCGCCTAGAGGTATTCCTCCTCCAGTAGCTTATCATTATGTATTACAGCACTAAGAGGTTTGTTTACACAACGCTATGAACTCGCAAAGTAATATGTTCATGCAAATCGCCCCCTCTCTTAAAATTCATGCTTAATTCACACCTGAGACACAGGAATTAAAGTGAACTTGCAATTGAATAACTTCACATAGGTAGCGATAAGAAAATACCTTTTTTTCCGCTTGTGTGTAAAATTACGAATGTAATTTTCAAGTGTATAAATTACGAAATCATAAAATATTATATTATTTAAAATAAAACTTTCCTTTACCATACATTTAAAATCGGATTAGAATTTAAAAAATAGAGGGCAGTTCATCGTTCTGTTTACCATTCAACCATTACATTACAAATTGACAATGCCTAAAAATCGTAAAATCTCAGAACGAACATTAAAATCCAAGGCAACACTGTACATATTCGTAAATATTCTCATTGGGACGCAATGCTGTACATTTTGGATCGCATTTTTATAATTTTATTCGTAAAACTGTAATTGGGAAGCATGTCAGACTGTCAGCTTTTCAGCTTCTGAACACTATTTATATTACCCTTTGACGAAATATTGAAGCACTGGAGGGGAAGTCCGTGAGCATGCGCATTGCGCCGGATTTTGTTTCCCATTGGGAATGACCGCAGGATTGAGATGCTAGTAGCATTGCACCCCACTTCGTCAAGCATGTTCCGAAAACGTACCCGCTATACCCCCTGCTGTGAGGCTGATTCTTCGCTATTGGCTAAGTTAAATGACGTCATGGGCGGAGCCTATACACTTTGAAGTTTGACAGTTTAAGACAAAATCTGTCGTCTTCGAGATTATACGTGTTTACATTTTCCTTAGATACATTTCGTCATGTATTTTACTTCATACACACATATTTATTTGCTTTTGATATGAATTTAAACTAAAGAATTAAATAAAATATATTATTATTATTACTACTTGATCAATGATAAAAATGCTTCATTTACGGGAAAAAAATTATATACAGCAAAATGCTTGTGTTATATGTATTTTGTTTATTAAAGGCACCTTATGCCCATTTTATATTGTATTCCGTATATCAACTTTTTTAATCCTATTTTCATTGATGACTTGTAGCACTTGCGGTAATTTGTTTTATTTTATTAATGTTTTAACTACAAAAAAGCAAGTTACCTATCCAAAACAAAATATATAACCGTTTAAATATGGGTTACCAGAACCTTTTTTGAAGTCGGTTTCAAATATTTATGCAAGTTTGTAAACAAAACTATGTGTTGATTTAAAAGGAAAAGCCATACAATGGAATATTTTGGACAAAAAATGTGGAAATTTTTAAAAAAAATTAATCTAAAATTAATAAAAATGCAGACTTACAATGTAATCCTGGGTAAAATATTTAGTGTAGAGGGTGGGTAATCCATCCCACCCTATATACCCAATGATGTGCTAATAATTTTCCATGCTAAAAATTTTTAATAACTGATATGCTTCGAAAATTATATATATCAATTGTTTGCTGTTCCCATTAAATTCTAAACAAATAGATGTGCATATTGGTTTCTTTACCATTTGAATAGGTGTGAACAATGCTAATGCTATACCACTGTCACTAACCGAAAGAAAACAAAGTGGTAAAACCAAAAGAATGACATACCTATATTTTTATAGAACTGCGTCAATGGATTTACAATTAAAGTACTTCAATACACCTTCTTCTGAATTTTGAGGAAATTTTTACACACATTAACAATTACAATATGATTTGTGTCTTGATTTAGTGTAATTAAAAAAAAAATTCGAATAGATTTTTTCCTGTAGTTGGGAGGAGGGGGGGGGGGGGGTAACTTTAACCAGGTAAGTCCATCAGTCACAACCAGTGCATACTTTTAAATGTTAATTTCTTGGAATTCTTTATTAAACTTTTATTTACTTCAAACATTTTCAATGTAACAACTGATACTTGAACATTGAAAATTTTGACAATGAGTATGTACATACTCACTCTAGTTCTCCTTTAATGCTCGCTCCTTGTTTCTATGTGAATAAAAGATACCAATAGATCAAAATAAATAAACTGCTGCTTTTGAGAATATAAATTTGTAATACCTTCTTGAAGAATCTGATTTATCACCTAATTTTTTTATGTCTGGTTTCTTTACAGAAGTATTAAAAAGTTATAAACCAATAGAATAGATGCTATGGATTTGAATTGATATCACCAGAAATAAACAAGTTGGTTGAGATTTGCACTCTAACTTAGTGTGTTACCTGAAAAATTTGACTTTCAGAGGAATAGCTTTTTTTTTTACATTAATTCAAATTTCATGTTTAACTACTTTATATGTAACAAATAAATATATAATAGGCCCTATCAGTGCCTATTATATATTCTATTATATATTTATTCAGTGCAGTGTATTATATATTTATTTTGCAGTTCGTGCTAACTAATATTTCACATAAAGTGGTTTCAACTTTTCTAAGACAGCAAAACCCTCATATAATTCCATATTTTAATATCAGAACACTCTAAATTGATATTTTGTCTCTATGATAACCATCTACGTAATATATGTACACGTAATAGGTGAATGGAAACAAATATGAGTAAATAGATACAGCTTTCCGAGTACATTCAAGTTAGTTTTAAATGCCTGAAATATAGGTAAAATACTTGTTCATCAAAGACGTCGTGAAATATATTAGCTGCAGCCCCAATTTCAACTTCAAAATAGATCTGCTATTTATCTTGCTCATATTTGTTTCTCCAGTCATAATATTTTTTGTGAAAATAGCTTGATAAAACTGTTTTGCTCTTATAGTTTTGCAACATTCTAATATATCAATTTGTGAATAGGATATAATGGAGAAGACACTCCTATTGCAGATACTAGCATCCATGGACTAGTTTCTCACTTATTATATGCTCGTCATCATGAAATAATCAAAATTTGCAGTGGTAGCATGAAAGTTAGCATGCACCACAATTTTTTAGAACTTCTATGCGAACTAACATTTTCAGTTCTTCCACGTGGCCGGCTCAAAATTCATATACAATTTAGCTCAGGCCACATGAAGCTGCAAAGGCAAAGTTTATAAACACAAAGCCCATCTATAAGAGGCATTCTAAAAAATATGGGTGATATTCCTATTACAGATACCAGCATGAGCATTCTTGGACTGGTTTCATGCTTATTATGCATTTGTCAATACAGATTATTTGATATCTAGAATGGTAACAAGAAGCTTAATGTAGATCCAGGTATGGGTCATTGTGGCAATTACCCCCCCCCCCCCCCCTTTTTCAGATATATATGTCATTTCTTGTGATTCTATAGATTCACTTATAAAAGTTTATTGCAATGTCATAAATCCCAAAATGACATAAAATTCATTTTATCAGGCTAGTTTGCTTCATTTTATGATTAATCAAAAATTTATCAGTTTTGATAACTATTTACTGATATACTACAAAAACAAATGTTCAGTAAAAGAAACATGTCGAAGCAAATCCTTTTTTATTTCTGCCCGAATCTGCCCTTGTAATGTACTAACTGTAAACTTTGCAGCTACCTTTTAAATTTGGTTAACTGTACCCACGATTCATTAAATGATGATCAATTTACAAGGACCTAATTAACCTTCAGCTTTCTATAAGAAATTCGGATTGGCTAGACATGGATTAACATAAACACTATGTAATAAAAATTATAATGTTTTAAATTTGATTAAGTAGGTACTAATCAATCAGGTTCAGTTGATTAAATATTTATAATTTTTCAAGATATTGTTCACTGGATGAACTAAAATATGTTTTTTAGGTAATGCATATGGTTATCATATTTGTACTGATTTTTTCCCATCAGTAGTACAGATAATAGAATTTTGATGCATAAAAGTAAATTCCTGCCTTAGAGTAAAGGTAAAAATAAATTTCAAAAGTTAATAAAAACATCCCATTTAATAAATTAATATCTATATATTGCAATTGTAACTGTAGACGAAGAAATTGAAAAGCAGATTTAGTTTTAGCTAGAATCATTGTACTATTAGAAAGAAATTGTATATATAGCTTGATTCAGTACTATCTTATTCTAGTGGCTCCCATAAATACGATTGAGCCAAGGTCGCAGTTAAGATTTCGCCAAAATTTTTGTTAACAAAAAAACAATATGACAATAATATAAACATGTGCTGTTTCTTTAGGACTGCAAACGTTTGGTGAGATTTTACAACCTACCTTGGTGATAAATCCTCGGGGGCCGCTATAATAAGGAAGTACCCTTGATTCTTTAAAATTATAGAAATATATTTAAGAAATATTTTTTGTCTCTACACACCAATAGCATTACCAAGTAGGGAAATCATATTCCCTAGAAACCCATTTAAGTTCAGAGAAATGATATTTAATGAAATGGGAAGCAAACTGTTTGGTTACCAATTCAACCCCCCCCCCCTCTTCCTCAAAAAAATAATTGCCTGGGGACGCTACGCTAATGTTACACATATAATACTAACGTTAAAGGAAAATATTGTAATAGGATCAAATATTTGAACTATCAATGAATTTACATGTTTTTGTTTTAAATATTCTTATTTTCGAATTGAATGCTTTTGAGATAAGCATGTGTACATTTGTAATCACTGATATCTCACAAATGATTCAAAAGTTAGTAGTACTAATTTTCTACTACTCAATTGAATGTATCTTTAGGTAATGAAATATGGATAGTTATATTTTAATTTCAATATTTGTATAAAATTCATAATTTGTTGTCAAATCAAAACAAATTTTAATTTTATTTACATAAAAATGTTTCAAATATTTTGTTAAATCTTATATAGTCTAATTTCCCATTCTAATCAGTGAATATTAAATTTCAAATATTTGAAATACAGTACGTGCATACATCATTTATATGCATTTCTACATAGCTCGTCAAACATTCCTATCCAGGGACATTAATTTCAATTACATATTTTCACAGGTATACGCTTTACTTCACTGGTGCCTAGAGTAGTGTATAAATAGTGCTTTACTACAGTTAAAAATATGCATTTTCTATTTAACAGTACAATCTGTTTGAACAACTTTAACTGCATAATAATGTTGCATGATATTACCTAATTTCAATTTATAACATGTTTATAAAGAAGGAGTTTATTCAACAGATATTTTAAATCAACTTAATGCTGTTTTTGAAAATAATAGACAGTAGTTACTAATTTAATTTTATATGAAGATGGATTTGATATTCTAGGATGCATGAATAGATGCAAATTGACTTACCTAGTTAATACTGATGTTATTTGATTTATCCTGATGTAATGAAATATAATGAAGCTGAAAATACATACCAGTTAAAAGTTTGACTAGTTATCACTGCGTCCAACCAATGTTAAAATATTCCGTTAACATTAGATAGTAATATATTATCTAAATCGAATTATAGTTGTTGAAGTAATAAAGATATTGAAATTAATATTTGTTTCAAATAAATAATTTTGGGTTTAGAAATTAATAGTATTTTGACTAAATGTTTCAAACTGAAATTATTCAAGAGATTGAAAAATAAAACTTCAGGTTTCATATTTCAGATGTGTTATACAGAATAGCAAGTGTAAAGAGGTTTTTAACTGAATTAACGTTGAGTTAAATTCAAAATGTTCTGAAAAATTTGAATGATGTATCAATACATGCCTTTTAAATTTGAATATCAAAATTTTGTATATTCAAAATTCAAAGTGTAGGATAATACACATTTCCAAAGCTTAAATATTGGTTGTTAAATTTTAAACATAATTTGAAATAAACATGTTTAAGGGTTAAAATGTCCGTGGAAATCAGGAGGTCATAAACAACAACAACAGAGTTAAAATGTAAAGAATTTTAACTCGAACACCAAATGAATTCCAAACGCACAATAAATGTATATTATGTTAGTGTGAACTGCGAAGAATGATAGCATTTGAAACCATAATCTTGCATAATAACTTACTGGCTGTTAAAAATTTGGCAGCTCACTACTGGGTACAGATCAAACTTCAAAGTATTTCATATATATTAGATAATGGCTATTAGTGTTTGCTTTCTTCAGAAAGTTACTTAATATCAATAAAATCTCAAAATCAACACCCATACAGTTGAAATGAAACTTCATATGTATGCTATTTAAATTACAACTTGGTATATACATATAGAATATATATTAATTTTATTAGTAATTTCATTAATTTGTATAACATCTTGACACTCATATTATAACACACTACTGTGATAAACAAATTAACTATGAATCAGATTAAAAAATATATTGCTGTCTTCTACACAAATTTAATTAGCCTAGAAGGAAATAAATCAAAGTTTCTCCTTTAATTTAACTGATACAACAATAAAAACATCTGACCACTTAAGTTATTTAAACAGGCCAGGTGAAATATTGCAGTACAAGTTTTGATATATTCATATTTGGTCCGCGATCTTCTATCTAAAATTAGGTACTATAAGAAATAAGTTAGAAAATCATTCAATCGGATTATTACAGATGGATAAGGTATAACGTTTCAGTGTCAACATTTTACTCCCAAAAATTGTAATAAATATATCATATACTACTTACCTAAATTTAAGACATTTTTGCTGTTTTACGAACGTGTATATAATCTCCTTATATTGTCACACAACGTTATATCTTTGCACTATTTCTTTCTATCATAATTTTCTTCCTGATTTAATAACAAACATTTTTTTCCATGTGTAATCTCGAAGACGACAACTTCAAAGTGTATATTAGACTCCGCCCATGACGTCATTTAACTTAGCTGCCACAACCCCTTTAACCAATCAGAAGCACCAGCCGCGTACTATCGTTCGACCAATCAGAAAGTCCGTTACATGAAACGCAATCAGTTACGGTTAAGTCCATGAATTTTACACTGATTTCTTCTTCTTCTTCTTCAGGATTCCAATTGGAATCGGATTTTTACGGCCGCACCGCTCAAAAAGGCATATGGCAGCCCCTAACTAAAAATGTATTTTAAGGATGAGGAAAGTTCATCCAAAAACCTTCCCTCTAACTATTGAGGGACCAAAACTTCAACTAAGCTTTTAAACAGGTGGTCGCATTCCTCCCGCAGAGGAACGTCAGGACCAATATTACAGTTTCGTTGAATTACTTAAGTCCACTTTTTATTGTATTTTACTTCATTTAAACTCCGTAGCAGAAGCTAGGTGAACAGGAAATTATTTCGGTTGTGTATCTTTCTTCTTTCTGTGCTCAGCACGAGGATTGGTTTTAACACTCTCAGCAGCACCTCCCCACTGGAAGGCTTGAACCCTTTCAGCTGCACCTTCCCACTGGAAGGTGAACGGTTTTTCTTTTTTACAGTTCTTTATGTCTACTGTGCTTTGGTTATTTATTTTCCCTTTCTTCTCTCTCACTTCCTTAATGTTTGATGATTCATCTTCATCTGAGCTGTTTTGTTCCATGTCACTTGCGATTGTGCTTTGGCTGGTTGGTTTTCCATTCTTATCACTTCCATCGCTAATATTTGCTGATTCATCTTCATTTAATGCTGATTCATCTTCATTTAATGCTGATTCATCTTCATTTAATGCTGATTCATCTTCACTGCTTACTTCCATATACTTCTCAGTTTCTTTTTTGTTTTTTATAGCTTTAGCCAAGTCTTCAAGTTTCTCTGCTATTAAGCGAATGTTTTTTCCCAGTTCAATAAAGCATTCACGAATCCACCCGTCCCGGACATCTACAGTCTTGGGCTTTTCCAAGTCATTCACTACTGCATTTATCTTGTTGATGATTCCCGTGAGTTCCGGTTGCTTTTGACTCTTTTCACTTTCATCCGTCACTACTTTCTCTATTTTTTGCTGTATTCTGCACACTGTAGCGTATTCTAATTTTTGATTTATTATTTTTTTTGCTTCACCATAGGAGATGTTATTTGCTTTTATAGCTGCTTGTATTTCTGTTTGTTTTTTTATTTCCTGACATTGTTTACTTGTAGCCGTATGCTTTCCCCCGCACCGAAAGCATTTTGGGTGTTCCGCTAAGCACTCTGCAACTTCATGTTTTTCTCCACATTTATAGCATATTGTGCTGACACTTCCACACTCGTGTTTATAATGATTAAATTTTAGGCATTTTAAACATATTCTTGGGCTTTCTACGTATGGGAGAGTTTTATATCTCGAATATCCAATATTCAAATAGTTTCTGCTTGTTTTACCTAGTTCATGTAGTAAAATAATTGGAATCTTCTCTATACTTTTAGGCTTAGTGAATCGGGTTAGTTCACTCCAATTTATCTCTTGTTCCTTGAATTCTTCAGTAATTTCCTCTAGGTTCACTTCTGGGTGTATATCTCGTATTATCCATTTGGTGGTGATTGAGTCTTCAATTATTCTTGCCCGTATGGGTACTCCACAGAAGTTTTTTTTTCCCAATAGTTGGGCAGCGCTTTCGCTTGATTTGATTACCACCGCCACGTTGCCATTCCTTGTTACGGATATATTGCCTATATCTCTATCAATGCCTTCTTTTTGCAGTTCTTTTTTACAAAGAATAGGATGAAATGGGATCTTCTTCCCTGTCCCAGTTAAAATAATTTTAGCTTCTGTAGTTCCATTTTGGAAAGCCGTTTCAATTTTTTGTTTATCAGATAGGTTGTTACCTCTCCATAAACCAGCGTCACTGAAAATTTTTCGCCGACTTACCTCCGGCACTTCGTTGTTCAGTCCCTTTCGTTTTCCTGCGCTACACTTCTCCATACACTGCTCGTGAAAATTTTTCCCAGAGCAAAAACATCCGACCGACCACTTCCGTGGCCCGGTTGCCAAAAAAACCTACACTGATTTAAAGGTTGTTGCACGAAGGATTCGTCACGGTTACGATTAGGATGTTGGACAGAGAGATTTCTAAAAGACACATTCTTGTGCCATTGGTATAAAGGGTTGTTGCAGCAAGAGATTTTTTTGACACACGCTTGTGCCAATGTTGAAAAAAAAAGTTCAACGGGAGCAACTTTCTAAACGATACACGCTTGTGCCATTAGGAAAAGAGAATTTTCAATGGGCGTTGAGCTAATTTTTAAACGGCACACACTTGTGTCATTGAAGCAAATTGCGCTTACGTAGGAATAGGATGTTGCAGAAAGAGAAGAGAATTTTCACACACACGTTTGTCCGGCCGACTAATCGGTTGCTCATGTCCTTGCTGACGAGCCGGTCGGTCTGGGTCTTCAACACACACGTTTGTGTCAATGTTGAACAAAGCAATTTTCAAAGAGGGTCATCTTAATCTCTAAAAGACACACGACTGTGCGATTGAGATAAACTGCGCTTACACAGGAATAGGATTGTTTCCCTCCAAGAATAGGATGGCACACAAAAATAATGTTCAACGGATGAGCTAATTTCTAAACGGCACGTGCTTGTGCCATTACGAAAAGTTTCAGTGGGTGTTGAGCAAATTTCTATACAACACACGCTTATGCCATTGTGACAAACTGCGCTTTCGTAAGAATAGGATGCTGCACTAACGCGTCTGTCCGTTGCGCTAACGATCCTTCAACGCATTGAGTTCTCTTTTTCCACGTATTATAGTTCTATTCATATATAGACATTTTTCCACGTGTGATAGTCATAAATTAGATGTCTTCCGGGCCTTGGTCCATTAGCTAAAGTCCGACCTGAAGCGTGGGCCGGGTCAAGTTCATTATTTAAAAAGTCGGGCGGAGCGTATTTAGTTTTTGTAGAGTACATGAGATTATTGACCGGGACGGTCTTCAAGCCGGACTATTTCATGCCTTCTCCAGCTTTAAAATAATTGGAGGTTTGGGTCTCTCATTCGAATGGTGTGCCCCCCCCCCCCCTCCGCATGGGCGATCTTGGGCCGGATGAAAGTGTGTTATTTCCGCCCGTGTTTACACCTGTACAGCTTTCCAACTAATTATTGCAATTAATTTGCGAAACTGTAACAAATATTACTTATATACATAATGTATAAGGAAAGTACTGTGACGGGGTCGAAAATTCGAATTCAAGTTTTCGACGGGAGAGCACGTTTCAAGCATCCCTGATCACGAATCAAACATTATTGAAGTGATGCCTGTGTGTGTGTCAGTGAGTCTGTAGAGACGATAACTGACGAACGAATGGACCGATTCGAACGAAATTTGGTACAAAAATCACAATCCGTAAACACTGGAAGCCTATTGTTTTCAAATGTAATCGAATGTTCAGAACCCCCCTAAATTTTCGAGTGAAATTTTGAAAAAATCGTCAAAAAATCAAAACCGCTAATAAAGTTACGCAAATAGACATTTCTTATGTAATTTTTCATTAGAAAACGATTAACATAAATTTTAGAACGCTAACACGAACCGTTCTCGAGATATTGCACATTTTTCAAAAAAATTATCAAAAAGTCATATAAAATGAAAAATATATATTTCCTATTGAGAAACATGTTCACTTTTCATATGTAATACCATGCGATAAATTGGGTGACATCATTCTCGTGGATCTAGCTCGTTCCATTCATGAGAAAAGATACTTCGAGTAATACTTTTGTATTTGAACGCCAATAGTCATTTATCTGCTGTAAGAATAACTTACTTGGTGGAATGTCGCCAACTTAGCAATTTTTTAAATGTTGCTAAATTAACGATAAACTCGCCAAATGGATAAAAATGACGATTCATTGACGAAAATTTAATATCTTGGAAAGAATATAAATATCTACTATAAAAATAATATGTTTTTTTTTACTGTAAAAGTAGTAAATTCATTGCATTATATAAGGAAAGTCATGTGTTTCCCACATCAGATTTTTTAATTGATCACCGAAAAAATGTTCAATTATTCTTGCAGAAATGCTGAGTGAAATGATAAAAGAGACGTCTAATTAACTTCTAATGCTGTTTTTTCAAATTATCGATTTAGGGATTTTTAAAATGAAATACTTCTTTGGTAAATTCTTGAACTGAGCTTATAAATCTGTATATTTTAGACCAAAATTCTTATTTAATATATTTATGTGCATGTAAAAGGTCATTTCCATGAAAAATCCAGTAAACTTTGTTTTTCGTATAATTTAATATGCATTAATAAGTTACAATTTACCAAAATTTAACTTTTCTAGTCTAAATATGAATTTTAATAAAATTTAATGAAAATCAGTCAGTAGCCACGTCAATTTAAAACTGATTTTTTTTTTTTTTTTCCTTTTCAAATAAGAAAGATATAAACCGAATTAAACTTCTTTTCTTAACCAACCATTACTGAAATGTACATTTATAGATTTCTGGCACTCATAGATATAAACCATTTTGTGTAAGGGCTTCCAGCAAAATACATTCTTGACTTTGATATTATCAGATGTTTCTTTTGACCAGTACATTCAGAAAGTGAAAGAAAAGACTCAGTAGTAAGAAAATTACTTAATGTTTGATTTTTTTATATGCATAAAGGGGAACATTAAATATAAACAATGATATCATTTGCAAAATGCTTGAGAAGTCTCTTCAGGTCTTGAATCACATATTTCAACCAAAATATTTGGACTGATCCAATTCAGCATCTTTTCTAAACAAAATATACTCCAGTTTAAAATCGTACGTTTTAGAGTTGAAGTAGTTTAGCTATATTACTAATTGATACATTTTACGTAACGTAACTATTTGAAATTACTAAATTTATATTTAAAATCTTTTGTTTCTGAAGAAAAATTCTGATATGAGCAGCAAATGACTTTACTTTCAGACTAAAAATTATTTTCTCCTTTCTTTTATAATGCATTGAATTGTGTTCAGCTGCGCAAAATATATGAATACTTTTTGAAATTACACTGAATTAACAGTTTAATTCAATTTTCTTTTCATTTAGCAACTTTACATATTTTAAAATGGCAGAGTAACAAAAATGTAAAAAAACAAAATAAAAAATATTGTTTTCATGAACGATTTAGAGATTTTGATGCCAATTATATGTTTCAGGACTTCCAGAACACATTTTGACTATTTTTAGAGAGATGTCCATCTGTATGTCTGTTTATGATCTATTTCTTGTGTTCACGATATCTGCTATAAATATTAATGGATTTTCAAGAAACTTTATATCCAGCTCTGTAACAAAAAATCTAGAACTATATAAAACATTTTTAAATTCAAATGAAAACTTTAAAATTTAATATTTTCTTTTTGTGTTTGTGATGTCATTATCCCCCTTGGTAGGGGAAGTTACCCTCGAGGGGGGTACATTGTCAAATTTGGTATCAATAGAAAGAATTTTTTCAAGCCTTTTAAAATGTAGGATAACACACTATAATTGTGATCATCTGAACCAATAATACAGATTTTTTTAAATTTTTTCTTGCAAAAATAAATAAATAAGCTACTTAACATATGCATTCTGATACGAGAAAGTTGGGTTGAGCCACATTTCAGTAATTACGAATATATTTTATTTTTTTAACATAAAAATTCTATTTGAAGTTTATGCATTTGGATAAATGTATACCATAAAATAGTTAATTTTGGTCACAAAAATGATAGAAGTGAACATTTTTTGTCCTAATATTATTATCTATGCCTGATAAAAAAAAGTAACCATTGACTATTGGCTAGTTATTCATAAATGCAATTCTCTACAACCAAATACAACTAGTTTTATACAGAAGCAGATTAAAAATAATGTTGCTATCCTAGCTTACATGAAACATTTTCAAAAAGAAGTGTTTCATGGATAATGAAAATGCTTCTTTTTAATACACTAGAATGATATGAAGCTCTAACAATAAATCCCAATAAATGTAAGGGTGCATACTTCTTTATAGAAAGAAGTTTTGGAAACTTCAACTTTAGTGACAGCAAGCTGCAAAATCTTAACCCACATTAACATGATGCATTTCCTGCGGCTTATTACTAACAAAAAAATTAAAATGCAGCTTATACTAAAAATGTATGCCTGGTACAGTGTGGCATGGGGTACTACTTGACTTATAGACTGCAAACATCCAAAATAAACACCTGCTATGTGGGTTATAAATAGCACTTGCTACGCTGACGTACGGTGGTGTCTATACTTATTTTATTGCAGTCATTTCTTTTTAACAAATAGATTATGTACTACATGTGCAATATATGAATCAGACTAAAATTGATCCTACAGTTTAAATCGAATTTGATCACTTTCACGATAAACATAATTTAATTTAAAACAGACCATTTTAATAACAGATACAATTTAAATCTAAAACCAGTTACTTTTACAGCTGATTTCAAATTGTTTAGCTTGCTTATTTAAAATAAAACTGAAAATCAAAATAAAATCAATATTTATTAAAATATATATTTTTTTAACTGAAGAGATTAACTATAATGAAATATATTCAAGTTTTAATTTCACAAACTTTAATTTCAAAAATGCTAAATTTAATTTATTGAAAATATTTCTGTAGTCAATAAGCTCCTTGCATGCACAGGTGTTTCCAAACTATCATTGGGAAGTTCTTGTAAAATGAAATGAATAACCCACATATGTGTGTTTCAAAGACTAACCAAATCACAGTGATTCAAACTGCAGATTACAAATTAAAGAGACTAGCAAGATAATAACTATAGGTTAGATGTGTTTGTTACACTAAAAATTTACTTAGCATCTATTATATATATAGAACAGCTTACCGCACAAAGTCCCATATACAGGCATTTACTTTTAAGAGCAAGCATATCAGCATATAACGTACACACTTTTTAATCACCAATTAAGGATTTTTAATTCACAGCAAATCCACTAGGAACAGTAAATATCAGCCGCCAAAAATAACACACTCAACTCTTTTTTTACACACTTTTTTTTACACAAATTTACACAGTTCAAAAGAGTCTTCCTTTTTTGAAAAATTCATTTGATCTAACACGATTTCAAAGTCATTGTCTTATATACATAATCATGAGCGGTCTAGTTTAAATTGCAGTCTTTGATACCAACGTATTTTCAAAAAAATTTCACATTTTTACCACATTTCAAAAATCAGGCAGCACTGCTATAATGTTATCAAATAAGGGGATTCCACACTAGTTATTGGGGAATCCTCTTATCCGATAACTCTTACCTTCCCATTTCATATGACATTTACATAACATATCATTAAATTGTTGAAGTTTATTAGCTCACAATATTTAATCAATTGTTTGTGTTATCAGCCATACATAGTGCTATCAATTGTGTATTTGAACATTTCTGACCTTAAGAAGTGAAAAAAGGTATTTTTATCTAGATAAAATTTTTACCCTAGATAACATTTAACAAAATGTCGAAAGTTTCAAAGATTCGTAAAAGACAAGCAATTTCTTTAGAAGTTTTTACAAGGTTTTTAAACTAAATATAGTTCTTTATTTTACCTTACACGGTTTTGGGATAACATGGAATATGTATCCCTAATTTTACTATAGGAAACTTATCTTTTTTTACACGAATTTCTGAGAAACGTATCTACCGTGTAAAAAAATAGTTGGGTGTAGTTATATAAAAAGCATGCATACCTTAGCTTCTTCACAATCTTAAGAAATGGAAGGATGTTTCTGTCTGTCAGCAATAGATTTTTCAGTCCATTCAAAATATAGAATTTGACTCTATACAAACTTTAAATCCCTGTAATAAATCAAATCAAAATTATTATCCCTTTATATATCTTGTTAAAATAAAGCACTTCAGACCTGCTTATACTTAACATATAGAATAAATATTTTAAAAACTTACAGATCTAAGTATGAAGTATTTATTTTATTATTGTATATAATTACAAGCATGAACATAAATTTATTTTCATGTAAAACAAAAATATTTAACTCATAAAAACAAATTATAAATATGATTAAACAATGAATAGTAAAATTTTAGATAATAAAATAGTTTTTTTTTTTTATGCAGCAGTGAAAAGCATAAAACAAAAATATTGATATACATCTGTATTAATAAAAAAACTTATTAAACTAATCATTTTACTCATTCTTCATGTTGTCTGCTTCTTGCAGCACTCCACCTTTCATGAGAAATGTTCTATTCTTTATTTTGTATGATTTAAGCTAACCTATATCTTAGCGAATTCATTTTACTTCTTTTAATGAACAAAAGCATCCAAAAAATTTTAGAGCTATCATTAGTTCATTTTAAATAAAGTGTGCACAGCAGTATTTTTTAAATCATACAGAAAATATAGCATTGATTAGAAAATGTTTCAAATTATCTTAAAACCATTAGTAGACAATAACATTTTAATTGCTTGCCATGGCTTGCGAGTCCCCGAGAACAAATTAGAAAATTTATGCTAATATTTGTTACATACATGCTCAAGGCAATGTTTAAATGATTACTTTTTAATGATTTTCTAAAAATTAAACTAATTTGTTCTCTATTATCCACAAAGGGGGGTTTCACCTCTGCCAAAGAGGCTCATTGTTGCTCGCTTTAAGCAGCAAAATATAAACCATAGAATTAAAAATGGAGTACTTTTTTTTATAAGAAAAATAGGAGTTCTAATAAAACTTATTAATGAAATTTCCTGAGTTTTCTAGAAGAATTTTTACAAACTTTCACAGTCTGAATTACGATGTTTTGTAGTGTATAATATTTTCATTTAGTGAAATGAATTTAAATTTAGTAACACATAGAAAAATTTAAAATGAAAAATTAGCCAACTTGATGATAAAAGCATGAAATCAAAATTTAAATATCAAAATTTTAGTTTCAATTACAATAAGGTAAAACAATCCTAAAAATAGTTTGAAATTTTTTAAAATGACAAAACAATGGCATTTTACAGACTCAAATAGAATTCTTCCAAGTTTTTAAAGAAAATTACAATTCTTCAGCTTTCGCTGGAATTGTCAGCCGAATTTAAATTCTCTGAGAATTTCAGGTTTTCCCTGAGGCCTGTTTTAACTCTTAAAAGGAGAGTAAGCTCACAATCAGAGCTATAAAATGCAATGAAATATTCACATTTTCAGATAAAATACTTTTTCTAACTTTAAAGTGCTAAAGTTAAGGGGAAAATGATAAACTATACTTATATGGAATTAGAAATATAGGAAATATGGAATGTGGAATTAGAAATATAGTGTGAAGGTATTATTGGAATTCTGTGGGTTTTTTCAAGCATAATTTCAACTCTCTAATAAGGGATATAGCTTATAGATGTATTTTTAAATTTGAATACTTATATAAAATTTATTTCGAAGTGATTTTGAAAAATATCTTGAAGTATACTTTATACCAGCTATAGATGGAATATACATTTAAATCTATTTTAAAACATTATTACTCAATAAAATTATCAAAAAAAATCATTATTACTCAAGTTGGTTGTTCCAAAAGTTCTTGAGTGTGATAGGGCCTTAAGAGGCATCTCTGGAGAAGCAACTGATTGTTTAGTTACTTGTGCAGAAAAAGAAGGTGTTTGTGTGTAACCCAAACAATTATCTTCATTCCACCTTTTATTAACCATGTCTTCAGAAAATAATTGCTGATCTAGTCCACAGCGTGCAGCAAAGTGTTCACAAGGCAAAATAAACTGTTTATTAAATTAACAAGAACAAGAATTTATGTGCTCATCAAACAAATTACTGAGTTTGTCTCTGAGTCTTATAGAAAACTTGATTTGATTTATCTTCATTCTGTTCAATTAAATAAGTCCCCTCCTTACAGTTTTGAATTTCCGAACATATTAATTTGGGGGACTTGGTGTACAAATGGACTCAATTTTAGAGTTCAGTTTCAACAAATTTTGACTTGACGCATAGGTGTAGATTTGAAAAAAAAAGTTGGGAGGGGGTGGGTGTACACAGCCAGTGCAGTATTAGCATACATATTGTTTCTTAGATGGATTGGTCCCCAAATAGTAGGGTTTTTTTTTTCAGATAACCCCTACTTCCAAGAAGAAAGGGTATCGGCACTCAGATATATACAGGGGTGGTTGATGTCAAATCCCATTAGGGTATAGGAAAAGAAGACGTGGATATAAAGTGACAAGTAGAATGTAAAATAAAAATGTAGTCAAGAGGTTTTTGCCACATTCTCGTCAAAACCAACTCAGAGTGAGATATTGTTACCCCTGGATTTCGAGTATTGTGAAAGATAGGAAGACTCTATTTATTCTTTAGGATATCTACAGTATTTAGGAAGGGTTAACAGGTTCGAAATCTTCTCCCCCCCTGAATTTTTATTTTGCACTCATTATGTGACAAGCAATATATTGTAATGGGGGGGGGGGGGTACAGCAGCTCCTTTTCAGCCTAAAACCTAGATAATTCTAATTTTCTATAAAATGATACGTATGAATATGTACCATGATAAGTGTGTACAACCTAAGCAAAGCATTAATTATTTACATTATAAAAAATGCAGCCGAAGGCCACTAGAACTTATATCTAGTTCTAGATAAATATCACAGTTTTGTTACAATAGAAAATAGGTCTCCAAATAGAAAACAATATATGAGATTAAGAATATTCTGTTGCACTCTCCTTTGGGACTAGGAAAGATAATCTTACTATTAATGTGCAGAAACCCATTTATGTATATATGTATGTCCCCCTTATTTGGAGCTAATAATTAACCTTGCGATGTTTTAAGAGGTAATATTCAAAAGATTCAATAAATAGATTTTAAAATATTTTCGAAAACCTCTAACAAGGGTGGCGGGAATCAATCTGTTCCTTAAAACATATCTTCTTCCTCAATTTTTAATCTACAATCTCAATTGTTTTAAATCGGGGTTAAAGATGTTGCAAAGAGAGCTGAGGAGACAGAATTTACAAAAAAGTCGATAGTTTTTTTCCCACACATTTTCCATAGGCTGACAAATTTTAAACATGGACCAAGGACATGGATCAAGGAATTCAGTTTATTGGAGTCCCTGGGCTAGGAAAAATCCCAGCCTTTTACCTCCTGCGGAAATTAAGTGGAGATCGAAAAAAATTTAGGATAAATGAGTGCTCTTCATCACTGCATTAAAGAAATTCTAATGCTGTATGCCATGTAGTATTCTAATGCTGTAACCATACCCCGAACCCCGACAGTTGGGTGGGACATATGCCTCCTCCCCTGGTTTCTGCGCCTGTGACTTGATATAACTTTCATTTCTTTGAAGGATGAATGAACTTTAGAGTTTGAGACATTTTTTATGAATTTTAGGATTTCTCTGACAACACAGAAGTGCATTTTTGGCTTAAGATATGGTTTTATTTTTTGATTATGGCTTTCTATTCTATTATTTGTTCTATTGTCTAGATGTTCATAGCATTTAGTATATGCTAAAACAAATTTTTCCTTACAACTATCCCAGTTAGTGATGAAATAATTATACAAGTTAGGAGCATAAGGCATTTTAAGGATTTCTCAGTTTTGATAATATTGCTTTTTAGTATTAGAATGTACAATCTGTTTATAATAAGCATGATAGTTTCTTTTAGCGATTTATTAATATCCAAAGAAGAAATTTTGAAATGCAAATATTTGAGAATATGAAAAATTTATAAAATAGTTATTACATTTGGAAAAAGCATTTTAATTATATGTATTTCTTTTAAGTCAGTATCTGTATTCTGTAACAACATTCTACATGATTGTAATACTGAAGGATAAAAGTCAATGAATTTTTGAATTGCTGTGCTTTTCTTTTCATTCAAAACAAAAATATAACATATTGGTTTACCTCGACCATGCTCACACAAAATAGAATAAAGAGGAAAGTCTTCAATATCAAGTTGCATCAAAAAATAAAACACTAGGAAACTGTCATGCTAATAATCTCATTATTTTAGTTTGAAATAGAAGATAGTGGGAAATAAGATTTTCATTAGTTTCTTGATGGATATTACAGTTTTTATCATCTTTTATTAATTTTTTTAACAGTTCAATTAAAATATCGCTATTTTTCATATGACAATAAAGGGTACTTATTAAGTTTTGTCTCAAGTTACTTATATCTGATGAAATATCAATTATTCCAGTATTATTCCGACTATAATTCTTTAGACTAGAAACATTACATTTTATCATATTTTTAACACTACATTTTCCCTCTGCAGCTAATAATTGTTGATATAAACTATAGTCCATTGAGCCGATTCTATGATTATGTTGCAAGACAACTTGGGATATTTTGTAGTGTAAATGGGGTTTTCTCATTAATCTACCTTCAATTTTAAATGGGCAATCATCGCAAAGACTATATTGAATTGGACGAACACCTTTTCCCCCTTACTTTGTATTTACCATTATGAACACATGTATAAGTAACACAGAGGTCTCAAAACACTGGCCAATTTTTATTTCACAATCTAGTCCTTCCCTATACAAAAGAGGGATAGGCAAATCGAAATAAATTATCAAGCATTTTAAGAAAATTCAAAAACAGTATATTAGGAAAACAAATGACAAAAGGTCACCTTTTACAGAAATCCAATACATGAGGTATGTTAGATTCCAATTTGATGCTACCTAAATAAATATAAAAATATGAATATTACTAACAAGATAAAAAAAAAACCATAATATCTAAACATAGTTTCGTATATTTTTTTACTTCTACTACGAACCTCTGCATATCTGTTCATGAATGCTAGTTTTTAAATTGAACTCGCTAAAATTTCAAAAGAAAAAAAAAATAGATATTATTGCTTGCTAAAATCAAGTCAAATATATAAATACAAAAAAATAGAATAAACCAGTGCTTTCATTTAAAAATAGGTGTGCTATTCAGAACATTAAATGAACTTATAATAGTTTTTTGTATATTACTAACAAACATTTTTATTTAATAGTTTTTAGGTGATATAGATAATTTATATAATATAGAGAAAATTATATATGTTAATGAGTATAAATATGAATTATTCTTAAAAGGAAAATACAAATTACATATATTAAGCTTAAATAAGTTTCTTTCAAACAATTAAATGAAAAACACACTATAAACTAAAATACACTAAATTATCTTCCTATGCAATAAATTAAATATTCAGTCACAAAACAATAATCTGAAAACTGCCATTTATCACTAACCATTAAAAAGCATTTATCTACTTACTTTACATACTTTAATAGTTGCTGATATTCAGTTATCTTCTGATTCCATGTCTCAAAGTTAAAAATCCTACTGAAGTCATCGTATCCAAAAAAATACTATTAAGTTTGCCGACTTAAATTTAGCAGCAAAACTAATTAGTATTCATTTGGTTTCACTTGTTAAAAGAATGCTAAATGCAGGAATCAAAGACAACAAAATACATAATAATATAAGATAATACTTTAAATAGTTATGTAATGAGCTCTATGCCATTATTTATAAATTCATCAGTTACTAAAAAATTAATATAAAAATAATATTATTTACTAAATTTTAGAGTTACCTATTTCACACAAATCCAAGTTGGTCCGCTGTCCAATTTAACAAAAATAACTTGCTCCGCCACTGACATCACCCAACACCTATAAATTCATTTATAGATAAATACATTTTATAGAAGACAGAGATTGTATGTAACAATTCATAAAAATTGGGTTGTAGGAACAAAGTTAATTGTTTAAACATTATAATAATTTCGGTAAAAGCACTATTTATACATATGCTAGCCTCTGTAACATGTAAGATTATCTGCACATTATACAACACGTTGAATAAAAGACATCATGCAAAAAATAAATAAATAAATAAATAAAATGCTCCAAATAAAATGAATCAGTTAATATCTTTAAAGTGTATATTATAATTGATATATAATGCAACTATGTTACTTAAACTGCTATGGAACAAAATACTAAAAGATGTTTTTCATGTGGTTTAAAACTGCTGCTGTCGCAAAGACAGTTTTTTGGACATCATCGTACTGCCGCCAATTCTTAGGGGCAAGTATGTAAAAGCAATTTTAAGAAAAAATATCATTAAAATTTTTACAAAAATGTTTTTTTTTTTTTTATAATTTAGAATCGCAATTTCTTAAATGCCACCCATTTATTTTCATTATTTGTGCTTTTTACTGTTGCAATTGAAAACTCAAATCATAACTTGGGGACAGTGACAAATGACAAATTTGCAGTTTTATGTAGTCAAAACTATATTTAATATTATTAAAAAAAATTTTTTGTTGAAAACCAAGTAGAACAACTTAAATTCTAAACAAATACTGCAAAAAAATATCTGTCTTATTATACATATTTTTTTTAACTTAAGGAACACAAAATTTACAATTATCAGAAATTCAGCCATACATGTATTTTTTTTTTTTGCCTCCGCAGCAATTTTTCATTGAACCATTACTTAACCACGGCGGCAGATAATTTTTAAAGGTTGCCGGGAATGTTTCCCACTACAAATGCTTTCTGTCAAAAGTATAGAGCAGTTCATTAAATGAAGCTTACTACAATTCCCTAGCACAGATATAACTAGCAATATATAAATGCATCTCCTTAGAAATACGATACATTGAAAAGTTTTGATTAAGGTATGTTTTTATTTGTATATTTCTATTCCTTTTTATCCGTGATTTTGTATTTTATACAATGTTTTCTATCCCTATAATCCAATATATATATATATTAAATAAATACATCTAATAAGATTGTTTCCAATTCACTTTCACAAAAAGAATAATCTGTTGGTAACAAAGCAGAAAAATGCACTTGCGTCATATATTCTATGACTTAGTAACACAAAACACATACTCAATAATAAGTATATACATACAATCTATGTAATACATCAAAAATAAAATGTTTAACATGTGGCAATAATGGTAAAGCTGAATATTTCACTCTTATTTTATTATTAGAACCATATCGGTTCGTCAAATTTGAAAACTAACTTTGGATTTTAAATTAAATACTGTTATTTAGTAGTATAACAAATAATATTTTAAAGAAATATCAATAAATATTACAATACACAAAATAGAATATGTACAAAAGTCAAGAATAACTACAATAAATATATATATACAAAAGTCAAGAATAACTACAATAAACATATATACAAAAGTAAATCCTGCTTTAGAAACAGATTAAAAAAATATATATTTTACTTACAAATAAGCACTGGTTTGAGGATTAGTAAAATCCGTCTGAAAATGAAAAACATTATTTTAAACATTTTAATTCTAGTGAAAAAGATCTTCATTAAAAAAAAAATACCGGACTAACCCTAACGAAAAAGAATAGAAAAAAAACAGCTGAAAATGCCGAAATCCTTCCAGAAATTAAACAGATTGTGGGAGGTTACAGATATTTTAGTAGGATCTCTGTGATTGGTTGTCAAGAATTGATGTGGTCACGAGGGGTTGTGGCAGCAGTCACTTCGGAATACAATTGAACGATACATAATAAGTATGGAGACTTTCGAAAATAGTAAACAGTATAGGACTCAGGACAAGTGGAATATAGTCATTCGAAAATAGTAAACAGTATTAGACTCAGGCCAAGTGGTAAGTGAGGTGATAAGAATGGGTGAATTTTCAAAAATGAGTTAACCAATCAAAGATAAATAATGCATGTGTAAAATTATTACGTGGTATATTTGAAATTATTAATAATATTATTTACAAATACTTCCGGATATAGGTAGTTTTGACAAATGCGTTTAAGTTTATTGATGTGGAGAAAGTGAAACTGAGGATCAGAAAGTCGATGTATTCGAAATAGCTGGTTTAAAATGATGTTTCTAAACAATTGAATAGAATTACAAGATTGATATGATAGCAGCTTTATGATAGTGAAGTTGTAAGAATCTTTTTTATCATATAGATTGGTGATTACATGATTATTGAGGGTATCTAAATTTAGGTCTAAAAAATTAACAGTTTGACTAACGCAAGGCTCATTAGGAATTAATTCTAGGTTAGACGGGTAAAAATCAATATTAATGGGATAGGAATCATCAATGATAATACAAATTAAGTCGTCAACATATCTATATATAATATATGAATTAGAGTTAAAATGACATTCATAATAATAAAGATATAAGTTAGCGAGTATACTACTACTACAGCCACCTTGTGGTACACCAGATGTTTGTAAATAAATGTTATCACCTTGGATAATATAATTGTTGTATAACACAAAGTGCAAGAGCATAGGAAAATTTTTGACATTAAAAGCATCATGATTGGAAGATAAATAGTCATGATAAAGAGAGATAATAACTTTATGTAAATCTTTAATGACAATATTATTAAATAGGTCTTTAAAATCAAAGGTTTGGAAACCAAGAATTTGTGGTAACTTGCTAAGGTGATTAACTAAATCAAAACTATTGTTCAAAATGAAATATCCTGAATTTAAGAGATTCATTAATTCGATTTAAACAGTTAAGCAAGTACTTACTAGCTGTAGTGGTAAAGGTATTATGTCCACAAGTGACTGTTCTAAAACTGAGAGGTGATTTGTGGAATTTAGGAACCAAAGTAACATAAGGAAATTTAAAAAACTTACAATTAATATTTAATTGTGTATATAATTTTAGCATTTTAGTTTTGATTTGGATAGACTGATTAAAAATTTTAAAAATTTGATTATCTTTTAAGTAATTCTGTAACAGAGAAACATAATATTTTTTACAAATGATGGCATAATTATTAGAAGCTTTATCTACATAAGTTATGACAAAATGTTGTTGTAGTTCTTTGATAGCAGATAGGAGTGGTTTATAAGGATACCTAGGCTTCGTTAATTTAGTGTTTATAATAACATTTTTAAGTAGATGTAAGGTCGTATACTTCCATAGATTGAATGCTTCAATAGGAATAGAATGTGAACAAGCAAGTTGATATATGAATTTATCAAAATCAAATGATAGAGACTGAAGAAGTTGTTTAGGGTGATGGCAGAATGGAATGCGAAATTTAGACCCTTTATTCATAATATCCCTAAGTATATCATCCTGAACTATACTGAGATCCCCAGTAATAATGTGACCATGAGTGGAGTTGACAAAAGGGGCAAGATTTTGATTGCTGCATACACATGATGTAAGATCATCGGAGTTTAATGTCCTAGAAACTTCATTGTAATTGTAAATAGTTCTACCAATTGGTAAATTATATTTGAATGATTTTTGTATTTTGATATCATTTACTGGTAACAAGTGCTTATGTTTTGCAAATAAATTATTGAAGTTAAGAGAATTAAGAATAGGGTGTTTAAAAGAAATTACACAGTAAGCTATTTTAGTATGTGGATTTGGTGAATGGAGTAGGTGGTAATTTAAGAAATGTGTACGTGAAAGAAGCAAATCAAAAAATAAATGTTTAAAATGCTCATGAGTTAATTTTAATTTTAAAAAATTAGTATAAACACTACTTAATTTGCTTTTTCTGACTTTATATAACCATGTTCTAACAGGTAGAAAATTGAAAGTTTGAGAATAATTATATTGTAATTTCAAAATGTCTGCTTTGTAATCAATAGTTTTACTTAATTTACTTTTTCCTTTGCCACGCTTATATCGCTTTTTACTAGGAGATGATGACTTTGAATAATGAAAAAGATGTTTATATACTGAAGATTTATGAGAATTGTATTCAAAACTATTGTTAACAACATTATTATTATTATAAATTTGATTTAAGCCATAGGGGAAGAGAGTTTTATATTTTTTAATGTAATAATTTTCAAATACTAATCTATCCGTGAGTGAAATTTTAATATCTAAAATATGAAGGGATACATTTTTAAATCCGTGTGTAGCAAAGTGCTGATATTCAAATTGATTTTTGGTAGGGAGATCATTAAAGACTTTATGGTCAAATTTTTTAATATGATCCCTGTGGACATTCATTCTCAGATGTAAAGGGTTGCTGGTTTGGCCAATATAGGATAAGTTACAAATAGTACAATTAAGTTTGTATATGCAATTAAAAACTTTGCAGAATTTTTGTGAAGTGGAATTATTATTAATTTGTAATGGGTCAGCATAAGGACAAGTTTTGCACCTAAGATTGTTGCATCTATTGAAGGAATATGATTTAGATTGAGAGAATGTATGGTATTCTTCCAAATCGTCTATAACGCTTAATTGGTCAATGTTTGTCGATCTATAATTATCCCAATTCATAATAATAATAGACCGGACACTAGGTAATGAAGAAAATTTACATCACGAATTCTAATTTACATATATATATAATAGTCTAAAAGTCCAATGATATATGTATAATAGTCTAAAAGTCCAATGATAGAATAGAGAGAAGTTGCAACTCAAAAATCCTATATATAAAACCTACAAAACAAAAGGTATTATAGCGAATCTTCAATCAAATGGAAAAAACATGCAAATTTCGAGTCATCAAGCTAAAGATAATCAACAAATATCAATGATATGGAATCGATAATAGAGAAACAAATAAAATCCAAGCATTAATGCTATAAACGTGGACAAGGACTAGGTCTCAATAATTGAATTGTTCATTTCGACAAAACTCTTCGTCGGGTCCAAGTATTTTGTCAAAATAAACTCGTAAAATGCACGTTTCTGAAGAAATAGATAGATTATATCTATAAACTATTTCTACTTGGACAACATACATAAAGATGGAAAAATAAAGGAAACAAGAATACCTGGGAAAAACTCTACATATGCCGGAGCCATTGGAACCCAGAATGAAGAGACCAGTGTTTCCATTCGCAAAGGATAAAAGAAAAGAACTACTGTTACCAATCGTAAGAAATAAATAGTAATAATGCGAAAAGGCATTAAAAGGTAATATTATACGGAAAAGGCTACAAAATAGGGGCTTATAATAGTAAGGCTAATCTAATGTTTAAGTGGATGTAAATATAAAGTATTATTAATACAAGAGAATGTTGATGTCTGACTAATATAAGATACTATGAAAAGAATTCATGAAAATTCAGCTAATCTAAACTTATATATAATTTTTTTTTTACTGACTAAATTTAAATGTGCTATATTATCACAAGTATGCATCGAAATTAAAATGAACAGATTGTATTTTAATCTGTCTTGGCTTTTAAGGCAATATCGTTTACCTTAATTCGGTAATATTTTTAGCTCCAACGCGATAATATTCATTTTGCAAACTTTGCCACAGATTCCTAAATACACAGTAAGATAGAGAAACTGATGATCGAACGTGTGAAAGACGAACATTATAGCGTTGAGCTCAAGATTTCTCTCAAATAATCTCCCATAAAAAAGGGCAGGGTACTGTTACCAGGGAAAGGGCACTTTCTAGGGAAAAAAGGGCACATATTTTTTACGTGAATAACATTTATGCTTGGGATTTTTATGATGAAAATCAGAACGTTGAAAAAAAATGTAAACACTTTGGTCGCTTATACCTCCAAATCTAATAGACAAAAATGTAAATATATTTTTGTAGAATATAGGGTCCAGATTGTGAATATATAAAATTAATTTCAGTTTTTAATATTTTGAACTTGTTTTTTGAAAAACTTAAAAAAGTAACTGTCAGAGCAAGTGGGGGGTTTTTTTTTTGGCTTTTTTTTAGGAAATTTATTTCCTAAATCTATATTTATATTTTAAAAATGCTCTTATAATTTTCGAATAATCGTTTTGTCGAGTTGAAGAAGAGTGAAAATTTCCCCTTTTTCAAGTTTGTAATGCTATCTCAAAAACTAAACCTGTAAACAATTATGCAAGAATATAGCTCTTTGAAATCCCTACAAGTGTATAATTGGATTTTGGATGAGCTCTTTGTTTTCGAAGTATAGTGGTTATAATTTCAATATTTTAGTATTTTAACCTGGATTTTCCAATGTGTGGGAAAGCTGTAATTTACTTAAAATGTTACTATTGTTTCAGTTTCAGCTGAATCTGTTACTCACTCCTTGGGGAAATATTTGTGCATAAGTATGAGATAATCTTATTTTGTTTAAAAAATTAGGGCATCAAATGAACTTGGAGATTCTAAAAATGTGTAATGGTTGGTTAGGTTTGAACAAAAGAAATGAAAATATACATATTCAAGTACATATTTATATGCCGTCAGGCAAGTTTATAGATTATAGGTCATGTTGATTTCAGGTCAGATAAGTTTAATTTATATACCGAAAAACAAGTTCGTAAAATAATTTTATATTTTAACCTGAAGTCTATGGTCGAAGCATCCAGATAAAATCGTTGTGAAAACTAAAGTACTAACTAGCTATAAACAGTTAGCGAGTCATTTGTAGCACTTTGAAATCCTGTAAACAATATAAATGAATCTGAAAAAATTGAATAGCTTTGTTGAACTTTACTGAAGTTTTATTTTACAAAATGTTATTCATTCAAAACCATTTTGGCTTCATCGGAGTGTAGCCGCCACCACTAAGGTATGAAAATGATTCTTATGTTGAGAGCAAATTTATCATTGAATAAATGCCATTTTTACATCAAATGCAATTATAGTCTTGAGCAATTGGGTTTATTAGCAATTACAATTATTGAATTTATATAAATATAGAGTTAATTAAATTTAAAAAGAAGAATATTAAATTTTAATTTTTAGTATTTTCTCATTAGTCAATTAGGTTTGATAATTTTAAGGGATTATATATATTTAAACATTGAAAATATTTGTTCATTGTTTGTTGTTATATATTGATTACCAAAAAGAAACCTGATTTAAATAACTAAATAAAAAATCCAGAAAGCTCTATAAAATCACCGTATAAAGTTTTGAACAATGCATTAACAAATGTTTAGCTGCTAAGTTAATCATTATTCCATCTAGAGCAGAGTTATTAATAGTGCAAGAAACGTACGTTCATGTGTCTGCGCAGCATCCGTATCTTTAGCCGTAAACTCGCTAGCCGAGTACGCGAACAACTACTGCATACATCCCTTATTATTACTTTCCCTGCAATACATGGTAATGTATAGGGAAAGTATTGGAATCATGCCGAAAATCGCAACTCGAGTTTTCGACGGATCTACACGTTTCGAGACCTTTAGAATACGAAAAAACTATTTTTAGCTTGACGTCTGTGTGTGTGTGTCTGTCTGTGCAGATTTTGTATCCACTCTAACTAAAAAACTAATGGACCGATTTTCATAAAATTTGGTAGGTAAGTCACTTGTGGGCGAATCTGGTGCTGATTAGTTTTGGGTACGATTTGGGATAAAAGAACCCGCCTTTTCTTGCAAAATGGCCAGCAAAAGCTTGTATCCACTCTAGCTGAAAATCTAATGGACCGAATTTCACAAAATTTGGTAGATAAGTCGCTTGTAGGTCACCCTGGTGCTGATTAGAATTTGGATTCGGAAAAATATAACCTGCCTTTTTTTGCAAAATGACCCGCAAAAATCTTCAAAATTTAAAATAAGAAACTACGTATGCTCAAATATATCCATTAAAAGCTTATTTTATACGTAATTTTTAACGAAGAAAAGAATAAGACCAACCCCATTACACTAGGACTAGCCGTTCTCGAGATATTTTAGTTTTTTCGTATTTCTCTACGCCACCTTTGAAAATCCAGTTACCAAATGAGAACGAAAATTGAATTAAAAGTGAATTAAATTTAATTAAAATAAAGGGAACGTGGATATAAGTCTGCAGGGAAAGTCATGTGCTGCCCACATCAGATTTTTATTATTGCATGCGTCCGCGGAGTGGATCAAAGACGAGTCCTCTGTTATAAGGGGATTTATTTTATGTTCCAAATCTGCTATGCGGATGTCGTACAACGGGCTAATCTTTAAATCCATAAGCCCGCATAGTGTGCGTGTTCATAACACAATGTCACACGATTTGCATGCGTCCGCGTATCATTATTGCATGCATTGTATGCGGATTGCATACACTCATTAAAAGAAGGCGCTCACTTTTGTACGCGAAAAGAACGTGTACGCTCACTTTGTACGCGGAAAGAAGGCGCTCACTTTTGTACCGCTACGCGAATTAAATATGTCGAATCGTTATTACATGGAGCGGAGTAATCGTTATATATTATATATAACGCGTACTGCATACGTCTGCGTAGTAGTAGGGTCAGGGCCGCTCATACAAATTTCTGGGTTACCCTTCATATTTCGTTTTCCTCTTTTGTGCATTCTTCATGTCTTCTCCTCCCTCAAAAAATTATGGGGGGCCCCACCACTTGAGTAGTGTCCGACCCTCCTTATAGGCGGCCTTGATCAGATACACAGCCAATAGCTATTGCATGACCTGCATTAGGAGTAAATCCGCTACGCGAATTAAATATGTCCGCGCAGCCCGCGTATCATTATTGCATGGAGCGAAGTTTTCATTATATTGTAGCGGTCAGATCAGGGCCGCCCATGCAAATTCCTGGGTTTCCCTTCATATTTTTTTTTCCTCTTTTGTGCCTTTTTCATGCCTTATCCTCTCTCAAAAATTGTTGGGGAGTACGGGTCCTACCACCTTCGACCAGAGATATAGGTAGACTGCGCATTGCTATTCAGGAGAGATTGAAAACATGACCACTGCATGTATCACGTGACTTATGGTCAAACACTCCCAGACTTGGCGACTTATTGTCGCGCTTGGCGCTTTAAAATAATTTTTTTTCACTGGAGTAAAACAGTGCTGAATACCTCTTACGTTTCTGATGTATTTCAAAATACATATTGGTTAGGTCCTAACTGATCAAGTTCTAATAATCACAGTAACATGAAATTTGGCATGTCGCTTACTTTTGTGATATATTTTAATTTTCTAGCTAAAAAGTCAAATTTAGTATTTCGTTGTCTTTTGCGGTGCATATTGATTTTTTAGATTTTGAACCTTATCGGGCTAGTCCGTCCTGGGCCCGCCATATAAATATACTCACAACCGATCTCGAGTTATTCCCGAATTATATCTAGAAAGATTATATCATATTTAGCATATGATTATATTTCGTGGTATATTTTGATTCATTGGATTTTGAATTATCGAAGCAATTAAATTCATTGCTACTATCCCAGCCCGTCCAGGAACCGTTAGAGAAATGCATTGAGCAACAACTTAATGTTAGTCTGAGGAATAACTCGGGAACCGGAGCAAACATTTTGTATGCTGCTGTATCCATATATTTAAGTCACATATAACTAATAAAAGGGTGTACTTAAAAAGAAAATACATTTTTACTTGTTTTCAATTCAATTCATCAGTTAAATTGTCCTTAATTTCGAAAAAAGTATCAATTATATTATTTAAGGTTGTTGATGTTTAATATAAATGCATCAACATTTTAATAATGAATAAAAAACTTATGAAGTTTGAGATTTTAAAAATATACATTCAGTCATTAGAATTACCATACCTTTTAGTGTTTTAAAAGTGCCGCTAAAATTATTTTCTTACTTCAGTAAAACTTTATTTTTGTACAAACTGAAGTGCAAAATTGGCATTGAGGTAATGCCAATTTTCAACTTTAGAAATATAGCTGAGCATTATACAATTGTAACTGTTCAAAATCTTGTATATTATTTCTAGATTATGCAACAGTTACTTTATATTCCTTGCCCCCCCCCCCCCCAAAAAAAAAATTGCTCTTAAAAATATTTGGCCACAATGTTATAATAAATCAAAATGCTGCTTGTAAGGCATTAACTTGCAAAGTTAATGACTTAAACTTTCTAATAAAATGGCTTTATTAGTTCATATTTATCAATAGAACGACACCCTGTTAAATGCTGGGAAGGAGTGAGGAATGAATAAACATTTTAAACACAATTTTGAAACATTTTCACACTCAGTTCCTCACCGATCAAAAATATTATTACTTTGACATAATTAAAAGGATCAAAGAACGAAGTTTCAAAGAGCTAAATAGAATCTATAGGACAATAATTTCTTTATATTTAAAATTATTTTTAATTTTTAAATGTGTTATGAAATTTCTTATATTTATATTGTTGCATCCCAAAATTTAATATTTTCACAATTCCAATTTTTAACATAATGAAATGATATCTTCGCATTTTAATTTTAAAAAAATATTACTTTGAATCTTTTATGAATTTACCCGGCGACTCATTATATATGTTTTTTTTTAATTATTTCAAATCTCATTCTTTGCTTTACATATTCATCAGACAGTGAGACATTTCAGATTTCTTCATTTTTAAGATATGGAAAAAAGCCAAACTTGAAAACATAAATCAGTTTTGTTCCCAAGTTTCTGTAAAAGACATCCTCATCCCCCCACCGACTGTTTAAAAAATTCCAGCCATTATAGAACACTAGGCATAACAAATAATTGTTTAAAATGACTAAACGTTAACTTTTTTTTCATTTAGCCTATATTGATGCAATTTAGCATATTTTGATGGAATTTAGCATATTTTGCACATATAGCACAATTTAGCATATTTTAATGCTTAAAACTTTTCTCTTTTCAGTTGTGTTTCCCAGATCTTTCTTCATCTTTGGGAAAATTAATAAAAATAATAGAAATTAGCTAACATTTTAATAAAAGTTTTAAATACACAGAAACTGAATTGAAAAATATTTTAGTATATTTTATTGCTCTTATCATAGATAAGTATTAGGAATTTTATATGGTTACTTTATACATTTCATAATCACAAAAAAATTTTCAAATCACATTTTAATTGCTCAATTTCATTTGATACATTACATATACAGTTAAAGACTTTTTTGAAATGTTTAGCGAGTATTTTTTAATGTACATACAAAGGCAGTTAATACTAAAAGAAAGTGTAAAAAGTAATTGTTTCTGCTACAATTCTCAAGAAAAAATTATATTTACGGCCACAGACTGTATTTATTTTTATGTCTGGAAAAATATAGCTCAGCAAAAAATATCAATTTTAAATGTATATACGCACTGATATTTATATAAATTTCTTGGGAGTTATTAATCATTTCATAGCATTATATGGCATGAAAACATTGTCAGGGGAAAAGAGCATGAAAATGTAAACCATCCAAGTTGGCGTAAAAAAAATTTCGCCAAGAGAGGAAACTAGGCGTATTAAAAGTTTCACCTTTATTTAATTTTTTCTCTTCTAATTTTAAGCATTTATAGAGGTGCAGTTTTTGAAAGTACACAAATATATCTAAAATATTTTATTTTAAAAATAATTACAAGGCTATACATTATTTACAAAGCCAGAAAATCTACCTTTATTATAGCACGGCATGGTTGTACATGCCAATTAACTCTTTATTTTATATAAAATGTTTTAAAATGAATGGAAATGACTTACCTGTGAAACGTAGTGTCTCCACCTTTGATAAACTTTGACGTACATCCATATGCAGTGCAGAACATTTCCATATTCTGCTTAAAAGTAAAAGCAAACGTGCGATGTGACTTCTCGCTTTCGGAAACGTAATGCAATTGCAATGGAAGGAGAGATGCGCAAGGAAATATGCGCATAGGAGAGTGCCTAAGTCATGTGACTTAGTTCAGTGGTCACGGAAAGGTTGCAATAAGTCTCTCTACCTATATTTCACCTCGATGCCTACCACTTGAGTGGTGTCCGATCCTCTCTAAGGGCGGCCGTGGACAAATACACAGTCGATAGCTATTACATGAACTGCACATGGGAGCACTCACAGACTAATATAGTATATAATAGTATTCTGTGGGAGTACTCTTATCCGTGACTTTCGCACGTAGCCGAGATACGCAGTCTACCGCAAGAAAAGATATTAAGGGTGAGCGTCAGTAAATCTTCTGCCTTATCCGTGCTTTGTTAACTTTCGCTGCACACATTTTTCACCGAAATTCTGTTGAAACAGTTGCGAAATATTTTCTGATAGATAAAATGCAATGCTTAGATTATATTAAAACTAAATTTAATACCCAATATAACATAAAATATATTTTTTATTTTAATTCAAAATATGTTTGGTGCTGCCATCTGTTGTCGTAATTTAATTCATGGTATGTGTAATACTTATGTTTTTCTTTGCTTTTATGTTTATGAAAAATAAATGATTATTTTTCTGAAAGAATAGTCTCGTCATGGACTCTAGAAATATTGCTGCATGTCTTTACTCTGCTAGTGCGTATAATATATTGGGAGCTTGGCTACTACTACCACTGCAGACTCTGTTTCAGTGTCCAGCAGCAGGCAGGGCGCTGCAGCCTTCCAAAAGTGCTTGGAGGAAACTCTGCAGGAGAGTTTTGATTAGACTTCGGAGTGCGCGATTGCTTAATTACTACGAAATCGTTTTAGGATGATTGTCTCGCGGGAAAAAAGAACTTTTAGACATACGTCTTTTTTTCTTTAGACTCCTCGATAAGTCGACCCCCCCACACACACACACACACTTTGAAGCGATTTTTTGTCACAAATTTCTCGACTTATACGCGAGTATATATGGTATTCCATAATTGTTTTCCTAGGATACAGGGGTTTAAAATATTTTATAAGGTAAATAAAACATGGATGAACTGATAGAACTACCATGAAAGATACATAGAGCTACCATGTTTTTTTCCAGACATTTGCAATTATCAGGCAATCTGGGGCTGTTGGGAAAGGGGAAAATTCATGATTTTCATTTTTTCCACTTAACGTAGATAGATTTAATTGAGAAGGGACTAGTTTCTTTGGAGGCGAAACTGTTTGCAGTATTTTCTGGGGGCATAAAAACTATGAGTACTCGGGTTGTTTTTACCTTAGATCAGTCTGAGAGCTGTTAGTTTTTACTTTAAAGTTGTGACACATTTAAAGAAAATTTTAGTAAACATTTTTGGTCTGAATTATGCCCAAATGACCATCATCTAATGCAATGAGTTCTATAAGAAAATGTGTTTCATTATCTATAATAGATAAAATAACCATTTGGAAACATATGAACAAAGGTACTTCTGCTAAAATATTAGATAAATATGGTGAAGGCCCACTTTAGTTGAAATGTCCCCCCCCCCCCACTTCAAATAACTAGCCTGAATAATCAACTTTTTCAGACATTTTTTTTTCTTTCAAAAATTTTCTTAATCACTAAATTTGATACTATAATTACATGTAATTTGCATTTTAGTTAACAAAGTATATTTTTTCATATGGATTGTACAAAAACTTTATTTAATACATGTTTTTAAAATGAATTATAATTTTCTATAATATTTTAGACCATTCCAGTAAGTTTTAGAAAAAGTGTATAACCCCTTATCCAGGCTGCTTGAAGTCCCAAGCAGTCCGGATAATAAATCCTTTACTGTATATAACATAATATAGAAAAAGTGTTTTTGCAAAAATTTTCGAATTCGAGATTTTAATGCCAATATATGCTTTAGGACGCCCTGAACACGTTTTGACCATTTCAGGAGTGATGTCCATATTTATAGATTTTGGCGAAACTTTATATACGAATTTGTTACCGAAAAATCTAGAACTAGATAGAATTTTTTTACATTCGAGTGAAAACTTTGAAGTTTATTCGAAATTTTATATTTTTTTAGCATGGCAACATAGGACAAAATTTAAGATCATGCATAAAAAGAATTATTTATGGCCTAATGATCGCGAGATTTGATATAGTTTCAATCACAGTTGTGAAAAATAGCCGCAATGCAATTTTTTAGTTCGCTTTTGTCACAGGGTGGGTACACCTGTCTGTAATTGTTTAGTTATCTATCAGTATCTACTCTGTTTAGTTTGCAAGACCAGGTGTGACAACAACTTTAAAAAGAATGGCTAAACATTCTGACAAAGTATCCTCTGTACTTTAAAAAGAAAAATTGATTTGGCAATGTTTAAATTTGACTGCTCAGTTTCAATTTTGATAAAATTATTTATCAGTTACATTACAGAAGAGACTAAGATAGCAAAAATTCACTTGAATAAATTGTAATTCTAATTTGTAATGATATTTTAAGCAACTTTGGATTGTATTTATATATAAGGTAAATGCAAGATTCTCTATAACACAATATGAAGCCATGATTATCACATATCAGAAATTAACTATAAATTATCAATTTATGCAGATAAGCATAAACCAAATTAAGTACTATATTAATTTGCTTTTGGAATGATTTATTTTATTTTTTATTTATTTTAAATTAATAATTATACTTAATGTAAATGCAAATAAATTTAGGATGTTAAATATAAATGCATTTAAAAAAGGCACAAAATAGAAACACTTTCTATTTTAAATTGGCATAAAATAGAAATATTACCTTTAAAAAAATTTAACCGAATATTCAGTATTCAGCTGAATATTCGGTTAGAATTTTAACCAAATATTCGGTATTTAGTATTCGGCAAAAGATGGCATTCGGTGCAATCCTACAAATAATCCCTTTACAATCTTCAATTTGTTGTTCATATTAAGGTATATTAAATCAGATTTATCTATGCTAAAAAATTTACATTACATTACATTATGCTCCAAGGAGCTAAAACTCGAAGGATATGGCACTTCGCCTTGCCTCTCACTCTTTTGGAGAGAAAACATGGGTATAGTACAAACAAGTTCTGCTTGACGATGCTCAGCTTGTTGTATTGTTGCCTCTGGCAACAATAGATGCAAATTACTTCAGATAGTTAGTATAAAAAGGATGGGCTAAGAGAGGTGAATCAATCAATCAGTCGGATTCGGAGCTCAGACTTCGAAGTGTGAGGTTGTGATTTTGCGAAGCTGCTGCTTTTACCTTGTGGTGACTTTCTTGCTTACGCTTGGGCGTGTTATATCAAGTTACGATAGAACACGTCGGGCTAAGTAATTATCATCTTTATTGTGTGCGGATTTCCGCCATTTTGTGCTTTTCGTGCTATCTCAACTTTGGATTTACCACGTGTGCCTTACACGTGGTAGTGACTTTTTGGATTGCTCTCAACTGACGTTATGGATTTGGACAAGGATCATCTGGAGCTTACGAGGATTACTGCAAGTGAGCTTGATGGAGATTGTGCTCGGCCTCTCAAGGATGCCATGAACTTATACAGCGACTCTCTGCCGCAGGATGGATCGTGTTTCACGTGGCCAACTGATGTGATGCAAGTCGTCAACTTCTTAGGACTGGTTATCTACACGCTGACTCTGCATATCAGGGATATGCTCAAGAATGGACTCATCGAACTGGAACAGGACCAAGTCTCCCGGATTATAGGTTCGTTCAATTTTGTGTATTCTTTTCTGTCTTACCGTGACATGACTAAATTTATGGATAGTGAAATGTACGTAATCTTTAAATCACTTGAGGATAGTAATGTATGTGTTAGTAATGTTGTAGTTAAAGCTAAACTGCTAGAAATAGGATTAATTGATGAAATTAAACTTTCTGACAAAACTGAAACGGTTGTAAATCCATGTAAAAGGCCTAGGATAGAGGAGTCTCCCACTAAGGGAACGCCTACTAAAAACCAGGATGAAAACTTAAAATCTAGTGATAGTGTTGTAAATGAAAAGGTTAGGGATAGTGTTGTAACTGAAAATGAAAATGTTAGAACTAGGACTTATGCTGAAATTGCTGCACAACCTGTGCAGTTTAAAAGTGCACCTAAACCTAAAGCGGTTGAAAATAGTAATGTTATGAATGTAGAAAAAAAAGAACCAAAAGCAGAGTGTTTCTTCATAAAGTTTAGAGACAACTACCAGGCTCTCCTTAAAAAGCTAAATGAAATTACAGAAAATAAAGTATCTGGAAAATTGACAGGAGATATGCTCAAACTGATACCCAATGACGCTGACTCCTATAGGGTTGTTCAGCGCCATTTGTCTAGCGAGAAAATCCCCTTCCATAGTTTAAACCTCAAAACTGAAAGGCCGAAAAAGGTAGTTTTGAAGGGGCTACCAACCAGCTATGACATTGAGGAGATAAAATTGACTCTAACATCCAATGGATTAGATGTAGTCCGGGTTTCTCAACTGAGAAACACCAAAACCAGATTACCCCTGCCGATCTTTTTAGTCAGCCTTAGGCCTACCGATGACTGGCAGAGGGTCTACAGACTCACAAGATTAGGGTACTTGGCTGTGAAGGTAGAGGCCTTCAGAGCTAGGGGCTTTAAAATTTGCTACCGGTGCCAGCAATTCAACCACTCATCTGAGAACTGCAGTATGCCGCCAAAGTGCCTGAAGTGTGGTGAAGGACACTTCACACGAGACTGCCAGAGACCTAGGACAGAGAAGGCGACGTGTGCAAACTGCAATGGAGACCACCCGGCGAACTTCAGGCAATGCCCGAAGAACCCCTGGAACAAGGGAAAGGCACCGGGGTATGCCCCCCCTCCCCCAAAAAATCAGATACCCCCTTGGAGGCAAAAGGCCCTCGGACCAAACCCCCAGGCACCCCCTCAGGGCTCCTCGCACATAGTGCCACAGTTAAACAGGCACCAACCTACAGCACCTACCAGATCGGTGCAAGAGCAGGCCCCCAAACCTTCGACCTCCAGAGAATTGACTCTGGAGGAAGTTAGAGCAGCTACAGCTGCAATTAAAAAGAGATCGGAGTTAGAAAAAGCCAGACAGGCAAAGGAGGCAAAGGATAGACTGGATGGGAAAGTTAAGGAATGGAAAGATACTAAACGAGTCAGGGAGGAAGAAGAGCTCGCGCAAACCCAGCTGTTAGCTAAAACGGATGGAAAAAAACAAAAAACTATCGAGTTCCAAAAGGACACTCACAAAAAAGTGCAAACCGCGGTTGAGGCTGAGGAAATGGAAGCCGAGACTGAACATGCTGATATATCTGATGCTGAAAAGATGGAGGATATCCTCAACCTCATCAGAGGATTTATCAGCATGTTTAATCTAGACGACATAAAACGTCTGTTGATGCAGTTCGCAGAACTAGTGCAAAAAAAGAGCGATCCAATGGTAATGGTCTTTGAGGCCCTTAAAATAATCGCGGATTTTAAAAGTAACAGTGAGAATCAAACCCGTCATGGCTAGGTCCCAAAAAGAATCCTTTAAAATAATATTTTGGAATGCGAACGGCATATCTCCAAGAATAAATGAACTTAGGAACTATGTGAACGAAAAGGAAGTAGACGCCTTATTAATTCAGGAAACTAAAGTTAGAGAAAGTAAAAAACTAAACATAGCCAACTACTCTGGTTATCATAATCTTAGCTCAAATACTAATGCTAGAACGCCCCATGGAGGAACAGCAATATACATTAAAAGAAATATTCCTCACGAGGAACTAAAAAGCATAAATCTTCAAAGTATAGAAAATACTAGTATAAAAATTAAAATTAATAATACTAGCCCGTTTATCCTAACCTCAACATATGTCAAAAATATGAGTAGGGTAGATGTAGCTGCGCAACTGGAACTGCTTTTCGCGCAATATCCAAACACGATACTCGCAGGCGACTTCAACGCACACCATCGAGCGTGGGGCTGTAGGAGAGCCAATTCACGCGGTACACAGATACACAGACTGCTGAACACTACAAACACTAACATTATTGTACCGTCGACACCAACCTGCTTCTCAGGCGCCAACGGCTCATTCATAGACTTTGTCCTAACGCGGAACATAGATTACGCTCACACTATTAGTACCCTGGATGAATTTGACTCGGATCATCTACCGGTACTGGTGACATTCGACCTGAACACGCCTCTTCCAGCCTCTTTGGGACAAGAGAGGGTCAACTGGGAAGTATTCAAAAGAGCACTCTTCGAGCCGCACTTAGCAGTACCTAACATAATGAGCACGGCGGATATTGACTCTGCCACGCACACACTCACAACAGAAATCAAGAGAGCAATTGCCTCTGCTACAACACATCGTGAGTCTCCAAAAATGCCCACACTTTCCCACCATGTCAAACAATTAGTCAGGCAAAGGAATAGAATACGTAAGACATGGCAGGCTAACAGAGACCCCGCCCTTAAAAGGGAGCTTAACAGACTCACGTGCAAAGTCAGGGAAAAAATTGTCGCAGAAAAGCAGCAACAGTATAAAGAACTAATCGAATCCCTTAGCCCAGAAGACGTATCGCTCTGGCAATTCGCAAAAAGACTCAGGAAACCTCAAATTAAGCTCCCGCCACTAATAGATGGTGCTAAAATCGCGTACTCAGACGAGGAAAAAGCCGAGGCGCTCGCAAGCCATTATGAAAAACAATTCCAACCAAACCACGATCTAATGTGTCAGGACACCCTAAGAATGGTTAGTCAAACTTTAAATAACTTCAGGAATTCCCCAGTAACGGCTGAGATTGACCCAGCTACCCCGCAGGAGATAGTAGAAATTATTAAAAATCTCAAAAACCGTATAAGCCCAGGGCACGACAAAATCAGAAATATTGCGGTTAAAAACCTACCCTTAAACGTAATATGTTACTTGACTATCTTAATAAATAAAATATTAAAACTAAACTATTTCCCCAAAGAATGGAAGGAAGCGATAATTATAACAATCCATAAGCCTGGTGAGGATGCCACAATTCCAGCCAACTACAGACCAATTAGCTTGCTACCGACACTTAGTAAAATTACTGAGAAAATTATTCTTAAGAGACTGAACACGCACCTTAGTGAGAATGACATTATCATTCCGGAGCAGTTTGGATTTCGGCCAAAGCACTCCACCACTCATCAATTGCTGAGAGTGGTAGAGTACATATCTTCTGGTCTCAATAACAAGACACCCACAGCTGCGATTTTTCTGGACATACAAAAAGCCTTTGATAAAGTATGGCACTGTGGATTAGCGTACAAATTGATCACTTTAAAAGTCCCTGACGCTCTTGTCAAACTTTTAATCTCATACTTAAATAACAGACACTTTCAAGTCAGAGTAGGAGGTAACTTATCTACACCCAAGCTCATTAAAAGTAGTGTACCGCAAGGTTCTATCCTGGGCCCGACACTCTTTAACATATACCTGAACGACATCCCTAGGACTCCAAACACAGAGCTGGCACTCTATGCAGACGACAGTGCGATACTTGCAAAACACCCCTATGTCTCAGTAATGCACAGACAGCTACAACAACACTTAGACATACTCCAAACTTGGCTGGAAAAATGGCGAATAAAATTAAACCCCAATAAATGTCATTGGATTTATTTCTCTAGAAAACGTAAACCTCCGCCGCCTCTGTACATAAACAACCATGCCCTAAAAGCGGAAAAATCTACTAAATACCTAGGTGTAACGATAGATTCCCACCTAACCTGGAAACAGCACGTAACGAACTTAATCAAAAAAGCGTACATGGCCACAGGAGCCTTATACCCAATGATAGGAAACGGAAATCTAAGTTATCAAAATAAACTTCTAATTTATAAATCGGTCATCCGCCCGGGAATGCTGTATGCAGCACCCGTATGGGGATATGCCTGTAAAACTACAATAGACCTCCTAGAGACAAAACAAAACAAAATCCTACGGATTATCAGGAAAGCTCCCAGGTACTTAAGAAACTCGGTAATTAGGAATGACTTCAAAATAAAAACTGTTAGAGCCCAAATTAAAAAGCTAGCGCTTAAATTTTACAGAAATTTGCCATCCGTCCCAAACGAACTGTTATTCAATCTGCATGACTATGATCATCGCAAGGCCAAATCTCGTAAGAGACCCCGCGCTGTTCTAAACATCGACAATCGGAATTAAAAGATCCCACCTCAAACATCTGATTTTTAAATAAAACTCGCGACTTTTATTTTATAAAAAAAATATTCTAAACTCTAAACTGCCAAAACGCTAGGTAACCCTTAGATCTGCATCAACCCCCCAAACTGCTTAAACTCTAAATGTGCAACAAACTGCCACACTAGGAGCTAGGACAAATAATAAAAAGTAGTAAATAAAAACCTCGAACCTCCAATTAGGGTCACTGAATTAATGTCACAGTTTGACGATAAGAACCACATATTGAAACTGGAGATTAAAGGCGCTTCGCGCCTGGTGCTCTGTCTTGTACGACACTACTACACAGGTGAATCAATCTAATTTGGGCTTTGGCAAGCCCTCCTCAACCTGTCTTATGAGTTGTCACAGCGTTCTGCATGCCTGCGCATGCTCAGTAATTTTTTGGATTCCCAGGTATTCTTCCAAAGAGATATTTTTGTTTTCTTTATTGAGTGCTTTTAAATGTTTGTCACGGTTTTTAGTATATTTTTTGCACTTTGTAATTGCGTGTTCAACTGATTCCATTATCCCACAATCGCTGCAGTTTGGGAAGTCACTCAATCCTATTTTGATTTATCATAAGGGAAAGCGTTCTCGCTCTTGCTATTCCGGTTTCGCTGCTTCTTGAGTCAGTCCATTCATAGTTCATGGGAGTCTTGATATCAATGTGTCTGTAGATATTATAATATTTTGAGTTTATCCAGGTTTCTTCGATTTTCTTGGCCGTTTCCTTTTCTATTAATTTCTTAGCGTCTCTCCAAGATGTAAAAATTAGTGTGGGTTTTGAGGGGTCATCTTGTCCCTTCTTTGCTGCCATATCCGCCTTCTCATTGTATAGGATCTGGCTGTGTCCTGGTACCCAAATTAAATTTATTTTCATGCTCTTAGCTTTTCTGTTTATGGCAGCTGTGACAGTTTTTGTCATATTGTCTGATTTTTCGCTGCAGTTTTTGATTGAGCAGAGTACGCTTTTGCTGTCTGAGAGGATATAATTATTTTTTCCCTCTTCGCAACTAAAGTTTGTTGCATAGTAGATGGCTGCCATCAGTGAAAACAGAATTCATTGGTTATAGGTGGATAGGTCTTGTTTTTTCTTTCGTGAATATTCCCAGTCCGGTGTTTGTTTCATCTTTTGATCCGTCCGTGCCTATCAGGTAGCTTTCTGGCTCTAGGTTTTTCTCCCATTCCTCAAATAAGATGGGGATGCAATTTTTCCGGTTTTCATTTTTTTGGAAATCATGTTTTCCAGTTTCCACTCTTATGTTGTTTTTCCAGAGAGGAAAATTTAACTTTACTATCGCTAAGTTATTCTCTGTTTGGAGAAATTTCTGGAGAATCGTGCTTTCTTCTAGGCTTTGTTTGAATGTAATGCTGTATTTGGTATTTTAGGGATCTTTACGTTTTATGCGGATTTCTTTTTCCTGTTTAAATCATTGTTTTATATATAGTAGTTTTATTTTTTTTCCTTGCCTTGTTTCAATTTTGGGATGTTGCTTTCCACTTTCAGTACATCGATGGGGGTAATTTTGTTTACTCCCAATGTGAATCTGATGCAGGCGTTTTCCAGAGTTATTTTTCTGACATTTCCTTTTGTAAGGTAATTTAGTACCGTGCTTCCATAGTCGATGGTGGGCAGTATTCCTTGTTTTATTATTTGTAGTAGATGTTTTGTTCTCATTCCTCTGCTTCAATGAGATAGTATGGTACAGATTGGATATAAAGAATTTGGATTTTTCAACTTTTTTTCCCGAGCCAATTTTGGCGCCAAATGGCCAAATGTGGCGCGCCTGCTTTGCGCAACATTTTGCTTTTTCTGGAAATTCTGGCAACCCCACTCCTTTTAGCTTTCTGATATAGTATTGTTTTGTTGTTGGTGTGTGTGTAAAAACGTGTTTGAGTGTGTTAAAAACGTAAATATCATACAGAAATTAAAGATAGCACATGTTATTAGATAAAGAATGTAGAAGCAGAAAATTTACATAGAAATAATGAGAGTTTTTTTATGACCGCAGTGTGGAAACAATTATTTGTGCAATTTGGATATTTACACATGTTTTTCTTTGAAAAGTTTTGGATTTCATTAAACCAGGTACTGTGTTTTGATTTTGTTGTCCACGTAAAGTATCGTTTCTTTTAAATTTCTTTAAAGTAAAAACTTTTTTCTAAGTATTGTTTTTTCCTAAATTTAGTTAAAGTACAAACTTTTTTCTAAGTATCGTTTTCTCTTAAATTTAGTTAAAGTACAAACTTTTTTCTAAGTATTGTTTTTTCTTAAATTTAGTTAAAGTACAAACTTTTTTCTAAGTATTGTTTCTCGTAAATTTAGTAATTTCGTATTTCTTAGTATTGTTAATTATCGGCATTTGTATGCATTTTTTCTAAGTATTGTTTCTCGTAAATTTAGTAATTTCGTATTTTTAATAAGTATTGTTAATTATCGGCATTTTTAATGAGATATGTTTAGATTTCTTACGCGCAAAGTTCAAGATGGCGTCCGTTAAGAATTTATAAACACCGTACGCGTTGGCGCCAGTCTTGGCGACAAAAAAAAATGGCGGATTTAGCCAAATTCTTTATATCCAATCTGTTCCGATAGTATTTTTAGTGCTTTCAGCGCTATTGTTAATTTTTCTTCAATTTTCTTTTGATGGCTGCTCCATTTTCTGTTTTCCCGGAATATTATTCCTAAAATGCGAGCTTCTTTAACCCACTGTATTCTTATCTTGTTAATTTCGATTTTGGGGTATGATCTTTCTCCTTTGTTGGTGAAGTTTATTAGGCTACATTTCTCCCAGGCTGTGCTCAGTTTCCATTTATCCGTCCATTCTAGTATTTTTTTGCAACTTCTTTCGATCTGTTCACCTGTTTCTTTCTCGTTTTTCCCTTTACTCAAAATGATTATGTCATCTGCAAAAATAAATATATTGCTGTTGGGGTCCAGATTTTTTGGTATATCTGCTAGGAAGCAGTTGAGCCAAAGTATTTAAAATATGACAATAAAATAACATTTATCAACATGCATCTAAAAGCCTAAGGGCCGATCCCACCAACAACCGTTAAAATATAGCAGAGGTTTAACGGTTGATTAGCACTATTTTGCGTCCCACCAACACTATAACGGCGTTAAAGAGCTCACTAAAGTGCTGTTAATTTAAGTGGCCGATTTTGGCCACTTAAATATTTAACAGTTGATTAAAAGTCGAACAAGATGGCGGCAATTTCTGTATCGTTCGATATTTCCAGATGAAATTTTATTTAAGATGGAATTCTTTTATATTTCTTTTCTGAAAGAAGAGTGTTTGAAAGTTTTTACAACATAGGGGAAAATAAAGCCGATTTTGCTTATTTATCGAAGTCGGTGAAAGTTTGAAAGACACTTGGGAGTATTTACAATACACTACTCAGGTATGTAATGCATATATTTCGTTTATATTATGCTACAAGTCTCTTAACTTCTTAAACCATAATGTACGCTTTTGAATTATGCTAAAATTACAGAATTTCAAGTCTTGAAAGAGAATTAAACTTGTACTGCAATATTTCGGCCTATCTGTTTATTATATCAGATAGGCTGTTTTATTGTTGAACCAGTTATAGAAATTGTCCTATATGGTCTGATTTAAAAATTTCATATGTTGTCCGTAATTTTTTTCTTGTTTAGAATAGCATTTTTACATTTATTTGCATATAATCTCAGAAATTATATTTTCAAAACTTCAATTTACTTGAAGTTATGCATGCTGTACCGTTTATTTACAAAGCCAAACTGAAAAATAAGCATTGTCTGTAACAAACATAATTTATGTATGGGTATAAATGAATTTATCAATAGTTAGTTATTAGATTTAAATGTATATGTATTCAGCATGGTGTGAATGGTAATCCCTATTGTATTTCCCAAAGATAAAAATTGCATTTCCATTAAATGTCTGATGTTTCTTTTTAATATTTCCTATCTGAATTGGAATGCTTCCATGGACTTGCTTCTATGTTTAGTTGGTACCTTATAGAAAGGACCTTTTTCAAATTTCAATGTAGTATTCTAAAGTATCTTGCCATTGTATGCTGTGATAATTTCTCCTGAATTGACTTTTATTGAGTTCGCTCTTTTGAGCAAGACATTTTGTATCACACATACTTTATATACTAAAAGTTTAACATATTTAAAATTGTTCTTGCAAAAGTCTCTCTTATTCCATGAAATGTTAATTTTTTTATGAATGATTCTAATGACAACACTAGTAAAAGAAATCTTTGAAAATAGGATAGGATAATTTCTATGTTAATAATAAACTGGATAACAATATAAAATGCAGCAAAAAAAAAGAGCATACGTATATTTATTTACCTTGCATTTTATATTGTGTTCTAGTTTATTATATTGATTGTGTGGAAAGTCATATTCTTTACTTAATTTCTATGTTATATAGGAAATAAAGTGAAATGTGTCTTCACAAATTAATAACTAATATAAAAAATAAGTGATCAAAATTCACTTTCAAATTTCAACACACTACAATTGTTTTAAAAATAACTTTATTTACCTATATAAGTCAATAAATGACGTTATCTTATCAGTAACGAATACTGTTGTTGAATTTGGTATGGCACTACTATACCAAATTTATCGACAACAACCCTTCTCTAGGTTAAAATATATAACACAATAGCAGTAACATTATTATCATTGCTATTATTGTCATTATATCCCTTGAGTATTGTGGTGCAATTGAGCGGTTTTTATGTCATAAAATAAATTAATTTTTTTTTGCTGTCAAGTTTGGTAAGTGTTATATATTAAAATGTTTTAATGGATATATAACAAATGTGAAGTGATTTCTGAAGTACTTTGTTTTCTGTTATATACACCAGATATTTGCCCCAATATTTTATCTTTTAATTGATGCACAACGGTATTGATGTAGCAATAGCTTGATTTATTTATACCATGTACTTCAATAGTTTGAACAATGAACAATGATTGTTCGCCTAAACACAATATTATAAAACAACATAAAAATTTGATTTTGTTTATAGTAGTACTTGCGCAAAGATGATTTATATCTGGTAATAAATAGTTCATAATATTGGTTAAATGACTCTTCTTTTCGCTTTACAAATTTGCATTCTACTGACTTCCCCCTAGATGTCAAGCTCATGTTTTAATACAGTAAAATCTGATTAATTTGAATAATTATATTCAAATGTTACTACAATTCAAACTTTTTCATGGCAGCAAAAGGATAGTTTATTTTACTGGTAAGGTAACACAAGTTTTGGGGATCTTGTTTATAACCACTGCCGTTTGAAAATTCACTTCAGTGACAGTACGATTATAACCAGATTGACCAAAAACTTTCCCCGGTTACCTTGATTATGTGGTCACATGATATGCAGAAGCAGTCGCATAATATCAAATGTGGCCTTAATAATAATTAGAATATTATTTTCTTTATTTATGATTAGGCATAACTTGCCGGATATTCTACAAATCATATATGCTATTATCCTTAAAGTAAAAGCTTCTTTACAATTACAGCATATAACAAATAGTATCAATATCAACCGGTTTTGGAAACAAGAAACATCTAATTTTTCAGGATAAAAAGACATAGCAATTACACCAAGGGCAAGAAGGTTTTTTATGTCTGTCTCTTTGCTTTTCTTGACATGGATGCTTTGTTTGTTTTTTTATTTTAAAGAAGGAGCTTGTTCCAAGCTGGTTGATACTATTACAAATTTTTTACATATTGTAATTTTACTGACAGTTTTACTATAGCATATTGTTTTAATTTAAATAATTTCTTAATTTATATACATTTCTATTAGTTTTATCACCACCAAAAATGGATATTTATTTAAAATTACATTGAACTCACAATTTTTAAATAATTTTTTCATATTTTGTTATTTGGAAACATTTTAAAATGCGATATATAAGAATTTAGTTCATAGTATTTTATCGTGAAGTTTTCTTATACATGAGTTCGCTTCAAATGAAGTTTGATTACACAATGTACAGGGTACAAAAATTTCAATTGTAAATGAGAAGTAGACGTTTTCATCTGAATAGCAAAAAAATCTACATATGGGTTTATTTCTTCAATGTATAAGAAATGGCAAATGTTATGCAATGTTATTTATATGGTACTGATAAGTAAAAGAATCTTTCGGCGAGTAAATTCTGAGCTAAAATTTCTAATCTTGCTATGTATAGAATTTTCAGAAATTTTTTCTATGATGAATATAAATGTTTGTCATAGAAATGTTGCAATATCAGCGTTTTGAAATGCATGACAGATTGTGATTGGGAAGTTACATATTATGTAAAAGGTTAGGATATAATTGTAACCTGTAAATTATTGATTTTGAGTCTAGTTGTATAGCAAGATTTAACTGTAAACAGAATTATTTATATAGAGTGGATACTGTATATATATACATTTCAATGTACTGTTGCTCATTTTATACAAAACAGTTCATACTAAGTTTCAATTAATGTGAAAAAAGTTTGAAATTTTACAAATAGATCTCCGTCAAACTTGAAATATTATGCTGGACCCCTGTTTGATGTATAGTATTTGAGAAGTTCAATGTAAAACACCTTTAATTTTATTTCAGTTCGTTAATTAAAATGTAACAAAGTTTGTTTATTCGTAAATTAGTTTTCCTCACACAAGTTAAGACAAAACACAAAGAGATTAAAATCACCACCTCAGTCATGTATCGCTGAACTGATTAATATCGTTGAAATTTGTTTTATGCTGTATTTTTAATGAGATTTTACTTTAAAGCTATTTTTGTAGTATTCTGATGTAATTTAAATATTTTTCCTTATTTATATACATTTGTTAGTTTTATTGGCTTCAAATAAGTATATTTATTTAAAATTACATGTAATTTGCAGTTTTCAAATAATTTTATATTTATATTTTGCTATTTGTAACCATTTTAAAATGCATTATCCATGAATTCAATTCTAAGTAATTTTTGGTTAAGTTTTCTTATAAATTTAGATAACCGAAGTTTTCTTATATACGAGCTCACTTAAAATGGAGCCTAATTACAAAATGTATATAGAATATTCATAAAGACTTTGTATGAGGTGGTACTGTTAATAATGAGTGATATACTTTCTCTAAATATTCGCCTCCAAGTCCTTCACCTTCTAACAACTCGGTTTGTCGTCTGACGGTTTTAGATAAATCTATTTTTTGTATTACTTTTGTATTATTGTTTGTGGCAATTTTTTTATTTATAGCTAATTGTAATTTCTTCTCGAGAGACAATTCTTTTCCGATATTAACATCATCATCTTCAACGAATTTCTCTGGATATGTTTGTGTTTACTTTTCATAAATGTTTTTGTGGAAATTTACGACGAACTTAATTAAATTTCACTTTGTTAGCTTCTTTTCTTCATTTTCATTTTCTTTTTTAAAGTCGTTATAATTATGTAAATACCTTAAAATATTTTCTAGTTCACTATGACTTTTTTCAATGCACTGTATAATTCCTCAGATAGTGTAGTGCCCTGATCTTTAAGTGATTGCTAAGGAGCTTCAGAGAACTGCGCCTGTGCACAGAGATGTTAGTTTAGAATACGATCTCGTCTAGTAATTCGCATTATTAGATGGTTTAGAATATTAAATTCTAAGTTATAGTTAATGCTGGAAATTAACTACGCCTGTGCAAGGAGTATTTTATTTTACAATTTTTATACGTATTTTTAAAAATACGTATAAAATATGTATTTTTATATGTACTTTTAAATATTTTTATTTATATACGTATTTTTGAAAATACGTATTTCAAATAACAGTAGATACCCAATAAGTTAAATTAAATCTTTTAATAAAAAAATTATAGCTAGTGTGTGGTAGGCTAACTTTGAGCACAATGGAGGTGGCTAATAGGATTTTTTATTTTTCAATTTTGCAGTTAATTTTGTATACATTGTGAGGAATGAATTCAAAATATCACTTTAATGGGTTTACATTGTATTTAAAAAATTAAGTTGTTGACATTTGCTTTCTTTTGTATATTTGTCATTTTAATGTTTTTAAAATTTTCTAATTTTCATGTTACATCCACTGTATGGACCTACCTGTACTTTATGTGCCATGGAATATCTGTTGCTACGTGCAATCTCCGACAGCCAGTAGAACTGTTTGCTGTGATGTTTTTTTAGTGGGCGAGTGAAACTCGCATAGCAGGCATAGGTTCATGTTCAAATTGCTACAAATCAGGCTGCTCTTCTTTTATTTAATCAAAATTTCTATAATTGTATTAAATCAATATTAATTTTATATTTTTATGCATTTCGGTTATGGCAGACATGCTGTCCGACAGACTTGGTGGTATTTCTATGTCACTAAGGTAAAAATCGCAGAAAAAAGGATAATATGACACCTGTTCTTAAGATCCAATTGAAATCAATTTAATAAAACATTTTAAATCTATTTGGCATCGAACTCCTGCTTCCAACCCCTCTCTTTTTTTTAAAAAAACTCTGTACGTTAAGTCAAACTGAAAACTTGTGTGTACATAAAAAATTTCAAATTTAAACTTTAGATGGTATGTTACATTAATTCATATTTTTCAAATTTTGGTATACAAATTCAAATTTCATATTTTGTTATATTATAGTTTTTACGGTACGAGACAGAGATATCACTAGTCGTGCCGATACGAAAAAAAAAGTTCACTTCAGAAGTGCATCATAAAAAGTAAAATATTTCAAAAACTACATCAAAATTAAAAGAAGGGGGAAAATTCACCCATGTAAGTACCTGCCTGCAAAAATTTGTGGTCTTGCTATAGTTAGTCTATCCAGGACGTGAACTCGCAGCACAAATATTTTGTCTTGACTTCGATATTAAATATTCCTTAAACTACAATATATATATATCAAAAAACAATTTATTTCAGCGTATTTCCCAAAGCTTTTTCAACAAGTGTACCAAATTTCATATTTTTATATGCAATAGTTTTTGCAGTACAAAGCAAAGAATCTCGAAAAATTTGTCAAACAGTGGTGGCGTCAGTTACTTTTTTTTTAATATAGAGAGATTTTTAGGGAATAAATTAAGAAAACATCCAACGTTTAACAATTAAAAAACTATTGATATAAAAAATATAAAACTAATTGCTATTTATATCAGTATTGGAGTCTGATATTAGAAAATAGGAGGAGTCTGTGTCAGAAAGTAGAAAAAAAAAGGAGTTGAAGTCCACGATTTGAGTTACTGACTTCACAAACCTGCTAGTATGTATTTTGCTTATCCAAATTAACTGACGCACCACCTGGTTCTTGGATAGGGCTTATTTAATTCATATCTATCCTATTGTAGGGTTATACATGAAACAAAAGCATAATATACTTTAAAGTTTGTTATTAGGAATATATTTTTCTTTCAATTTTGTGCATTACTTTTTTATGGATTTGCATCATGATCTAATAGCACCATTGTGTTACATAGCAGAGAATACTAATCACTGGTTCCCAACCCAAGTTATAAAATTACATTTATGGTTGTTTCCATTCCACACACACACATTTCTCTACATTTTTGACAGTACCATTCATACAAATCTACCACATTGAAATAGTATTTATAGTGCGAATTAAAGAAACTATATATACTGATCGTAATACAATTAAAAAGAGAGATTTTTTTTAATTGGGTAACTTCTTAAATTAGAAATATATGCATTAATTTCAAATACGTATTTCCTTAAAAAGGAAAGAATTCCCGCTAAATTATAACAAAATCTTTTCTCATAATGTATATATATTTGTGTAAACGTGAATGATATTTATATTATTCCTGTAGAACAAATTTGATATAACACGAAAATAAATAAATTGCTCCCTTACGAGAAGTAAGAACGTAAACATGCAGAAGTTGAAGTTGTATTTTCGAGATAGAAATAACGGACCAATCAGAGAGCTCGTATCATCTAGAAATCGGTTTAATCATTGATTAACTAATCGGAACATTTTTAACAGTCGAATAGCTTGGTGGGACGCGATGGTTTTTAAGCATCCTTTATTGGGCCGTTAAATTTAGTGACTGATTAGTTAATCAGACATTAGCACTATTTTAACAGACGTTGGTGGGATCGGCCCTAAATAATAAATAATTAGGGCTTTGAGATTCAGGCTATGTTCCAGCCACCAGAATTATCTCTAATGTTTTCGCTAAAACCACTAAACTTCGCACTGAAATAGTGTGCATTTAATACACATCTTTTTATTGGTTAATTTTAAAAGTTATCAAAACTCTTAATAACCACTTCATACTTCAAGAGTCGTTCACAAATGACTCTTGCCGATTGTAAATATATCGGCCCGGCCATGGAGTTAGAAGTAAGGAGGAAAATCTGCATGTTGAGAAAACGCCAAAACCATTTGAGACAGTAATTCAGGGGGCGCTAGTGAGTGTTCTGACGTTATACATTGTATGCAGTTCTACGGCAAAAAGCTGGTTTGCATTAAATAAAATTTATTTAAACTGTTTATTTCGAAGAAATGAATTAGCGGCTCAATGTACATTATAGTTCAAACAATGAAGAAAATTTCTATGCATTAATTCATGGGAAAAATAGTTGGGAAATATTTTTTTTTTAATTTTAAAATAACTCATTCATTTGCGAGAAGTGTCATGCGCAGTGCGTCTGAACGTGACGTCATTGGATGTGGCAAAAGCAGGAAAATGAAAAATTATTCCCGACTTTGGCGCAATATTGGGATGTCAATGATTTAAATTTAGATCAACACAAGTTTTTAGAGGTATGTTTATTTTCTTCAATCTAGTATTTAATTCTTTTAGATAAATTAATTATTATTCAAAAACTGTCCCATCCATACTTTATAAATGGAATACATTCTTATGTATATATCGTAAAAATAGGAAATAGCAATCATAACAATCGAGCTGATGTTCTGTTTATAGCTGAATGTGATGTTGACGTTTTAGTTAATTTAGAGCATTTGCTGGTACAAATGATTGCTAAAAAAAAGTATTTGTCAATTTACTTTAATGCATGTCGAACTATATTGTGTTTTCACTTTTAAACAAAATATGTATATTTTGATTTTACATGGATAGGAAAATTCAAAGATAATTTAAGTTTTTGTAATCGAAAATTTTTCCCATGTATTGAACAAAGGTACATATAATTTGTTACATCATTTGTGCAATAGTATGAAATAAAATTATTTTATTTTAAATGTGCTTTTTAACTTTTAGAGTGTGTGTGGTTGTTCTGTGTTTTTATCCCGAAAAAGGAGATTGATTTTGTTTCTCAAACTCATATGTTGCAAATTTTGTATCAAATTGCACATGTTACTTTACATTCATTTTTAAAGCATTTGAGCAATTTATTTTAAAAGATCTCCATTTGATTGGAAAAGTGTTGCATGTAAATTACATATACTCAGCATTGGAGTGCAGTAGTATTAATCACATTTAGAATATATATATATAGTAAATTCATATTTTATCAGTTTTACTAAAGAGTTGGAGTATTTGAATTCTTTTAGAATGGTCTGCTCTATCAAGATATAACTAACTAAATGTGTTACATCTTTTGGAGGTGCCAACTAATGATATATCATCATAGAGTGGAGTGGAGCGAGACCGTTTCAGGGCATGAAATGAGAAATGGGTGTTGTATAGGGGTCTGCTCTATCAAGATATCACTAACTAAATGTGTTATATCATTAGTTGGCACATCCAAAAGATGTATCATCATAGAGTGGAGTGGAGAGAGACCGTTTCAGGGCATGAAATGAGAAAGGGGTGTTGCATATAATTACTTTGAAATTTTTTTCTTTTGGACCAGTTTCAGCTCATACAAAATTATGATTTTTTATTCAATATTTCTTTTTAAACAACTGTGCTTATAAATATTAGTGAGGCCCTTGAGTGTTCTGCACATAAGTAATTTAAAAACTGATTTATTCATGGAATATCTACTATAATAGAATACAACGCTCTATCACTGTCTGCATAGCCATAACACAAAAGGATATATTATAACATCTATTGTTGTGTTGTAAATAAATAAAAATGAATTCAATATCCAGCTTCACTTTCAGTATCTCATATTATACGCAACTTAAAGCACTAGAATTCTCCACTGTTGTAAAAATGGGTCCAATATCTGGCTTCATTTTCAGTATCCGAGGTCGTCATTCAATATAGAACTCCAGAATATTGCTCTTTCTATATAGATTTAAGGTGTTAAAATATAAAGCCACAAGTTATGGCAATATTAAGTACTGGGAGATGCATCGCCATACAATTCGTATTTCCAAGATTAACAGCGATTGAAATAACAATGACAGAAATCAAATAATGCAGCTGTTAAACATGGCTAATAGAATTTCATAATTACATTACCATGTCAGAAATGAACGTGTAAGGGTTGTTGAGCACCAAAATTTGAACTAACATTGGGAAATAAATTATACACTAAAAGGAGGTATAGTATTTTAAAATCTTCATTGCTGTTAAAAATAATTAAATACATGTCAGAAATGACAGTTAATATATATCAAAATGAGTAATAAAATTGTGTTTTTATCTTATCTGTTAATAGCAAAATCCTAAAACTTCAAACATATATGGAACAAAACTAGTGTTCTTCAACTGACTTAAAATATTTTATTTTAGGTCAGTTGCTATGTCGCCATCTAATGGATGAACAGGATGATTTTTTGGGCAATATTGTAATGTCATAGATTCTCAGAGACAAATGTGTTTCAGCAATTTCACTAAATAATATAAAAATTTTATAAAAATATTTTTTTCACAAGTCAATATATAATTTCTTAAACTTCACCCAATTTCCATTGTGTAAGTTTTTACTGGTGTAATTAGAAGATGAAAACACATCCCTGGGTATACAGTGACAGAAATGACAAATTTGCATTTTTATTCAAAATATATTTGTACAATGTTTCAATTCACCACATTTTATTTGCATTTGAAGTCAAAAGTGCATTTAATACTATGGAAAAGTATTTTTTGTTGAAAAATATGTGGAAAAGATTGCATTCTAAACAAATACTAAAAAAAAATATCTACCTTATTTATTTAAAACTCAAGGGACACAAAATTGACAATTATCAGATATCCAGCCATATATATACTATTTTTCTATTTTACAACTTGAACTTTAAACTCGCAATATGCTGCTTTTTTATGCAAACAGTTATGTGAATTATATTACATGAATTGTCCCATATGAAAACAACAAAATAAAAATATACAGTTACAAGATTATGCCAGTCATTAGTTACTTATCTTTTGATTTTTTTTTAGTTCATAAATGTAATTAGACATTGAAGTTATTAAGTTCGCAGAATTGTGGATGTCATATAATAATTAGTCCACATTTGTCCATGGATATTAGGAATGCAAGAGCTATACTTTTATTCTGATAATGATTGTGAGACAAATAGAACTAAATACTATGGAATAATGTTTGAAAAAGTTGAAGACTCACACTCCAGAGACTGAGTAGTAAGTTACCAGACACTAGAGAGCAGATGCTCTGCATGGGACAGCTAGTATATTATATTTACTTAAAATATATATATATACAATATACATATTATTCATACTATTACTTCTATGATATATTTCTTTTAAACCCATAATTTGTATTATTTTTGCATACTCGATGAAAAAGATGAATACAAAACATAATTAAAAAATTTATAATTGCATTTAATTGCATTATTTGAAATGAAACAATCTCTACATACTATTTACCAAGTGTTTGTCAGTCTGTCACGCTTTTAGGCACTTCCCGAATAGATAGAGACTTGTAATTTGGTACACAAGTCAATCATTCGATAAAATCATCTGGAAAAATTGTATTTCCCAAATGTGTTCTGTAGAGAGGGTGCTTCACACCAAAACGTTCGAAAAGTGAAATGTTACAAAAGCATGCTTTGCGATGAGAGACAGACTTCAAATTTAGTGTATAGGTAAATTTTTTGAAAGGAAGAAAATGTGCAATTTCAGATTTCCAATATTTTCTACTAAAGGGGGTGCCGCACACCAAAATGTTTGATTTGCTGAATAAATAAGAAACAGATCCTTTAAAATTTGATAGAGGTTTGAAATTTGGTATATGGACTAACCATTTAATGAAAACACCCAAGACGAATATAGTTTTTCAAAAATGTTTGTTGAAGGGGGTGCTCCAGAGAAAAGCATTCGAAATGTGAATTGATAAAAAAACAAGCTTTGGGATGAGATAGATTTTTCAAATGTGGTGTATGGGTAGATAGTTTGGAAGGAAGAAAGTGTACAATTTCAGTTTTCCATTATTTTCTACTTTAGGGGTGCCTGACCACAAAATGTTCAATTTTCGGAATAAAGGAGAAACACCCCTTTTAAAACATGATTGAGACTTGATATTTGGTATATGGGCGAATCATCTGATAGAAAACCCAAGAAGAATGGAGTTTTTCAAAAATGTATACTTAGGGGGTAGGTACTTCACACAAAAACATTCGAAAGGTGAAATAATAGAAAAAACATACTTCGCGATGAGATAGACTTCAAATTTGGTGTACGGGTAAATAGTTATAGAAAGGAGGAAAGCATGCAATTTCAGTTTTCCAATATTTGCTATTGTGTGTGAGGGGGGGGGGGCACTCACTAAAATATTCAATTTGATGAACTAATGAAAAATGTCTCCTTTATAGTGTGATAAAAGCTTGAAATTTAGTATACAGGCATACATTTGATAAAAAAAACCGAGATGCATACGGATTTTCAAAAATGTTTATTTAAGGGGGTGCTACACAGAAAAACGTTCGAAAGGTGAAGTGATAGGAAAGACATGCTGTACGATAGAATAGAGACTTCAGATTTGGTGTACGAGTAGATAGTTTGAAAGGAAGAAAGTGTGCAATAACAGATTTCCAATATTTGCTACTGCAACTGGGGTGCTGCACACCAATATATTCAATTGTCTGAATATATGAGACACGCTTCCTTTTAAATGTGATACAGGTGTGATATTTGGCATACGGGCCAATCTGATAAAAAACCCAAGACGAACCAAGTTTTTCAAAAATGTTCATTTATGGGTGTGCTCTACAGAAAAATGTTTGAAATTGGAAATGATAAAATAGTTTGCTTTGGGAAGAGATAGAAACTTGGTGTACGTGTAGATAGTTCGAAAGGAAGAAGTGCACAATTTAAGTTTTCCAATATTTTCTTCTTTACCCTCTAAAGATTTCTGCACACCAAAATAATCGATTAGCCAAATAAATGTGAAACACGAATTATTCAAAATTTCACATTATTCAGGGGCTGCTTATTGTGAGACCATTGATTTCCAATGGGTATTCAGCTAGTATATATACTAATTATTGTGCACAACAAACAATAGATGCAAAGGGTATATAAAAATATCAACAATACTTTGTTCAAATTATCAACTTAAATTATTTAACATTTTAAAGAGATTAACAGTAGGTGAAAAGATAATTTATTTCAAAATATTAAATAATATTTTTAACCTAACTCGATTAACAGTAGAATAACATTTTAAACAGGAAACTTGCCAGCCATGGATTTGGAAATGATAACTTGCCAGCATGGAACACTGCAACATTCCTAAAATTGTAACACTTAAGGAAAATAAATAAATGTAATTGTAACACTTAAGGAATATAAACTTAAAAGTGCTTAAATTTTATGGGGATAAATTAGTGGGTACTTTTTTTAGTTATGGATATGCAAAAACAAAGAATTCAAATAAAAGTATACAATGGTATCCAAAAATAAATATACTTAATATGAATTACAAATGCAGGATTTTAAAAAACATGTTAGACATAAATGAACTTTTCCAATTTTTAAGACTAAACAGAAATTAATGACTATAAAAATATACTATTTTCCACTAAAACTTTTAGAAGGAATGTGAATAATTGAACCAGGTTTATTTAAACAATGATTAATGGGGAAGTTGCATAGGTCAGCGACAAACACACAGAACAGCATGACACATATACAACTTAGCCTAAACAGATTTTAAACAAAATATACATGAACTATTAAAGTGTGAAAAGATAATAATTTGGCTATTTTTTACATTTTAACTTCCCCTTTAACTTTTCCTGCCTATAAAAATTCAAACAATATGGCAGTTTGATTAGTAATGTGAAATGTGTGCATTAGATTTTAACAAATACACTTTGAGAAGTATTTTAAGAATAAATTATTGCACTGATTATAAAGTGAAAGAACAAAAAAAAAAAAAAGAACTGCCTATTATTCTTACAAAGGGTTGATAATAATAGCAAAACATTCTAAATATAGTGTGATGCATTACTTTCAAACATAAGACATGATATTTAGAAAGATGAGATATTCTTTAGTACATTTTTTGCATACCAGTAAACCATTCAGGGCTCCATATTAGCTATGTGTAAACAGTTGAAATATTAATTAAGGAGATGCTTTTGTCTACTGCACCAACCCTTAGGAATCGTTTTTAATGAATTATGTAACCAATTAAAACCGAAACTGAGGCAAAAACCAAATTCTTCATGTATAAAAATATATGCCCATAATTTGGGAGAAAAGAACCATATTATGCACATACACATTTTAAAAAATACAATTTTTATTGAAATTGCACCAAATTTAGAATTCAAGGTTATTTTGATACGGGAATTCTAATATGAAGTTATATTTACCATCAATTAATTCTTCTAATATCCATATATAAGCTAATATATCAGCTAATAATTTTAAATTTTTCTCTAGGCAACATTTTATGATGTCACATGTTTTACTTTTTATACTATAACCTACAGACATGTATTTTATCATTTGCAAATTGTCAGCTAGGCAAAGGATACTGCTGTATTATTTTGGCTGTTGAAAAATACATGCAACAAAATGCAGGTTATACATTTAAACACTGAACACAAATGAACTGAAATATAATTGAAATATAACTTACTGCTAAAATCTTAATTTGGTACATATAAATACAAAATAAATTTGAAATTATTCATACCTATTAGTTCAAAATACAATGCGAACCGAGAATAAATATATTTTTAAGAGCAAACTAGATATTAAAATTTAGTAACATAACAGTTGTCAATATTTTGGCAGTTTACTATTAATTGTAATGAAAAAGTACTAACATTTTAAATATCAACTATCCACAAGAATGTCAAGTTGATAAAATATAATTTTTTACAAGAGGGAAAACCATAGTCACAGAACCTCCCACCAGCTGTGGTGGAGGTGTTTGTTCTCAAAGCATGAAATCATGCTCTCAATGCAGTGATTAGCAATGTTGATCGCTGCACTGAGAACACGAGAAAAAAGTATAAGGGCATCATCAGAAGTATAAGAACTGCGTCAAAATATGCAGAATATACTTTATTTTGAGCAATAAAAATATCTTAATGTGCACCTTTTCCCACTTTTTTGTGTAAGATATGAATTAAACTTTTAAACAAATTTCTGTGCATGGAAAGAGTATAAATTTAAACAGTATGGACGCTGCCCATAGAACTTTTTCCAGAGTGCTGGGGAGGCAGACCACTGATGTCAGTGGGGAAAACTCAAGGATAAGACGTACAACATTCACTAGATTTATGTCCACCTTTGTGACCTTGAATGTCCCGGGGGGAGAGAGGCAAGTGCCCCCTCTTGCAGTTCCCTATGGACACCCATGATAAATAGCTATAATTTTCACAAAACTACAAGTTGCACGCTACACAATTGAATTATGAGTGAAAATATACATAAAATACAGTAATTTTTATTTAGAGGAAGGGAGCTTTTTAATGACAAGATCATGTACTTTAATATGAAGGTGGGAAGGCTTTGACTGTTATTCTTAAATATTCAACTAATATCCACTAACACCTATTAGCTTTTGCCTAATCAAATACCAAGTATTAACTATATGCTGCCAATGTTATTAACTGTAATTACATATTGTATATTATTACTACCTATTAACATGTCTATTTTCAACATCTCGCAAAGATAAGCATAAATTGAAGTCAATATACATATATATACTGGTAATTTAACTATTTATAGAATACTTCAACTATAATTTGTTACAGTGTACCCTGCAGAAACAGATTCAAATCTCTTAAAGTTGAATTTTATAATATACTACTACAACCAGTTTTATGGTTTTTCTGACAAAAGTGTTCTTAAAATTATTTTTATTAAAGAGAAATATTGAACAGAACAAAGTACAGTAAATGTATGAGAGTTTGAAACAAATTCAAATTTATTTTTCCTTCAGCTTTAAGTTTTGCTCGATTTACATTGTAGCCTGTTTTACAACCAGGAACAAAACAGTGACATCGTCTATACGTAATTAGAGAGATGTGAAACGTAATCAATTAATTATGCCTATTGTTTCGTATGTGAACAGAAGACATTAAGCTAGAAATGACAGAAACAAACAAAATGTAAACAAGCAGACGAATCAAAAAATTAATCCCGCCATCGGTGTAGTATCCAATCAAAATGCAAAAGATGTTGATGTCATTGGCTAAAATGCTTCGTTGCCAAATTACAGAATGCTTGCAGATTAAAGATTAAATTACAGAATAAAAATTATTTTTTTCTTGTCAAATTTTTGCAATATAACTACTTTAATTATCTATAACGAAACAAAATCTTCCATTTTCAACAAATAATGAAGGTATACACACTTTGTTATCCGAATTTGCATTTATACGGGTAAATCTAACTTCAAATTAGTAAATCTAAATTGTTTTAAATATAGAAAAATGATATGTATATGATAAATATTTGTGATGTATTAATTGTCATTACATTTTCATTTCATTCACATTTTTATAACATTTATCTGTGCAGAAATGGCAACACCAGTATTTCGAACTACTTAAGCAACACTAGCGGCGCGTAGATATAATTCTCAAAGCATTATGGTATTTTAACGCCTTGCACCCATAGAAGATTTTCCTCCTTACTTCTAACTCCATGGGCCCGGCTTTAAAATCAAAATAAAGAAATTTATTCATCTCAGGAAAGTGATCTAAACATGGTTGATAGTTTGAAAAGTGAAAAAAAATTTATATGTGAATTTTGTCCGAAAACATTTGCTTTAAAAAGTCTTTTGACCAGACATACTCGTGCACATTCAGGGGAAAGACCATTTGCTTGTAATATATGCCAGAAAGCATTTACTCAAAGGAGTGGATTATATGAGCATAGCCGTGTACACACTAAGAATAGGCGTTTTGTATGCAGCCATTGTCAAAAAGCATTTACTACAAGAAGTATTCTGAAAGCGCATATTCATTTACACACTGGGGAAAAACCTTTTGTTTGTAACATCTGTCAGAAAGGATTCATTCGAGAAGGTCAATTGAAAGATCATTCTCGTTTGCATTCTGGAAAAAAGCTATTTAGATGTGACCTTTGTGAAAAATCATTTATTTTTGAAAGCGGTTTGGAAAGACATTACCGTTCACACTCTGGGGAGAAACCGTATTCATGCAATATTTGTGAGAAATCATTTACTGACAAAAGAAGTTTGAAGAGGCATCACCTTATACATACAGGTGAAAAGCCAAAGCAATTGCATCGTTGGGAAAAACCATCTGCATGTGATGTTTGTCAAAAAATATACAAGTCCAAAACTAATTTAAAAAGACATTACCGCTTGCATACAGGAGAAAGACCATATGTATGTGATGTATGTCATAAAGCATTTACAGAAAAGGGCACTTTGGCCAGACATCAGCTGCTGCATACTGGAGAAAAACCATTTGTATGTAATATTTGCGGAAAAGCTTTTGTTCAAGATAGTACTTTAAAAACACATTCTTATTTACATACTGGTGAGAAACCGTACATGTGTAATGTATGCCCTAAAGCTTTTACTACAGGGAGTAGTTTGAAGGCACATTACCGTTTACATACTGGTGACAAATTTGTTTGTGGTATATGTCAGAAGGAATTCACCAGAAAATGCCGTTTGAACCAGCATAATGTCTTGCACCATGCAGAACAACTTGTACCTGAAGATGTAAGCCAAACATCATTTACTGAAAGTGATTTGGATGATCAAAATGAGCATTAATACACAAGTGAAAATATTTTTAGCTATAATAAGATAAAATTCAAACTGCAGTATAACCAGGAGTATATTTGAAATGAAATTCACTCCTGAAACTTCTTTGAAATATCTGGTCAAGATACACTACTGCATATAACCTAGTAGCATATCACCAAACTGGGTTAGTGGCTAGTTTCTCAATAACTAAAAAATGAAAGTAACATTTATATTTTATCAAGGTTTACACTGTGTTAGATTTTCTGCATTTTTCTAAAATGTTCTCTTAACTAAAAGGCATAAGCTCTCATCAACCTAATTGTTACCATACAATTAAATAGATACTTTCTCAGCAAAAAAATCAATTCATTGATAACGGATGTAGTTAAGGTCGAATTCAGTGCCAAGATTCTTTCACTTTTTGGTGTAAAAAACTAAAAAATGCTATTGTGATGAGAATTTTAAATTTATTTTTGTGGTTTTTAATGTTATATTTATTTTACATAGATATTTAAAAAATGTAGTTTAGTACCTGGCTAAAGAAAATCTACAAAATCTAAAATAATGTTTAAGATTTTCGTTAAAATTTATTGTTTGTTATTATATTTGTTAGTTTTTAACCCAGTATTGTATGGTATGTTTAAAGAATTTCCTTATTAAATGTTGTTTTTTGGAAAATGAATACTCACATTTAAATATTTATTTTTTATAGCAAATTAGATTGTGAATCTGGAATTGATAGAAATGTCAATAATCAGCAAAAAGTCAATATAATTTTTAAAAAAGTCTAGGAATGTCTCATATCTTGCATTTTTTGAGTTATTTTATCAGGTATGAGATTCTTCCATGAATTCCCACTTTTTGCTTTTTTTGCCCCAGGAATTTTCTTCCCACAGGGGAATATATTTTCCTCATGAATTCCAAAATGTCCCTCCTTAAACAGGGTGTCAGGTCACAAAAATCCCTAAACAGTTATGAAGTCAGTCACGAATGTCCCCAAAATGGAAACAGTTATCAATTTTGAGATCATAGTTTTCCTTTCTTACATCTGAAAATCTATTTTCTTGTGATTGCAAAATCGGTGCTTACAAGTAGCGATTTCTTATGCATGATGAAAGAAATCTAATGATTATCTTTCTTCCACTTTGCAATCCATTCACATCAACTAAAATTTTTATAAATATTTCATGTTATATATACAGAAAAACAAAATTTCAAACATGATATTAATAAAGGACTATCAACAGTATAAGCAGAAAACTGCATTTGTATGTGATCCTTGATGTATTTTGTTTAATTGGGACAGGAAAATGTTTTCTAACTATACAATCTGTGTGCATTGACTAAAATACTTATAATTATTACGTATTGTATATGAAAAAGCTATTTTTCAAATGTATTATTAATGAAATGAAGGACTAATTTGCTCAGTATTGTGAAAAACTACATTTATATGTGATCATTGATATATTTTATTTAATTGAGAAAATTCCAATTATGCAATCTATTTGCATAGACTAACATTTTTATAATTATTATTTGCAGTATACAAAAAAAAAAGTTTTTTTTTTCAAACATATTCATATTATTAATGAATGAAATAAAAGGCTGTTTTGCTACAGTATAACAAAAAAATTATTATTACATGTTGTATACAAAGAAGCTATTTTTATATGTATTATTAATTAAATGAAAGGCTATTTTACAGCTGTATAAAAGTATCAGTTGTATAGAAGACTTAAGGTTTGTAACTTGTCTAGATCTTAGTATTTATGTGGAGGAATTACTGAAGTTGAGATATTTTAATTTTGTGTCAGAATAATTTAAATTTTATAAAATATGCATTTAAAATTCAATGCTTAAATTTTGATAGACTTAATTATTATATTTGCAGTGCAGCTGGTACATTTTTAATTCCATTTTACATTTATCAAGATTTTAAATAAACAGGTGTTCGTTGCACAATTTTTTATATAAATTCAAAACATTTTTTTATCTTTTAGCAATTTCATGCCTGTTTTATAAAGTTCATCAGATATATTGTGTACTAGAAAATATACCCCTTATTATTGCTCGGGAGTTAAAGCAAGGATAAATTGAATTATGAAATTTTCATGTTCCCCACTCCACTTCCAAATTGCCTCAATTTTCATATAGTTTCCATGCATACTTTATGCAGATATGGAAAGCAAAATAAATAAATAAAAGAAACTTACAGGAGAGAAGGCATTACTTAAACCTTCCAAGGCAAGTATGCATGGAAACACTGGGAGGAAAGTCAAATGTGACAAGAAACTGCAGTCCACAGAAAGTGGGTTTATTGCTGTTATGCATTTGCTTAAAAAGTCACAGAAAATTAAATCATGTACTAATTCAGGAAAATTTTTCTTTTGTTAGAATGCAAAGAACAAAACATTTTGCCAATCTCTAGAATTGTACACATCTTACTTTCTTGGACTTGGCGAAATAAGTATCATGTATCCTAAAAATTGCAAATTTTTGTGTATTTAAGAAAATAAACAACACATATGGGATTTTTCCTATGGAGTTAATTTAAACATTGTTGGAAAAAAAATGTTCTTCAATTTTTTCTGATAATGTCAAGTTGGAAACTGTGATAATACAGTCACTGGCTTCCAAAAGTTAAGCACGGACAGTAAAATTGACAAAAATGGAAAAGTAACACTTTGATTAACTCAAAATTGTACATGAAGGTAGCAAATGTGTTTATGCATTAAAGAAAACAAGAATTCTGTGCAAAGATGAAAAAAATATTTACTTTTTGTAAGTTATATGATGACGTCACATTTGAGTCATTAACAAAATGATGTTTAAAGGCAAACAGAACTTACATTCAGAACCTTTTCTTCAGACTTACTTTTTTTCTTCCCTCAAGGATTTTAGAAGGTATGTTTGAATGTCAGAAGGTCTATCAGCTCTCAACAAAGAATACAGAGTAGGAAAGTTACATTAAAAATTCTAAAATTTTCAATTTTATTATTTTCTATTCAATTATTTTCTGAGATGAATTTATTTTTGCTGAATTCTTACAAGAGGCAAGAAGTGGAAAATAAAAGGATATTTTTATTTTAATGATGGATAATTTATTGAGTGACGTTATTCCACTTCAGTTAGGGAGATGATTTTAAAATTTAACTTTAAATGTTTTTTTATAAATTTGTGTGCCATTATTAAAGTGCTATTTGAGATGGAGGGGGCAAAAATCATGATTTTAATAAAAAATAACTGATTTTATTTTATATCCTATAAAAAATGTTGAAAGGAAATATATTTTTCGAATATATATTTCTTTATTTCTGGTCATCTAAGCCGCCTTCTAAAAATGAATGAATTTACAGTTAATGCCTGCCAGGATATAATTGATTTTATTGCTCTGATTAGAGTAATCATGGTGTATATTATTAGAGCTGTGACCTGCCTATATGGCATTACAGGGGCACAGTCAACTAATGAAGAAGAATCGGATATTTTGTTTTGTTTGGTTGCACTATTGTTAACTGCCAAAATATTGACCCCTGACTCCAGGTAAAACTGCTAGTCTATTTTGAATTGGTGGTAAATTTTATGAATTTTATTGTGTTCTTTGAGTGGCAATCTTGCTTATTAAATTTAAAAAAAAAATTGATTTATGTTAGTCTTATTATATAGAAAAACTATTATATTTCATAATTTAAATATTTTACTTGTGTGTTTTATAATAAAATGTTTAAATTTTTTTATGTCAGCTTCATTACTTTGATATAAAAATCTGTGACCTGCCATTTAAAAACATGAAATGTTTAATTAATCAATTAAAAAACTATATTTTAATAAAAGAGATTAAAACACATATATTTTGTCGAAATGAAAGTTGTGTGTATCTAAAAACATAGATGGAAATAGATACTTTGAGTTTATAGTAAGTGGTAGGTTTTCAATCATGAAGGTAATCACTCTATATTTCTATTTAGCTCAAAATTTAATGTTTTATTGTCAAGAATACAAAATTTTGCTGATTTCGGCAATTTTTACTTTCTCATACATAACATTGTGAAAGTATTATTTTCACGAAAATTTATGATTTCGAGATTTTGATGCCAATATATGTTTTAAGACCGCTTGAATGTGTTTCGACTATTTTTGAAACTATGTCACACGATAGCTGCTACAAATATTATTCGATTTTCATGAAGCTTTGTATCCCGTTTTGTCATCAAAAAATCTAGAACTTGACGGAATTTTTTTTAAATTCGAGTGAAAACTCCCAAATTTATTCAAAATTTTATATTTCTTTAAGAGGACAGTGGACGTTGAAATGAGCAAAAATCGATTAAAAAGTTTTTAATATATAACATTATTTAACATTTACTTACGGGTGGGACAACTTCAATCCCAAACGAAGAACCTCCCAGAAAAACAGGTATTAGATATACCCTATCCAAACAGTTCAATGCCCCTTTGCAGGCATTGGCGTCCATGGAAATCGCTGACGGAAACATTGCACCTGCTGCAGCAGGTGCAATGTTTCTGTCGGCGAGTCTATCTTCAAGAAGCGAGTCTATCTTCAATGTTTCTGCCAGCAATGTCTGTAAGGGTCGAACTGTTTGGGATAGGGTATATCAAATACCTGTCTTTCTGGGAGGTTCTTTGTTTGGGATAGACGCTGTTCCACCCGTAAGCAAGAGGTTGGATGCATTTTTATTCGAAACTGAATTTTCAAAGGTTTTACATTTTTAAAATGCTTCATACGTCTTAATTTTTGTCTGAGATGCATGAAATTTGGCAAGAAAACACATTTCATACTTTTTAATGAAACTGGGTATGCATTTTATAATTGGACTTTATTAAGGTAATTAAAAGTGAATAAGGACCTAATTAAATGATGAAAATTAAGTTTCAATGCAGAAAAATATTTAAAAGAAAATTAACTTTCAAAGTGATTTAAAAATGAATACCTAAATTTGTTCATAATGTGTTTTTGAGTGATCATAACGTAAAATTAATCAAAAATGTGAACAATTGGCACGCAAAGAGCATTTTCAAATTTTCGTTAAAAAAATTTAAATTTAAAAAAGAAAATACAAAATTGTGACAAAATTGAAAAAAATTTAATTGTATTTTATATAGTAATGTTAAGAGGAATATTTATGCATATTTTCATGTTCCTAAGTCAATAAATAAATAAAAAGAATTTCAACGTCCACCGTCCCCTTAATATAGCAGCATTGGAGAAAATTTAACATAATTATGCATAAAAGGGATTATTTATGGTTTAATGCTTACGAGACTTGCTAGTTTTAATCATTGTTGACAAAAACAGCGTAATACAATTTTTGTATTCATAAAGTCATTGGCTCCATTGGTGGGGCAAGTTATACCCTCCCCCCGGGGTACATTGTCAAGTATGTAATCAATTGAAAGATTTTGCCAAGTCCTTTAAAGTGAAGGATAACTTGCAATATTTGTAATCAGTTGGATGGACGATATCGATTTTTCAAAATTTTACTTGTAATATTTGAAAAAAATAATTAAACAAAAAAATAGGACAACAACAGGTTTCAGAAACTATAAGAACAAAATCATCAACTAACTAAAAGAAATGCTCTATCTATATTATTGTAAAAATATTTTTGAACAAGATTAGGAAATTATGCAATATATAACAGAAATAAAGCTATTTCGGGACCTAAATGAATTAATTTCATCAAAAACATTTTCTTAAAATTACTGTACACAATAATATGTATACTGTACACAAATATACTGTACACAATAATATGTTTATAGGTGCATGACTAAGGAAATTTAGAAAATAACGCAAAAATAACAAGTGGTTTCGGAAAACTGCATAAGCTACTTCATCACCTAAATTCAAATTGCATTCGATCAAACTATTTTTAAATACAATGAATTAAACACTGCAGAATTGAGAAAAATTCAACAAAAATTGAATTAAAATAAAACCTTTTTTGTTAGCTATATGAAGCTAGTTTTAAAATACTAGTGTTTAAAAGACTGCAGAATTAAATTGCATATGACAAAAATTGATGGAAGCAACCAGATTAGAAAGCTATATAAGCTAATTTCTTCAACTAAATTTACACACAACATTTGATTCAACTACTTTAAAAATACAACTAAATGAAAAACTGCAGAATGGAGAAGAATATATCAAAAATTAAAGGAAACAGCAAGTTTGGGAAGTTGTATGAGTTAACTCCATCAATTAACTTCAAAAAACATGTTCATAAAATAATTCAGATGCATAAGACTATCAGATGCATAAGACTGGCAGTGGCTCCAATCCGATGGAGCCGAAATGGAGTGAATAACATCTTTATTTATGGGTGGTTTGTCTTTTTTAGATATTTTCGAAACAGCTCAAAATATTAAAATGCCAATATTAGAACAACTTTATCAGAATATTAAAATATCGAAATTATAACCACTCTATTTCAAAAATTAAGATCGCAATCCAATCCCAAGTAACACACATACGGTATTATAACCGATGTTAAACCGTTTTCATGTTATATTATCGTATGCGTTATACGAAAAATGATAATACATTGGTTACAGTCCTTTTAAAGCCCTACAAGGATATACAATATTATATATTCTTGTAGAGTTTTAAAATGGCTACAAATTACTGTTTATAGTTCCTAGCTAGCGCTTTTAATTTTTGAGATATGAGCATTACAAACTGGAAAACGGAAACATTTCAATCTTCTTGAACTAGACAAACCGATTCCTAAAAAAAAAAAAAAAAATCGCTTTATAAAAACAAATTAATAATAGGAAGAAACTGGATCTCCTACTGAACATTTTTGTCGCTTACTATTTATACCTATCTTTTAGATTTTAGATATTTCTAGCGAAAGTAAGTAAAATGTGGCAAAAATTCGCTTGGACAAAAAACATTTTTTTTGCAAAAAGAAAAAATTCAAAATATGTAAAATATTGAAATTATTTTGATATATTTGGAAATAAAACCCTATTTCCGACAAAGCAAATAAAAAATGTTTACATTTACATTTGTTAGGTTCGGAGATATAAGCGTCCTGAATATTTACATTTTTCGTAACGCTCCGATTTCAACCATGGAGATCCCCAACCATACATGTTATACAAGTGAACAGCATGGAGAAATACCGGAATAACTCACATATCTCATACGAGATTCTCACAGCTCACTTCGTAACCACTATATAGGGCAAACACTCTTTTTTTAGAAGGTGGAGGGATATTCCAAGGACTGTGGCCTAGGTACGCTCCTGGCATACTCTTAGCATGCTCTTGGCGGAGGGATATTCATTACTTAATCACTTTATTTAATTATCCTAACTAATTAAGAAAAGAAAAGAAAAATCCCATTAAGGGAGAAAATTGCCAAGTTTTAATTCCACTTTTCGCCGCTAGGGGGCGCTGATGGTTTCATTCCGCCTTCGCAGGTGTTGCCACCCCGAAAAAGTTTCTCCCATACAGGTGTTGCTATGGCAACCCAAACAAAAAAAATCCCAAGTTTAATCCTCGATCATTCTGCTTTCCGCCGCTAGGGGGCGCTGATAGTTCCATTCCGCCTTCGCAGGTGTTTCCACCCCCAAAGAAGTTTCTCCCCTACTTAGAAAAATCTCATTCCAAAAAATTTATTTCCCGAAAAATTTTTACCCCCACCTTTTTTCAGTTTCCCCCTTTTACACCCCCGTCCAGGATTACAGAATGCGGAATGGCCGCCATCTTGGATTCAGCATTCCGCTTTATTCCGCCTTCGCAGGTGAACGGCCCTTTCTTTCCTACTACCGCGTGCTGTTGGCACATTTTCTGGCGCAGTAGCCCGGTGGTTTGCGGTCTGGATTTGCACGCTGTCACAACTGCCGCCGTGTTCATGTGGAGTACGATCACGTTAAACATGTGGGTCCGTAAGTCCTTCCGAGAGGTTGGTGGTAGGGGAAGGAGGGTACGGTCCCTGCGGATGCCTCCCCCACTGGGTTCCGGTCTAAATTGGGTGGCACTTCCCGGCCGTCCAAACGGTTACCTTACACCTTTCTGGTAGGTCGGACGGTCTGGGTCTCAACAACAACGTCAAAATGTATAGTAGAATGTATTAGGTAACAGAGATGAAAGAAACAGACTTTGGGATCTGGGTTAACTTTGCCTATCATCTAAATTACGTTTTGTTTGGGAATAATATCCATAAAGAGAGGGTGCGCGATCAAGGTCGTGGTCCGGCAGGACCCAGAGGGAATAAGCTCCCCCTCCCCAAGTGGTATACTCAGCCCCCATGATAAAAATATTAAATTTTTAGTAGTGATATGAAATTTCATATAAAATGTCATTCAAATTTTGCATTAAATTTTTTTTTAATAAAAAGTTTTTTTTATAAATTACTTCGCATTAAATATTTTTTAATTTAGCTAAATGTGTGATTATACCAATGATCCATTTATTTACATATTTAATTTTAAAATACCAAAAGTTATGACAATAGTATTTTGAATATTTTTGTATTATTGCGGGGTTCACCGTTATACATTATAGAATCAAAATCAACTGATAAGTAGTTAAGAGTTGATATTAAGCATTAACTTGTATTAACATTTAGTATGTTTCTACAAATTATTAACAGCTTTATTACTAGCTAATGCTTACATTAAAATCAATTGTAAACATTATATATTAATATTGATGCATAGTAGCTATATGGATATTAATAATCAGCTCTTAGCTTGCAAATATAAATGTGCAATTATTTGTTAATAATTTATATGAATTGAAATATATAATATTAACTATTATGGTTTATAAATGCTAATGATTAATTGTGTTTTTGGTGAGCCCCTCCTTTAATACTGAGGCCCCTTGAATTTTCTCCAGCCCTCTTTTCAATTTCGTTCTGGTTACGTTCTCTGGCTACGGCTCTGTGCCGTGTGTATTACCGTGTGTCTGGGGATTTTATAAACACAAGTGCTGCGAATAATTGAGTGAGAATATTTTACATAACTTTATACACCCAGTCATTTTAACATCTAGACTTTAACCTTCAATGGACGTTTAAAATTTGTCATCATGATGGGGTTCACTGTTATACATTGTAGTATGTTGTTATACATTATAGCATAGGATGAGGGTCACTGTTATACATTATAGTAATAACAAGTAAAAGAAATAATACATAGTTTTTTAAAATACCCCTTTTATTATTAGTATGTAACTTAAATGTAAGAAAATTTATATTTATTAAATGTACTAATTTAAATATATGAAATGCAACGACATACCATATTTGAACTTTCTAGCTGCTCCGGTTCTCGAGTTATTCCCCCCCAAAACGAGTATGTTAACTGATATTATTCATAAAAAAAATTAACAAAAGTAATTTCTCAAAGCAGTCTCAAAACATTGACGAAAGTCACAGTTCAATGTAGCTCGTATCCCATCAACTGATCTTCGATTGAGTGATGATTCATTTTATATGACTCGCCATAGAAATTTCTGGATGACTCGCCAGAGAAATTTCTGGAAATCTCTCATATCACGTAGAATAATCGTTATTTCGAGGTGCTTCTCGAAGATTCGGAAAAATCTTCTCTGATTGTCTACTTTTTTTATTACCTTCTGCTTGTCAACTGTTAATCACTCTAAAAAGGGGAACTTTCGGGTCTCTTCGTGGAAATATTGGGCACATTTACTTAACCGTACTGCAGTGATGTAACCAACATTAAACTCAAGCAGACTTTCAGGACTTTTTGCTTTCTGCTTTTCTTTTTGTTTTGTTTTTTTTGTTTTCTGGACTTCAGATGGGGAGGGGGGGGGGTAGCAAGTTTTCTATTTTCCCTATATAAATATATTTCAATTCTGTCACATAAATAGAAACTAAGTTATTATAAAAAGTCTCCTGGGGGAGGGAGAGGAGGGGATCGTCCTCCGGATGTATGCCTGTAATAAACACTGATTAAACACTGTTTAGTGACGCCTAGGTGTTCCATAAACCCAGGAGCACAGAGCGTTCTGGGATATTTGTGGCAGCAAGAAAAAAGGAATTTTTTCCCTCAAACATTTTAGTGAAAAATAAAAGTATAGCATAGAAAAAAATATATAAAGTCTAGATAGCATAGAAAAAATATAAAGTAAATAAAATGTAAAATACTGTTATAACATTAATGCGTATTAAGTTACTCATGACTCATTAAATCGATATTTATGGTAAACACGAAAACGATTTTATTCAAAATATACATTACTGGTTGAATATAAATAAAACTGTCGCTCAAAGTTTGAAAAACGATAGGCCCTAGCAAGCTGATTGCGAGAACCAGGATAAGGCCAAACGTGTGCGTTTAACGATGGCTTCACTTTGCATCTGGCTTCACTTCGAAATTGGCTTCACTTAACAACGGGAAATAGTCCACAAAGTGTAAGCGATCTAAGGCTGTAATGGCTTTGAATATTAGGTAAAGCAGTAAATAGTTTCGCAGAGTATTTTAAGACGTTTGAAAATAATTTTCATTTGTTTACCCATGGCCAACAAAAATCGAAATAAAACTAGTGGAGCTTGAAAAAAAAGAAAAGAAGAATAAAAAGACATTTATGAAAATGCTCCCTCCCCATCCAAACTCTTATTTTGGGTGGCCAAGGGAAAAAGAAAATTGGAAGAAGACGCTCAAATTTTTTGGGGCGCCCTAAAGAAAAGCATTGCAACAAAATACTTTTATTTTGGGGACCCCAAAAATTTTGAGCTTCTACCTCCCAATTTTTTTAGGGGGGCTCCAAAAGAAAAGTATTTTATTGCAATGCTTTTATTTTAGGGGCCCAAATTAGAATTTTGGGCATATATTGCGGGCATCGAGAAGAAATTAGATTAGAAGGAATTTAATCTCATCTCGATGATTGAGGAGCCAGTGTTTCTTTCAGGATTTTTTGATCAGGGGAGGGGGGCGAATAAAATTTAAGGGGGGGGGGGTCAGTTTTTTATTTGCTCTATATAAATATATCTAAATGCTGTGCCATATAAATAGAAAGTAGTGTCCCGGAGGTATGCTTGAAAGAAACACTGTGCAGGGCTAAATTCCTGATTACACCTCTGCCCCACTGCGATCAATAAACAGCCTGACAGCCCGAGTGTGCGGCCGGAGTCAGAAGAAAGCAGACCGTCATGGCAGTCAGACGCAGGTACATTCCGGACGCTTCGGACTACGACGAAAGTTTACCGTTCGGCGGAAAAGTTGTTCTCGCCAAGAAAAAGAAACCGGAAAGCTGGTTTGTCACCGGGTTGGAGGTGGGTATCCCATCTTCACAAATTATTTGTAAGAATTGTTTTACGCCCCCCACAGACAGTGAAATTAAAACTCTTTAAAAAATCTGATGTGGGCAACACATGACTTTCCTTATATAATGCAATGAATTTACTACTTTTACAGTTAAAAAAAATGTTATTCTTATAGTAGATACTTATATTCTTTCCACGATATTGAATTTTCTTCAACTAGTCGTCATTTTCATTGATTTAGCGTTATTTTTATCAATTTGGCGAGATTTTTGTTAATTTGGCAACAATTAAAAAGGTCGCCAAGTTGGCGACATTCCGCCAAATTCGTCGGCAAAATCTCGCCAAGCGTTATGGACAAAAAATTAAGTTATTCTTACAGCAGATAAATGACTATTGGCGTTCAAATACAAAAGTATTACTTAAAGTATCTTTTTTCATGAATGGAACGAGCTAGATCCACGAGAATAATGTCACCCAATTTATCACATGGTATTACATATGAAAAGTGAACATGTTTCGCAATAGAAAATACTTCTTTTTTTATTTTATATAACTTTATAACTTTGATAATTTTTTTGAAAAATGTGCAATATCTCGAAAACGGTTCATGTTAGCGTTCTAAAATTTATGTCAATCGTTTTCTAATGAAAAATTGCATAAGAAATGTCTATTTGTGTAACTTTATTGAAGGTTTTGATTTTTTGACGATTTTTTCAAAATTTCACTCGAAAATTTAGGGGGGTTCTGAACATTCGATTGCGTATAAAAACAATAGGCTTCCAGTATTTACGGATTGTAGTTTTTGTACCAAATTTCGTTCAAATTGGTCCATTCGTTCGTCAGTTATCGTCTCCACAGACTCACTGACACACACACATACTTTCACACACACACAGCCATCACCTCAAAAATGTTCGATTCGTGATCAGGGATGCTTGAAACGTGCTCTCCCGACGAAAACTCGAATTCGAATTTTCGACCCCGTCACAATACTTTCCTTATACATTATGTATATAAGGAAAGTAAAAAAAAATTGCCAGTGGTTCCAATCCGATTGCATCCGAAATGGTTTTGCGTGAACGACGTCTTTCTTTGTGGTTTGTCCTTTTCAGACATCATCAAAACAATTCCAGAATAAAACTGTATGGGAAATACGTCAATTTAACAAAAACTTTAAAAAATGAAGACAATCAAAGTTGGTTAATTAAAATGTCATTAATAAAAACACCATGGGCCGTAGCCAGAGATGAAATTGAAGAGGAGCTGGAGGGAAATTGAAGGGGGTTTCAACAGTCTTAAAGGAGGGGTTCACTAAAAACACAATTAATCATCAGCATTTATAAACCACAATAGTAAATATTATATATTTCAATTCCTATAAATTTTTAACAAATAATTGCATATTTATATTTTCAAGCTAAGAGCTGCTTATTAATATCCATATAGCTACTATACGTCCATATTAATATATAATAATTACAATTGATTTTAATGTAAGCATTAGCTAGTAATAAAGCTGTTAATAATTTGTAGAAACATACTAAATGTTAATACAAGTTAATGCTTAATATCAACTCTTAACTACTTATCAGTTGATTTTGATTTTATAATGTATAACGATGAACCCCACAATAATACAAAAATATCCAAAATACTATTGTCATAACTTTTGGTATTTTAAAATTAAATATGTAAATAAATGGATCATTGGTATAATCACACATTTAGCTAAATTAAAAAATATTTAATACGAAGTAATTTTGATGATTTAGTAATTAGTAATGATTTTATGAAATTAGTAATGATTTTAATGTAAGTAATGATTTATTAAATTAGTAATGATTTTAATGTAAGCATTAGCTAGTAATAAAGCTGTTAATAATTTGTAGAAACATACTAAATGTTAATATCAACTCTTAACTACTTATCTTTTGATTTTATAATGTATAACGATGAACCCCACAATAATACAAAAATATCCAAAATACTATTGTCATAACTTTTGGTATTTTAAAATTAAATATGTAAATAAATGGATCATTGGTATAATCACACATTTAGCTAAATTAAAAAATATTTAATACGAAGTAATTTTGATGATTTAGTAATTAGTAATGATTTTATGAAATTAGTAATGATTTTAATGTAAGTAATGATTTATTAAATTAGTAATGATTTTAATGTAAGCATTAGCTAGTAATAAAGCTGTTAATAATTTGTAGAAACATACTAAATGTTAATACAAGTTAATGCTTAATATCAACTCTTAACTACTTATCTTTTGATTTTATAATGTATAACGATGAACCCCACAATAATACAAAAATATCCAAAATACTATTGTCATAACTTTTGGTATTTTAAAATTAAATATGTAAATAAATGGATCATTGGTATAATCACATACTTAGCTAAATTAAAAAATATTTAATACGAAGTAATTTTGATGATTTAGTAATTAGTAATGATTTTATGAAATTAGTAATGATTTTAATGTAAGTAATGATTTATTAAATTAGTAATGATTTTAATGTAAGCATTAGCTAGTAATAAAGCTGTTAATAATTTGTAGAAACATACTAAATGTTAATACAAGTTAATGCTTAATATCAACTCTTAACTACTTATCAGTTGATTTTGATTTTATAATGTATAACGATGAACCCCACAATAACACAAAAATATACAAAATACTATTGTCATAACTTTTAGTATTTTAAAATTAAATATGTAAATAAATGGATCATTGGTATAATCACACATTTAGCTAAATTAAAAAATATTTAATACGAAGTAATTTTGATGATTTAGTAATTAGTAATGATTTTATGAAATTAGTAATGATTTTAATGTAAGTAATGATTTATTAAATTAGTAATGATTTTAATGTAAGCATTAGCTAGTAATAAAGCTGTTAATAATTTGTAGAAACATTCTGAATGTTAATGCAAGTTAATACTTAATATTGACTCTTATCTACTTAACAGTTGGTTTTGACTCTATAATGTATACAGTGAATCCCCACAATAATACAAAAGTATCCTAAATACTATTGTCATAATTACTTTCCTTATATACATAATGTATAAGGAAAGTATTGTGACGGGGTCGAAAATTCGAATTCGAGTTTTCGTCGGGAGAGCACGTTTCAAGCATCCCTGATCACGAATCGAACATTTTTGAAGTGATGGCTGTGTGTGTGTGTGTGTGTCAGTGAGTCTGTGGAGACAATAACTGACGAACGAATGGACTGATTCGAACGAAATTTGGTACAAAAATTACAATCCGTAAACACTGTTATATTCAAAAAATTAAGAGTCTGATCCGAAATCCAATTACATATTTTTGTAGATCTTTCAAAGGACTACAAATAACTAAAATTTAATATTCATAGTTAGTGCTTTTAGTTTTCGAGATACAAGCATTGAAATATCCGATAATGAAAAATTTCAATCTGAGAGGTTGGTGGTAGGGGAAGGAGGGTACGGTCCCTGTGGATGCCTCCCCCACTGGGTTCCGGTCTAAATTGGGTGGCACTTCCCGACCGTCCAAACAGTTACCTTACACCTTTCTGGTAGGTCGGACGGTCTGGGTTTCAACAACAACATTGACAAGACGATTGATTCTTCGAAAACTATAAGAGCTTTGTGAAAACAAATTTTTGATCTAGAAACTTGGAATTCCTGCTAAAACATTCTTTTCCCTTGCTGTTTATGTCTATATTTTATAGTTTATAAGAAATTTCAAGTGAATATAAGCAAACTGAAGCGAAAACTCTCTGGTATAAAACTTTTCAGATGTTTCGTAGTAAAAAGTTCAAATATCGAAATATTGAAGTTATTTTTGTATATTCATAAATGGTACCTTATTTCCGAAAAAAAAAAAAAAGTAAAAATTGTTTACATTTTTACTTTTTTATACGTAGTATTGAGAATGTATCGATTTCACGAAATTTTCGATTCCGCGATTTTGATGCCAATCTATGTTTTAGGGCCTCCTGAACACTATTTTTGCAGTGGTGTTCGTCTGTATGTCTGAGGTGGATAGCTATCACACATATTAATGGATTTTCTTGAAACGTTATATCCGGATTTGTTATCGAAAATTCCAGAATTAGATAGAAATTTGGAGATTTCTATCTAATTCGGGGATTGCTCTCGAACCCCGCACCCACCCTGATAGGTTTATATTACATTACTTTGAATTGAATCTGCCTATACCCTCAATTGGGTACAATTTCGTGTATGATTAAAATGTATTTTCTACTTTTCTGTATACGTTACTATTGTGTTGGAGAAGACGTCAAACCACTTGTTATTTCTGATAATTTTTGCGTATTCTCATACTGATCTTTTGGAAAACCAGTGTGTAAGAAAGTCAAGTAGAAACTGACTTTAGATTTTCCCCCCTGTTGTGAATAGCACAAGATATTCCCTACATAATACAATGACTTTCAATGCAAAATAATAATGCACACGATCCACGGCCAAAATGTTTTTAACTCAAAAACAACGTACTGTAACATTACAGAAAAGTACTGTAACATTGGGTGTTTTTCTGGATGGCAACACGTAAAATTATTTTGAAGTACCCGATTTCGAGAAAATCACGTGATAATTGCAAATACTGCCAGCATCTACTAAGCAACATTTTTACTTTATAAATGAAGATGTGTGTTTGTGCAGTTTGTAGCGGGAAATCTAAGCGTCGCACGACCACGAAATTTGGTACACAGGTTCTGATCTGAGTTGAAATTTGTTATTTCGAATTAGTTTTTTAATTATTACTTTCCTTATATACATAATGTATAAGGAAAGTATTGTGACGGGGTCGAAAATTCGAATTCGAGTTTTCGACGGGAGAGCACGTTTCAAGCATCCCTGATCACGTATCAAACATTTTTGAAGTGATGTCTATGTGTGTGTATGAAAGTATGTGTGTGTGTGTGTGTGTCAGTGAGTCTGTGGAGACCATAACTGACGAACGAATGGACCGATTCGAACACAATTCGGTACAAAAATCACAAACACTGGAAGCCTATTGTTTTAATACGCAATCGAATGTTCAGAACTCCCCTAAATTTTCGAATGGAATTTTGAAAAAATCGTCAAAAAATCAAAACCGTTAATAAAGTTACGCAAATAGACATTTCTTATAAAATTTTTCATTAGAAAACGATTGGCATAAATTTTAGACCGCTAATCTGAACCATTCTCGAGATATTGCACATTTTTAAAAAAAATTATCAAAAAGTTATATAAAATAAAAAATAAAAATATTTCCTATTGAGAAACATGTTCACTTTTCATATGTAATACCATGCGATAAATTTGGTGATATCATTCTCGTGGATCTAGCTCGTTCCATTCTTAGAAAAAGATACTTTGAGTAATACTTTTGTATTTGAACGCCAATAGTCATATATCTGCTGTAAGAAAAACTTATTTCTCCGTCCATAACGCTTGACGAGATTTTGGCGACGAATTTGGCGAAATGCCGCCAACTAGGCGACATTTTTAACTGTTGTCAAATTAACAAAAATCTCGCCAAATGGATAAAAATGACGCTAAATCAATGAAAATGACGACTTATTGAAGAAAATTCAATATCATGGAAAGAATATAAGTATCTACTATAAGAATAACGTTTTTTTATAGCTGTAAAAGTAGTAAATTCATTGTATTATATAAGGAAAGTCATGTGTTGCCCACATCAGATTATTTCATATGCAGTTGTTCATGAATAATTTTATGTATAGCTGTGGATCCAATGTTAAGGTCCTTCTGTATCATTTGGTAGGTACAGCGATTATCATCATTGACATTTTTCGAATGGCCGACACATTTTCTGGGATCACAACTGGCAAAGGTCTTCCTGTATGTTTTTCATCCAGGAGAGAATTTCGACCTCTTCTAAACTCTGTAAACTATCTGAATACAGTGGCACGAGATGGAACTAATGTGGAGAGGTGGAGCTTCCATATGCTAATTGTAGACGTTGAAGACATTCTTGATTTATCCCCATTTTAAAATCATAGCTTGATAATGCTCTCGCGTTAACTTCATTTTCTTTTCTTTCAAAATTTATTCTACGATAGCTAAATTGTAATTATTGCCACAAATTATCGTCTGCAGACATATAAGAGTTCAAATTTAAATATCCGAATAATTAATAATTTTTTTCTAGCGCATATCGTCTGTCCCTGTCTCAAAAATTTCAGTGTGGCCGTCGTATAAAAAAAAAAGGCAAGGATATCCTCGTTACGCATCACTTCTTCCAATTCGACAAACAGGGTGTGTGGTGCTATTGATCCGGCCAATTAATATTTTACTCCCCATGGAGACGAGAGTATCAACAAGATTACCACGCTTCGTGCCGAATTTATTTTTCTACACTAAATCTGTAGACCGACGTTTTTCGCACTTTTGTGTAGCAAGAGCCTGATTACCGAAAAGACAGGATAAGCACATTCTTCCCGTTAAAAGATTCAAAGGGGGCCCCAAATGGCATCCCTGATTTACACTTATTTTTAAATGTAAGTTATTTGTCAAATAGTTAAGTTAAATAGTAGCTTGCCTGTACAGGCAACCACAAAAATATTTTGGTTGTCTGCCGCCGAATTTGTACTGGCCATATTTTTTTATTTTTGGCAGTTAAATATTAAACTATTAACAAAAAATGTAGCAGGGCAGTTAATATTCACGTTTGAACTAATTGTAAAAGTAAACATGGACCGCCTATGATTAAATAAGAAAATAGACTATGGTTTAGGGATTTTGGTACAAGAAAATAGTTTAAAAAAGTCGGTTTGTTGATGAGAACTGTTAGTTGACCAGGGCAATACAGTAATAGAATTTTTCAAGCACTGGCGAGTGCATGGGGAATTTCTTCGGCCATGCTCACAAAATCAAAATGGGGCCTCCAAATTTGGTCGTGCTTCCCTTAAATTGGTAGTTTAATCAGGCCCTATGTGTAGCATCGTTTTATAATTTTGGACCGAGTTATCCATTGGACCCAGTCCTTGGAAAGTGTGTGTGCCACTGTTAACGTGCAGGGATCCGAATTTGATTCCCGGCTCTGCCAAAACTGTCCCCGTGTTCACGCAGAGTACGAACACGTTAAATATGTGGGCCCGCAAGTCCCTCTGAGAAATTGGTGGTATGCGAAGGAGGGTACTGTCCCTGTGGATGTCGCCCTTCCTGAGTTCCGGTCTAAATTGGGTGACACTGTCCCGGCCGTCCAAACAGATACCTTATACATTCAGGTAGGTCGGGAGGTCTGAGTTAAATAAGAAGAATATAAATCTATCATTATCCAAAATTGATATGCCAAAACTGTCGAAGGGAAATGAAGGTGTAGGCAGATGAAACAGTTTCTTTCTCGGATAATATTCTTCCTCGAATTCAAACATGTATTGTTGCTGTGCATTTTAATCAAGCTGTACATTATATTCCTGTACCTGTAAGTGTTTTTTGTATTTTATCATTGCTGAATAACCAACGCCAATAATTCATAATTCATAACCAACGTCAATAATTCAACGTCAATAATTATTCGTCAATAACCAACCCTATTGTGACAAATAAAGGCCTTCTGCAGCTATTTTACTATCTATTCTTACTTATTCGACACTGCTGTACACTTTTGTAATTGTTTTTTTCCCTCTATCTCGCTTTGTTGCCGAGTTCCGTTATCTTAACTTTCTAAATTCTCTGCTAGGGGCGCTGCAATCCCTATTATTCCATCGGGCATTGTCACTTTTCTACAAATAGGCCTAACGTACTTATGGACCTCTCTTCACAACTGGGAGCTGTAATATATACATGTATGCTTGTGTTTGAATTCGTGCATATGTGTACTTGTCCGTATGTGTGCGTACGTGCGTCTGTGTGTTTACGTATGTTTAAATACGTATGTGTGCACGAGAGTGTGTTTGTGTAAATTTTGCATACTTATGAGCGCATGCGCGGATTTGTGTATGTGGTTTACGAGCTCAAATGCGGTCTGCGATTTATAAAAGACTGAAGACCACTACTTTTCATAATCAACTGCAGTCTGTGCTAAACTCAGACGTTAATTACCGGGAAGATTTCTAAAGTTCAGCGGGTGAATATATCGATAACTGATGATAATTTTTAACATCACTGACATAAACCATAGATGTGGGGGCATTTTTGACACCACTTTTTGGATTTATCACGATTGTGGTAATTTGCTAGGCAGGGCCGTAGTCAGAAATGTAATTCAAGAGGGGCTGGAGTGAAATTCAAGGGGGCTCAACAGCCTTGAAGGAGGGGCTCCCTAGACAAAACATTGGGGAGGGGGGGGGGGGAGCGAAGGATAATGCACTAAAATGTTAAAATTTAGTTTTTAATAAATTACTGTATTAAAAAATATTTTAATTATAATTAAAATATTATATCACATAATATTAAATTGACTGCAATTACTTATCAGTTGATAATGTATAACGTGAAAATGTAGTACTCTATATAACTAATTTTTCATCTGTATAACTGCTCATCAGTTGGCAATGTATAACTGTGAAACTCGCAATAATACATACAAAAGTACCCTAAATACTATATTCTTAATTTAATTTTTAAACGTTATTGAATATTTTTAAATTAAATATGTAAATAAATTGATGATCATAAATACGAGTATAACCACAAATTTAGCAACAAAAAAATCTTAATTCTGTGCTATACAAAACGAAGTTTACAAAATATTCTGAAAAAACACTTTTTTGCAAAATTTGGATGCCATGTTGTATGAAATTCCATACCACTACAAAATATTAAATATTTATATCAGAGGGGGTTAGTATACCTCTTGGGGAGGGGGGGGGACTCAGCTCCCTCTGGCCCTTACCTGGCTACGGCCCTGTTTCTAGGATCAGCCTTTCTTATGATATTGCATTTTCTCAAGCTACCGACCCATGTTCATAAGCGACAATCAATTATTAATTCAGATAGTACAATGTTCCACTTTCTTATGACTGCTAATGACTAATTGGGTTCTGGCTGATTTAAACATTTTGCAACACCTAAACTGCATTCTAATATGCTTCTATTGAAATCTAAAATTTATTTTGGTGTGATGAGAAAGTGTGTTGCAGTATGTAAAGATAATGATATTTTTATGTAGATGCTTCACTATGTAGCGAGAATGCGAAATCCTGAACTTGGCAGTGCCAGTGTTTGATTGCAAAACCAAAGTTTGGTAGGCGAGCATTATAGCGTTGAGCTAAAGATCTTTCCAACGCAAGATATTTAATACTACCTTATGAGTGTTCAGTACTCCTCTCTCCAAAAGAGTTTTGTCAATACTGAATGAAGCTGCAATTGACTTGCTGATGAAGCGTGGGATCTATTGAAGGAAAGGGAGCATCACGAGGCTGTGATAAAGCATGCTGTTTGTAAATTGTGTTGTCAATCACTAAGAAAAAGCGGAATTTTTTTTTAATCTTTCGTTCAACTGCTTCCTGACGCTGTCTCGTGGGGAGTACAAGAGATAGATTATTGAAATGTATATATAATTTTCCTGTTATATTTCGTGCTCAACCAACGCCACCAGTTTTGCTAGAACTCCAATCACCAACTTTTCAGTGTCGAAATTTGATCCCGGAGCCAAAGCGTGGTAGGCTAGCATCGTAGTTTTGAGCTAAAAATGTCTCCAGTTCAAGACACTTAATACTGCTTTATGAGCGTTAACTAGATAGTTAAATTATTCATAATTATCAAATTCAGCAGGGACTTCTTCCTTTTTTTTCTAGTTTGCTGCTTTCTCTTTTGTGGTAGCTCTCCTGTACTACTCCTACTTCCACTTCGAACACCTTCACTTCCACGTCACTAGCATGTACGCCGAGTTGGGCCACGCTCCCGCTCAGCATGCCATGGGCCATAAATATTTGAATGGTAAGAAAATCGTTATTGCTATACTTTATAAAAGGTCCTATAAGTAAAAGTTGGCGAGTCAACCGCCATTATATCACTTCCAGTCCAAGGTGATTGCTGTGCTTTGGCGAAAAAAGTAACTTTTCTACATTTAACAGCCCATCATTCTTTAGTCTCTCGGGACCTCAAGGTAACTAAAACATTTAAAATACCTTTCCATATCGAGAACTTACCTGTTATGCTTCGGAGCCATCGAAGAAGCCGTAACCGTTCCTGACTCTCAGTCAGGAACATCTTCTGCTCTTTTCTGTATTTTTTATAAGTTCTTAAATACGGCATTGACCTGCAGAAGTGTTCTTAAAAAATGCGTTTATACTGTATGGCTCTTTGACAATAATATTTATGGGAAACCGTATATTGTGGTAAAAATGCCTTTGCTAATTTCTTTCAGCAGAACCACGAAAAGCCAGGATTCGTTTCGGTAAAAATTGGGTAACCCGCAATATTCCTTGATTTATTAATATCTGCTGTATATGATCAATAGTTTGTTCCACCTATATTTGAAGTTCTATAAGCACGGTAACATGGCGGCTAGATGAACTCTACAGATTTTTCATGTTCTGCCAACCTGATGTGAATATTCTGCCAATTATCCAAGCCTGTTGTAGTTAAAGAGCTTGAAACATCATTTACAAACAAGTGGTAATAGAAGCAAACTATCTTTGCAAGTACTATATAAACCATGGTAGGAAAATTATTTCTCCATTAGGAAATTCTCTTCGACAGTGCATTTTCGAAAAATGTTGACAATTTTCTTTTCGAGGGAATTATTTTAAATCAATTTTAAATGGACTAATTTGATTGCTATTGCAAATATTTAAATTTTTACAACCTTTTCGGCAAGGGCCTCATTGGTCCAATCGGCCTAACATCGGCCTTATTAGTCTCTAACAGTGAAAACTTCACCTGTAATTCGATTAAGGTAGCGTTGAGCTACGGGTCCTCAAGCTGGTTGGATTGGATGAGCTCTTCGACCCAGGAATCTTCTTAAATTCGAGGATCGAAGGCAAGGGTATTGTTTAAGGAGACGGTGGACGTTGAAATGAGCAAAAATCGACTAAAAAAAGTTTTTTTTAAAATATATAACATTATTTTACACATTAAACCTTTTGTTTATGGGTGGGACACATTGCACCTGCTACAGCAGGTGCAATGTTTCCATGTTCCGGCGATTTCCATGGACGCCAATACCTGCAAAGGGGAATCGAATTGTTTGGGATAGGGTATGTCAAGTACCTGTTTTTTTTTTTTTTGGGGGGGGGGGGGAGGGGTTCTTCGTTTGGGATGAACGCTATCCCACCCGCAAGGAAAAGGTTAAATGCATTTTTTTCGAGACGGAATTTTCAAAGGTTTTACATTTTTAAAATGTTCCCTGCGTCTTAATGTTTGTCTGAGATGCATGAAATTTGGCAAGAAGACACCTTTCATACTTTTTAATGAAACTAGGTATGCATTTTATAATTGGACTTCATTAAGGTAATTAAAAGTGAATAAGAACCTAATTAAATGATGAAAATTAAGTTTCAATGCAGAAAAATATTTTTTTAAAATTGATTTTCTAAGGGATTTAAAAATAAATACCCAAATTTTTTCATAATGTGTTTTTGAGTGATCATAATGCAAAATTAATAAAAAATGTGAACAAATGGCACACAAGGAGCATTTTCAAATTTTTGTTAAATAAAATTAAATTTAAAAAAAAATACAAAATTATAACAAAATTGAAAAAAATTTAATGGTATTGTATATAGTAATGTTAAGAGGAATATTTATACAAATTTTCCTGTTTCAAAGTCAATAAATAAATAAAAAATATTTCAAAGTCCCCTTAAAATAAAGGATGGGATCCCACGTTTACATAGCGCATTGCGAATGGAAATTTAAGATTTAAAATTCCGAAATAGATGTTCCCATGAGGAGCTTCGGTATCCAGTGCGAAAATTTCCGCAATTTGCCGACTACTACATGTCACACGACACACACAGGCAGACAACTGGGTACGTAGTAGTGTCGTACAAGACAGAGCACCAGGCGCGAAGCGCCTTTAATCTCCAGTTTCAATATGTGGTTCTTATCGTCAAACTGTGACATTAATTCAGTGACCCTAATTGGAGGTTCGAGGTTTTTATTTACTACTTTTTATTATTTGTCCTAGCTCCTAGTGTGGCAGTTTGTTGCACATTTAGAGTTTAAGCAGTTTGGGGGGTTGATGCAGATCTAAGGGTTACCTAGCGTTTTGGCAGTTTAGAGTTTAGAATATTTTTTTTATAAAATAAAAGTCGCGAGTTTTATTTAAAAATCAGATGTTTGAGGTGGGATCTTTTAATTCCGATTATCGATGTTTAGAACAGCGCGGGGTCTCTTACGAGATTTGGCCTTGCGATGATCATAGTCATGCAGATTGAATAACAGTTCGTTTGGGACGGATGGCAAATTTCTGTAAAATTTAAGCGCTAGCTTTTTAATTTGGGCTCTAACAGTTTTTATTTTGAAGTCATTCCTAATTACCGAGTTTCTTAAGTACCTGGGAGCTTTCCTGATAATCCGTAGGATTTTGTTTTGTTTTGTCTCTAGGAGGTCTATTGTAGTTTTACAGGCATATCCCCATACGGGTGCTGCATACAGCATTCCCGGGCGGATGACCGATTTATAAATTAGAAGTTTATTTTGATAACTTAGATTTCCGTTTCCTATCATTGGGTATAAGGCTCCTGTGGCCATGTACGCTTTTTTGATTAAGTTCGTTACGTGCTGTTTCCAGGTTAGGTGGGAATCTATCGTTACACCTAGGTATTTAGTAGATTTTTCCGCTTTTAGGGCATGGTTGTTTATGTACAGAGGCGGCGGAGGTTTACGTTTTCTAGAGAAATAAATCCAATGACATTTATTGGGGTTTAATTTTATTCGCCATTTTTCCAGCCAAGTTTGGAGTATGTCTAAGTGTTGTTGTAGCTGTCTGTGCATTACTGAGACATAGGGGTGTTTTGCAAGTATCGCACTGTCGTCTGCATAGAGTGCCAGCTCTGTGTTTGGAGTCCTAGGGATGTCGTTCAGGTATATGTTAAAGAGTGTCGGGCCCAGGATAGAACCTTGCGGTACACTACTTTTAATGAGCTTGGGTGTAGATAAGTTACCTCCTACTCTGACTTGAAAGTGTCTGTTATTTAAGTATGAGATTAAAAGTTTGACAAGAGCGTCAGGGACTTTTAAAGTGATCAATTTGTACGCTAATCCACAGTGCCATACTTTATCAAAGGCTTTTTGTATGTCCAGAAAAATCGCAGCTGTGGGTGTCTTGTTATTGAGACCAGAAGATATGTACTCTACCACTCTCAGCAATTGATGAGTGGTGGAGTGCTTTGGCCGAAATCCAAACTGCTCCGGAATGATAATGTCATTCTCACTAAGGTGCGTGTTCAGTCTCTTAAGAATAATTTTCTCAGTAATTTTACTAAGTGTCGGTAGCAAGCTAATTGGTCTGTAGTTGGCTGGAATTGTGGCATCCTCACCAGGCTTATGGATTGTTATAATTATCGCTTCCTTCCATTCTTTGGGGAAATAGTTTAGTTTTAATATTTTATTTATTAAGATAGTCAAGTAACATATTACGTTTAAGGGTAGGTTTTTAACCGCAATATTTCTGATTTTGTCGTGCCCTGGGCTTATACGGTTTTTGAGATTTTTAATAATTTCTACTATCTCCTGCGGGGTAGCTGGGTCAATCTCAGCCGTTACTGGGGAATTCCTGAAGTTATTTAAAGTTTGACTAACCATTCTTAGGGTGTCCTGACACATTAGATCGTGGTTTGGTTGGAATTGTTTTTCATAATGGCTTGCGAGCGCCTCGGCTTTTTCCTCGTCTGAGTACGCGATTTTAGCACCATCTATTAGTGGCGGGAGCTTAATTTGAGGTTTCCTGAGTCTTTTTGCGAATTGCCAGAGCGATACGTCTTCTGGGCTAAGGGATTCGATTAGTTCTTTATACTGTTGCTGCTTTTCTGCGACAATTTTTTCCCTGACTTTGCACGTGAGTCTGTTAAGCTCCCTTTTAAGGGCGGGGTCTCTGTTAGCCTGCCATGTCTTACGTATTCTATTCCTTTGCCTGACTAATTGTTTGACATGGTGGGAAAGTGTGGGCATTTTTGGAGACTCACGATGTGTTGTAGCAGAGGCAATTGCTCTCTTGATTTCTGTTGTGAGTGTGTGCGTGGCAGAGTCAATATCCGCCGTGCTCATTATGTTAGGTACTGCTAAGTGCGGCTCGAAGAGTGCTCTTTTGAATACTTCCCAGTTGACCCTCTCTTGTCCCAAAGAGGCTGGAAGAGGCGTGTTCAGGTCGAATGTCACCAGTACCGGTAGATGATCCGAGTCAAATTCATCCAGGGTACTAATAGTGTGAGCGTAATCTATGTTCCGCGTTAGGACAAAGTCTATGAATGAGCCGTTGGCGCCTGAGAAGCAGGTTGGTGTCGACGGTACAATAATGTTAGTGTTTGTAGTGTTCAGCAGTCTGTGTATCTGTGTACCGCGTGAATTGGCTCTCCTACAGCCCCACGCTCGATGGTGTGCGTTGAAGTCGTCTGCGAGTATCGTGTTTGGATATTGCGCGAAAAGCAGTTCCAGTTGCGCAGCTACATCTACCCTACTCATATTTTTGACATATGTTGAGGTTAGGATAAACGGGCTGGTATTATTAATTTTAATTTTTATACTAGTATTTTCTATACTTTGAAGATTTATGCTTTTTAGTTCCTCGTGAGGAATATTTCTTTTAATGTATATTGCTGTTCCTCCATGGGGCGTTCTAGCATTAGTATTTGAGCTAAGATTATGATAACCAGAGTAGTTGGCTATGTTTAGTTTTTTACTTTCTCTAACTTTAGTTTCCTGAATTAATAAGGCGTCTACTTCATTTTCGTTCACATAATTCCTAAGTTCATTTATTCTTGGAGATATGCCGTTCGCATTCCAAAATATTATTTTAAAGGATTCTTTTTGGGACCTAGCCATGACGGGTTTGATTCTCACTGTTACTTTTAAAATCCGCGATTATTTTAAGGGCCTCAAAGACCATTACCATTGGATCGCTCTTTTTTTGCACTAGTTCTGCGAACTGCATCAACAGACGTTTTATGTCGTCTAGATTAAACATGCTGATAAATCCTCTGATGAGGTTGAGGATATCCTCCATCTTTTCAGCATCAGATATATCAGCATGTTCAGTCTCGGCTTCCATTTCCTCAGCCTCAACCGCGGTTTGCACTTTTTTGTGAGTGTCCTTTTGGAACTCGATAGTTTTTTGTTTTTTTCCATCCGTTTTAGCTAACAGCTGGGTTTGCGCGAGCTCTTCTTCCTCCCTGACTCGTTTAGTATCTTTCCATTCCTTAACTTTCCCATCCAGTCTATCCTTTGCCTCCTTTGCCTGTCTGGCTTTTTCTAACTCCGATCTCTTTTTAATTGCAGCTGTAGCTGCTCTAACTTCCTCCAGAGTCAATTCTCTGGAGGTCGAAGGTTTGGGGGCTTGCTCTTGCACCGATCTGGTAGGTGCTGTAGGTTGGTGCCTGTTTAACTGTGGCACTATGTGCGAGGAGCCCTGAGGGGGTGCCTGGGGGTTTGGTCCGAGGGCCTTTTGCCTCCAAGGGGGTATCTGATTTTTTGGGGGAGGGGGGGCATACCCCGGTGCCTTTCCCTTGTTCCAGGGGTTCTTCGGGCATTGCCTGAAGTTCGCCGGGTGGTCTCCATTGCAGTTTGCACACGTCGCCTTCTCTGTCCTAGGTCTCTGGCAGTCTCGTGTGAAGTGTCCTTCACCACACTTCAGGCACTTTGGCGGCATACTGCAGTTCTCAGATGAGTGGTTGAATTGCTGGCACCGGTAGCAAATTTTAAAGCCCCTAGCTCTGAAGGCCTCTACCTTCACAGCCAAGTACCCTAATCTTGTGAGTCTGTAGACCCTCTGCCAGTCATCGGTAGGCCTAAGGCTGACTAAAAAGATCGGCAGGGGTAATCTGGTTTTGGTGTTTCTCAGTTGAGAAACCCGGACTACATCTAATCCATTGGATGTTAGAGTCAATTTTATCTCCTCAATGTCATAGCTGGTTGGTAGCCCCTTCAAAACTACCTTTTTCGGCCTTTCAGTTTTGAGGTTTAAACTATGGAAGGGGATTTTCTCGCTAGACAAATGGCGCTGAACAACCCTATAGGAGTCAGCGTCATTGGGTATCAGTTTGAGCATATCTCCTGTCAATTTTCCAGATACTTTATTTTCTGTAATTTCATTTAGCTTTTTAAGGAGAGCCTGGTAGTTGTCTCTAAACTTTATGAAGAAACACTCTGCTTTTGGTTCTTTTTTTTCTACATTCATAACATTACTATTTTCAACCGCTTTAGGTTTAGGTGCACTTTTAAACTGCACAGGTTGTGCAGCAATTTCAGCATAAGTCCTAGTTCTAACATTTTCATTTTCAGTTACAACACTATCCCTAACCTTTTCATTTACAACACTATCACTAGATTTTAAGTTTTCATCCTGGTTTTTAGTAAGCGTTCCCTTAGTGGGAGACTCCTCTATCCTAGGCCTTTTACATGGATTTACAACCGTTTCAGTTTTGTCAGAAAGTTTAATTTCATCAATTAATCCTATTTCTAGCAGTTTAGCTTTAACTACAACATTACTAACACATACATTACTATCCTCAAGTGATTTAAAGATTACGTACATTTCACTATCCATAAATTTAGTCATGTCACGGTAAGACAGAAAAGAATACACAAAATTGAACGAACCTATAATCCGGGAGACTTGGTCCTGTTCCAGTTCGATGAGTCCATTCTTGAGCATATCCCTGATATGCAGAGTCAGCGTGTAGATAACCAGTCCTAAGAAGTTGACGACTTGCATCACATCAGTTGGCCACGTGAAACACGATCCATCCTGCGGCAGAGAGTCGCTGTATAAGTTCATGGCATCCTTGAGAGGCCGAGCACAATCTCCATCAAGCTCACTTGCAGTAATCCTCGTAAGCTCCAGATGATCCTTGTCCAAATCCATAACGTCAGTTGAGAGCAATCCAAAAAGTCACTACCACGTGTAAGGCACACGTGGTAAATCCAAAGTTGAGATAGCACGAAAAGCACAAAATGGCGGAAATCCGCACACAATAAAGATGATAATTACTTTTAAATTATAAAAATAATTTAAATTTATAAAAATGTCGTGTTTTAATTTAAATTTATAAAAATGTCGAAAATCACATCTTTGAGAAAAAAGGCATTAAAGTTTAAAAATTATGCAAAATAGCTGTTTATGAAGATATTCACCTGAAAAAAATGTTCAGTAAGTAATCTTTTATACACAAGAAATATATTCCAAGTTTAAATTTTAACAAAATGTTAATATATGTACAAAAAATAAATTTTAAAATTCATCAAAAAATTTAAAATTCATCATTTCATTTAAAATTCATCAAAATTTTTATATACAGAGAAAAATATGAAAATTACTGCTGTTGGACCATAATGTATTATAAATAGCTGTTGCACACACAAATTCAAAGATAATACATTATATTAAAATGTATTAATGTATGAGTAGCAGCAGCCGACTCTGCTCCTGCCAAAAACAGCGATAGAAGATGCTAGGATACCCGAATTATAGGTTCGGAGTCGAAGCTAGCTTTTGTTCTAACCTTATAATGTCGGTCTTGTAAGCACCTGGTCCCTGGTTCGGGCCTGGCAACATCAATTCCTACAATGATGACTCTGAACGTTTGAAGCAAGTAACCTTCTCTCCTCAACGATCTCACTAATCAACAAGAGATGGCAGCACCACGCTGAGCCAGAGATGCCGATCACTCCCTCCCTGGTTGACCACGACTGACGTCACGCCCGAGGTACGATACGCCTCCTGGCCATTCAGCCCCTCCGCTGAGTTTCGGCTTGGAACACGCAGGGGTTTTCTGGGTGGCCTCCCTCCTAGCTGAAATTTGACCGAGGCTTCTCATCAGGGGGTAGAGTGTGTGGCAAGAGCCGACTCTGCTCCTGCTAAAGACATCGATCGAAGATGCTAGGATACCCGATTTATAGGTTCGGAGTCGAAGCTAGCGTTTGCTCTAACCTTATAATGTCGGTCTTGTAAGCACGAGGTCCCGAGTTCGGGCCTGGCTCCGGATCACCAACATCAAACTCCTACATATGTAAAAGCAATATTGCTGACTAACACATTTCAATGTCCACCAGCTAAATAACCAGAATTTTGGTTCGAGCTTTATTTTTACCAAGTTCACCAAGTTTTGCGATAATTTTTTTTGAAAAATAACTCTTTTCTTTAAAAAAAAGAAAGAAAGAAAAATAAAGACAATATTAAATTTTTTTGGCATTCCCCCTCGTATCAACTCTATACTTCCGGGGGTACGCTTACCTCATTGTAGAGACCATTGTGGATGCATCATCGAGTAGCTAGATAGATATAGAGATTCGTGGTTCGAATTCTTGCTAGAAAAAGTATATAAACCTCTCAAGCAACATCAAACTATTTGTCAGCATTGTATTTAAAATTATTCTGTTGACCTTTTTATGTCTAAATTAACATTAAAAACACTTTTAAGAATATTCTTAAGCTGAATATTGTTTTTCTGTTCAATTATATTAGTTGAAACACTTTTTGTTTCAGGTGCAGGCGTTAAGAGGAATCATACTGAAGCATTCAAATGGTTCAGGTAATTAATACCTCCCAAAATAAATATATATGGAGTGTTAATTTCCCCCCCCCCCCCACTTTCTCATACTTTAATATTCCATATTTTTACGTCTATTTGTACGAGGGCGTTTCATTAAATAAAATAAAAAAAGCCTGTCACACGTGTGAAATTCATTATCGTATGAATACATTGCGATACGATGGAGTACGGACTTCTCAGATCTTTGTTTGTTTTCATTGCCACTGCAGGACAGGAAATATCCGGTGTGTTGTTACAAATCCCCTAAAACCAGCAGAACTAGCTCAGGTCCATGACATTATACACCCTAAAGAAATCCAGCACCAACAACAGACTGGCAGCAAGATCCTGCGTGGAGAGCCCCGGGCATGCAAGAATGTGAACAGGTGAGGCCTGCTCAGAAGAACACTTGGTGCAGACCTCAAAACACTTAGAACCCTCAGTATATTTCATAGATCTGAGATGGAGTATTCATGGAAGGGGTGAAAAGGCAGCTTCTGTGGTCAAAGACTGGAACACCAAAGGTAGAAGACTGACTCAGTTCCAATGCCTACAGACCTTAGCTGGGCATAATGGAATGGCCTTCGCGCCTAGGGTGTCCCTACCAGGAGTAAACTTCCGACGTACTTCATCCATTCCGCCCAGGGACACCTCCTCGCCACAATGAGGCGGCCTGCAGGACTTGAGGGGGCCGGTAGAATTGTTTAACAAGAGTCTAAAAATATCCGGCACATTGTTTAACAAGAGTCTAAAAATGGAGGCACTTGTAGAAATTTTTCAAGCGTTGAGATCTGCACTCTGATAAAAATTTTGAAAGTTCAGGGCATAGCACCAACTAAAATTAATCACCAACTTGTTAAAGTGTATGCTTCATGATACTGTCAGGCCCAACACTGCTAACCATACGAGTGAACTGGTACATCTCTTCCATTGGGGAGGTGCTTGAACAGAACGCCTACCTTACAGTCCTGACCTGACACATAGAAATTGTCTCTTCGGACTTTTGAAGAAGTACCTCACTAGAAAGCGATAACCAACCTCAACAAGTTGGAATGTCTTTGTTGCAGGACCTTGGCACTGATATCTTAATGTCTGGGATCTATACTTTAGTGTACCGATGGAATATATGCTCGTACAAGTAGGGAATTTACGTGACCAAATAATGTATGCACATACTGGTTATCTTTACATTGATTTAAAAGAATAAATGTATTTATGCTGCAGACCTTGTTACCTTATTTACTGAAACGTCCTTGTATTACAAGCAGCATTGCAGTGAATGTATCTTTTTATGCATTTTTGTTAAAAAATTATTCCTTAAAAGAATATTAATTACTTTAAACATATATAAGTTAGCAACATGTCAATCATACTGATATATTCGATGCATTGAGTTAATTTGCATTCAGTTTGTTTACTTTTTGCATGCAAAACGAAATTTCAGCCAATCAGAATTATTTCTGCTCTCCATACCATAGACGTAATGCTATACAAAATCTTAAATTTCGAAAAAATCTTGTTGTAATCAAGCGAATTTACAAAATATTCTGTCTTGCATTCAAGTTTCTTGCGTAATGCATCTATATTTGCAGCAAAACTAACTTGACACTACAGAGGTATAGGGAAAATTGTAAGCTTCATTTAAAGTACACTCATGCCCAAAAGTTCAGCAACAAGGCGAAAGAAACAACGTGTAGCCACAAAATTCGCTTACATGGCAGGCGCATGCATGCACGCTGAAGCTAGCACGCAGAGAACGTTTTGCATACCGATATTTTTTAACGAGGAAATGTATTAGGTATAACATCTGTCTGTTTTGTGCAGAGCTTGTATCTCCGCGTTACGGATTTCAGAAGGAAAATTGAAATAGCGAAATTTTGAAAAATGAGTAGACGACATCATCTGAGTGACGCCAGGCGATGGGAGGGCGATGACATCTCGAAGGGGGTGATGACGTCTTGAGGCGATGACGTCTCGAAGGGGGCCAGCGACAGTCGGAAGCAGCCCCGAGCCATAAATGTCAACTCCTTCCCCCCTCCTTAGACAGTGTTTCTTTCAAGAATGTTTGGCTGGGGGGGGGGGGCAATGAAATTTTAGGGGAGGAAAAGTTTTTATTTGCCCCATATAAATATATCTAAATGCCGTGTCACATAAATAGTTTAACATAAAATGTTTCCGGGGGGAATACTCGTCTCCGGAGGGCGTCGCCCCTCCGGAGGTATGTCTGAAAGAAACACTGTCCTTAGATGTTCAAAGTCACAAACTGGGCATCAAGTTAGTCAATGTTGTTCGCGTTATATACTTGAGTTTATCCCACTGACGTCAGTGGTTTGCATAGAGCTCCTCTACTACAGGCTGACTTATCAAGCATATTGAAGCCCATAGGGTTCCATACTACGGTTACAGAAATTATAAAATAAGTGTTTAAAATAAATACTTTATATATAAAAAAAGTTTCAATTAGAATATTATAGAACTTAGCTCGCACAAGTATGCTCCATTACCAGGTATCCAATTATTTATTCGTCATTGTTTTCTTCTTTCTTCGTTTCTAAGAAAGCGAAATAGTTTAAAACCCTTTCTAGAATGATTAGAGCAGTTCGATGCAGAACAACCACCCATAATTATTTCAATTATACTTCCTAAAGTGAAAATACGAATAGAGCTAATGCTAATGGATTACGCTTCCAGCTAGGGTGGGCTTCAATATGGTTGATGAGTCAGCTCGTATTTACAGGAGTCTTAGGTTTGCCCCCTCTTGGAAAAAGTTGTATGGACGTCCATACATTTACAGCGTTGTGTATCTGCTGAAAGGAACTACGTCGAAGGGAACAATTTTAATTTAAAAAGTTTTGAGGCTAGTACTGGCATTTTTTGTTTCTAATTTATTTATTCTTTATCAAACCTTGTAAAACTGACATTTTAAAGTTTATTTACCATTTTTTGTTAGAACACAAGACTGTCGCTTTTGAGACTGTTCATACAGATTCATGCTTCTATTCATTTTCAGAAAAGCGGCAGACCAAGGCCATGCCCACTCTGCTTACAACTTGGCAGTGGGACACATGCAGGGATATGACACAGATATAAAGAAAGGGTAAGAATTTCGATGTGATTTTTCGTGCTTCATACGTGCGTAACCATATGTGCATATACACAAGCTCGCCCACATAGACATAGTATCTGTACGTCTTTATATACATATATATACACTATTGGACAATTGCTAAGGGCGGATCACAAATTGCAATGTAGCACAACATTAAGCTGGGGTGGAGACCCAGCAGGATAAAATATTGTTGCTACACTGTTTGGACATTAGAATAAAGATCATTTATTGTTCTGGAAAATACAGAAGGTTTTGAAACATCTGAAAGGAAAAAATTGTTAATTTGATGCTGTGTACGAAGAAATGGAAAAATTCATATGAACAAATCAGCAGGCACCTTTGAGAAAGGTGTCAGTACGGGATATGTTCACCGTGGAGTGCGGTGCAACATTTCATACGTCGTGTCATGCTTTGCACAACATTATCCAGCAGCTGTTGAGGCAAGTTATCCCACTCCTCTGTAGTGCACGGATGAGGATGTTCTTGTTTGTTGGAGGATATTTTCGACCAGTAAATCGCTTCCCCAAAGCATCCCAAACATTTTTTTAATGGGGTTTAGATCTGGAGAGCATGCTGGCCATACGAGGCATTGAATACTCTCGCTGACTAGATAATCCTGAACAGCGAGTGTTCGATGACATGGTGCGTTGTCGTTCATGAAATCAAATTTATCACCGACAGCACCACGGAAAAGGCTATCATGAGGCAGTAGAACTTCATCAATATGTATCGTTGGCCGGTCATATTCCCAGTTGCAACCACGTATAGGGGCGTGCGGCCATTGATCAGGATGCCGGCCCATACCATGATATTGCATGTCGGATATCGGCCCCTTTCCTGGATATTTTTTGAACGATAAGCAGTACGCCAGATCAGTTGGAGTCTATAATCTGATGACAGACTGAACCTACTCTCATCTGAGAATAGTACGCAAGCCCAGTCCTGTTCGGTCCAATTGCGATGCTCACGACACCATTGCAAACGGGCGGTACGGTGCAGTCTGGACAATGGAACACACACAACAGGTCTGCTGGCGTACAGTCCTCCTTCTCTCAAACGTCTGGCTACAGTTTTTCGGGAGATCCGTTGTCGTGTGGATAGCAAGAAACTGATTTGCCACCTGCTGAGCTGTGGTGCGCCGGTCCCTTTTGCCGATAGAACAATGCACCTTTCTCCTGTAGGCGTCGTACTTCTAACACGACCTCCCCATGACACTTGCTACACATTCCAGTTGTTTTAAAAGCTTGCCACAGTCTTGAAACTGCGCTGTGGGCGATGTCGAACTCCCTAGCAACATCTGTTATTTTCCGACCTTCTTCGATCTTTCCAATAATACGGCCACGCGTAAAATCATCTAATTGATATCGGGAAGACATACCGAAAATTTCAAGTTCGTCAATTAAATCTTTTCCGTAAAACTTTCACTTGGAACAACAACTGTTCACACGCGTCAAATCCTTTAAAACTCTTGTGAGCGCTATCACGTGACGAACAGGCGTGGAAATGAAAAATTTGCATACGCAAACCTCTTCTTACTGTATCCCGCACTTATTCTAATTTTCCACATTTTGCTTCCTTTCATTTTGTGGTTGTCTTTATATATATATATATAGACATATATATATATATATATATATGTGTTATGTCTATATATATATATATATATAAAAATTCCCCAAAAAGGACAAGTAGCAATGTACTCGTTCAGATTCTAGATGTGTGACAGAAGTACCGGCCGGGGGGAGTTGCGACCCCCAGCACTCCGGTTAAAGCTTTTTCCGCCATGGCAAACGCTCCCGGTAACCGATACTCCCTACACGATTTCCTTCATGACCCTTTATACTTCCGTAAAAATTACACACATATACAATTTCAATAACATATAAAAAGCTAAAAGTTTACTTTTCCACGCTAAAACTATCCATGAATCATGTTGTAAAAATATAACAATTAATTTAAAATGTACAAAATATTCAAGACTATTAAAATCCCAGTCTGAGAGGATCAAAACTAATGTTTGAAATACAATCAGAGTGTCTGTATTTTTAAATATGGACTCAAGACCTATTGGCTACTATTATATATATATATATATATATGAAATTTGTTGATTATCTTTGTCTTTATGACCTGCATTACGTTTTATAATTTCCTCTTTATGGTTGAATTTCCTTTATTTCATTGTATTTTGTAGGCAAATTTTGAGATAGTGTATTATGAGTTACTACTTACATTCTACCATTGGATTTACAGTTTTATATATATATATATATCTTTTACGTCTATGGTTGCCCATGGAGGGGGACCGGGCGTCACCAGAGAGGCTTGACCATAATTCTTTTCAAAGTAGGGGGGACAAAACATTTATAAGGAAGGTAAAATTAAATATGAAGGGACGGGAGGCCTGTGATAAATATTTGGGGTGGGGACTGTAAGCACCATTTGTATTGACTGGTCTGATGTGCACTTTAACATATATACAGAAAAATTAACTGTGGAAGTTGAATATAAAAATGAACATATTTAATATGAAATATATATAAAAAAAAAAAAACCTACCAAAAGTAAATAAATATATTTCCCCTAATATGAAATGAATATTTGTTTTGAAAATTGAACATCTTAAAAGAAAAAAAAATATTGCATTGACTACATTGAGCTTATAAAAAAAATTAAAGTAATCTTTTCAGATAAAACTGATTTCAAAGTAATTCAACTGTTTTCACTCGTTTCGAAACAAATGTTGAAATTTCATTAACAGGTGGATCAATCTTCGGTATTTTATATGTATAGTGTTTATAAGCCATGCAGAACAGTGTGTTTGGATAACTGATTTGAATTAGAACTTGCTTTACTTCTTTCAATGCATTATAATGTAATATAACTACTATTTAATTAACCTTATTATTCTAACAATTAATGGCAATCAACAAGTATTTTACTGTGCACCTTCATATTAATAATGTGTAGTTGCATAAGTTTAAAATAGATGGCAGCACCACAAATTTTCGTTGAAGTGTGTTTTCAACGATCATAGTTTATAACTTCTAATCGAGATGGCAGCACCAATACACATTTTTGCACTGATAACTTTAGGATATTTCAGCTTATTTCTTTAAATTTGTTTTAAAATATTCTTTATTTTCAATTCGTACACAGATTGCATGCACACCGCACTCTTATTTGGAGTGTGTCCGCGCAAAAAATTATTTATTTCTTATTGTAAACGAGCGTATCGTTACGTAGTTTGGTTTCAAGAATTCGCTATATGTTCGTGAAATGTTTTTTAATCACATTTTTGCATCTCAAATACTGGGTATTCGTGTTAATCATTTCATGAAAACCGGGAATTTGCCAGTTGTAACAAGGGGATAAAATTTTGGGGCAAGATCCTTATTACTAAGGTGACCAATTTTTTTACAATGAAAAGGAGGACGAAAAAATTTAAGAAAAAAGTACAACGTAAATAAATGAAACATTTTATTAATTCAAACAAAAATACATTAATTATGCTTACATCCCTTTTAATTATTTACTTAAACGAGTATTTTTCCATTGAATGAATATTTTTTGTCAATATATCATTTTCTAACAGTAACAATATATTGGAAATTTCGGAGCAAGAAATATCCTTCATATTGAATTTTACCGTAAGTGCTGCAGCTAGAGTATCAACACTCAATCTTGATTTCTCACTTGTCCAAAAATCGTTACCAATTGAAAAAGAATTGAAATAATTTCGTATTTCCGTTAGAAGTAAACACGAAGTATAATATAAAGTAAACAAAGTGAGGTGCGCAATGGTGCGAGACACGTGAATTTCTCCTATGCACTGCGCATGCGTTTCATAATCGCGTCTTTCCGAACTGTACCGTCATATGACGCGTAACAGTTCGGCGCGGCATCTCTGAATACAGAGATTAATAGATTAGTTTTAAAATATCGAAAAGGAGGACAGGTAGGAGGACACTTTTCGAGGAAGGACAGAACCTACAAAAGAAGGACTGTCCTCCCTATTATTACCATCACCAATCATGGGCGTCCATAGAACTTTTCCCAGGAGGGGGCAAACTAAAGGATAAAATGTACAACATGGACTAGCTTGATGATCACCTTTGTGACCTTGAATATATACGGTAGGACAAGTGCCCCTTCTTGTCCTCCCTTATGGGCACTCCTGTCTCCAGTAAATAGCCGGCATTATAAAATAATGAGAAGATAGGTACCAGAGTATAATATAATTGATATCATTGCGCCACCAATATCAGTGATTTGAACCCCCTCCTCTGAAAAAGTTCTATGGGAGTCCATGAATCCCACTGCAGATAACAACACCCATTTGCTGGTTTCGCACTTAATATGCACTCGTCAGCCTGAAATCGCCAATATCTGCAATGGTAGCAAGGTAACTAACTTGTTGTGCACCACAATAATCAGAATCAAATTCTACCACCTTTATTATTTCTAATGCGTTTTTAAAAAATCGGTGTTAATAACAAAGATTTGAGTTTTATTCTAAACGTCTGAAGTTGTTGTGCCTTTTTTAAAATGGACGTGAGCTGCAACTGAGTCAGAGAATAATTTAGTGCACAGGGTGTCAAGAATATAGTCAAGGGTCAGACCAAGAAATCGAAAAGTATTAGGGTTAACGTACATTTTTTTCTCTCTATATAGTATAATGTATAGGGAAAATATTATCACGGGGACAAAAAATCAAATTCCGAGACATAGACAGAAGAGCACGTTTTTAGTATCTGAACTCGAATCGAACGCTTTTGAGGTGATGTCTGTGTCAGTCTGTGGATGTGATATCTCATGAACGAACTTTGGTACATATATTACAATAGGTAAATACTGGAAGTCTATTGATTTTAAACGTAATCGCGAGTTCGGAAGCCCTCCTCAATTTTTTGAATAAAATTTAAAAAAAATTATTAGATATTCAGAATCTTGAATATTGTTAAATAAATCAAATTTGCTTTGCTGTGAAACTAAAATGATTTATTATTTAGAGTTCCTACCTTTTCAGATATTTCTTATGATTTGCCTCCAATAATGCTGCTCGCAGTGAGTTATGAATAAAAGATTTTTATATTTACTTGCCCAAACAACAAAGTTTTTATATTTACTTGTTTATACGGCTGTGACCTAATTTCTGATTTCTCTAGGGATTGGGGAGCTGATAGATTTGGAAGTGTGGAACATTAGAGTGGGAAAATTTACCATGGCCTTTGCAATCATGGTCAGAGCCTTACAGATAGAACCAGCAGCCCCAAATGTGCTAAACATATTCATTATATTTTGCTGTGGTATGTAGATAATCCACCTCAATTTCTAAATACTAGTGATGAAAGCACAAAGGCTGTGGAGTTGGTACCACAAACCTTCGACTCAAACTCCTTTTTCTCTAATATCCGACATAAATAGCAATCAATTTTTTATTTTTTATATCAATAGCTTTTCAATTGGTAAACATTTGAAGTTTTTTTAAAGTTATTTCCTAAAGATTATTTAGAAAAAAAAATACTATTAAAAAATTAAATATTCCAAAATAAAATAATTTTTAAATAGTTTTATTTAGGAGTCTGAGCCAGTATATTGTTACTGACTCTGACTTCACAGCCCTGAGCACACTTAGTTTTGCATCACCTTTTACCAGAATTGCTATTTTGGGACAAATTTTCAGACATTTTGAGCATTAAAATTATTTATGAACAAATCTAAATAAATATATCTGAAAGCCTTTTATTCTAACCCTTTAAAAAAAAAATCTAAATGTATCCCCAAATCAAGCGTCACAATAATTAAGTTGATATGAATATATGCATTTGGAGTAAATAATCACTGTGTGTAATCGATGGTGTCTTAGAATTTTGGAAAAGTTAAAAAAATAATACTAATTTAGTGAAGACAAAACTATTATGCAATAGATCATCTAAATTATATTAACTTACTATTCTCAATTTATGCTATTTTTATGTACAACCAGGGTTGGATCTACATATTTGGAATCCTGAAGTGAAAAACCATAAATGTGACCATGCTCTAAGAAAGGTGGTTGAGAATCCAAAACAAATTTTGGTGATGCTTGAAAGTTTCTCCGTCATGGAAAATTTCCCTCAATCTGGCATTACTGCCTACAAGATTGTAAACAGCAATGAAATTAACAGTGTGAATGTGTGATCAACAATACAAATAAAATTAGCTAGTAATTTTAAATAAGTTTTTAGCCAAAATCAGTTTTGGAGCCACAAACTTTCTTTGAGCAGGGTCACAAATGGTTCTTTATTTGATAAAAGAAATATCACCATATAAGATAATTTGCCTTTATGCTCTTGTAGTAATATATATTTTTTTTTTCATTCCTAATTTATAAAGTTTTATATATGCCATAGAAAATTGATCATTTCTTAGCACTACACCGTTTCAATTTCATTTTAAACAAGTTATCTATATATAAATTATACTTTGGAATAAAATAATTGACATTATTTGCAGTTAATGCCTAGAATCCAATATTTAGGAATTATTTTCAATTTACTGTGGAGAAAAAAAATCATGTAAGAAACATTGGCACAAAACACTTTAAAGCACCACAGTCAGTGTGTGTGTTACTTCTCCTCTTTAACCATGAAGAGACATCAATACTGAATAATAAATTTAATATATTTTATGTTTTACCACATTAATTTACACTAAACACATTATAAAATAACTTAATACGCAGAAAACTGCTGAATAACAATTTTCCCAAGTGAAGCAAAAAAAAAAAACATTAAATCAAATGATACATACTTCTATTTGTGTTATCAATTGATTTAGTGTTTATCTGATATTTACAATCCATTACATAAAAAAAAAAAAAATCTGATGTGGGCAACACATGACTTTTCATACAGACAGTTCATTTTCATTTCTTTCTTTCCCAATTCATTAAATTGAATTTAAATGCAGAAAATAACCCAGATAATTATTGGAAATTATTCTGAATTTGCAGTTTTAATTCAAGTTTTGTTTTCATTTGGAGATTGGATGTATTTTCAAAGGTGATGTGGCAAAAAACTGAAGAATATCCTGAGAATGGTTAGTTGGTGTCGTGTCCCTAACATATTTATTAAGGAAGAATGTGTGCACTCCTGTTTAGTCAAAGACTCGGGGCACTCAAAGGTAGAAGTCTGACTTCTGCCCCAATAAGACATAACAACATCCATGCCTGCAGGCGGGATTCAAACCCGCAATCTGGCAGCCGAGCCATCACGAGGAAACGTCTGCCTCTCTGACCGCTCAGTCACCACATCAGCGAGAATGGTTAGTCTTAAGGGTTATGGAGTTAGTCTAATCCTGTTCGTCATCAAAAATTGCGTATAAAACAAGCATTTAATTGATACATTTAAGCATATACAGTCTTTAGATTTTGATCATTTTGGGGGCCATTTAAAAAAAAAAGGTATGTTCATTTATCCCAAAATCTAATCAGCACTAGGGTAACCCACAAGTGGTGACTTATCTACCAAATTTTGTGAAGTTTGTTTAATTAGTTTTCCAGTTAGTTTTGCATGCCAATTCGCATAAAAGGCAAACTTTTTTTTCTGTATGGTACCAAAATTAAATCAGCACCAACGTTATCCACAAGTGACTTACCTACCAAATGTTGTGAAATTTGATCAATTAGTTTTTCAGTTAGAAAGGACACATATATTGCACAGAGACACACATCAGGCTATAAATAATGTTTATAAAAACAAAAATAACCCCAAAATTGGCTATTATTAAAAGTATTTAATTAAAATCTCCATCTACGATGTACTAAAGTTCACAACCATAGCGCTTTGGGGCATTATTATGCTCTTCATCAGTGGCAAAGTGAAAGTAATCAAATTTTGATTGTCTTTATTTTTTAAAGTATTGATGATTTGATGTGTTTGCCATACAATTTTATTAAAAATAATGTTTTTGAGTTCTAGAGTGCTTGAAATATGCAGATTCGTCGAAAACCCAAGTTGCGATTTTGATTTCCCTATGCATTACCATGCATAGAGCAAAGTAAAATGGTTAACTAAGGGTTAACTTGGCACTGTATGCAACATGTTTTCAAATAGTAAATATTTATTAATTTTTGTTTCAGTGAGGCCCATACCTTAATAAAATATGCTTCAGATCAAGGCGTTGAGGAAGCCCATGACGTGTATCACAGAGTATGTGCCAAAGGAAATTGCAAACACTGATGCAAGAACAGAAGAAAAGGAAATTAAGATCAAGAATTCTTTAAACAGAACTTTTTCAACACTTTGTTTTGGTCACATCTAAAAATGTGTTTAATGAAGATGTACAAAACACTGCTTAGAAAAAATCTATAGAAATTTGAAGAACCTTTTAAAAAAATTATGACCCTTTATGAATTTACTAGTTTCTAAACATTCCTTGACATTTTTAACCACAATAATGTAAAATGAACCTTTTTAAAACAAAAATCAAACCAGTCTTTAAAAATGCTATACGCAAAAGGGAGTGTTCAATAAATTTTTCTGAACTCAGAATTTAATTTTAATGGTCTTATTACTTTAAGTTGCTTTTGAAAAGTTCCATGAAATAAGCAAGCAAGATAAATAAAACCACATTTTTTTGTAAAGAAATATTTTAAATAGCTGTGAAAAACTAGATGTGGTTATATATATATCAAAACAATTTTATAAATTCTATCTTGCTCTTCCATAACTTAATTATTGATTTCCCAAATTTTAAATTTCTCTGAAATTAAAAAATCAAAATGTATTTTTGAAAATTAAGAGTTTTTCTTCTGAAAATATAATCCAGTTAAAAAACACATGCACAGATGTATATTTGATGATGAAAATATAAAAGTAAAGATACATATGGATTAATATATACTCAAGAGTGTGTTGAACTATGGAAATACTCTGAAAAATCACATTCACTGATCCAGGAAGTTTGGGGGGTCTATGCCTTTTAAGGATAGAGCAGAAAAGTCAATTATAAAGTTGTAGAAAACAAAAATTGTAATAATTTCTTGATGGAATTAAATAAAGATGCTTAAATTAAATATTCTCTATAAAATCAAACATGAAATATCCAAACTAACTTATAATAAGAATTCTTAAGACTGATTTGCTTCCTTCTTGTATTTTATGACAAAATTTGAATTAACAGAGAGGTTCATAAAGTGATAAAATACTATTTTGACAAAAGAAATTTGGTACTTCAATGTAACATTAAAATACCAAATTTCTTTTTGATGTAAATAACATTTATGGTAGGGATTTCTCTGGAAAAATGGAGAGTTAAGAAAAATGCAAACACTTTGGACAATGATACCCTCAACCTTAATAGATAAAAATATAAATAATTTTTCTTGTTTTGTTGAAAATAGGGTTTATATTATGAATATTCAAAAACAATTTCAATGTTAGTATTTTGACTTTTTTTTCCAAAAAACTTTAAAAAGTAGCTATTTGAGCAAGTGCTTGTTTCATTTTTCTAACTTTCACTCAACATATAAACTATAAAAAATGGATATAAATAGTAAATGACAAAAATGTGTACTAGCAAATTTATTATTAAAATCTAAATTTATTATTAAAAAAGCTCTTATAGCTTTTGAGTAATCATCTTGTCAAGTTGAAGAAGATTAAAAATTTTCCGTTTTTCAAGTTTATAATGCTTATACTTTAAAAACTAAGAGAGCTAGCTTCGAACAATAAGAATTTGGAGCTCTTTGAAAGCCCTATAAATGTATCAAATGAGATTTTAGATGGAGTTATTTTATTTTATTGTTTTTAATATTACAAAATTTAAGTTTTATGTTATATAATGTTATTTACATAAAACCATTTCAGCTCTATTGGACTGGAGTCACCACCTATTTTTGTTAAAAGTGTTTAATAAAAAAGGTCATTTACAGCAATTAAAGCCCTTTTAAGACGATTGTGAGTCCATGGGTAACGCTACTTTGGCAGTCTATTTAAAAAAGTTTAAAACTACTGATATTTCTGAAATTTCGGTTTTCCAATGATTGCACAGGGTGTTTTAAAGACTGATTAGGCTTGTAACTTTTAAGTTGTTAGTGATAAACACATTCTTCAAATGGAAAATTGTTTTGAATCATAAGAAAAATTTGTCTAAAATCTTTTCAAAACTGGGATAGGATATTTGCATAAAAATTTGAAATCTAACATTTTATACCTCTTTTAGAACAAAATGTCCAATTACTGGAAAAATGTTTATAAACTTTATGTAATAGTTAGCTTATTTGGCATCTGTACTTATAAAATCAAAGCATGGAGAATAAAATAAAATTCCCGACTTACACCGAAAAATCATGCTCTGAACAAGGACCAGTATTTCAGTTTTTAGAATGTGGCAATACAGCTTTAAGTACCGGCGATGTTTAAAAATTTGAACTTTCATGTGAACATTGGTTGTTAAATAATGAGAAATGCTATAAAATTCTTCTATGGAGTCATTTTGAAGTTAATAAAGTAGTGACAAAACATAGATTTAAGAGCTGATTATTATATGGCTTTTGACAAGGGTTGACACAGGAACAGTGTTGCTGTTGAGACCCAGACCATCCGACCTACCAGAAAGGTGTAAGGTTTGGATGGCCGGGAAAAGCCCCCCAATTTAAACCGGACCCTCCTTCCCCTACCACCAACCTCTCGGAAGGACTTACGGACCCACATGTTTAAAGTGATCGTACTCCGCATGAACATGACAGCAGTTTTGGCAGCGGAGGAAATCGAACCCAGGCCAACCGAGTGCAACTAACGTGAGCTAACCACTGGGCTACGATACCCCACAGGAACAGTGTGGAATGTGGAAGACCCAGGCCGTCCGACTCATCCGAGGATTTGAGTAGCTGGTTGGACGACCGGGAAAGGAAGCTAGCAGGTGCCGACTTCCAAGGACAGCGACCGCTCTGGAGGTTTATTAAAAATCCAGTTTTTTAAAGTTTAAGAATAAATTCGTAAGACAGACAGTTTTACAGACAAGAAATACGGACATAACGAAGACAGGTACTGTAAACAGACACAAATATGGACACGAAACATTCAGAAAAACATCAAGGATAATAATAATGAGACATTGCACAACATGATATAGATGATGAAGTAAATACAAAATGACATGGGAGGTTGACAATAAAAGATGAAAGTGTTTTCAATTTAACAGTAGTGTTATCAGTTATCATATTTACAATTTAATATATACAAGTTTGTACAAACAAAAGCAGGAAAAGAGGAACAGCAGAGGAATCTTCATTGATCAGGAAAGTTAAAAGCAGTAAAGCCCGACGAACTTGTCAATTTACTTTATTGGAAATGTCTCTTGCAATGAGGACACAGTTCTTAAGATAAAAAATGGATTGACTGTTGCGGCTGACACTGGAAAACCAAGCCGCTTCATTTCCAGGAGCAGGTTTAGAAAGATGAAATTTCTTAGTTAAGGGGCAAGAGAAAACAAAGTGATCTATGTCGCCAAAAGAGTTGCATAAGCAGTTCGAGGATTTTTTATGTTTAAAATAGTATAAATAATCAAGAAAAGGACCATGACCAGTTAAAAAATAGATTAAGTATTTATTATGAATTTGGGTATTTACGTTAACTTTGGGGAGATAATTTAGAATTCTGGCTGGGTCATGAGTCCTAGGGGAGATATATTCATTAAGATACTTTTGCCAGTTTTGAAGTAAGAGATTTTTGCAAAAATTAGTTAAACGAGAATAGGGGAGAGGAACTGAAAAAGGGAAACCGGAGGAGGATGCTTCTTTAGCGTGGAAGTCCGCGACTTCATTTCCCAGAATGTCAGCATGGGCCTTGACCCAAATAAGATTAAAAAGGTGTTTAGAGCGAGAAGCAGAGTATTTGATAGAGTTAATGTAGTTAGATTTGTTTTTAATTGATTTAAAGACCAGGATTGATGAAAGGCTATCCGAAAAAATATTTATTTTGGAGAAGTTATCAGTTGCCCAGTCAATGGCAAAGTTAATGGCCGCGATTTCTGCCTGAAAAACTGTGTTCCCATTGTCAAGTTTGAATTTAAAAACTTCTTCTAATTTATCATGATTAAATAAACAAGCAGAAAAGCCAACATTATCATCAAGTTTGGAGCCGTCGGTATAAAAATTTAGATGGGAGAAAGAGGAAGGATTAAGGGGTTTAAGGAGGACAATGCGGTTTGAGGGGGAAGAATTAGAGAGAGGACGATTAAAGTCGAAAGAAGAGGGGGAGGGAAGGGAAGGATCAGAGAACGAATTGATACGAAGTTTCCAAAAAAGGAATTTTTTGTGAAGAATATCAATTAAAATGTGAACAGGGGGAATACCGGTAATGGAGAAAAGAGAAATGCTCGAGGTTGTTCTAAATCCGGCAGAGATTTTAAGAAGAAATATCCGTTGTAAAGAAATAAGGTTATTGATTTGAGCCCTAGTGAGAGATCCCCCCCAGATGCCTGACCCGAAAGTAATAATTTTTTCAATAACAGACAGGTACCAGATTTTAAGAAAAGATTTGTTGACCCCCCAGTTGCCCCCCGAAAGTTTCCCAAAAGTAGAAGCAAGCCTAAAGCATTTCTCTTTTAGGTAAAATATATGGGCGCTCCATTTTAAATTATCATCGATGATAAGACCAAGGAATTTAAGGCTTCTACTAAGTTTAATGGGAGAGTTTTGGATTATGATAGAGGGATTAATTTTCCTTTTTGATCTAGTTTTATTAAAAATGATGCAGTTGGACTTTTCCGCGGAGACCTCAAGTTTAAGAGAGGAAAGGGAGTTTGCAATACAATTTAATATTGAATTGGTCTTGCGACCAAGAGTAATGATGGAGTTTGAATAGGTAACCACTGCGAGATCATCCGCGAAGGCCTGTAAGTAATATTCATCATTGTTAAGGGAAAGAATTTTATTAAAATAAATATTACATAGTATGGGGGAAATGACGGAGCCCTGAGGGGCATCTTTAGAAATAAATTTTGAAAAAGTAAAATTGTCCTCTATAAAATTAATTGTTCTTGAGCTGAGATATGAATAAATGAAGGATCTGAAAGTAGAGGGGAGATTAATTGAGTCAAAGGTGAGGGGAAGGATGTTCCAATTCACGTTATCGAAAGCTCCACGGATGTCCACAGTGGTTAAGGAAACATTAGAAGAGGATTTAAATTTATCAATGGTACTGACAAGCTGGTACGTGGAGTCTTCGCAACTGTGGAGCTCCCTAAAGCCATATTGCAGAGGGTGAAGTGAATTTCTAGTCTTCAGCCAAAAGTTCAATTTGTTTATAAATATTTTTTCTAATATTTTCCCAAAAGTTGGGAGAAGGCAAATAGGGCGATAGGATGAACATAAAGCGAGATCCTTACCCGGCTTATTGAAGATGATGATTTTGGCATTTCTAAGGGGAGCAGGGAAATAACAGAATTTGAAGCAGGAATTAATGAGAGAAGATAAAAAGGAGGGGAAATGTTTAAACAGGGTTTTCCATATATTAAAATCTAAAAGGTCTAAACCGGGAGTTTTATTATTTTTTAGGTTGTTGAAGACCAGAAATAATTCTTCCTCAGAAACCGCCCCCAACCCTTCGGGAGGCAGAACAGTTGCAGGAAAAGAATTAAAAAAGGGGTCATCCTCGAAGCAGTGATCCAAAAGACGAGAGATTTTAGTATTGTAATTAAGGTTAGGCTCGCCTGGAAAGAGAAGTTGAATATTATTAATTTTATTGAGTTTTTGGAATGCAAATTTGAAGTGGCTGCCAAATTTAGAGTAACAGTTAGAACAATAATGTTTCCAGGCGTCATTTTTAGATTTATTAATAAGTAATTTATATTTAGCACGGTTAATTTTAAGTTTAAGTTTAGCGGCCGAAACAAGGTCGGGGGCAGCAGAATTCTTCTCTAGCGAATTAACTCTCCTGGCAAGAGCAGTGATAAAATTCCTGAATTTAGCCAGGTCTTTAGTCCACCAGGAAAAACTAGGTTTCCTGATGGATTTCTTTTTTTTAATAGAAGAAAAGGCGCAGGATTGAACAGTGTCTAAAAAGGATTTGACAAAGGAATCAAGGCTGTATGTGTCAATTATATCATTAGCTAGAGATTTAAGACGGGTTATATGGGGTTTAATTTTAAAGATGAATTTGCCAAGGCTATATGCGGTTTTTAAGTGAAAGGAATTATCAACAGGGGTATCGATGTTAATTTTGATTTTAATAAATTTATGATCGCTAGAGGATTCATCCGGTAAAACTTCCCAGGAGTAAATAGAGTCGAAAAAGCCAAAAGATACTAAAGAAAGATCGGGGAAGCCTTTACCTGAATGTGAATCGAATGTTGGACCACATTTGGGGTCATTTAGGACGATAAGGTTGTTAGAAATACAAAAGTCAATGATTTTGAGTCCCCGCTGATCAATGAAGCCATATCCCCACATCTGAGCTCTAGCATTAAAATCTCCCAAGAGCAGGTACCACAGGAACAGTGTGTTGATCGAATGAATTGAACTGAAATCCACGTTGAATTCATTTGATTTAACATGGATTAATTGTAAATTGTGGCTTGTGATGGTGCATTATCAGATTAATTGTAAATTGTTGCTTTTGATGGTGCATTATCATCAAAACATGTTTTTTGGTGATGAAGCACCATCGACAGCAATAATTTACAATTGAATTAAAGTATTCCATGTGTACCGGCGATGTTTAAAAATTTGAACTTTCATGTGAACATTGGTTGTTAAATAATGAGAAATGCTATAAAATTCTTCTATGAAGTCATTTTGAAGTTAATAAAGTAGTGACAAAACATGGATTTAAGTCGAAGGGATTTACGAGCTATGATTATTATATGGTTTTTGACAAGGGTTGACACAGGAACAGTGTTGCTGTTGAGACCCAGACCGTCCGACCTACCAGAAAGGTGTAAGGTAACTCTTAGGACGGCCGGGAAAAGCCACCCAATTTAAACCGGAACCCAGTGGGGGAGGTATTCACAGGGACCATACCCTCCTTCCCCTACCACCAACCTCTCGGAAGGACTTATGGACCCACATGTTTAACATAATCATACTCCGCATGAACACGGCAGTAGTTTTGGCAGCGGAGGGAATCGAACCATGGCCAACCGAGTGCAACTAATGTGAGCTAACCACTGGGCTACCGTACCCCACAGGAACAGTGTGTTGATTGAATGAATTCAACTTAAATCCACATTGAATTCATTTGATTTAACATGGATGAATTGTAAATTGTTGCTTTTGATGGTGCTTTATCATCAAAACATGTTTTTTGGTGATGAAGCACCATCGACAGCAATAATTTACAATTGAATTAAAGTATTCCATCTTGGACATAGGAGTCTCAGTGATGAATTTCGTGAAGATGACTAAGAACTGTTGTGATGCCAGAAAACATTGATACTGTGCAACAAATGATCACTTTAGATTGTCATGTCACATATGATGAAATTACGGCTTCTTTGAACATTTCAAGGACCTGAGTGTATTCAATTTACATGATCATTTAAAAGTCAAAAAGGCATGTGCACATTGCATTCCACATAATTTAACTCAAACTCAAAAGGATGTCCGTGCCAAATGGTGCACGGAAAATCTCAAAAGATTCAATTCTGGTGCCTCAAAGCATATCTTTGACATTGTAACATGTGACGAAACATGGATTTATTCCAATGTATCCGAAACAAAACAACAATCTACTTTTTGGGTGTTTCAAAATGAATCAAATCCTACAAAAGTTGTTTGTTCCTGAAGTGTTTTAAAGAAAATTATTGCTTCATTTTTTGGTAAATTCGGCCATGTTGCAATTATTGAGATGATCATAGAACAGTAAATGCTGATTGATATATGACAATTTGCTTGCCAGAAATAGCTGCTCATAAAAAAAAATAATGCAAGATGTTGCATCATTCTTCATTATGACAATGCAAGCTTACAGACTGCATTTCAAACTATCAATTATTTGAAGATACAAATTTTATTTACAATTTGTACAATATAAATCAGAATAACTTTCAATTTCGTAATTTTTCAACCGAAAATCAGGGACATGCTTGCAATATTGTATCGCTGATCCACACTTACTTCTATCAGTACCAAACCGAAAACTAAAATTGCCCTAAACAGAAAAAAAAATGACATCATTTTTATAAGTACAGTAGAACCTCGATTATCTGACCCTCGTTTAACCGGAACGCTCCGTTAACCGACATCGATTTCCTGACGTTTTGGAGTCTTCCTGGCATTTTGGAGTCTTTAAAACGGCATTTCCGAAAGAAATTAATAAGAAAATTACTTTTTGAAAGAGAACCTGCATCTACAGTTTCAATACTAAAGTTTTGGAAATCTGTCAACATTAAAGACTGCATTTATATGATCAGTGAAGCATGGGAATGTATGCCGCAATTGACACTAAGACAAAGTTGGAGAAAACTTTTGTCGAATTTTTCAACTGGCGCAGATGAAAATGTTACAGACATTGCGAAAGATGGTGTTACTGAATTTTCAAACATTTTTAGCACGATGTCAGGTTTTGAAAACTGTGGGATCAAAGAAATCACAGATTGGTTGATTTGTGACATGGAAGATGCAGGCCTCCAGTTGGTTAATGATGAGGAAATTATCGCAGAAGTCCGACATTCTCCAAAAGAAGATGAAGAAGATGATGATGATAAAGGCGAGAATGATTCCCAAGTAAAGATTAGTAATAATGATGCTTTGGAGTGTTTGGTCTTCCTTGGTTGGAACAACAAGAACGGTGTGATTCCTTTGAACTAATGCTTTTAAAAAAACTTCGTGACAGAGTTGCACGACAAAGGATGACCAATTTACGCCAGCTGAAGCTTCCATTTAAATCATTGTAAGTTTTTTGTTTCAAAATAAATTTTCATGTACTACTATACTGTACTGTAATTTGAATTTGGATATTTATTTAGCAGTTTAAATAGTCATAATAGCAGTTCGATGACGATGTTACATATTAAACTAGACGATTATTGAAAAATTCTCTATTATCCGGAAATTCCGATTATTCGATGTAGATTCGGTCCCAATTACGTCGGATAATCGAGGTTCTACTGTACTTTTGGATTTTACTGTACTTTCATTTTATGTTGTACTTTTATTTTATATGCATTGAAGGAGATTTTATTGTACTTTCATTTTATCAAATACAAATGCCAATGGGTCTTTAAAGCCTCAAGTTTCTGATATGAGCACAAAATTTTTTCAAGATAAACTCAAATCATTTTTAGTAGAACAAATTACAGATTTGAAGAAAAACTATGACAGGTGAAATTCTTAAATTAAATTTTGCAAGATAGTATTTTCATGCAAAACTTTTGTCATTAGCAAAGGTGTTGCTTCTGAACTTCATATTGCTTGTGGGTATTAAAATGCACACAATTACTGCACTAATTCTGTTATTTGATGCTCACTGGAAAAATATATTACAAGCATGTGCTTGCAGATAAAAGCTCGCGGATCTTTGTAGGGGTTTTGAAAAATTATACAAAAGACAAATTTACCCTAAGGTTTTACAAGTATTTTTTTTAAACACACTTTCATATATTCAAGTTTTCAAAGATTTACAGAAATGGTGTAATCATTTTCTCATTTCATCTACATATAATAAAATAGTTTACCTAGCAATATATATTCTATTGGCAATTATTCTGCCTTGATTGTTTTATTATAGAAATAATCTTGCTTAAAGTAAGTCTGTGAAGTCGGTAGTGGGGAATCTAAGCATTGTACGACAATGAAATTTGGTACACAGGTACTTCAAGGCACGAACAGGTGCACTTGTTTGTGTGTTTAATTAAATTTTGAATTAGATTTTTAGTTATTTTATGTTTTAGACTGATATATAATGATTTTGGATGATATTCACACAATCACCAAGTGACCAAAAACATTATCACAGTTTCCATCCTGACAGTATTGGAAAGATTGAAAAATTTTCTTTTAAACAAACTTTGAACAGAATCCATACGATTAATAGATGAATTTAATATATATATATATATATATATAAATAAATAAATATATACATATATATATATACTTTTCATATATTCAAAACATTTACAATTTTTATATTGCAATATAAAATTATTGACGGGTAATTCAAAGTTTATAATTTAGCCCTAGCTCTTTTAAATATCACAGACTGTTCCAAAGTAAAAAATAATTTCATGAAGTTATCTGCTCATCAATTATAAATTTTTTTAGCCAGTGAAGTCTTTAAATTTTATAATAATTGTAACATTTAGCTTTGATGTTGCTCAGACACTACTTCTCTAGACCGCTAACGCCATTTATTAGCAAACATATTTAATAAACCTATTGTTGGTGGATAAATAGTATTTGTAATACATTGGGAATTTTTCCTTTTCTGTATTGGACCTATTTTAAAGGTAGAGGAAAGGAGATTTTTTGGGGATGGAATCATTGCACTGGTTGTCATGGATTGTATGCTTTTATTTTATATGACAAAATTTTATTTATGTTACTTTTTCAGATTAATAAATTTAACTTATCTCTCCCGAACAATGCCGTTTAGTCCTGTTTTCTAGTCCTTATTATATCATCTTAAAATAAATATTTTCAGACACATAATAAAAGGGCAGTATAACACAGACAAGAAAAATAATGAATTTCTTTAATTTACATATTCATAAATTTTTTGAAAGTAATGTTTAACAGAGCAACAGTGAGCATGATTGTAACACAGAAGATAAATTCTTTTTAAACATCACAGATGATAATTGGATTATGTCAGACAAATAATTGACAGTAGAAAGATTATTAGAAAGTTTATACACCTGAAACGATAAAGCAGAGCATTACATATGCAATACATTGTAATTAAATTAAGAAACCTGAATTTAACTATTAAATTAGTACAAATTTAATGAAACAAAAATATCTACCATTTTCAGATTACATTGGATTTAAAAAAATTTCAGAAGAGAATCATAAGAAATTTCAAGGTTTGAAGTAATTTTCTTGTTATCAGTAGACTAAATAAGAGTTAAAGTACAAAACCTTTAGGATCATACGCCGTGTTTCAGAGTCAAAAATAAAAATATAGAACATTTACTACTATAAAACTATCTATAAATCCTATTTATAAAACTTTTTAGCAGTCCATACCTGATAAAATGAATTGTTCACATACGAAGACTGAACACAAGTCGAAGAAACTCTTCGTAAGATATCCTTATCCAGCCATCCAAATCAGTATCATGGTACTTAAAGGCAGCAGTTAAGGTCTAAAATATTATTGCGAACACAATTTTAATAAAATCACAGTTCAAGGACAGCAATATCATATAAGATTTCAAAATAGTTCATAATACTACTGAGAAACAAAAAATGATTCACAGAAGCTCACATTTACTGTTGTTTTAATGCAAATGACACAAATCTACTGCTGTCTGAAGAAGTTATGAATTTCCGCTACAGACAGAAAGACACACATGCAGATATCATCCTTTATTATGTATTAGAAAGTGTACTTGCCACTACTCGGGAGTCAAAGCAGGGATTAATTGAATTCATTAATTTAGAAAAAATAATAAAATGAATAAATGTTATTCATATAAATAACAACAAAAATTGTATGTAATCTGTGAGCATCGGTGTGATATGCTCCCCCCCCCCCCCGAAAAAAAAAACAGCAAAAAAAAAAAAAACTACCCTTTTCTTCCAATGAACAGAATTTAAATAGAACCGAGACCTATCACTGGTGGAGACTCCATCTGTAACACACATTGTAAAATCAACATTCTAACATTTAACTTTTTTGTTAACCCACCCTATGATGCGTACATTTTAAATGCTAATTTCAACACGCTCAGTATAATTAGACCAATTTGTGTATTGGCACCCTCTTTTGCAAACAACATAATTGTTATATTTCCAATACGTCATTTAACCATTTAATCTCCATTTTAACCTCTCACAAAACTGCAAATAAAACAAAATGGTTCAATGACCAGCACTCATTGAGCATGCAATCCACAACTGTTGGTCACAACATTGAGAATGAGATTTCTAGCTTTGACCATGCCCCCTATTGCCAGGTTTTGTAACTATAGGTGTTTCTTAAAGAAATGGCTTTAACTTTTGTTACTCAATGATCTAGCATCTACACTTATAACTCACAATTACCTATTTTGTTAATTTTTTAAGAATTTTGCAAATGTATGCATTATTCTTCCAGTAGCAGAATGTTTTTGGATGATCAGTGACAGAAATTGACAGTTTGAAAATTTATCTGCAGCTTGCACATTGAGATTAGCATCTGTATTTTTATGGTCTGTTTCCAAAATTTATCATTTCTTGTGCATTTCTCCCTCCATGTTTTACATACTTTTGTTCATTATTTTACTGACTATTAATTACACATATTAATTTAATGACTTTTAATTACATTTATTAAAATGAAATTAAAAGTCATTAAATTAATATTTAATTAAAATTAAGTATAGATCAACGTATATCAAATCTTAATTTATGCTCCCAGAATGACTATATCTGTAAGTACTCATTGTTTTAATTATTGTTATTAAGAACATAACCCTTTATTTCATTAATAATATGTTTGAAAAAGAGTTTGAAATACCAGAGGAGATTAAAAAAAGATTTATAACAAAATGCAAAACATATTACTTTTTTTCTTAAAAAAAAAAAAAAAAAGAAAAAAAAAATGCAACAAAAAAAATTCACAGAAATAATTATATTATTTTATAGAGCAATATTATTAACATGTATTTATAATTATTATCTTCTCATTTGTGGTATCTATTAAATTTTTAAAACTTATCTCTGGTATGTTCCTTAACTTTTCCAATTTAAGTTTATCTTAAGTCATTTTTTCTATTTCTTAAGTTTTCAAAATTTATGGATTTCTTTATTTATTTTCAGTTCAGTTTCTGAATATTTTAAATAGTTATGATCACAACTTATTTTAAAACCTTATTTAAATTTGTACCAATGTTTTTCATTATAGAACTTTTCAGGTATTTCACGATTTTGATTTTCCATGATATACTAAAAAATTTCATTTACCATGTACTATTCAAATACTTTTTGGGACAATTTTAGACCAGTTTTTTCATACAATTTAATCATTCAAGATTTTTCAGATATTTTTTAGCAAAATTAATGATTATTTTTTGTATTGCTTGTCCCTCCCCCTTTTTTTGTTTCTAAGTTTTCTTTTATTAGTCTTTTTATTCTTTACTTTTCCTACTGAATTATCATTTGCAATATTTAGTGCTAATAAGTCTCTATTTTTAATTTATATTTCTCATTTTATCTTTTAATAAATTACTCCATAATTGTAATTGTATTCCATAATTGTAATCACAATATTTCAATAATTTTTTTTTGTCGCACACCAAATCATTAATTTAGAGCATAATTATTGCAATCTAGCATTAAAATTGGTAATAATTATAAATGGGATTACAGTCTTTTAAACATGCTATTTAAACTAAGGTCATCTTACTGTACATATGTAGGTCAAAGTGGAACAATACATAACATAGAAATATTGGTATATCAGCTTTAAAAAATTTGGCCCCCCCTTATGACATTTTCCTCAAATACATCGTAGGCTCACTCATAATGCATTTATTAGAAACCAAACATTTTCAGATGCATTATGAATTCCGTTTGCAGAAAACCCTCACAGAATTACATAAAGTATCCCCACCCCTGTTTCAGAGAGTGCAGCTTAAGGATTCCATGACACAGAAAATGTAAGCATGTATCAGAACATTACCGAATACTTAATAGAATATATTAAAATCATTATATATTAAAATCACCTGTAAAAGTACACAGCATTGTATAAAATCATCAAATTTAATAGTTTGAGTTCCATCTCTGTCAAACTTTTGAACAAGTAGACCATAAAAACTATCAGATAATCGATAACCTGAAAAGAAAAAAAACAAGATTTTGACAATGGTCAAATAGTTAAAGGACCATTACAGAAATAATTCCATTATGTGGTATTAATGCTATGTAAAAATGCTTCAGTATAGTTAATGACAAAACTAAATATATCAAAGTAAATATTATACGATAACTGCATGAGAGTTTATATACATTAGGCGACACATACCTACCATGCTAACCAATCTTTATTTTATATACTTACACAAACTTTTTAAAAACAATAAACATATCCTTTCTTTCTTAGTAATCATTTTTACAGGAATGGTATTTTGATAAAATCTTTAAAATCTTTTATTATTAAAATGGTATGCTAAGTTTAACGAACAGTAACAATAAACTTAACAATTTTCATTGAAACTGAGTCATAAGAAAGTTAAAATTCATGTAATGTTTTCTAATATTGAACTTTGTTGATCAGGCATAAATTGGACATATTATATTTATAGTTTTCATGCATGATTTATAATTTAATGTCATTGAGATGTTTTAACAATGCTAGTTTATATAATTTTAAAAAAATCATGCATATTATTTTTTAATTTCATACACTACAGCATAGAAAGCATTTTTCTGAAAACTATCAAATTTGAGATTTTGGTAGGAAAGTATGTTTAGAGAACTCCTGAAGAGATTTCTCATACATAGATGATAGGGATTATTGATGGTATGAGCAATACAAGATTGAAATGTTTTATTAATACTTTTAAATAAAATTAGATGGCATTAAAATACCATAGTTTTTGCATAGCTAGTTACTTGCATCATTGATCTTCACATTTTAGATTTGATTTTGGTTTTCCATAAGAATGTTGTCTAAGTCAATAGTATAAACAATGGATGTGCAAGTTGTGATTTAAAAGGACAGTTTCTTCTGCAACAGTTGTTCTGTGTTTATTTTAAAGGAGAAGGCTCATGGAGGGGGGTAAGCTTAGAAAGGAATTGAGCTGGAATTTTTTAAAGCAGATTTTGAGAGTGCATATTAGCTAGTAAGAATGTATTCAGAATAATCATGGCAAATCATGTAATAATCATGGAAAAAGAGTGAAATTTATTTTTGAAAGCAAGATTTCATTATGTTGATATGTGAGCTAGTAGGATATGTAGGATAGTGGATTGATATGTGAGCTAGTAGGATATGTAGGATAGTGGATTGATATGTGAGTTAGTAGAATAGATTATTTGAAAGCCATTGATGTGTGCAATGATGTTGTTGATAATTCTGGAACAGATAATCAGAATTCTAACACTGGAGATTTGCCATTTTTTTTTGGTTGTCCACAAATTCTGGACTATATATAAATAGTTTGAAGCTTTTTAAAAAAAGGAAATGATTTTTTTTTTAAATCTGTAACATGAAAATGCTTCTTTACTCACTGGCCATGAACGGGCTAAAACAGTCATTTAAACCATTGTTGAAATGAAATTTTACCAAAAAGATTACAAACACATGACCATTGTAATACTAATATAGAGAAAAATAAATAGAATTAGACTCACCAAAAGTTGTTAGGGCATTCTTCAGTTCATTTTTATCAATGTTGCCCGATCTATCTGTATCAAAACTCCTGAAGCAATTTAACCAATCAGTAATGTATTTCCAGAGAGCTCGAAATTCTTCAAAGTTAATGGAACCTGAGTGATCTTTGTCAAACATTCCTAGCGATAACAAACATATTATTAAATCAGGAATATTTATAACCTTTTCATTCATAATAACATTGTATCAGATACCATTACCAGAAAATAGTATGAAAACAAAATAAATTTATTGTAATGCAAATCACTGCAAGATGTAAAGAAAACAAATTCAACAAAATTATTTAAAAAATTGATTTCCTTTTCTAGCAGTGACACAAGGTACCACAAATATGTCCAAAGCAGAGAGAGATATAAAAATCCTATTATAGTACAGAGTAGCAATTACTAACATGGTACTGGTTCAATACAATACTACGTATAAGTCATGGATGCTCAGGTTTGCCCCCTGGACACACATTCAAGGTCACAAAAGTACGCATTATTAAGCTAGTTTATATTGAACATCCTATCCTTGACTTTGCTCCCCCCTGGAAAAAGTTTTATGGGCACCCATGGCATAAGTATGCATCCTTAAAAATGATTAATATATAAATTATTGCAACTTTCATTTTAAAAAGAAATATTTGTGAAACTTTTGCTTTACAATTATTTTTAGTTCATTAATGAAAAAATATTCCTGTTTTTTTAAATTTTAAGACAAACTAAGTTATAAATATGATTCATAAATTATTTTTACAAAAAAATTAAAAGATGTAAAATAGAGTTCTTAGATATGTAGGCCCATATCCTACAAAACTTTTCATTTCATTTAAATGCAACCTGCATTGAAGTATCCCTCCAGTTTTATAAATTTCTGTAAAAACTGAGCTGGAGCAGCCAATTGAGAAGTTTGGAAGATTTTTTTTTTTTCAAATATCTGGCTTTAATATTTTAAGGCCTTGTCCTAGCTTATACTGATTACATTTTTTAATATTTCTTGTGATCTCAAAACAGAGTAAATAATTTTTACACTGAAAAATCTCAACCATATGATCATCGATTATACCACATATGTAAAAAAATTGATTATCTGAAAGGTATTTTTTGAGAATGCATTAGATATTTGAATTTATTAATGATGTTGGACAGAAAATATCATGATACAATAAAAACATTTATAAATTCTAAAAATATGCCTGAAATTGGACAATACATCTTTGTAACAACTAACTTAATTTATACAGACAGTAGCTACATATTTTAAATCTTTTTGCCACCCCAAATGCTAAATACAATTTTAATTCCCCAAATTCAATAAACAGTCAATTTTAATTTTATCCGAACTGTAAAGCAGCTTGAATTATCAAATTCCAAATATTTTTTCATAATAATTTGCAGAATACAAGAAAAGTTGCTTTATGAAAGTTTTCTTTTTCTCTTTTATTTAATGCAATACCCATTGTATAAAAAATACAGCTCCATATAGATGGAAAAAGTATTTTAGAAAATAAGGCATAGTGGAAGATCATAAAATATTAGAACATATAGAAGTTGAATGCTTATTTTCTTTAAACCTTATTTTAAAATTTTTTATAATTTTTCACTTTTTACTGCAACTTTAAAGCACATACTGTTATGAACCCAGTTCTTTTTTTCTTTTGCCTAATGCACATTAAAAGGTGATACAAACAGACTTTAATGCCAACAATTCTGTTTATATAAGTATCATTCACAACATATTTTGTCTCTTATTAAAAATATTTAAAGTTCAGCAAAATGTTTCATTCCTTAGAAAAGTGCAATTTAAGTATAAAAATAGAATTATAAAGCTTACTTGCTCTAATTAAAGCTCATATTTCAAATTAATTTCATATTTTAGCGTTCTGGAATTTTTAAAATTTAGCAAAAATAAAAATTTTACAATGTTTAAGATAACACTGATTAAAGGAATGCCCTGCTTAGGAAACTTTGTACTTCAAAATATCTTGGATACAAGGCTAGGTATGTTCATAATTTTATGCCAGTCTATTATTTAAAATTTTTCTGTCAGTAAACTTTTCTTTTCTAGAACTTGGCTTTTCAAATACTTCAGAACAAAACTCCGCAAAAAATCACAATGCTCTCAAAAGTAATTTCACTTACGACAGGGTTCATACTCAAACTTGACAATGAAATTCCCTGAGTTTTCCAGAAGAATTTTTGCAAACTTTCAGGGTTGACATTTTGTAGTTTGTTATAATTTTATTTAGTTAAAAAACATCAAATTTAGTAACACAAAATTAGCTAATTTGATGATAAAACATTAAATCAAATTTTGTAAATCAAGACTTTAGTTTCATAAATTACAATAAGATAAAAGAATCCTTTTAAAAACAATTTCAAGATGACAAAACAAGGTCTTTTGCCACATTCAAATAGAAATTTTCCAGGTTTCTAATGAAAGATTCCAATTTTCCATCAGTTTTTCCTAATATTTTGAGCTGAATTTAAATTTCCTGAGAATTAATGGTTTTCTATGTTCTTCCTGAGGCACATGAAGTCTGTAAGAACATCTTTTAACTCCATTTCCATTCATTCAGGGGGGGGGGGGGATCTTTTAATATCTTTTCACTTAAAGATCTGTATGTGATTTGTTTAAAACTATTAATTTGCTTTCTACACAGCAAATCATAAATTTTGATGGACCACAACTATTTAATTATTAACATTAATCCATTTCAACATTCTTGTTTTTACATAATGCCATCTAGAATCATTTTAAAATTAAAATAATAATTCTGTTATTGCATATAAGTAACAGTGGTTCAAATGATATGTTTAGAGAGCCTTGGAAGAAGAATCTAGAATCTTGGTGTCACATATTTGTGAGGGTTTTGAAGAGAACTATTGCAAATATATGGTGCCTTTGAGAACTTTACAAATATAAAACACTTAAGAATTTTCCCCACAACCCTAACCTGGCCAATTTAACTGTGGTATGTTTTCGTGATATATACTCAGGAAACATTAAAAAATGTACAACTACCCCTGGCTTGGATTGGAAAAGAAATTTTCATGTTCAGACAGTAATAGTTGTTCATTTTCGATTGCTTCTAATGTTTTTTCCATTTAGTTAATATATTACTGATTAAAAATATGTCTTGAATATATGTGAGCAGAAATACCCGACGTTGCCTGGGATAATACAGAAATAAAGTTAAAGTGGTACAAAATGTGAAATATTTTAGTCATAAATTTGCTCCTGACAAACTAGTGAAAAAAATATATAAATCCATTCAGTTGTTTTCGAGTTATAAGTTGTTTAAGTATAAAGTATGTTAATTCCATTTGTTCTGAAGGCAGGTGTAGAAGGTTAAAATTTAAATCAAAAATATACTTTGACTGACTCTGATTTATTAAAAAATCTCATCAAAATTAATCATGCATTTTAGGAAATAACTTAGAAGCCCATTTTCAAATTTTTACTTTTAATATTAATGTCGTACAAAATTTGAAATATTTTTAGCCATACATTTGCTCCTTAGCAAGTCTAACAAACTAGTGAAAAAAAAAATATGTAAATACATAAGAGCATTAAGACAGCTGGGAACAGGGTTTTAATTTTCATTATTCTACAGACCTACTGTAGTGATAAAATTTATGCCAGAATATTCTCTAGATTTTGCTTCATTATCTAAAAGTTAATTACTAAAAATCCATCACATAATTAGGGTATTTAAATTAGAAGTGTATATTGAAATTTTCCCCTTTATATTTAGAGTTCTTGATAGAAGCTTTTAGCCAGATGATCTGGCTGATGAATTGTAAAGTAGAAGGATGAAAAATATAGAAGAATCCAATTACAGATCAGTAGTAAAAACACAGAAAAGAAATATTGAACTACCCAATTACCACAAAATCCTAGGAGTATAAAAGTTGACTTTTATACTTCTAGGATTATACTCCTGACACTTACATATGAACATTTTAAAAGTACTAACTAAAATTGAATTTTGGGATAAAAATCTTACCTATCATCATTCTCACAGTTTCTGGATTAAATGGTTGCCATGTACCTGAAAAATGAAAATAAAAATATTTCTAAAAAATGCTTGCTGGAAACATTATTTTAAAAACAGAAATCTTGTAAGAACTTCGTGCAAACAGGGTAGTCTACCCGAATTCAAAAAGTCAAGCCTCAAATGATACTTCTAATTGCAACAGTGTTAATATTGTTAAGGCATAATAGCTTGATTATACAGTCTATTTTTTCTCATTTTACTCTCCTTCCGTAAAACTAGGCGACTGCGACTATATTGGGTTTTGTCATTTAGCCATTTTTACTTTCCTTATACATAGTATAATGCATGAGGAATGTATTGTGATGGGGTCGAAACTTCGAATTCATGATGAAAGAGCATGTTTCAAGCATATCTGAACACGAATCAAATGTTTTTGAGGTGATGTCTGTGTGTGTGTGAGTGAGTCAGTGGAGATGATATCTCACGAATGAATGTAGCAATTCGAACGAAATTTGATACAACTATTACAATCCATGAATACTAGAAGTCTATTGTTTTTTAAACATAATTGAATGTTCAGAACTCCCCTAAATTTTCGAGTAAAATTTTGAAAAAATCATTAAAAAACGAAAACCTTTAAAAGTTACGTAAATAGTCATTTCTTATGTAATTTTTCATTAGAAAACGATTTACATGAACTTTAGAATGCTAGCATGAACCGTTCTCGAGATATTGCACATTTTTCATATAAATATATCAAAAAATCACAAACTAAAAAAAAAATATTAACTATTGTGAAATATGTTCACTTTTCATATGTAATATCATGCAATGAAATTGTTGACATCATTCTCGTAGATCTAGCTCATTCCATTCATGAGAAAAGATACTTTGGGTAATACTTTTTTATTTGGACACCAATAGTCATTTATCTGCTATAAAAATAACTTATTTCTCCATCCATAATGCTTCAAGGCGGTCAGAGACTCCAAGAGAAACTCTTGGAGAACTTACTGCGATAGCATTAATGATGTTTCTGCTACCGCTAAACTGGTTAAACTAATGGCAAGGGATAGGAATTGTAATCTGAACACTGTCAAGAAGTTTATTGGTGATTTTTCTGGTACTGGGGAAGAGACCCTGGCTGAATTGTTCAGGGTTCATTTTCCGGTTTCTTATTCGTATAGCCATAGTGACATACTTGTTGCTTGCTACCTGTGATAGCAGGAGTTGGAGGATTGCTAGGAGTGTAGTTACTCTGGATAGGGTTAAATGGGCTATTAACTCTCTTAAACCCTACAAAACTCCGGGGACTGATGGCATCATTCCTCCAGGAGGGAATTAAGGTGCTTGCTCCCATTCTCTGTAGTATTTACATGGCCTGTATTGCCTTTGGGCATGTACCATCTGCCTGGAGGCATATTAAGGTAATCTTTATTCCAAAGATTGGCAAGGATAACTATTACGATGCCAAATCTTTCAGGCCTATCAGCCTTACATCTTTTCTTCTAAAGACTATTGAAAAGCTTATCGACAGGTATATAAGAGAAGTAATTCTGGCTGCTATGCCTCTGGCAAGTTCTCAACATGCCTATCAACCGCGTAAATCCACAAATACTGCCCTCTATAGTCTCTCCTTTATTCTGGAGAGAAACCTTAACGCTAAGGAAATTGCTCTTGCCACTTTTCTTGACATTGAGGGTGCCTTTGATAAGGTGCTCATTGACACCGTCCTTCAAGCTCTTGATAGGAAAGGTTTTGATATTACGATCTCTTGTTGGATCAAGAACCTGTTATCTAATAGGTATATCTGTGCATCTTTACTTGGTGATAGTATGATGGTGCATGCTCTGGCAGGCTGTCCGCAAGGAGGTGTGTTTTCACCAATTTTGTGGTGTTTAGCTGTTGACTCTCTTTTGGAAAGCATCAATGTTTCTGATGTATCCTGTGTTGGATATGCAGATGATGTTGTTATCATTGCCAGGGGCAAGTATGACAATACTGTCTCTGACATAATGTCCACAGCTCTTAGGAGGGTTGAGACGTGGTCGAAAACCCAGACCACCTGACTCACCCTAGGGCACGAGCAACAATTTGAGTGGCCGGTGGGTTGAGACATGGTGTAATAATGCAGGTCTTTCTAGAAGACTGCTATTGTTGTGTTTACTAGAAAACACATTCTTAATCATAGAAACATTCGCTTCTTTGGACAGAAGCTTATTTGCTCCAAGGAGGTTAAATTCTTAGGAATATATTTTGACAAGGGACTCAACTGGAAGAGACACTTGGATTACTGCACAACTAATGCTAGAAGAATCTTCTGATCTTGTAGGTATGCTATTGGGAAAACCTGGGGTTTGAATCCCAAGGCTATTCACTGGATTTACTCGATAATCTGTCCTATCATTTCCTATGGCTCCATTATTTGGTGGTCTAGAATTAGATGTGAAACTGCTAAATTAGAACTAATTAAGCTTCAATGAATGGTGTGTATTGCAATTTTTGGTTGCATGAAAACCACTCCTACTGCAACTCTCGAACTTTTACTTGGCTTGCATCTGCTTTACATGCACATTGAAGCTGAGGCTCTTATTTGCATGAACAGACTTAAATATCTGAAGCACTGGAAAGATTACTCTAGTTATTTATCTTGGGGTGATCTAAACAGTAATGTTATTAGTCACCCTTATTTCCATATGCCATCTGATGGCATTCATGTCAAATATACCTTTGACAAGCCTTATGAAATTCAGGTCCCTTCACGGGATGATTGGAAGAGGACTCCTACCTACAATAAACAGAATTGTATTGTTTGGTTTACGGATAGCTCGAAGATAGGCACCAGTATTGGTGCTGGTGTGTGCTATCCGGATGATGGCACAAAGCTGTCTTATCTGCTTGGCAGTTACGCTACTGTCTTTCAGGCTGAGGTTTTTGCCATTCTTATGTGTTGTAGAATTTGCTACGACAGAAAGTACAGGAGTAACCAAATACTTATCTGTTCTGAAAGTACAGGCTGCTCTAATGGCCTTTGAGAAGTCAACTATGACGTCTTCTCTTGTCTGGGAGTGCTACAATGCACTTTGTGATATTGCTAGCAATAACAAAGTCACTCTTTACTAGGTGCCTGGACATTCGGGCATCCCAGGAAATGAGTTGGCTGATGAATTGACTAGAAAAGGCTCTAGTACTCTTTTTGTTGGTCCTGAGCCGGCTTTGGGTATTCCCAATGAACTCATCAGAAGAACTGTTTATGTCATCTTCAGAAAGCTTCAATGCAAGAACTGGTGCAATACTAAGGGTCAAAGGCAGATGAAAATTCTCAACTGCAATTGCCCCAGTACACGTCAGAAGGAGTTATTTAAGCTCAGTAGGACGGGTATCAGAAGGGCTGTGGGTCTTCTCACTGGGCTCTGCACCCCTAAAAGGCACCTTAATATTATGGGTGTCATTAAAGATTCGCTTTGCAGGGGCTGCAATTACAGTGAAGAAACAGCCGTTCATATTTTCTGTGAATGTGAGGTCTACTCTGCTCACAGATTCGAACACTTAGGCTGACATGTGATTGAATCCCGGGAGCTGAATGACATTCCTGTTAAGTGCCTGCTCATCTTTGCATCGGCTACTGGTCTCTTTTTTTAGTGATCTTCAATATTTTTGGGGTAGTACAATAGACCTCTGGTTGATGTGTTGGGCTTTCCTCAAGCCACCTGCCTTTATTTCATAGTCATAGTCAACCATAATGCTTGGCGAGATTTTGTTAACAAATTTGGTCAATTAAATGTTGTCAAATTAACAAAATTGCCGCCAAATTGATAAAAATGATGCTAAACCAATGAAAATGCGACTAATTGATGGAAGTTAGCAATATCTTGGAAAGAACACAAGAACAGACTATAAGAATAACCTATTTCTCATCCATCTGTCCGGGGCGCGGTAGCCCATTGGTTAGCGCGCTGGAGTTGCACTCGGTAGGCCCGGGTTCGATTCCAGCCACTGCCAAAACTGCCGCCGTGTTCATGCGGAGTACGATCACGTTAAACATGTGGGTCCGAAAGTCCTTCCGAGAGGTTGGTGGTAGGGGAAGGAGGGTACGGTCCCTGTGGATGCCTCCCCTACTGGGTTCCGGTCTAAATTGGGTGGCACTTCCCGACCGTCCAAACAGTTACCTTACACCTTTCTGGTAGGTCGGACGGTCTGGGTTTCATCATCATCATCATCATCCATCTGTCCGTAACACTTGGTGAAAAATTTAGAGGGACTTCACCTCGCCAACTTGGCAACTATTTAAAAAAAAGTGACAAAAATGTTACCAAATTGTAAAAATGACACCATATAGGCAGTAATGCTTCGCAAATTCTGATTAGAACTATGTTTTTATAATGTCCCAAAAAATTTGAAATTACAAATTTGTTCATGCAGAATTAAATGGTAAATTATATATTACAGTATTTCTTGCTAAATTGCATAATAAATTCTTGTTCACTGCATCAACACATACTTATACCTTATAAAACCATAGACTATATCTTATTCAATCAGATTCTTCAATTACTTTTAAACTGTGCAAAAATTTTTAGAAAAATCATATATTGAGACATGAAAAAAATTGAGGATCAGGAGCAATACCTCGTAATTCAGATCATAATTAGCTGTAAAATAATCATGCAGAAAATGTTGCAACTTTTATACATGTCACAGAAGTTTTACAAAAAATTATATACATTTGAATTGCAAATTAGACATTCTTTCATTTGGGACGAGCAAAATTATACAATTAACTGCTCAATTTGGCAATAAAAATTAAATATGATTTATTAGAAGAGTGACTAATTTATAATTGAAATTACCATTTGATAGTGCCATCTGCAATTCATTTGATGTAATAGAGCCACTTCTATCTCTGTCAACCCTAAAACAAGACAAAATTATAAAACATACTCATGCTTGAACAAACAGAAATTGAATAATATAATAGCATTTTGAACTTGCAGGATTATCACTCAAACAACATAAAAACACTTTGATTTTTCCTGATAGGTTTTTAAAAAAATTATGTTGAAAACCTAATAGATCATCAAGATTGAACCAATTTGAAACAAAGAATATTTTGAGGTATTATTTTACTCTTGCCCTACAAATTGAGGAATAATGTTCTAAAGTAGGCATTTAAAAAAAAAAAAAAAAAAAATCAAGTGGTAAGATTACATTTTTTGATATTTTATGGGGGGAAAAAATGCAATACTTTGAAAAATGCAATGCCTAAATATTTTGAAAATAAAATTGTCTCTCTATAGATGTTTTTCTGCTTTTGCTCTGTATAAAATAGCTGCTTTTGCTCTGTATAAATTTAGGATTTATGATGAAACAATTAAATTTCAATGTTTTTAAATATTATTTTGCTCTTGTGACAATGTTCATGAATTGTAATTATACATTTGTTAAAATTAGTAATTTTGTTTTCTCTCATTGTAATAAAATGTTGGCAATAAATATGGTGACTTTTTGGAAAATATCGTCAAATTGAAAAATGTCGCTAAATTTACAAAAATGCCAACAAATTTAAGATAATTCAATATCTTAGAAAATTAAGGCGATTTGAGACAGTGCAATAATTGGCTTATAAATGTTTTCTTAACCTCATTAAGCAATCAACAAAATATTATTCAATAAAGAATCATTTAATAATTGAATTGAGACTAGTGGTTATGACAGGAGAATCACACATTGTAGTTCTGTGTTTGATCATTGATGCTAGTTTAAAGTTACCCATGTGGAAAAGTGGAGCATGGGTAACAGGGTTGTGGAGCTGGTACCTCAAACCATCAATTCCGACTAGTCTTCTTTTTCTAATATCAAATTCCAATACTGACATAAATAGCAATTAATTTTTCAGTTTATATCTATAATTTTTAATAGACAAACAGAATATTTTAAATATATTGTTTAAAAAAACTATTAAAAATTTTAATATTACAAAATAAAATTATGAGAGGTGATTATCATTTGAGAGGTGATAGATTAGTGGATGCAAAGGATGGTATGATCACTGTGGCTGCCACACCCACTAGGTTCTGGTCAAAATTGGATGGTTAAAGGGTGTAATGTGACCTGTCAAATGTGGTTCATGGCAATATGATTTACTTCTTGATCACTTTATAAGCAAATAAATAAATTATCAAGTGCCTGGTCTTAAAAATAAAATTATTATTGTGTAAGATCGGCAGCTGGGCTTCAGATTAAGAGTCAATTGATTCAGACTAGTTAGAAGTTTAAACCACAAAAATAAGAACAGTATCCATTAAAAAAATGGACCCAATTTTTCAATAATCTTTAGTCTACACCTACTTGTATTCAACTTTGCTATACTCACTTAAGCAAGACAACAAAAAGAAGGAATTATATGTATAGCCATCTAGCCGATTTATTACAATATTGTAAGGCTGATACTTATCCTGATAAAGTTGTCCAATAGTACTTTAGAAACTTCAAATTTAATTTTTACACATACACACATATATATTCTTGTAGTATTTGATTAATTATTGTGATAAGGTTTAGATACATATTAATTTGCAATATATTTATAAATTTCATTTATTTCTTTAATTCCTGGTGTACTTAATTATTTATCAATTATCTCATTACCAATCTATTTCAAGTATATTTCCTATGATACTCATCAAACGGTGCTTTTCTCCTTTTCTATCATGTATATATTTTCTAGGACATTTTTTAGTCTTGTCTCTTAGCATATATCGGCATTTTATATGCAGTGGTTCATATTTATGAGTCTTTCATATATCATCTCAGTATTTTTGTTCAATATGTTAAAATTTGTTATATATTGCTTTTTGTGATTATCATCCTGCCCTTTCCATTTTTCTTTTATTATTTGTTTTTATAATGTGCGGATCTCTGTATAATGTTTCAACCATGTGTGTAGCTTTATACTACAAAACACATTTAGAACTTTTATGGATGTAAAGATCCTTGACAAGTAGCATCTATGGAAGTTTTATCCAATACCATCCATTAACTTTTACTTCTTTGCTTCATTAAATTTTTGTCATTTTAACTTTGGGCCTCTAGCATTTTCCTTTCTATTGATGCTTGTGTGTAGATTGTGTTATAAATGATGTAGAAACTGGTGAATTTAATTCCCATGTTTAATAACTTACCTTCTCTTTTTATTATTAAATGTAGATGTTTAACTCTCAGGTATCATTGTTTTCTCTTTGCATTTAAAACACAATTAGAATTGTATTATATAATCAATGGAAATATATATATATATATATATATATAATTCATTTGAAATGGAAATACAACTAAAATTCAAAAGTGAAAAATGTGCAGAAGCAAGAATTGAACTTGGGACCTATGGATTAATGCCCAATACTCCAACATCTGAGTTATCCTAATATGCTCTGTCCAACATATCTTTGCACTTATGATTCAATAAACAATAGTAGTTTTCCAGAGATAGAGCATAAGGTAGCTGCTGAACATTGAAACTATTTAATATCTTAATAATCAATCATTTTCTCTTTAAAAGATGGCAATTAATTAAATTCATTAAAAATTACCTCCAATCAGTAGGATAATGCAGTAACTTAATAGGAAATAGCATATATGTATAATTAATTTACGTATTTTAAAACCTTTTAACTCTCTTTTTTTTAATTGTGATTTGATCTTAACTCAAAATTTGATATTCACATTTTCCTTTATTTTAAATACATCTTAAGGCTGTAGCCATGGTCAAATAGTTGTTATTACAAATTCCTTTCTCATGCTAAAGTTAACATCTATGGTATGAGTAACCACAGCTGCAAGTTCACAAGGGTAGTCACAAGTTACTACCCTGTCCCCACTAAAAACATGTGCAAGGTTTTTACATGCTTTTACCCATAATGATCAAAATTCCGTCGCAGGCAGGAACTTAAAATCTCGAATTCTACTCCCTGCATGATAACTTTTAACATTTCTCTTAAGAATCCAATTATTACTGTCAACTTCAAAAAATAATGTACTAAAGGCACTCCTTTTATATAATACGGCTTAGACAGAATTTGCAGATGGGTCCACGTTACTCCAAGGGGGTAAACAATATTGTACCCCTTTATTTTAGTATTAGCAAGGATATGACCAAAAAGATCTACTTCAAGACCACTCACAGCCAATTAAATGAGTTCTTAGTACAGCACCAGCTTAGCTGTGTAGGCAGAAGGGAAGAAAAATGTAAGAGTGTTGCTCCGAACATAGTTCGGCCTTGTGCCGGCCACTCTGGGCCGTAACTGAATGAAAAAAGTTCAGATGCATCCGGGAGAAGGACAAGATAGATTAGGGGGGTGGAACAAGTTAAAGTGACCTTCCCTGAAACCCATTTTAGGGAGTTTATATATATATATATATATATAACTCCCTCTGTTATTCTCTAGTTTTAATTATATTAATATTTTTACTATTAGTAAAAATATTAATTTTTCGGATTTAAATCTTTTTATTGAACATTCTAATCGAATTGTTACTAATTTATATGATAAAAAAGACTCTTTTAATTTTAACATTAATAAAATCTTACCATTTAATTCCTGCTACTCGTTTCTATTGTTTAGAAATATTATTCTTAATCAGCTTTTTAGAACATATAGATTATCTGGTAAAAAAATTTCATGCTTTACATATTGATAATCTGAAAATTACCAGCAATTTATATAAATATCCCTCTTATTTTGTAAATGGTACAGTTAAAAAATTTATATTAGCTGGATTTTCATGAATTCTTTCTATGGTGTTTTATATATTAGCCTGACATCTCCCTTCTCTAGTTTTAATTATATTTTATTTTTACATCCACTTGCACATTAGCCTTTCTGTTATTGCCCCTCTTGATTGTATATTATCTCTTGTACATGTCTTTTCCCATTACTGTTATTTATTTCTTAAGAATGGCAACAGTAGATCATATCTTATTCCTTTGTGAATGGCAACACTCATCACTTCTTTCTGTGTTCCCATGTTCGATAGGTTCGTGTTTTTCTTCAGTTAGATTCCAGGTATCCTTTTTTCTTTTTATTTTTTCTTCTTTATGAATGTAGTCCAAGTAGAAATAGTTTATAGATATAATCTATCTATTTCTTCAGAAACATACATTTTTGTGTTTGCTTCTACAAGACACTTGGACTTGAAAACGAGTTTTGAAGAAGTGAACAAATCCAGATTTAGGCCAAGAGCCTTGTCCACATGTATAGCATTTGTGCTTGGATTTAGTTTGTTTTTCTTTTATCTATTTCATACCTTTATTTTCTGATACTTTTCTTAAATGATTCGAAATTTGTATTTTTTCCCACTTGCTTGAAGATTTGCTGTTTTATACTTTTATTTTGTAAGCCTGTTAGAAAGTTAGGTTTTTCGAGTTACAGCTTTTCACTTTTCTTTCATTGGACCTTCAAACTTGTTATTATTGAAATCATTTTATTTATTAGCTGCATTTGCGCAATAAATTAAATGAATTTTGCATTGTCATTCCTATTTACTCATTTTTTACATTTACATATTTGCAAAGTATCCTTAATTTTTTAAGTTTGCTATGGTATTTATAATATATATATATATATATATATATAAAGGAAAAACATAAAAATTTAAATTTAAAAATATATGAAAGAAAACATGTATGGGTTATATAAAAAATTTTATATAAGTTTTTTATAATATAAAGCTTTTTGTATTTTAAGAAAATATAAAATTTAAAAAGTCATGGAGAGGGATGTGTTGTTGTTGAGACCCAGACCGTCCGACCTACCAGAAAGGTGTAAGGTAACTGTTTGGACGGCCGGGAAGTGCCACCCAATTTGGACCGGAACCCAGTGGGGGAGGCATCCACAGGGACCGTACCCTCCTTCCCCTACCACCAACCTCTCGGAAGGACTTACGGACCCACATGTTTAACGTGATCGTACTCCGCGTGAACACGACGGCAGTTTTGGCAGTGGCTGAAATCGAACCCGGGCCTACCGAGTGCAACTCCATCGCGCTAACCAATGGGCTACCGCGCTCCTGGAGAGGGATGTGTTGTTGTTGTTGTTGTTATTCAGACCGTCCGACCTACCAGAAAGGTGTAAGGTAACTGTTTGGACAGCCGGGAAGTGCCACCCAATTTAGACCGGAACCCAGTGGGGGAGGCATCCACAGGAACCGTACCCTCCTTTCCCTACCACCAACCTCTCGGAAGGACTTACGGACCCACATGTTTAACGTGATCGTACTCCGTGTGAACATGGTGGAGAGGGATGTGTCGAAAGCCCAGACCACCCGACTCGTCCGTAGACTTATAGCAACTATTTGGATGGCCGGGAGAGGGATGTGTTGTTGTTGTTGTTACCCAGACCGTCCGACCTACCAGAAAGGTGTAAGGTAACTGTTTGGACGGCCGGGAAGTGCCACCCAATTTAGACCGGAACCCAGTGGGGGAGGCATCCACAGGGACCGTACCCTCCTTCCCCTACCACCAACCTCTCGGAAGGACTTACGGACCCACATGTTTAACGTGTTCGTACTCCGCGTGAACACGGCGGCAGTTTTGGCAGTGGCTGGAATCGAACCCGGGCCTACCGAGTGCAACTCCAGCGCGCTAACCAATGGGCTACCGCGCCCCGGGAGAGGGATGTGTAGAAGACCCAGACCGTCCGACTCGTCCAGGGGACTAAGAGCACCTACAAGGGAGAGGGATGTGTGTCAAAGTTTGTCCTACATGGCAATTGTATCTGACAACATAGCTTCCCAAATTTTCTGGGGCCTCATATATTTTGAGCTTGTAAATTAAATGAAAAAACTCCTTAAAAACATTGTCAACAAATATTTAAGATACAGAAAACAATCTAAATTCCATAAAGTTTAAAGTATAAGTACAAAAATATTTTATTTCAGTAACAAATGTGTGGTAACTACACCCACATTACCCAGGATTTAAAGTAAGGATTAATAAAATTCCTTAAATTTTTTTAAAAGCTTAGTTACCTGCTGTGCGAGCACAAGCTTAAATTACAAAACACACACAAGCACATGCTCGCCTTAAATAAGTATACTGTTTACTTTAATAAACAGACCCTTAGACCCCTGTTCAGATACATAACAAACATTTATACTGGAGCTGGGCACATCAATATATTTGGTTTCTTGTTACAGTTCGCAATCAAAATAAATCTCTAAGCAGATGATGTACCTGACCTTTCAACAGCGTTCTAGATCTATGCTTTAAGAAGCCAACTCTCGATACCATACCAAGGACATGTGGTAGAAAAGCTTCTTCCCCTATACGTGGGAGTGGAACAGTGGGGTCCGCTGCCTGCTAGATTTGATCAAAAGATTTAAGACATGCTTCAGATAAAAAATTTTTAATTAACCAATGGATGAGTTTATGAAATTATTTTTTCTGGAGTAATCTGGGATATATGTATGAGCTGCTAAAAAAAAAAAAAAAAAGTGAACGTTGGATGACACATTAATTTTAGTATATTGTAATATAAAAATTGGAGAGTTTTAAAGTTCACGAAAAGTATATATATATATATATATTTAAAAAATTCATTAAAATTTGTCTATTCCTCATATTGACTTTGTTTTTTTTTGAAAGATAATTTTTATACCTTTCTGATGGTATCAAGATGGAAACTCTGTGATAACACTTTAGGGTACTAAACTAATTCGAAATTCCTGAACCACCCTTGTATCAAATTTCATGGTTATACAATCCTCAGATTTATCGCTACAGACTGCATACACAGACTTCTTCCTTTATTATGCAAGATTAAAAAAAAAAAAAATGCCTTTATCACAAGAAAATTGTGTATACCTCAAGAAAACATTCCACAAGAACTCATTTGATGCAGGCTGACCCATTTTAGTTTTGATCTGAAAAAGAAATATTGTTATTTCATAAAGGTAGTCAATTGTTAAATAGAGAAGATGTAAATTATTTTTACAATTGTATGAGCCTGTACTCTTGTATGTTTTAGAAATTTTTAAATTAAATATAGATTGATATTACATTTTAAAATATGCTTTACTAGCTCTCTTTTTAGCAGTCACATTCGGCGACAGATACATAAATTACTGAAATCGAAACAACTGAAATAAAAGTACCTGCTTCTTTTCTTTATATTCAAAACCTATAAAAAAACTTCAGCGAAAGTATCCTTTCCTTCTCAATACAATCACCTGTGATTCCCAAGTACTTTGAATATACCCTCCTAGTACATAGGCCACCACACTGAATTAAATACAGTCAGTGTCTTTTTCAGGACTTTTGGGCTGGGGGGAGGGGGGAAGTAAAATTTTAGGGGTGGGGTGGGGGCAAGTTTTCTATTTGTCCTATATAAATATATCTAAATCCTGTGTCACATACATAGAAACTAGGTTAACAAAATATCTCCGGGGGTGTGAATACTCGTCTCCAGGGGGGACGAAGCTATAGGTGGTACATGTATAGGTGGCAATAGCGTACTAGCGTAACATAAGAATTTTGACTGGGGAGGCTGAGCGCTTGGAGTTTTAAAATAGAAAGGGTTTTTCTGTTATTACAAGTGAGATTTATATTTTAATGCCCTTTTATTCTTTTGCTGAGTAAAATAGTATAATGTAGCATAAAAATGCAAAAAGTGCATGAAATGCACGAGATTTTAAAATGTTACTGATATAAGATAAGTACATATAAGATATACATTTTAAATGTTTTCATATTTCTAAATTGGGTCAACCTTTGCAACCATCATATTAAATATGTATATATAAATTAGAATAAGCAAGTGACAGAAGAGATATATCAGTTTTGTAAATATAAACAGCTACAAGCAAAATTGAAGAATTCATAAGTGCACTGAAAATGGGTGAAAAATAAATTTGGAATGTAACAAGCTTAGTTGAAAATCTCTGTAATCAATTATGTCCTTAAACAATTTTGTATATTAATTATTGACAAATACTATAGTGTGAAAACCTTTGCTCTTTTACAATAAGCTAAAATCTACTAGAAATATTATCAAGCGGTTTTGTAAAGAAGATTCTCATGTAACAGGTGATTGCCAAAGCGAAATCTGATTTATTCCTTTTAAAACTTCCAAATACTCAAGCGGATACTCCACCATATTGATAACAAGATCTACTTCACTTACTATCATCTACTAAGTTTACATAGTAGTCATTATTAGTGTATTGCTTCATCCTGATCTTGTTTAAAGTTAGGAAAATGTCAAGTTATTCATCAAAAATAGCTCAAATTATTTAGCATTACAAAAAGTTAATATTTTTGCAAAAATAATACTTTGCTTGACTCAAAATGGCGGACCCATTCACAACCATCCTGTCTGCCAAGTCATTGAGAAATGTCACTTTTCACATCCAATCGTTATCGTTTGCAGAGGGAAAAGAAATAGCCATGCCTTCTGGAAAGCTAGCTTTTACAAGCCTGTTACACACGGTGATCAGCCACAGAAGAGACAGGATGTTTCAATATCATGCTAATCGTTATTCACTTTACAGGCTTGAATATTTAAGCCTACGATATTTAAAAAGATATGTTTTAATGGGAAACAACATTTTTAAAATGTGTTCCTTTAAGCAAATAAAATGTAATAATTTTCTAAAATATACATATACATTTGCAAAGTTGTTTAAAAAATAAAAAAATCTGATATGAGCAGCACATGACTTTCCTTATATAATGCAATGAATTTAATATTTTTACAGTAAAAAAAAGATTATTCTTATAGTAGATACTTATATTCATTCTTTCCCAAATATCGAATTTTCGTGAATTAGTTATTTTAATTAATTTAGTGTCATTTTTATCCACTTGGCAAGATTTTCGTTAATTTGGCAACATTTAAAAAAGTCGCCAAGTTGGCGATATTTCACCAAACTCTTGTCAAGCGTTATGAACAGAGAAATAAGTTATTCTTATAGCAGATAAATGACTATTGGTATTCAAATACAAAAGTATTACTCAAAGTATCTTTTTTTCATGAATGGAATGAGCTAGATCCACGAGAATAATGTCACCAAATTTATCGCATGATATTACACATGAAAAGTGAACGTGTTTATCAACAGTTAATGTTTTCTTTTAATTTATGGGATTATTCGTTAAATTTATTTGAAAACTGTACAAGATCTCGAGAACGGTTCTTGCCCGCATTCTAAAGTTCATGTCAATCGTTTTCTAAGGGAAAATTACATAAGAAATATCTATTTGCATAACTTTATTAAAAGTTTTGATCGTTTTTTAAAGTTTACTCCAAAATTTATGGGGGTTCTGAACATTCGATTGTGTCGACAGTAGGCTTCCAGTATTCACGGATTGTAATTTTTGGACCAAATCTCACTTGAATCACTTCATTCGTTCATCGAATTTTTGACCCCGTCACAAAACTTTTCTTATACATTATTATACTATGTATATAAGGAAAGTAATAAATAAAAATATTTAAATAATTCCTTAAACTAGATCTGAAATCGGGGAGGCTAAGCTTTTTAGCTTGTATGGACGCTACATCACTGATAGGTGGTACACGTATAGGTGGTGCATAGCAGTGGTGTAGCGTCTATTGAGGTTAAAAAGCTGAGCCTCCCTGGCTTAAAATCTATTTTAAAGAAATATTTAAATATACTTTTATTTATTATAGATAATTTTTTTAAAATTTTTGTGAAGATATATGTATTCTTTAGAAAATTGTTACATTTTACTTGCTTAAAGTGACACGACTCAAAGTATTTTTCCCATTTAAATGCATATTTTAATGTTTTAGAAGCTAAAATCATCCAGCCTTCGTCTTCTATAAGGAGAAACATGGCATTAAAGCTGCCCATTTGTTAAACTTCTCCTTCACTAATTAACTAACATGGGAAGCTAGCTTATAGAAAGGCGTGATTATTGCTTCCTCATTTTCAACCATTTATAAACAATGATTGGATGTGGGACATGACGTTTTATCAATGATGAGTAGGTGAGGGTGGGTAGTGCAAGCCTAATGGGCCCTCCATTTTGGGTCAAACATACTATTAATTACTATTTGTAGAAAAAAATCATTATTTGTAATACTAAAGAATTTGAGTCATTTTTCATGAATAACCTAGGATTTACCTAACTTTAAACAATCTCAAGATGAAGAAATATATTAATAATGACTACCAACTATTAAACTTGAATAGTTTGCAAAGTAGACTTAGCTCTTTATCTAGACATGAATATGGCGAAGCATCTGTTTGCGTATTTGGGAGTTTCTCAGTTAAATAAAAGTGGTTGATAATTTTTTAGCAGATTCTTAGCTTATTGTAATTATAAGATGTTTTTAAGTTTTCATAGTACAGTATTTGTAAATAATTAATAAGCAATATTGTTTAGGGACATTGATTTTCAACCAAGCTTATGTTCCAGATTTCTCACAAATTTTCAGTGCACTTTTCCATAGATGGGTGCATGTAGAACATTTTGCAGAAAGGGGGACGAGTGTAAACTCAACAATAACATGTATAACACCATCTATATTGATGTTCACCTTTGTTATCTTGAATATCGAAGGAGGAGAGTGTCCTCTGAGTGACCATGACATCATGCTTAATAAAACGGCTGTAAAAGTTTAACTAATTTAGAAATAAGCAAACATTTGAAATGTTATACTTTGTATGTATGTGTCTTACATAGGTAATATATTTCAAAATATTGTGCATTTCATTCGCTCTTAGCATTTTTATGCTAAATTATTTTATTTTACTCACCAAGGAATTAAAACTTATTGAAAGTGCGAATTTCAACATAAATTCACTTATCATACAAAACCCTTTTCCAAGTTAAAATGACAATCACTTAGCCTCCCCAGTCAAAAGTATCAGGCTACGCTACTGGTACATAGTGTACATGCCCACCTTGACTGTATCACCTATAGTACAGCCAGGATGAACTTGACTATATCTTTGTATAGGTAGACTCAACTGTGCAATTATCTATGCAATCATTTGGTTATCAATTAACTGTACTATTATTTAATTCAGATAATTCTTCCCCTTAAATTTTTCATTAACTTGTTTCAATTCAAGTTAGAAGCAAGTACACTTTCCCACATACTTAGATTGAAATGGTTTCCAATATATTTCTTATAATCTCCAATGATTTCACCTATAAACCTGTATATGAAATGTAGAATATTATAAAATTAATATTACAGTAGCTTTTCGTCACCTTCCTAACATTACATCTCCAATTTCGGTAAATAAAATAAAATATATAACGAGTTTAAAGCAAGGTAAAATCTATAAAAATTAAATTAAAATACCAAAATATAAACAATAAAATAATAAATATAGTTTTACCAAAATACGATGCGTCAACGTCAACTTACAACATTACATCACCGTGCAGAAACAACAAATATTTAAATGCTGCCACCTGTTCTTTGCAATGTTCATGGATTTAGGACAAGGTGATTCATGTCAATTGTTGAATAATAATCCTAAAAACACTTGAAATAAATATCCCTTTCAGATAGTACTATTTTTTTCATTATTTTTATTATACAAATGATATTATATTCATGTTGTACTTTTTTAGCGAAACACTGACAAAACTGAGTGCGGAATAATAAGAAAGTACTGAGTGCAGAATAATAAGAAATCAGGCATAAATGATGAATAATTATATCGTTTGATGAATAATTATATTGTTTTTTCATCTTCAGTGAACCCAGTGGCTAAGATCAACAAAATATCAACCATGACGACATGAATAAAAATAAAGCAACATTTTCCTTGAGGAACTGGTTATAGTAGTGATAACCAATCAGCATAGGTCTCTGTTCAGGGAAACGAAACTGTTTCTATCCTCTTCCGGTTCCGTCTGCGGTCATATTTTTCGGCAGCGAGGTCATTTGAAAGACTTCAATAAAGCTCGACTTGTAAAGATTTTTCTCCTTGTAATTCAAGAAAATTTTAAAGTATGGTTGATGCCCAAGAAAGCATACTTTCATCTGCAAATTCATATCAGAATCTTCAAAATTACTATGACACCAACAAAAGTAAACTTACTTTGAAAGGTCTTTTTGCCGGCGACTCGGACAGATTTAAAAAATATAGGTGAGAAAATTATGATTTTTGCCTCCAAAGTCTAAAAAAATCTGTTATTTAAAATGAACGTTCGATATGTATTTTTATTCAATTTTCAGCTTGTTACTGCAGACTCCTGACAGCGGAGAAATACTTCTCGATTTTTCTAAAAATCTGATTGATCAAGAAGTTTTTAAGCTTCTTTTGGAATTGGTTTGTAAAAATACATATTTACAGTCTAGTGAATATATTTGGATTGATTTGTTCATTAATTACATATTCAATATACTGTTTGTTCACAGGCTAAAGAAAGAAAAGTCGAGCAAGCCAGAGATGCGATGTTTAACGGTCAAAAGATAAATTTCACTGAAGATCGTGCTGTTTTACACACTGCTTTGAGAAATCGAAGCAACACTCCAATTTTAGTTGATGGAAAAGATGTAAGTGGTGTAAAATTCATGCACTAATTATCTAAATGCTATAGCAAATTGCTATCATATCGCAGAAGGCTAGTCACATTTTATACCATGAGCTTATAGCTTCTTTGCTGTAAACCCGTTGGTAGAGGATATTAAGCAGCACATAAGACAAAACTATCAAATTTACCTGGTTATTCACATTATAACAAGCCTATCAGTGTACTAGTTATTCTTGGGTAATTATTTTAACCAAATTTTCAGATTTCTTTAAATCTGGTTAGAAGTTATCAGGGCATGTGACCCAACACTTTAGGTTATCCTATGTTGACATCATTACATTCTCTTTTTGATATCAGCATAATTATAATTTAATATATTGGTTTGTTCGTCTTACAGCTCTAAAGTTGCCAAAATTTTAGACAGTTACTTTCCTCGCCTGAAATTGTAATAGTGTTCAAACCCAAGGAACTTTTTAAATGTGGAACTTGAGCATGGTTCTACCCAGTATGGATTCAGACTTTTTAAAAATTTATCGAGAGCATTAAAGAGCTAACATAAAAACATAACCGTTTGAGATCAAACAAGCGCTCTATTTTTGATAGTGTTATTCCTTAAGAAGAAGCAAAAAGTAAAGGCATGATTTTCACATCAGAATTTTTTGCATGTATGGTTTATATATATTTATATACGCTCTGCATCATTGTATAGAAATTAACAATTTATAAATTATTTATTTCTATATGTAAGTTATTGCATGTAAAAAGCTGCATGCATAAGGATTTAAGCAATTTTTATGATAATTTTGATTAGAATCTCCGAGATCTGTTAAGAAGTAATAGGAGAAATTTTCGACCCCTTCTCATGACTTCATCCCAAAATTATTTTGATACAGGCGCCTGCTTACTTTTGTTGGCGAGATGCTCTGTCTTTGTATCCTGTAAGTAGACTGTTTGTTACCTCCTGAAACTAATTAATGCCATTACAAATTAGTTTTATACTATGATTTTAATGAAAATCATATTTTTAAACAATGTACATGCACCAGGAAATTATGACATTTTCATTAGTGTCTGCTATTTTTTAAGTAACCATTAAGAGAAATTTCAGTATAGACACTGGCATATTAAAAATTAGACCATGATACATTGTTAACAAATACACACACTTTGGGGAAAAAAAATAACAGTACTTGAAGCATATATATCTTGTTATGATCACTTTTACTGTTATTTTTGACACATTGTCAAATGATAAATTTGTATGGAAGAGAAATTTTTACTCTGTATAAACAAAAGTTTTTCAAAATTTAAATCGTTTAAAAGTAAGCAAACAATTTAAAAAATACTTAAATTCATAAAGTAAACAAAAACTTGCTGGAATTTAAATTAAGAAAAAGTAAATAGGATTTAAAAATGTATTGTCATGAAATAAGGTATTTATTAAAATTTTAATGCAATTATAACTGTACTTCTATCATTTTATCTTTTGTTGTTTACATTATGTTTCATTATTGATTCTTACTTATGGCAGCTATGTAGTTTTGGATCAGGAGAAAAAGAAACATGCGTAAATAGATAGTGGCAGTTTTTAAAGAAACCTAACTAACAGAAACCAGTGCATGCTTATTACCTAGATATTTGTCAGTATGGAATATCTGATGTCATCAATGACATCATGAAAACTTGCTATGTGCCATAATTTTTCAAACCTGTATAAAGTTTGATGAAATGCAGTCCAACCATATTGTAGATTTCAAATTTCTTGAAAAAGTATTGACTTAGACTATATTGGTCAATCTCATACTCACAGAACCAACCTATAAGAAACATGCCTTTCTTATTTCTAACATTAGTATAATGTATTTATTATATTTCAGGTAATGCCAGATGTCAATGGAGTCTTAGCACATATGAAGGAATTTTCTGAAAGCGTTCGTTCAGGAGAATGGAAAGGTTACAGTGGTAAACCAATTACAGATGTGGTGAACATTGGTATTGGTGGTTCTGATTTAGTAAGAACATACTAATTACATACTTATACTTTCTTACTGTATACAGTAATACCCTATTTAGTAGCATATTTTTCAATATAATGTAATTTTCACATTGTACTTCTGACCTCAGTAGCAGCCTGATACAGTACACACTATGTATTTATATGATAGGGGAGGAACAGAAAATCATTTTTATAATTTTAAGGATTATAAATTATTGTATTGTCTATTTATATATATGTAATTAGAACAAGTTGCCCAGGTCGTAAATAAATGCCCGTTATTAGTCAATTCACCAAGCACACACTCAAAACATGCTCTCTGCCATTTTCAAAAACACACTCTTTGCAAATCAGAAAAAAAGATTCAAAACCTCTGTTCTGAAGTTTCTTTCTGAATGCTGAACCCATTCATTATACACAATTTGCTAACCCTGCTTTAAAATGAATCTGATCCACAGAAGGAGAACATTATATCTTCTGTTAAAGGGCAAGACAGTCCATTATAATGATTGAATGCAATCACTTAAAAAGTTACAAAAATTAAAATTACTTGTGAAATTGAGAATTTTTTTGTTTTGTTTGAATACTGAGTTATGTGGGTGAGTTTTAGCAAAATTATAGAATTGTGATAAACTTTGTTTTTCGGATGTGATGATATATATATATCAGATCACATAAAAATGCAAATTTTGATGTATTTAAAAATAATAAATATGAAAGAATTGCTCCATGGATTCAGTTCAATGATTATTGGAAAGAATGTTCTTCAATTTTTTCAATGGTGTCAAGATAGAAACTCTGTGATAATATTTTAGGTCACTAAGGAATTTATTTGTTGTTGTTGCGACCCAAACCGTCCAACCTACCAGAAAGTAGTCACCAGGTGTAAGGTAACTGTTTGGACAGCCGGGAAGAGCCACCCAATTTAGACCGGAACCTAGTGGGGGAGACATCTACAGGGACCTTACCCTCCTCCCCCTACCACCAACCTCTTGAAAGGATTTACGGACCCACATATTTAACGTGATCGTACTCCGCATGAACACGGTGGCAGTATTGGCAGTGGAGGGAATCGAACCCGGGCCTACTGAGTGCAATTCCCGCGCTAATCACTGGGCTACTGCACCCAGGAATTTATTTGTGTATCAGGTTAAAATATAAAATAACTCAAATTAATTTAAAATTTAAAACAATACCAAGGTGTACCTCCCCCGGGTCCTTAATACCTGTGTACCAAATTTCATGGCCATACAATGCTCAGATATTCTGCTACAGACTGCACACAGTGACATCTTTTTCTATTATGTAGGATTAGACTTGGCATTTAGTATTTTAAATCCTCATTATTATTTTCCACGGTTTTAATATCACTTGTTGAATAAAGGAAGCTTTTAAACAATAAGCATAAGATTGTTTAAGCTTTTATAACTCAATTCCTGTCTATTAATAGCTGTAGATTATAATTGCTTTCAATGCTCTAGCTTTTTTACTGTTTTAACAAACAACATTGACAGGTATGGAGTTGTTAGTCTTAGCATTGAGATTCAACAAATCTGGTGCATTTTGAATATAACCTTTGACTATTGTACAATTTATGAAAAACATACTATGCATTATGCATGCATACAACCCAGAGTATTTTATTTCGATATTTTATAGCAATGAAACTTATATTTACTACATTTAAGTATGTTTATTTGGTTGAAATTGGTCTTTTTATTCATGCATAATTTAGTGGTTTAAAAGTTAAGCCAGTAAATAAGTATAAGTATTCAATTTCCATGTACTTTCTTAATAATTCTCTGCCTATGATGTGCAGTTCTTATTAGGTGAAATCATACTATGATATATGTATTAGTATCAATATAGTTATAGCTGTTATTAAAGCTACATTCTACTATTTAACTTCTTTTATTGTTAAGGCTACAGGCACAGTTCAGGCACAAAGCTGTCTGTCATACATTGTAGATGAGTTAAATTTGTCATGTATAGTATGAGATATGACTCAAGTATTTTATTTTGACATTTTATAACAATAAACATATTTATTTATGAATTAATTTTCCCTCTATTTAAATAAGTTTCACTGTTACATTGGACATTTTTTTATTCACATATGTTTTAGTGGCTTAGAAAATGAACCTACTAACAATTATTATTTGATTTATTAGACTCCTTCTATTTGCATATGCTTTAGTGGTATATATATAAAAAAAACTAATGATCTTAAGTATTCAATTTAGTTCTTAGTCAGTTCAGTGAAAATTGAATGTATGTAATGTTTCCTAAAGGAGTTATACAGCAATTGCATTTTGTGTGGAAGGCTCATATGGAACTTCAGTTTTGTTAAGAGGGCATCTATGAGGTCATTTATTAATTATTTTTTGTTGTAGTAATTAATTGGAGTGGAACTCCCATGGCAGTGACTTATTACGAAATGGACACTACTCTATAATGCTTCAACTCATTTTAATACTCGTTTTGCACATAATTTGATCTTGTTGAGATACATTTTGTGACAAAGCCCAAATTTGGAATATGAACACACACAAAAAAAAAAATGTTGTAGTTGATTAAACGTGATTCAATGTTAATCCTGAAAATTTTTCATTTCTATGCAAATGCATATGTGTGGCATCGAAATCTGCGATGCGTATTTCTGTTTTAAAAATGCTCTTTTTCTTGTCATGTAAATGTAGAAGCTCTCAGACGATTTTCTGTCGGAATTAGAGCAAACCGTGGAGTGTGTGTGCGACCTTGAATAGGCTCGCCTGCCAGTCAGCGGAGAAAGAAAAAAAGCCGTTGAGTGTAATTTTATTTTGTTGATTATTTTCCAATGTGCTGTTATGTACGTGTGATATGGATATGTGGTTGTGACGTCAGCACAGTAGATGTAAGGGGACGCGCTTGGAGAAAGAACAGAGCTTACCATGGACGAGAGGGCTGTCGGTCGCATATAGATTTTGTTATAGTTTAATAATGAAACTATTTTAAATTTATAAAATTAACTTGTGTAAAATTGCTCTCAGTATGATATCCGACCGACAGAGCCCCTCCGAACCGAAATCTGGGTTCGTATACTATTTTCCTTTAATTGGGAGATTGTAAAATTGAATTGCTGGTTGTAAGTCTATGGAATTTTTAAATGTAAAAAGCCAGCTTAAAAGTAATAGATCTGTATCAATCTCCCCTGGTATATTATATTGTTGAAAAGGTTATTTAATTATGGTAATATCTATACTAAAAGATTTTCAAGCTAGATATATTGTTCTGAAACAAATGTTAGAAACCTAACTCATGAATGAAGGAGTTATAATTGCCATTTTTGGAAAATTGAATTTAAATTACGAATAATGTCTTATCTGTGCTTCATAAAGAAAATTAAAGAATGTTCCTTTACTATAATGAAATATATAGAGTCTTCTTTTCACGTGCTATTTTACTTGTCATTTATTACTTCCAGCCATTGAGTTGTAGTTTCGCTTCTCACCAGGGAGACGGATCTGAACTCTGGAGTTTAGTACTTACCACTATTACGTTATTGTGTTATACATGTTTATATCAACTAACTTTATACATTTGAATGTGAAAGCAGAAAAGTCTTTTAACACTTAGAAAACGCTTTTACATATGCAACCTATGAAAGGCAACAAGTTTAACATTGTTGCTTACAAGTCCAAGCTGAATCCTTGGGGCAGTTTCTTCATGCTTATTTATTTTTTTAAATGCATAGAAATTTGCATTTTTTGAAAGTTATGTGTTACTTATTTTGCCACATTAAAAAAAAAAAAAAAAAATTAGCATAATTCTGTAGTTTGGCAAAAAGTTGTGAGTATATCTTCACATTCTAACAAAAAAAATTAATTACTACGTTACTTTATTTTTGATTAGTTTTGATCTTTTTTAAATTCTGTAAATGTATGTGGTTCTGTAAATGCACTATTTAAGCAGCGGGCACTTATTTAGGACTCAGGCAACACCAGCTAATTTGTTCTAGTTTTATATAATCTCTCTGACATTTGAATTTTATATAACCTAAAATGTAAATTACATTAATCCTGCTACTTAAAATTTGAATTTATATAACCTATTTGAAATTTAAATTTTGTGTAACTTAAAAATTAAAATTTAACTATTTATTTCAATTGTATAAAACCTATTTGAATTTTATATGATTTAAAATATAACTATTTGAATTTTATATAACCTGAAATTTGAAATTTAACTATTTCAATTTTATATAACCTGATATTTAAATTTTGTAAAACCTATTTGAAATTTGAATTTTATGTAACCTAAAATTTGAAATTTAACTAGTATTTAAATTTTATATTACCTGATATTTAAATTTTGTAAACCCTATTTTAAATTTGAATTTTATATCACATAAAACATAACTATTTTAAATTTTATGCAACTGAAACTGAAAATTTTATATAACCTCTTTAATAGGAAATAATCCACAATTTCCCTGTTTTTTTCTTTTTAAGATACAAAATTGACAAATTATGCTTAATTCGATACAATTTTTTTTAGGAACCAAGTGTATTTTAATTTCTTTTTAACATTTAACTTCTTAACTGTAAACATTTAGTGCAATATGTCCATTGTTTTATATATAATTGTTATAACTATATTAATACAATAATCTAATTTTACAACTTTCTAGTAGAAAAGGATGTTTCAGGATTATAGTACAGTATTTAAAAACATGGAATAAATGGGAAAATTTTAATTAAGATAGTGTTTGCTCCGCAAATGTGACACAGCTAAAATCCAATCATAGAGATAAAATTGTTTTGATACTCAAGTGATTTGAATTTTTATGTATAAGTCATGTTGTCTTACTTTGTTATTTACAAAGAAAAACAGATATTTAGAAAATTCCTAAATTTAAGGCTTTCTCTTTTCATTCAGCTAAAAATCTAATGATATATTTTTATTTTACAGTTTTTTTTAAATTTGAATTATTTTCATAATAAATTTTTTGAATAAAAAAGGAGAAAAACCAGTATATTTTAGTAGTATTTGAACTGATCACCAAATCTATGGAGTCAGACAACAGATTTGATTCTCTAATAATATGGTATTGAGTGTCTGCATATTAGATTTTTATAGGTTTTTTACTTAATATGATAAGTAAATATATGTCATTGTTGTTGCAAGACCTTTTGGTACCTGAGATTAGATCTGAAAAATAGCAATCCACATCGAATTGGCTTCTCTTCTCATAATTAGTATTCTACAGAAGATGGAATTATTTGGCACCCGGCTAAAATGTTCCACTCATGTTGCAGTACTATTTACAGTGTTTTTTAGAGAATTCTTTCTCTTCTGCCCATTTTTGGTAATATGGCTATATCAAATTTACTCTGTTTTGAACAGGCAAGATTTTTTTTTATTTATAGTAGTGTAGGTGTAGTTGAAAATGTGCCATATGATCTGCATTTTAGCTATTAGTATGAGGGATGAGTCAACCCCTTCTCTTGCTGAGAGAATTACATTAATTCGCCATAGGTTCTCTATTGGAAAATGAAATTCAGCACTGTAAAACCTCCACACACTCCTCACATTTGGTCAAAACTACTCTTTTTTAAGATCCTGGCTACACGCATGTTTTAAATTCATTTTTCTTGACTTAACTTTAATGAAGAAAATATTCTGTGGGAATGTTCTGTAGTAAGCAGATTTTCACAGTTAATCCAGATTGTACTTTTGGCAGATTTCAGTGCACCTGTATGTAGCATTTTATATGTAAACATGATTTCTTTCAAATATTTTTTATTATTTTCTAGGGTCCTCTAATGGTAACTGAAGCTTTGAAAGCGTATCACAAGAAAGGTCCTGATGCTCATTTTGTATCAAACATTGATGGAACTCACCTTGCTGAAACTCTAAAGAAACTAAATCCGGAAACCACTCTTTTTATAATTGCATCAAAGGTATTGTTTCTGAATTTCTGTGTTTTAACTTTTGTATATTAAGATGTATCTTCCAAATATTTTTTTAGATTTACATTTTGTTGAAAATATAGATCATAAGAAAGACCTTCTATAAACATTTTGAATACATTTGAGCGATGTTAATATGTATGTGTGCATTAGGTTTTGACATAATATCTGAGAAAGGTATGCATATATCATGATCAAATTTTATTTATAAATATATTGTAAAAACTTAAAATATTCCTTGTTCTAACCTAAGTATGTTTCAAAGTATATACTGTGGCTAATTATCCATCTAAAAAATTTCTTCAATGACAATCCTAAAATGTCGCCAAAATTGTAAAACATTCATATTTTATTTGGGATATTTGGATTGTTGGTGATAAAAAATAAACCTTACAGTTAAACAGCAATCTAGAAGTGATTTACAAAAGTGTCCATTTCCATCTATGTTTTATTATCAAATTACTTGAAAAGTAGAACTTTTATATTTTTATTAAACCCTTTCGCGACGAGTGGCACGCCCACGCGCCAGCTGTGAAGTTGCATTCAAGGACGAACGGCACTCCCGCGGGCCGGAGGAAATTTTACCCTAAAGGACGACTGGCACGTATGGGTGTTTCTATGTGGAACGTTTTAGTTTGAATGTATTTGTCTCCTAGATGGCGCTAAATGCCCGTGAAAGCAACTTAAATGTATTTTGTAGATGTTTGACCTTGGCACAAGGAGAATCCAATGAATTATTTCTCCATTTGGAGCGGTGAAACACATGGTTCTGTAAAGTAAACATAGCACTTCTCGTAGCATCAATAATTTTATAATTGAGTTCCGGGTCTCGTTCTGATTTTGTCTTTTATTGATTTGGTTGTTGAATTAGAGGAATATAAGAGAGGTTTTTTTTTTGAGTGGGTGGGGGAGGGGGGGGGGGGGTAAAGGAATGTGCGGCAATGAAATGATTAGGTTATTTATGTTCTCATGGAAAGGAAGGCTGGGATTTCGTTAATATATCTCATCGAAAAGGTCCAGATATGGAATAAAAATATATAAATCGTCAGAATCGGAATGAGGCCATAAATGGAATTTCCTTGTGTATACTGGAAAGGACACGGGATTATCAAGCTCTGATGGTGGGTATGGAGAACGCGTTGTGAAAACACTTCTAAGTGAACTTTCAGGAAAAGGATATACTTTGTATTTGGATAAATTTTTTACCTCTCCTGTACTTGCAAAGTATTTGTTGTCTAAGAATAAGCATATATGTGGTACAGTTTTAAAAAATCGGAAGGACATGCCAAAGAATTATCCATCTGTACCTAAAACATATATACACTAAAATTTTTAATATTTTGATAAAAGAAAATTTGAATAAAAAATATACATCAAATAGAAAATAAGTATTTCCTTTTTTCCTGAAAAAAGTAGAATGCTGTGTTGAATGGGTGATTTTTAGTGAATTCTTTTCGAGAGTAAGGCTTAGCGCAAAAAAGTAGCCGTCTTTTACGCACATTTCGGAAACAAAGCGCTTTGTCCTTTGGGCCACGGTAGTTTCGGAATGCCGCCGTCCCGAAAGGGTTAATAATTAATATTGTATAAAATACTTTGATTGTTATTTTTAAGTGCAATTTCACGTATAAACTGTCACACATTCACTTGCTATGTAATATTCTTTTCCATTCATCTTCACCTTCAAAGAATATGAAGTTTGAGAAACAGAATTGTTATATTTTTACATTGTATGTAAAAATGATTAATAATTTCTCAAAAAATGTTTTTTTTTACTTATAAAGCATAATTGTGCAGTTCAGTCTGTATTTTTGACATCAAAGATGGTTTAAAAATTTTTCATTTCTATCCATATTTTGTTTCAAACTAATTCTATTTAAAGAAGCAGAACCTTCATTTTTTTATAGTATGTTTTATTATTAATATATATTTTGGTAAAATATTGATTACTTTTTAAGTGCGATTTCACATATACAGTTTACTTTTCCGTGGAGCTTTAGCTAGCATCTTATCCTTCCATCCTAACTGTAAAAGATCTGAAGTTGGAAAAAGAGTTATTATATTTTAACATTGTATGTAAAAATGATTTTTTATTTTTTTTAAAAGACATTTTTATTTAAGACCCTTAATTGTACAATTTAGTTAACATTCGTGGCTGCAAAGGTAGTCCAAAAGTATCTTAATTCCATCCATATTTTGTTTCAAAGTAATTCCATTCAAAGAAGCAGAATCTTAATTTCTTTATATTTTATTATTAACTAGAAAATGTACCTGGTATTTCCCAGGATTTAAAGCAGGCATATTAATTGTATTCATTCATTCAATTTTTCAAAATGCATAGTCACCTACTGTATAGATGCACATGTGACTATGCCTTCCTTTCACTATGCAGGTATAATACACCCTAAATAACTACTGAAACATGCTTTTGCCTGCTAAAATGGCTGCATAAGATAGTATTTCAATTTCACACAATAATCAGACAAATTAAAAATATTTTTGCAATTTTGAATATTGTAATAAGCTGTTTTCAAAACACCTCATATCAATGAAACAAAATAAAAAATAGAACAAAGTATTCTACATTTCAAACACAATTTCAGAAATGTATTTATTCCCTTTAACTCAAGGGATTAAGATGTAAACCATCAGAACTCTCAGCAAATTCTCGAATAGCAAAGAACAGTTTATAATCCTGTTTAGAACAAAAAGTAAAAATCGTGTTGTAATTTAAAACTTCTGAGAATGTAATGATAAAATCTGTATCAACAAACACTCTGGATATTCTGGTGCAACACCCACCCTCTAAGGTTATGCATGCACTGAGGTTTGAGAGAATTACAGTTATTTTAATTTGAAGATTGCAACTTCTTACTAATGTGATATTTAATTTCCTTGTATTTTTCAAACTTAATTTTTTTAAAATTGTATTTCTAGACCTTCACCACTCAAGAAACCATAACAAATGCGGAATCTGCAAAACAATGGTTTCTGGAATCTGTAAATGATGTAAGTGTATATACATTATTTTATATGACTATATTTATCTATTTATTTTTGCTTGATATTTAAACTTTATAATTCAAATGTAATCTTGGTAAAAATGGTTGCCGCTAAGTAAAAAAGTCACTATCTGCTTTTTTATTTGTATGTTTTGCATTTTATTTATTCAATATACGTTTGTTATTACATGGAATTTCTTTACACTTAACTATGACTTACTTCCATGTCATTATTGGAAGTTATTCTTTGAAATTTAATTTGTTTTATTAGGATTTATAGAATAAATTCTTACCTTGCATGACCACAAATGAATTTGATGGATTTTGTAATTATTCTTCCACTTTTAATTAACCAAGTATCACTAACCCAATAACTGTATAGCCACTAATGCTTTTTATTTTTTTCATTTAAATAGTCAATGTATGTTTCAAAGACACAACAAAACTATGCATGTATATAAGTAAAGCGCATAACTTTGTGCACAATCAATGTAAAATGTGGTGCAAATCAAGGTAAATAAGCATACATGTATTTTGGAAATCAACTGGATTTCCCTCTTCAGTACATTACCCTCTCATAATAATTCTTGTCATCCCCCTCATCAAAATATTGCCACATTCAATACTTATGTCCACTCTATTAAATTATGCTCTACTTCTGACTTATTAAAAGTCTGAGCTGAAAGTTTTTAAAAACTGTCTCCTTAGATCGTGGATTCTTGCTGAAAATTGTTGATCATGCTTTTTCCAAAATTTTTAAGCCATCTCGGAGCATTGAAAATCCATTTCAAACTTTTAACAATATTGTATGCCTTCCTTTCTATCCTAAAATTAGTCATAAAATTAGCTAGAATTCTCAATAAGTTTGGCCTCAAAGTAAAATTCTCCCTTATCAATAAAATTAAATTTTCTTCATTTGAGAATCATATTGAAAAGTTTAATTATTGAGGTATTTGTAAAATTCCTTGTCACTGTGGACTATTGTACATAGGCCAAACTAAATGTGTCTTAAAGTAATTCTTAAACATCAACATTGTATAAAAAACAAGAAATAATAAATCTTCTATCACTAATCATTGTTGGATGACTAGTCACTGGTTTGATTTTTCTTTTGCCTCCATTATTTAAAAGTGCTCTGCAATTTTTGAGTTGGATTTCTTTAAATCTTTTCATATTAAAAACTCCATTGATCTAGTTAATGATTGTCAGTGACCCATTATTTCTCTAACCACATCTAATGTTTTATTTTTTATTCCATTTTTTTTTTCAGTTCATATCCCTGCCTTTTATTTTCTCTTATTTGTATCTCATGTTCATATGTCCGTGTCATTTCTATTTTCATCTTCCATTCATGCCACTAGTGGAACCACTATATTGAGATGTTGTTTCACCATTTCAATTGGACCGACATAGCCTTGCTGTTTTTTGGATGTTTAAGTCCAGACTTTTTGCATTGAATAGGGAAATCTAGTTGATTTCTGAAATGTGCATATGCTTATTTGCCTTGGTTTGTGCTGCATTTTACATTGTAAACCTGCTCATTATGCTTCTGTATATTCTTTAAACAAAGTTAATCAAGTTTAAGCCAAAAAATGGAACCATTTAGCTGCCTTAAATATAAAGTTTTCCTTTCTCTAATTTGCCTGTCCAAGAATTTTTTTAGTGCTCTTTACCTAAGGTAGTACAGTATCATCAGAATGTGGAAAAAATATTTGAAAAAAAAAAAAAAAAAAAAATGGTTGTTATGTTTAATAAGTACAAGTGTAAAATTCCTAACATTTGTTCTTTAAAAAAAATAAAAATAAAAACAAAAAACAATGTTTTATTAATTTTATGATAAAACTTATTCTGAACTAAAAAATATTTTTAATCAATGATTTTGCTACCATAAAAATAACTGATAAGAATGTTTTTAGCCCTTAGAGATAATGTTCCAAATAGAAATACAAAATTTGATAAATCAATACAGAATCAAATAATTTTTTTATAAATTGTCAAACTCAATTTCATTTTTTTTTCATAATTAATTTTTTTTTTTTAATCTTGAGCACAATATATTTCAAACTAAACTTATTTGATCTTGCTTGGCACATTTTTTTTATTCAGAAAAATATCCCTTTTCAACTTTGCAAATATTGAAAATCAGCACCACAGAACATTTTGTCTCTGTTAATCACTCACATCCCAAAATAAAATATCTTGTATTTGTAGTATGATGTCATTTAGATGCAACTTATATTATAAATGCTTTTGACAAGTTATAACATCAATAAATTCCATTAAAAGATGACATCAATAATATGACAATTTTGCCCCTCTAAGACCCAAAACTCAGTGCCTAATAAAAAATGCCCTGTAAATTTATTTTCTATTTCACCAGTTATATTTATATGATATTTTATTCTATAATGACATGTTCTGTTTTATCTTTTTTATCTCTAGACATCGGCTGTTGCAAAGCATTTTGTTGCCCTCTCCACCAATGCTGTAAGTTGATTTTTAGTATCTTAGTGCTGATTTTGAAAGATGGGATGTTGAACTAAGTTATATATTTTGTATTTTGATGAATCATTGTATATACAGTGAAACTTCTATAACTTGAATTGCTAAGGAGATAGTAAAACACTATATGTGTGCGTGTCTTCATGTGTCAATCAAGTCACTGAATATCCCAGGATAATTCAATCTGATTCAACATGTCCCTCTAGTTCCCATCAATATAACAATTTTATACATAACAAGCTACATCAATATCATTAAACTTTTAATCTGTTCTAAAGTATAAATTATCTTAAAATTTACTTTATAATATATTCACATGTATAACGTAAAGTTTTACAACTTACTTAAAACAGAACTGTTTGCAAATTTTAATAAAAGTAGATGTACAGTACCTTTAACATTTGCTGAAAAAAAAAAAATTAGATTGGCCTGCTGTTTCAACTTTTGATTTTCTTTCACCATGAAATTATCCAAGTGTGCAACAGCTTAAAAGATGCTATGATTAATAGATTTTCACAATTTTGCAAAATACCTTATTCATGAACTGTTGGAATTTTTGAGGCATTCATTTTCAAATGGATTCAACAATTTTTGTTTCACTAGGATATAATGAAACTACAAAGTCATTACGAATGCTAGTGTAATTCCCAAAAACTACTGTTAAAATCAGTGAATCACCCTTGCAAGGAATTCCAGCCAAATGTAAGCAATGTTGCCACCAGCTTGTTTCTAAGAAAATTTAAGTTGTGGGAACGAAAACTGTACTATTGAACTTTTCATACACCTTTGAGTTATAGTGAAATTTTACTTAAAAGAAATTCAACATATGTAGTTAAATATGTATACAAAAATTAGAAATGTTGAACAAATGCAGTTATAGAAAGTTTTGACTCATAGAAGATAAAGTTATAGAAGCACTGTAACTGAATATTTTAAAATATTTAAAAATTTGTATAATGACATGGGCAGGACCTATTTATATAGTTGTTATTATTGACACAGTATATAATTTGTGATGTAGGAAGTGTTAGAAAACTGTGAAAAGTGCAGCTTCCAATTAAGACCACAAGAGAACATTGTTTTGGAGGGTCATGGGCCACAAGAGACAGGACTGAACTAATAATGAATCATTATATATTTACACACATACTTACATCTTTATATATATATATATATATACAAGGTGTTCCAAAAACATTGACTTCGTCTTTTATTCCTTAAATATTGATCTTAGACATATATAATAAATTACAACGGTGCGTAAAAAAAAGTACAGAATTTTATGAAATCGATTAAAATTTTTAAGGGAATTAAATGTGAAAAATACAGATTTTTATACAGCTTCCTTACAAAAACATTTTTAATGAGTAAAATGTGCCCCATACACTATAAGGTGATGTACAAAATTTCAGCATTTTATCATAAAAAGTCTCCTAGAGGTATGTTTAAACAAAGTTGGTGAGGGATTAATCATAAAATAAAATGTAAATGTTTACAGCAAGAGTGCAAATGACGCAACGCAGAAATGCATCATAAGCAAATAATATCTGCCTCTTATCATTAATGGATCTTTGGCATGGATGGAAAACATTTTGAACAAGCTTTGTAATCTTTGTGTAACGTTATTATTTCTACACAGTGTAGATACTTTTGTACCAATCAATAGCAAAATTATTATTTATTTATGTAATCATTGTTTTTTTTTTTTTGTAATTTGTGTATGACTCCCTGAAATGCAGTCTGCCGACATTATTTTTCCCCTCTGAGAACCCATGTTGATGCATCAAAAAGTGGTTTAAGTCAGCATTTTTGTCTTTTCACATCTTTGGGACTTTTTATGATAAAATGCTGAAATTTTGTACATCACCTTATTAGTGTATGGGGCACATTTTACTCATTGAAAATGTTTTTGTATGGGAACTGTATAAAAATTTAAATTTTGTATTTCTTAAAATTTATTTCCCTTGAAAATTTTAATTGATTGCATAGAATTCTGTACCTTTTTTTTACACAACTTTGTTTTTGGGTCACCCTGTATATATATATATATATATATATATATATATATATATATATATAATAGTTTGAATGTCCAATGAAAGAAAAGTGACAAGCTGCAACTTGATAATCCTAACTTTCTGAAACACCCACAAAATAAAAGTATAGAACAAAAAATCTTCAATCAATTGGAAAAAAACACAAATTAATAATCTAAATAATCTAAATGGCTTCCAAGTTTCATGAATTTGAAGCATGCTTCAAAAATTTGCTACAAAAGAGATACATTTATATTATACACTACTTGAAAAATTGTTGAATGAATATGTTTTTCTTACAGTCTGCTAAAATTGAAAAATTCTTCCTCTAGGTCAAAGTTAAAGAATTTGGAATTGATGAGAAAAATATGTTTGGATTTTGGGATGTAAGTCTTATTTTAATTGTCACAAAATCTGATGATTTTATGGAACTTTTAATTTATATTTCTATTTACAGTGGGTTGGTGGACGTTATTCTCTTTGGTCTGCAATTGGGCTCTCTATAGCTCTGTATTTAGGTAAAATTAAAAACCTTCTATATTTCTTTTTGAAAGTGTATTAATATTAATCAGTATTTTGATTATTACTTTCCTTATATACATAATGTATAAGGAAAGTATTGTGACGGGGTCGAAAATTGGAATTCGAGTTTTCGACGGGAGAGCATGTTTCAAGCATCTCTGATCACGAATCGAACATTTTTGAAGTGATGTCTGTGTGTGTGTGTGTGTCAGTGAGTCTGTGGAGACGATAACTGACGAACGAATAGACCGATTCGAACAAAATTTGGTACAAAAAATACAATCCATAAACACTGGAAGCCTATTGTTTTTATGCGCAATCGAATGTTCAGAATCCCCCTAAATATTTGAGTGAAATTTTGAAAAAATTGTCAAAAAATAAAACCTGTAATAAAGTTACGCAAATAGACATTTTTTATGTAATTTTTCAGTAGAAAACGATTGACATAAATTTTAGAATGCCAACATGAACCGTTCTCTAGATATTGCACATTTTTCAAAAAAATTATCAAAATGTCATGTAAAATAAAAAAAAAAAATTTCCTATTGAGAAACATGTTCACTTTTCATATGTAATACCATGCGATAAATTTGGTGACATCATTCTCGTGGATATAGCTCATTCCATTCATGAAAAAAGATACTTTGAGTAATACTTTTGTATTTGAACACCAATAGTCATTTATCTGCTATAAGAATAACTTATTTCTCCATCCATAACGCTTGGCGAGATTTTGGCAACAAATTTAGTGGAATGTCGCCAACTTGGCGACTTTTTAAATGTTCCTAAATAAATAAAAACTCGCCAAATGGATAAAAATGACACTAAATCAATGAAAATGATGACTCGTTGACGAAAATTCAATATCTTGGAAAGAATATAAATATCTACTATAAAAATAATCTATTTTTTTTTTACTGTAAAAGTAGTAAATTCATTGCATTATATAAGGAAAGTCATGTGCTGCCCACATCAGATTTTTTTAATTCAGTTTAATGGTAAATGCAATGCATGATAACAAATGAAAAAATCTGATGTGTGCAGTATATCACTTTCCCTACATAATGCAATGACTTTCTTCTTTCACAGCTAACTAATGATGTACAAGATTCATGGCACAGTGTTTTTAACATTGAATTGTACATTGACATTTGGTGCTTTTCTGGATGACAGTGTATAAAATTATTTCGAAGTCCTTATATTTTGTTCAAATCTAAATAATTCAAAATATTGCTAACATCCACTAAGCACTACAGTTAACAATTAAACACTATATTAAACAATTTTAATTAGAAAATATTGAATTTTCATCAATTTTGGTATCTTTTTTATCAATGTGGTGACATTTTCATCAGTTTGGCAACATTTTAAAAAAAGTCACCAAGGTGGTGATATTTCATCAGATTTATTGTCAAGGTCAACCTAATCAAGGATATTTGCTACTTACTTTAAATATATGTAACTTTTTCGATAAATTTATCTGAAAATGGTCTATACCTCAAGGATGATTCATGCTAGTATTCTAAAGTTGATACTTCAAAAATGGTTCATGGTAGTATTATAAATTTAGTATTCTAAAATGTGTTTTCTAATAATAAATTGCAAAAACATGGATATTTTTTGAACATTATTAAAGGTCCTGATTTTTTAATGACTTTTAAAAACATTCATTCAAAAACTTGGGTGAGAGGAGGGAGGGAGGGGTCTTTCAAATATTTGATTGCTTTTAAAATTAATGGAATTCTAGTATTCAATGATTATAACATTTGTACCACTTTTTTTTTAATTGCTCTATGTATTTGTGAGATATTACTTCTACAGACTCCTCACGGACACACATACATACACTAACATACATACATATACACAGAGACATAATTTCATAAACATTCTATTCGAGTTCAAGAATGCTTTAAACGTGTTCTATTGTCGAAAACTCTCATTCATATTTTTTACCCCCGTCACAGTACTTTTCTTATATGTTGTTGTAGGGGGGCACATGTAGCATTAATCTTTGTAGATGCAACTATTACATGGCTGCATAGCAAATGTGAGCAGAATTCTTTTTGAAGACATTTCAGTGCTTAAGGATTTTTTTGTGCAAGTTACTTAAATCGGCTGCTTATCAAAAGCTGCTCCAATTTGATTCGAATAAACAGCTACTGATTGTTTAGTTTTTTTTAAATCTGATTTCAAAGTGCTTTTTTTATTCTAACCGTTTTCTCTGATTTTATACTATTTATATCTATTTAAATATTTAGATTATTATTATTATTTTTTTTAGGAATGGAAAATTTTGAAAAATTACTTGCTGGAGCCCATTACATGGACCAACATTTTTGTTCAACTCCTTTGGAAAAAAATGTAAGTAAAACATTCAGAAATAATGTTGTAAAATTAATATGATACATGCTATAAATGATCATAAATTTATATAGTTCTTTCAACCTTTCAATTTGTATGTTTAAAAATAAAATGTTTCATAATCATTATATATTCTGCCTCCTTATGAAAAGTATCATAAAATTCATGCAAGGGGGCTTCAAGTGCAGAAATTAACATCTTTCGATTGATTTTACACTCATTTGTGTGCATGAGCACTAAACAGTTGTTAACTGTACTTTCAGTAAGCAAATTTACTAAGTTCCGAAATTTTGAAAGTATGATATACAAAGTTCAGCCGTACCATGTAGCTGGCGTCAAAAGTCAACTGTGTGGTACATCTGACTTTGTCAGTCACTATTGAGAACTATAAAACTGTGGCACCTAGTTTTCTTGCTAACAGTGCTATTAATACTATACTACTGCTAAGCTGTAATGTAAGTAAAGCATAAAATGCAGGGTGAATCATTTAAATTTTTAATATTAAATTAGAAGATTTTTTTAAATGTTAAAACAATTTTAAAGTGCTATTTTATTAAGTGTTAATTTGCTTTTGTTAATTTTTAATTGAATTTTGCTATCTAAATTTTTAAAATGTTTTCTTCATTTTTATATTCATATAGTGTATTTTTGAGTCATTAAGTAATTTATAAAGTAACTTTAGAAAATAGTAACTGTAACATCTAGTTACTTCATTATGTTCAGAGGTAAATGGAATATTTCAGTTACTTATTAACTTAATCATTGCATTTTTAAAGTAACTTTACCCAGCCATGGTAAATATGATATATTTGTCATATGCACAATTATGTATTGAATGAAATCACCATGCAATAAAATTGGCCACCATTTTTGCTACCATTGTTTGACAAGCATTGTGTTCAGGCTAATAGTTATGTGAAGAGCAAACTGTGTGAAATTTTCTGCATTTGTAGCAAATTTTCTTTTTATGTAATTATTGTTCATAATTTTCTCTACGAACTTAAATAAGTGACAATTTTTAAACTAATTTAAATATTTAATTTCAATTGTAATCGCATGTAATTTGTTGTAGGCTCCTGTGATTCTAGCATTGTTGGGTGTTTGGTATCATAACTTTTATGGTGCTGAAAGTCATGCTCTGCTTCCATATGACCAAGTATGTTGATTTATCTTGTTTGTATATTTCTGTCCTTTACTTCTGTCTTGTAATGTTTTCCTATTTTCCTATAATGTACAATATATTTTATTAATAAATAAATGCAATATGATCGATTCAAATATTCTACTAAATTTTGACAGTTTTACATATTTCATATATTCTTTATAAATAAACCGTATTTTAATGTTTATATATAAAACTTGGTATGATATCTTTTGAATCAACCAATTCTAATGTAATTTGGTACAATTATTTTAAATGTGAAACACAAGATGTCTATAGATTTTTACCGTGAGCCATTAGACAGCTCCCACTATAAATTTATATAAATGATAATAAATAGAATTAAGTGATTATTTATATTATATTTATTTTATATTTATAAGATGCTAACATACTGATTGAGATTTGCATGTTTGATCTCATTTATCAAAGAAAAGAAAACAAGAAAGATCAATCATGCATAACACATTGATTATGAAACACTTTCCAACTGTAGTGCAATTTTATTTAAACATCTCTAAAATGTGATACATTCAGCAGTAATATTTTTAAAATTATCACAATACTACAATAATTTATTATATTTGAAAACTTCAGCGAAAAAAATTAACTTTATTCAAATGACATCATTGAAATAGAAATTGCCTGGCTCTCTATGGAAAAGCTGTAAAAATTTCATTCATAAACATTTATTCTATTCCTTTCATTCATCCCAATACTACAATAATTTATTTTACTTAAAAACTTAAAACCATGGAGGTAAAAGTAATTTAACTCTGTGCTTAAAACTTCACCGAAAAAGTCTGCTATAAAATTGTCTGTTCTCTATGTAAAATCAATGACTGTTTCATTCATATCAACTATATTGCAGACTCCAGGGCTAAATAATTTTGCTTTAAAGAAATTCAGAAATTCTTATACAACTCATCTTACAACTTGATGTGTTTACAAACTCCATAAGTAAAAATTAGGCTTCGTTGTAGAAATAATCAAAGTTTGATGATCATTTTAACTCAAATATATTGTAATTGCATTGTTTCAGAACATTGATGCACAGAAATTGAGCAAAAATAAAGCGGTTTTAGGGTGGCCACAACAAATATAAATTAAAAGGAACTTTAAAAATCACTATTTTGACACAAGATGGAGGCCATATTTTATTTTGAAGTTAGTCATGTGATCTCTTCATATAATGGCCATGTGATCTCTTTATATAATGGGTGTAATTATTATTTTAAGTTTTATTTAAAAAACTACTGAATATATTTTTCTGAAATTTCTTTTATATATTTTATGTGATAATTTGCATATTTCCTAACACTTTGGAAGCAATTTGTGAATTTTAAATTCGCTTAAAAAGTGTTTGAAAATTAGGTCCCATAGGGTTCAGTGTATTTCATTTTTTCAACCCGGGTTCAATCCAAAACTAATTGGGTGATATTATTCATTTATATTCCCATAGGTCCTACAGACCGTCTGAACAGCATACTAAAATTTCATTTTGATTAAGTCATTTTTACGGCAGTTATCGTGCTAACAGACAGACAGACAGACAGAATAAACAAAGTCATAAACACTTTTCAACTATGTTGTAAAGCGTTAAAAAAAAGAGCTAGTGCAGTTAAGTCTGCTTTAGTAACCACTATTTTAGAGTGGCATGTATCAGGTATTTATGTGGGGGTTACATGTGTTCTTGAAATGTGATGTCATGTTTTTACTTAATGTGCTGTTTTGCTGCTTATGTGTTGTCATTCTCTTATAAATTTTTTCTAAGTTTTAAGTACAAGAGATTAAACAAAGTTTTTGTAGAGTTTTCAGTTTTACATTTAGGTACTGCAATTCAGCGAAATCTAAGAAGAAATTATATGGGGCTGAAAAATAATTCTGTCTTAAGCTTATTTCATTTTTATTATTTACATTTATTATTTATTTTACACACAGATTTTGTTATTGTAATATATGCTAATGTTTGCAACTACAAAAGGTTTCATCCATAAGCAGAATTTACCATGCAAGTTACCTCCCCGATGGGGTACATTGTCAAACTTGGTATCAATCAAGAGATTTTTCCAAACGCTTTAAAATGAAAGATGACATTCTATAATTGTGATCATTTGAACCAATGATACAAATTTTTCAAATTTCAAATTCTTATTAAAAATCGATTTATTGTATGAGAAATTTGAGCTAAGAAACACTCCAGTTAATTTTTAATAATCACTTGTAATGATTTATATAGATTTCAAGCTTTGTTTATTATGATTGCAAAATATATCTAATTTATAATAAATTTACACAGTGAAATATGCATATAGTCTTGAGGGATGACAGTTCAGTTTTCACTCAGATATTTATTAAACACAAAATTAATTAGCTCACTTCACACTTGTGCACATCAGAATTTGAGTTGTAACTACTGGAAGTTTGGCACATCAGTGGTGATTCACAGTTCATTGTTGGACTTAGGGTTTTTATGCCCTGTTTCAGCATTTCACAATAAATTATTTTAATGCATTTTATAACTTCTGGCTCCCGCTGGGTTTACCATCATTTTATGCCACCGTGTCGGATTGTTTTAGCCAGCCCACAGGTGTACTGAACTTCACCTAGTATCATGTATTGCAAGGATTGAAAATATTTTGTCTTCTCTGGTACAGACTGAAGAATGGTGGGAGCTATCTTATTTTCTTATTGAGCTTTCATTGGTCTGTTACCTTACTTTCTATTAGCTGTAGGATTTCTGCAACTTTAGAGACTCTTTTCTTGAAGACCTAGAACAAACAGATCAACAGTTGCATAATTTCCTGCAAGTGTTTCCTAAATATGGTCACAAAACTGAACTTGTATATTTAGGCCTTTTTGTAATTCACAGATATTCTGGTGCCAGCTTTTATACACTTCTCACCCTGCCAACGGCCGTACCGTGCTGAAAACACCGGTTCTCGTTAGATCACCGAAGTCAAGCAGCATCGGGCGCGGTTAGTACTTGGGTGGGTGACCACCTGGGAACACCGCATGATGTTGGCACATTTCGGGTGCGGTAGCTCTGTGGTTTGCGCTCTGGATTTGCATGCTGCCGCAACTGCCGCCGTGTTCATGCAGGGTACGATCACATTAAACATGTGGGTCCGTAAGTCCTTCCGAGAGGTTGGTGGTAGGGAAAGGAGGATACGGTCCCTGTGGATGCCTCCCCCACTGGGTTCCGGTCTAAATTGGGTGGCACTTCCCGGCCGTCCAAACAGTTACCTTACACCTTTTTGGTAGGTCAGACTGTCTGGATCTCAACAACAACACTTCTCACCCTCTGGCCATACATTAAGTTGCTATATGCCTCAGGGTTAGTCGTGTGGTCTGGGTCTTCGACACTTCTCACCCTTTTATTGTCACTTTTTTATGACTATGCACTCAGCATGTGTTTTGTTTGTGAAGGTTTTTTTTTTATGATTATCTTAACAAATATGACTTTTCTTTTCAGTATATGCATAGATTTGCTGCATACTTTCAACAGGGTGATATGGAGTCCAATGGAAAGTATGTGACCCGCAGTGGCGAACTTGTCAACTACACCACTGGCCCTATTGTGTGGGGTGAACCTGGTACTAATGGCCAACATGCATTTTACCAACTCATTCACCAAGGTTGGTTTGATACTAGGAAGGGGAATGTTTGATAGGAAGGGGAATGTGTGACCTGTTTGATTGTAAGTTGTCTTTAGCAATTATATTTTAAAAACTTTTCATGAAGGCTTAGGATGGAGATAAAAAAGGATGGAGGCCAAAAGAGCAGGAAATGAAATGTTCAGTTTAATGAATGGCATATTTTTATAAACTTACTCGCTCCATTGCCAACTTTCAGACAAAAAGTCTTTTGTTTTATTTTCAGATGTATGATTGAATTTCATAAGCTGACAAAATGATAAATGCAAAATAATGCACTCTCAATACATGTTAGAATGCTTATTTTTCATTGGATTTGCAATACGCCCATTAAAAGTAAATTAGGATAAATTGTAAAAATTAAATGTTAACAATTTGTGAATTTTAATATAAGTCGTGTATTTGTAAAAAGAAGAAGTATTGAAAAGTAATGCATACATTTTGCTATCTTTGATATTACAGTGACTGTATTTTATAAAAGTCATGAGTAGAGACCTCCGTTATGTGAAAAGTAAGTATTGCCAGTACTGCTGTTAATATTACTCAGTTACTATTCAACCCTGAGGATAATATTCCTGCTTACTGCTCAGAGCCAGTTTTATAGGCATATGTAAATGTAGACAGTTGCTTGGAGCTGCTGACTACAGTTCATTACTTTAGCAGTTTTTTACTCATTGTGGCTTAAGATCATGGAAATTTCTTCTCTCCTCCTTCTGTTCGTATGTATTAGGAGGCCGATGTCCTTTCTCCACATTAATTTATTATAACTGCTTAAAGTTGATTTTCTTAAGTGGGAGACACTTCTTTAGTCTGAAGCAGAGAAAAAAGTATATAGACTCTTTACGGCTAATACTACCATGGTTATGGATGATGGTAGGAAGGGGAATGTGTGACCTTGAGTTGCTGATTCTAAAGTAATGACCTATAAAAGGAGCTATGCATAGATTTTTTTTCTATATACATTCTACTAGCTTACAGTTTTCTACTTTTCTTTGATCTTGTATGCATTTTACTCTTAGAAATATGACTTAAATCTAAGTGATAAATTAAAGCATTTTAGAGCAGAGTTTCCCAAACTTTCAAACTTGGCAGCCCCCATTAAGCAAGCCACTCCCTTCTTTAAGAGTTGGTGACACCCTTTCTTGAAAAAATCTTCAGAAATTTATTCCCCTTATTCCCTTAATAAATGTCGTGCTTTGTAGCTATATATAGTAGGATTGCAGCAAATGAGTTTAAAAGTTAAAATACAGCATGCTTGAAATAATCTGAATGAATGTTTTTACCTTTCAGGGAATCAAAAGTGTTTGATTTGTGAAAAATTGTAATTAAAAATGTGGTAACAAATTAGAATTGACAATCTTATCAGTTGGTGGTAACATGGTTATCAGAGGATCAAGAATAACCTTGTTTAATTGCAATCACCATCTAGGATCCTTGCATGTCTAAAGCCCGCCCTGCAAGGGATTTTAGATAGGTAGACGTTTCAGCTTATGATTTGCAGCAGACCTCCCCCCCTCATAAACTGAAATATTTTAATTGTTTTTTATTTGACTGCAAATATAATTTTTCCCTAGTTCTTTGTCACATATATTTTAAAACAGAAAAATGGCCTTCACCCTGAATGTTTCTAAAAGTAGATTATATAAACAGCCATCCTATCTGTTTTTAAGTTAGTTAAATTCTAACCACAGTTGTGACTGAGAAAAAAAAAATCATGTAAACAGATTATTTGGCTCCTCTTAATCTTTGCTCTTTTTCTATCTTTCTTTCTGATAGTATTATTTTTTTTTCTTTCAACAAATTTAACAAATGAAAACAACAATTAATATTTAAACTACATCTATTTTTACAACAAATGGTTTCTTCTTTGTAATTAATGTTTCTTAGTTTATTATTTTTCTGTTCCTTATTGTATTTTGTGATTAATAGAAGCTTACAATCTGACCAGTTTGCAATAGTATTTGATTGCCTAACAGCCAAAATTTTATAAAGGAAACACTAGATATCGATTACTATACAGGGTGTCCAAGAAACATTGACCTCAGCTTTTATTCCTTAAATATTGATCTTAGACATATATAATAAATTACAAAGTTATGTAAAAAAGGTATAGAATTTAATGAAATCGATTAAAATTTTCAAGGGAATTAAATTTTAAGAAACACAAAATTAAAATTTTTATATGGCCCCCGTACAAAAACATTTCCCAATGAGTAAAATGTGCCTTATATACCAATAAGGTGATGTACAAAATTTCAGCATTTTATCATAAAACGTCCCAGAGATATGAAAAGACAAAAATTCTGACTTAAACCACTTTTTGATGCATCGACATGGATTCTCAGAGGGGAGAAATCATGTCTGCAGATCACGTTTCAGGGATCATACACAAATTATGAAAGAAAACAATGATTACATAAATAAATAATAATTTTGCTATTTATTGGTACAAAAGTATCTACACTGTGTAGAAATAATAACTTTACACAAAGATTACAAAGCTTGTTCAAAATGTTTTCCATCCATGCCAAAGATCCATTAAAGATAAGTGGCAGATATTATTTGCCTATGATGCATTTCTGCATTGCGTCATTTGCACTCTTGCTGTAAACATTTACATTTTAATTTGCGATTAATCCCTCACCAAATTTGTTTAAACATATCTTTGTGACTTTGTGTGATAAAATGCTGAAATTTTGTGCATCACCTTATTAGTGTATGGCGCACATTTTACTCATTGGAAATGTTTTTGTATAGGGGCCGTATAAGAATTTAAATTTTGTATTTCTTCAAATTTAATCCCCTGAAAATTTTTATCGATTTCATAAAATTCTGTACCTTTTTTTACGCAACTTTGTAATTTATTATATATGTCTAAGATCAATATTTAAGGAATAAATGCTGAGGTCAATGTTTTTGGGACACACTATATACGAGGCATGTTTTTTAAGTAAGTACCGTTTTGGAATTAAAAAAAGACGTGCAAAGATATCGCAATAATTTTATTTCTACATGAAAGCCTGTACCTTAATCTACTTTTCTACATAATTTCCGTGAATATTGAGGCACTTGTCATAACGTGGCACCAGTTTTTGAATACCCTCCTCATAAAATTCTGCCGCCTGACTTGTTAACCACTGTATCACAACTGTTTTGACTTCATTATCGTCTTGAAGACGCTGACCACCCAGGTGTTTCTTCAAGTGCAGGAACAAATGGTAGTCGCTGGGCGCCAGATCAGGGCTGTATGGAGGATGATCTAGAGTTTCCCATTTAAAAGATTTGATGAGATCTTTGGTCCGATTAGCCACATGTGGACGGGCATTGTCATGCAGCAAAACGATACCCTTACTCAACTTGCCACGTCTTTTGTTCTGGATTGCACGACGCAGATTGTTCAATGTCTCACAATAAGACGCTGCATTGATTGTCTCATTACGAGGCAGAAACTCCACTAGCAATACTCCTTTTTTGTCCCAAAAAACTGTGCACATGATTTTCCGGGCAGAAATTGTTTGCTTAAACTTCACTCTTTTGGGTGATGATGAATGTCGCCATTCCATGGATTGTTGTTTTGATTCTGGTGTGACGTAGGCCACCCATGTTTCGTCACCAGTAACAATTTGGTCTAAAAAATCTTCACCTTCATTGTGGTACCGCTCAAGGAAAGTCAATGCACTGCCTAAACGTTGGGTTTTGTGCAAATCCGTCAACATTTTTGGAACCCAACGTGAACACAATTTCCGGTAATTCAAGTTCTCGGTCACAATGCGATACAAAACACTACGAGAATATTGAGGAAACCAGTCGCACATTGATGAAATTGTAAAGCGTCTGTTTTCTCTCACCTTTTCTTCCACTTTCTGCACCAAATCTTCATTAAAGACCGAAGGACGCCCACTCCGTTCTTCATCATGCACATTTGTGCGGCCATCTTTAAATGCTCTCACCCATTTCCTTACCATTCCATCACTCATAATGTTTTGTCCGTAAACTTCACAGATCTCACGATGAATATCGATCGGTTTTACGCCTTTAGCACTAAGAAATCGTATAACAGCCCGTACTTCACAATCGGCGGGACTCACGATTGTCGGAGGCATCTTAAACACTCAGTAAACAACGTATACAATGAAGAATCAGACTGTAATGGCGTCAGTGCGTAGACAAGAGATGTAGGTAACCAGCGCGCATGCACGGAACGCCGACCGTAGTGCTGCGGCGGCGGAATCGCAAAACGGTACTTACATAAAAAACATGCCTCGTATCATTTTCATACTTTTTGCTAAACAAATATTTAAAAAGTAATAGCTGCATGTTTGATATTATTCTTTATTCCATGTGTTGCATAATTTTCTAAAAAATTTCTTATTTTTTTATACTCTTAGATTTTGCATTAATAAATAATTCTGTGTAATGAAATATGTAGTTTTTATTTTAAACAGGAAGAATATTTATCATTTTTCAAACTGTTTGTTACAAAACTCGGTGTAACCTTACTACTTCTACAAACATAATTTGTGATTCTAAAGGGAAAATCTCCCTCTCCCCCCTTAAAATATATATAGATTGCTTGTATATTTAAATTTGACAGATTTTGAAACAAATTACACAATTTTAGGGATTTAAGCATAACAACAATTTTGAGCAGCTTTAAAATATTAATTTTTATTTAAGTAGACTTTTTTTAGATTTAATTGCTAAGCTTTAGTTTTATCCAAATATTTTAATGACTATGAATTCAGAAACTAAATAATTTTATTTTTAGACCAAGAGTTGGATGGTATTTAATACTATATTTTGGGTATGGTAAGATCCTCTTGAAATATAAATTTTAGATCCTTCAAGAGGTTAGAATTTTTACAGATGAAATTATCTTGCTAGTGAATTTTGTTTCTGTGACAGGCACGACAATAAATTGTAATAAAATTTTAAAAAATTAAAAAATTTAAATTTTATTACTTTCCTAAACTTGTGGTAATAAAATGTAAATGAACATGATTATTTTTCATTTATAACACATATTTATATTTCTTTTGTAGGTACTAGACTTATACCCTGCGACTTTATTGCTCCTGCCACAACTCAGAATCCTATTAACAATGGTCTTCATCATGAGGTAATGAATTATCGCTTTTCTGCTATCTAAATACAAGTGGAGTAGAATCTGATTATCAGGGTTGATAGGAAAAATCAAATTACGAGATTGAAAATATTATCATCTTAATTTGTATTGATAAATAATTTTAAAATATTATTTTTAATCCTTTAACATCAATGAGGGTTATTTGCAAATGCACTAAGAGTCCGATGACACCCATGTTTATATATGTCTCTAGTGACAAAATCCCTTCCCCTTTCACTGTTAGAATTGACAGTAAGTTATTTTGAGATGCTCTGTTTACTTACCGCTCCAACTGAAGTGCACAAATTTATGTCTTTGTATTGAAGAGTTTCTTCTTATTTGAAACCTATTGCAATTGGGTGACTTTATTACAACCTAAGTACTGAAGAATCCTTATCTTCTGAACAATAGTTGACCAGATATGCAATTTATTAGATCAGATTTCCCACATAGCTTAAAACAGTGATTGACAGCAAAGCTAACACTGTATTATCTTCCATCTACAACTCTTAAAACACATAAATAGCACACCTTCTGTTATAGTGGCAAAGTCTGTTATCATAGTGGTTCTGTACAAAGATACTGTGTTAAGTTTCTGTGAATGGTCTTGTTGAAAGGGAATGATAAGTCTTTTCATGGAAAGGAATATGAGTTCTAAGAATATGGTACTTAAATCATCAGCCTGAACTAATGTGTTATCTGGTGAATGTAAGTGGTCTTCTAGTTTGTGTGTAAAGCCAGCACACACAAATATAACCCAGTTTTTGCCTCCAAAACTGGCTGATACTTTTAATCAACTAAATAAAGTATAATTTAATTTTTTTTTATAGAGTTTGAGTGAATCTTTATAAAATCTAGTAACTTGTTTTCAAAACAATTGTTTCTTTTTACTTTATTTGCACATCATTTTATGTTGTATGTTTATGGTTTGCATGCAGTCACATTCTGCATTTATTTTTTGTCCCTTTAATATACAGGGTGATTAAAAAAAGATGGGCCAAACTTTACGAGGTGGTTGTACGCACCAAACCAAGCATTTTTCATCATAGTTTACTGGATCTGAAATGAAACTTAAAGCCGCCAGTGGGCACTTAATGGTGAAACCAATGAGGTGAGACGAAAACACAAGTATGAGTTAGAAGTTATAAAATGACATTTAATAAATAATTACAGTAATAGCTCAAAAGAGCAACCGCCTACCTGAATGCATGTCTCACAGCAGCTATGGAGGGATTGATGAACTCTCTCGAGCAGACCAGACATGTCACACACTTCAGCAGCAGCGGCTGAAATTCTGGCACAGGTTTCTCTTCAGATTCAAGGGGAGTGTCATAGACAAGACTCTTGAGATATCCCCATGAAAAGAAGTCAAGACACAACAAATTGGGCGATTGTGGGGCTCCATTGTCTCAAAAGTTGGAGCTGCGAATAATTGTTGCAAACTGATAAGGCCATACATTCGGCATTACGAAAATTTGCGTAAGGGTTTTTCTTCCTCAGTTGAAATTTGCATATGAGGTTTTCTTCTTCAACCAGAAAATAACAGCTAGAATGACGCTTTTAAGTTTATAAAGCAGCTGCTTCCCAACCCAACGTGTAGTAAACTCCTTGTAATGCCTTTACGTTTCATTTCAGAATTAGTAAACTATGACGAAAAATTCTTAGTTTGATGTGTACTACTGCCTCGTAAAGTTTGGCTCATCTTCTTTTAATCACCTTGTATACTATAATCAATTTGTTACATCTTAGTTTGACTGCGCAAATGTAGTATATATTGTATAATGCAATAAAATGTGTTATTTCTGGGATTTATGATATGTTGTACAATACAATTAAAGTGTTTTGGTATTTGATTATTTTCTTGTAGGAAAAAGTTTTAGGAAACACTTTTTTCAACTATTTATTCATATTCATTTTGTACCTAACAAGATAGTATAGTGTTGTGACTTTTGCTTTTTCATATGGGGTCATATTCATGAGCTTACATATTCTCTACTTAATGAAATTTCCTAACTTTTGTTGGTTGGCATTCTATAGCAGCAAATATCAAATGATTACTGAATGTATGCCTACATTATGAATGCCATTTAGATGTTATCTAGTTAGAAATAAATTAATCAAAATTATTGTCACTAAAAATAAATTTCAAGTATAATTATGTAACTATAGCATCTAAATTACTATTTATCAATAGAATATCTACATAAATATATCAATATTAAATCAGAATTGGAAACTTGTGATCTACTAAATAAAATAACATATTTTGATTAAGTGGTTCAACCTATGAATACATATCTAAGAGTATATTAAAAATCACTTATAATGCATTTTTAAAAGAGGAAAAAATAAATCTGTATTTGAAATAATAATGAATTCAACTGTCTTATTAGAAAGAATTATAAAGCTATTTCTAATTATTGTTTAATATATTTTTTATTTTAAACAGAGATAATTTCTATATATCATTGCTAAAATTTTGGAACAATTCTCAGTTTAAGTAAAATGCAAAATTTTGTGTAAAATTATTGATTGATAGATCCTGTACTGAGGGTCATCCTTAGACAGGGGAAGTGAAGTCCATGGCCGAGGTCCTGCTTCTTGAAGGCCCCGCAGAATGGCACAAAACTGCTGCATAGACCTGGGCATCAGTTTAGGCAATAATTTTCAACATTATATTAATGGAAGCGAGCTGTATGAAGAAATTAGAAAATTTTTAAACGTTTGTTGCAAAAATTTACCAAGCTTATTACCTATGGAATGTTAAAAAAAAAATTATATGTAATTTATGACTCATTTGCGACTTTTACAATTGCATTGAGAATTTTGTTAATGATAGCTATGACCACAGCCAAAGCTGAAAGAAGATTTTTGAAGCTAAAATTAATACATAATTATCTATGAACAGGAATGAGCCAAGAAAAATTAAATAATTCAACCATGTTATCTATCAAACATAAAATTTGTGAAAATTTAGTTTGCTGAATTGAAGCCAGGAAAATTAATTTTATTTACGTTATATTCTTATATAAAATTCCATGACCATATATTGTTAGTTAACTGTAACATTTTTATACAAGCATATTATATAATAATAAATTATATATTTATCCCCTTATTTGTATTTTCCCAAAATTATATTTTGCTCCATGCTCCATATTAGTTAAGAATGCCCTGCATATTGTTACATACATTCTGTATTAATGGTTCATGTTAAATGTATGCTGTAAAGCATGATTATTCTTGCATTTGGCATGAAAATATACTGTTTCTGTGCTTGCACAGCTCCAAAAAAGCATCTGGGATTCTATAACATTATGTTGATTATTTCTGAGGTTTTATTGTATCACATAATTCTTCAAAAGTTTGTATCTAATATATTATAAATACCAGGTTAATTAACTATCTTTAATATTTCAGATTTTGTTAGCCAATTTTCTTGCTCAACCAGAAGCCCTGATGCGGGGGAAGACAGCAGATGAAGCTGAAGATGAACTGAAAAAATCTGGAATGAGTGGAGAACAGTTAAAAAAGATTTTACCTCACAAGGTCAGAAAATTGAATTTATCTACATTTATTTAGAGCTGAAATGGATTGCTCAGGTTCATAAGCTCCTGCTACATAGTAATATATATAACACTACTCAATTTCCAAATCGTCTGTTTCCAACCAACATCATTATCACTTTTCGTTTCAATCCAAATCCTTTATTTTTAGTGCCTGCGTAGTCTCATACATCAATTTACCATGCATGTGCACAAACTTCCACTGCTCCTTACAACAAACGGAGAAATAATAGAATTAAAAAAATCTCGATTTTTTATGTATTTGGTTGAAAATAAACAGAAAATTGGAAAATAGACTAATTTAAAAAAATGTTAGAATACAAATATATAAACTCAGATTTTTTTCTGAACTATAGAATCGTACTAATCTTTGTGTTGCGTATGCGGTAAAGTAAAGAAATAAAAAAGTAAGACTTGCATGTTTTCATGTATTTAAGAATAAATAAATAAATATTTAAGAAATTATCCTACATGTATGACTCAAAAATCATTAGAAAGAATGTTCTTTGATGTTTCTGTTGTTCTTTGATCTTTGTTCTTCTGTCTTTGACAATGTCAAGATGGAAACTCTGTGATAATATTTTCGATAACTAAGAAGCCAATTTGTGCTTTAACATAAAATAACTATAAAACTAATCCGAGATTTAAAAAAATTTCACCAAGGTCTGTTATAACTGGTGTCTAGTTAGCACAGTACCGAATTTTGTGGTTATCCAAAGTTTGGATTTTCCACTGCAGAAGGCACACACAGACAGATGGACAGACAGACATCTTTTATTATGTAAGATTGTTTTTCTGCCTGACAGAATGTGAAACATATATGTTTATATGCAAAGTGTATTTTTAAATGGGAGAGTAATAAATTTTCACATTTATCATTTCAAACTTCCCATAATTTAAAAGTATTTTTATTTTCAATAGTTATTTTCCCGTCAAAAATTTAAAAATGGTGATTTCAGTATAAATTTGCAATAAACTTGAAAAAAGGATGAGTCTCCCTATCAAAAATAGCTGGGAATTAGATGTTTTACCAGTGTTTCATGGTTTAGTTCTTTTTTGGCTTTCATCTCTAGGCTTGTTTGCACTGAAGAAGAAAATCCCAGCATTTTTTAAACGATCATCAACTTTCTACATTTTGTTTGTGCAGCACTTTTTTTAATATTTTTTTAATGGGAAAATTAATTAAACCTACCACATTTATCGTTCTAAAGATGTTTCATTTTTTACATTTTAGCACCTTGGTGTCATTTTATAATGAACCAACAAATGGAAAAAAAAAGTGAGTTGTCAAATGAAATACTTATCAATTCACATTGGGTTGTCAAACAAATGCGTTTTTAAACATTAGCTTGGAAACTTGGAAGCTAAAAAGGTTTAAAATCAATATATTATAGTATTTCTAAAAAATATTTTAATGTGCATATTAAATAATATATACAAATGTTGAACTATTAACTCTCATTGTTAAACTTTCTTGTATAGGTATTTTTGGGTAATAAGCCCACGAATTCCATAGTTATTGACAAGCTGACACCTTTTAATTTGGGTGCTCTAATAGGTATGTAGCCTTGACAGTTTTATTGTTTTTTCCATGCTGTGTGCCTTATTAGCATATTAATTCTTTAAACAGTCTAAAACTGTTTTTTTCGTATATTTTGTCAAAGATGAATATTTTTAAATACTGATAAATGTAAAATTTGTCATTTAAATATGTCAACTGTTCCTCTGTTACTCTTTTTCCAGTTTTAATAATCTTCACTATTCATTCAAAATGTATAGGAAATGTATCTTCATTGCACAATAGGCTAATGTTATTTAGAACACAAAAATTGTATCATGGCTATTTTTCTTACAGTAATTTGAACTGATAAGTTTCATGATTATTGATCTATAAATAACCTCTTTCATGCAGTATTATGTTACGATTTGTCCTACTCTGCCATGTTAAGAGAATATAAAATTTCATTCTCAAATTTCAAAATATTCTATCGAGTTCTAAATTCTTTGATAACAAAGTTGGATATAAAGTTTTGTAAAAATCACTTAATATTTCTGTCAGCTATCATGTACACAAGAAATTGACCACAGATGGATGAATATCACTCTAAAAATGGTCAAAACATGTTCAAGAGGCCCTAAAACATACATTGGCATTAAAATCTCAAAATCAAAAATGTTTGTGAAAACAATACTTTAGACAGAAACATAAGATGAATCTTTTATTTTACTTTAAAACTTTTTTTACTTGTTTACATTAAAATCTCAGCTTGGCAAACTAAATAGCACTTCATAATAATTGTGACCACTTAACAGGCACAAATGCACCTGCTAATTCTTTTTAGCTAATATAAATTACTTTTATTATAATAAATGAAAATCTTAAATAAAGCATTAAATAAATATATTTTTTTCATTTACTGATATAAAGATAATTTCAGAAGATGAACCATAGAGTCAAGAAAAATTATTATTTTCTGCCCATTAGCAAACATTTTATGCAGGATTAATTGGATTTTGTTTGAGTAGGATGGAATAATTAAGTTTTGTTCATATATATATATATATATATAATTCAATGGAAATATTAGAATAAAAAGTTAGCTAAAAATAAGTATAGAAATTATTTAATGGAATGCTTTGGATGTATGGTTATTGATTTTATTAATACCAGTGATAAATCATTCATTTATATAACTCACTAGCAGCATACCCGTTCTTCGTACAGAGTATATAATATAAAGAAACTTGAAATTCATAATTATGCGCAAATTCTTATAGTATACTAAATGACATGCTTAATCAAAATATTCTGTTAAAATATTTTATATTATGCTCCTAAAAAGAAGTTTAAGAATCTCTGTTCTCGCTATATAAAATTATCTTCATGGACATATCTGAAGAATGAATCATCTTGGACCCCTTATGTAAGCAAATATAAAAAAAAATATGGAATTGAATCAATATATGCAAAATAAAAGCGTTAAAATTGTATGGGACCCGTACTAATTATATACGCGAATATTAGAAAATATAACCTGTATTAGTAGATTACATGTATAAATTGAAAATACCAATAAACCCGTAATCTTTAAATCTGAAGACAGTCATTTATTCCAATATATGTCAAAATTAAAGTGCTAAAATTATATGGGAAGATATACACGTACTACTTATAATGTCCGATTATTAGTAGAAGATTACCCGTTTTGCAATATGAGTCACAAATGTTTTTTGGTAAAATACAACAGACGACGTAATAAATTGAATATATAATTAATCCCCTTAATCTTCATACCAGAAGACTGTACTTGATTCCAATATATATGCCAATATATGTCAAAATATATGCCAATATACCTGTACTACTTATATTCTCGTAGGTTAGAAGATATACCCGTGCATTCCTAGAAGATTACTCGTACAACGTACAATATGCGTATGTCAGCAATTTTTGCCGCAATAAAACAATGGCGTAATAACTTAAAAATATCAATAATCCCTGAATCAATAATTCCGGAAAATATCAATAATAATAATGTTTAAACCTGAAGAGTATAATTGATATTATCCAGTCCAAAATGAAATAACAATGAAATTTATTTTATATACATATCTTCATTATTCAAATCGGAAAGGATTTAATAAAAATCGCCTGACGCATAAACACATTGGATTTAAATCCGTTGCTAAGCGACATGATATCATTTGCTTCAAATAAATTGGTAGAAAAAATATCGTCTAAATAGTTATATTTCTATGGAACATTTGGCGACAGTTTCGTCAAATTATCGACATTTTAAAAAATCGCCAAATTTATCGCCAAGGGGGACTGTAGAACTGACAGTTCCACGTTGCGACAAATTGACGAAATATCATCACAATACTATCCCCTAACAAAAAACAATTAATATCATTAATGTAGCGCAATTTTATCAATTTCAAGATATTTTTATAGATTTGAAAACATTTTTATCAATTTGGTGACATTTTAAAAATTCGCTAAATGTATTACTAAGTAGGATGGATTACTAAGTAGTGATGTATTACTAAGTTGGTCTGACAGATAAATGCTAACCAAACATCATTTCAGTACTCTCTTCTAACAAAAAAAAAAAAAAATGTCATTGATATGTAGAAGACCCAAGCCACACGACCAACCCGAAGGTTTATGGCAGCTGTTTGTGTGTCGTTTATATCAATTTGGCGACATTTCCGTCAATTTGGCAAAGTTTAAGAAAAGTTGTCAAATTAGCGATATCTCTCCAAATTCGTAGCTTTGAATTTGCAGATCTGAATGAAACATTCTTATCCCGTTTCAATATACTAAATGAAAACACTACAATTGTATTAGAAGATATACCCGCTCTACTCTTTTTCTGTTTCAACAATCGGCTATATGAATTTATTGGCTAAACACAATATATGAGTTTAGTAGCTAAATACGATATAAGCTTGAAAACTCTTTGCCAAAACAAATGAAATTGATGTACGCAGTCAGCAATTAATATAATTAAAAGAAAAATCAAACCGTCCATTCATAAGATATACTTTTATATCCATTTATCCATTTATTTATTATTTAAATCGAAAAAAAATAATAAAAACATTAACAAACACATTTAATTTAATTGCGATGCCGAGCAACATGATATATCCTCCTAAAATGTTAAAATTTATTAACCACTAACAGCACACCCGTTATTCGTACGGAGTGTATAATTTAAAGAAACTTAAAGTTCGCAATCATGTGCAAATTCTGTTAAAATATTAAATTTATTGCTCCTAAAGAGAAGTTTAAGAATATATGTTCTCACTATGCAAAATTATCTTCACGATCAGATCTGAAGAATAAAACATCCTGCCCCCTTTTGTAAGCAAATTTACAGAAGAAAAAATAGGAATTGAATGAATATATGCAACCCCGTACTAATTATATTGTCGCAGATCAGAAATTATGCCAATGTGTTAGTAGAAGATTACCCGTATTACAATGTGCGTCTCAAAAATATTTGCCAAAATAAAAGAGATGACGTAATAAATTGAAAACATCAATAATATCCGTACTCTTTATACCAGAAGGTCGTAATTGATTCCAATATATGCCAATATATATCAAAACATATGTCAATATACCTGTACTACTTATATTCTCGTAGATTAAAAGATATACACGTGTATTTGTAGAAGATTCGTACAACATACAATATATGAGTTTAAACAATTTTTGTCATAATAAAATAATTGCATAATAACTTGAAAATATCAATAATCCTTGAATCAATAATCCCCGAAAATATAAATAATAATAATTTTTAAACCTGAAGACCGTAATTGATATTATCCAGTCAAAAATGCTATAAGAAAAATCAAATCGTTCTTTTCTAAAATATATTTTTATATCCATTTATTTATTATTCAAATCGAAAAAATAATTATTAAAATTAACAGACAGATTTAATTTAATTGCGTTTCTGAGTAACATGATATAAGATAGAATCTTATAACATGTTAAATATGTCATGTCTTATAACATAAACTGCGAAATTAAATAACGATTTTGATTTCTCTATACTTCTCATTGTTCCGTAAAAGCTTGTTTTAAATAAACCATGAACCATGGAGATAGATTTCCCCTTTAAATCATGTTTCAAACAATTCATGTTTTCAGAAAGTGACTAATTAACGCAAAAAATCTCCCATCAAACGCAGAGATTAAATTTTAATTCACTTTCAAACGATTTTCAAGCTTTTCGTTTGGATAAACCACGGAGTTAGGGAGTAGAACCTCCTAATATCTCGACAACCCCAGGTCTTAGAAACTCGAAACTTGGACAAAATTTATGGGGGGATATTTCAAGGCTATTCACCAAATTTCATTAAATTCGGTTCAGCCGTTTTTCCGTGATGATGAGACAAACGAAAATTTCGTTTTTTACTAATATCTCGAGAACCACTGGTCGTAGAAACTCAAAACACGGATATAATTTTAAGTGGGGCTATTTCTGGGCTACCCACAAAATTTCATCAAATTCGGTTCAGCCGTTCTCCCGTGATGGTGTGACAAACAGACAGACAGACAGACAGACAGATTTTCATTTTTATTTATATAGATGTTCATTAACACATACATTTTTAATGATTTATAAATTATTTTTAATCTCAATAACTTATTGCCTATTATTGTTAATTTATAATATGTAAAAATATATTTTGCATTCCCTTTATAAACATTTTAGGTACACCACCGAACTTATTGTTATTTTTATACTGCTTTGTAATGCCACTTAATTTGCATATTTTTTTGTGGTAATATTTGACATCTCTTTTTTGCAGCAATGTATGAGCACAAAATATTTACTCAGGGAATTATATGGGACATAAATTCTTTTGATCAGTGGGGGTAAGTAAAATGTTTCAACAAATATTCTAAATCTAATTTCATTGTCTTTTATGCTGTTATTACTTATGTAATATGTCATAATAGTTCAGTAAATATGCTTTTAAAGCCTTGTTATATGGAATTGTGATGCTGCCAATCTATATATATACAAATTAATTCTTTGCAAAGGATAAGAAAAACTCAATGTAATTAAGCACAGATTAATAAAATAAAGCAACATAAAGGGGATTCAGTGATAAATTGAATCCCCTTCAATGCAAGATAGACCAATAAACCAAAAGGAAATAAAAGCAAAATGGGCTTCCGTTTTTTCTTTTCAACTTCAGGTTTATTGGTCTATCTTGCACTGAAGAAGTGGATCCAACATATCCCTGAAACAGCTGTATGCTGCTTTGTTTTATTTATTTTTTCTTAATTACATTGTTTGAGTTATATATATATATATATATATCTGGAATTGGTTACACCATCTCCTGATAGTCATTTGAGTATACAACATCTAATATACAGGGTGTCCAGTGCTATCTGTGCCCAATGACTATTTCCTCAACCGTTAGTCACAGAGATATACTTCCAATTGCAAAAATGTTTTAAAATTTAAAATCTATTATCTTAGAAACAGTTTAAATCAATAAATACATTTCTGAAAGAAATACAAAATATAAATTTTATACGGTTCCCTGGTCCTACCAATTGCATTTAGAAAAATCATCCTCATACAATTTCATGCAAAATAAAAAAAAAATCTCTGTGAATCTTTTATGACCAAAATTCATAGAGTTATGAAGCATTAAACTTTGACTTAAGTCGCTTTTTCACACATTAAAATGTCCCGTTTCAGACAACCAACCAATCAGGGACCGTATTGACCTCAGCAAAAGGGGTACAACTTTAAGCAGCTATAAGTCAGTCAATTTTGGTTGTAAAAGGATGATTTTTTTTTATTTTGCATAAAATTGTATGAGGATGATTTTCCTAAATATAATTGGTAGGACCAGGGGACTGTATAAAAATTTATATTTCATATTTCTTTCAGAAATGCATTTATTGATTTAAACTGTTTCTGAGATAATAGATTTTAAAATTTAAAACATTTTTGCAATTAGAAGTGTATCTCTGTGACTAATGGTTGAGGAAATAGCCATTGGGCACCTGTAGCACTGGATACCCTGTATGTTTGCCCCACTCTATATTTGCTATGAAATTTCAAACTTCATATTTTTATTCTAGGAGTAATAAAATAAATAGTATATGAAATGCAATTTAACATTAAATCGTATGTGAAATTTTTATAATTATGTATTTATAGTTTTCTTACAAATCATAGTTTATTATATGAAAAGAATTGCAATGAGGGTCAAGAATTCTAATTTGTATATATTAAACACCCTAGAAAATGAATATACTATTTCTTGCATTATATCTATGTGTGTGTGTGTGTTTGAATGTATACACTCTATATTAAAAGCTATCTATCTGATTTTTAGAAAATTTAGCTGGTTGTAAGGAAGTCATGCTTTACTCTGGTGCTGATTAGATTTTGGTATTAATCAAACAGAACAAATAAAACTGGCCTTTTTCAAAAAAGTATCTTTGATAATTGAAAAAGCGAAATTGCATGCTTAATTATATTAAATGTCATTAATATATTAAATGCCATTTATTTTAAATGTCATTTTGGTTAATAAAACAAATTAAACCACTTATTACACTAGGATAAACCCTTGTCGAAAACATCCTTAATGCTTTCAGATCTGAGCAATTCCTACTGTAGTACCCTCACTGCTTTTTTTGTCATCAAATACTTGGAATAAATATGCCCTAACAAAATTTATTTTTGTTCCCACTAGATTGCTCTTCCTCTTTTTTTTTTTTTTTTTTTTCCAAATACTTGGAATAAATATGTCTTAACAGAATTTTTTTTTTTTTTGTAATTTCACACCTTCTTTGTTATGTGTAAACCTGTTAACTGTACTAAGATTAAATATTTAAAGAGAAATAATTAAATAAGTTACATTTTAGCATTAAAAAAAAGATTTCACATAAGAAAACATTTTTCAAGATGAAATTATTATTTCCATATAAAAACTTACCCAGGTTTTACAATAATATATGCAGATAATTTTACAACTACATAAAAATATCACTTGATGAAATTCACTTTTGTGAGATATTGTTCGAAATAAGTCTTTGTACAAGTGCCATGCCAGATGGTTTGCAGTAACTACGAGTTTCTTTTTTCAGCTATTTTCCAGTTTTTGTATAGGATATGTTGCATTTTGCTGCTATCTATATTTTTTACAGAAAGTGAAAAGGTTATAGATTATTTGTGTGGAAATGGTAAATGAATATAATTTACAGTATTTTAATTGAAAAGAGAGTTAATCCCGAGTGAATCTCAGACTTTGGCCATTTGACCAAAAATCGCAGCCTGAGCGACGTTCAGGTGTTAGACCTGAGCTTGTTAATTAGTAATCAACCAAATACTTGTATTTTCCCTACCATACCATATATAGTAATATATAAGTGTTTTCCCTTTATTTGACAATTTAGGGACCAAAGTCCTGTAAAAAAATAATTTTTTACGGTGTTCTTGTACCCATTTTCTTTCAAATATCACACTTTTTTTAATGCAACGTGTACTGTATTGTTTAATGGTGTACAGTTAGAATCATTGTAATGCTTTTCAGCATTTATGTTAGTTATTAACTGCAGTAAAAATATTTCCAAGTATATTCTGTAATGTTTATCACCACATAATTTAGAACCAAACCTCACCATTCATTACCAAACATCTTGCATTTTAATGTAAGGTTTTTTTTCTATATAATTTAGAACTAAACCTCACCATTTATTATCAGATAGCTTGTATTTTTAATGTAATGTTTTTCACCACATAATTTGGAACCAAACCTCACCATTCTTACCAAACACCCTGTATTTTTAACTTCCTTTAATTTTTTCTGATACACTTTCTTTAACTTTTTTTATTCTATATTTTTGCCTATTTTTACTTTTATATAATGTACTTTCTGCAACTCCTTCATAAAATTTCCAAACTGTTCTATTTTTTCAATAGTGTGGAGTTGGGAAAGCAATTGGCAAAGTTGATACAGCCTCAATTGAAAGGCAAAGACAACGTCTCATCCCACGATAGTTCTACCAATGGTCTCATTAATTTCATTAAGAAGTTTAACTAAACGAATAGTTGGAGTGAAATGTGAAATCAAAAATGTGTGTAATGCTTCCGTACAGGAAATTTCCTTCAATGCTTTCAAGAATTATCCTCATTGTCATTTATTGTGATAAATATGAGAATTCATCATGTAAAAAAATGTGCATTTGTAATTGTTATCAATTATCAACTTAGCGGACGGTTTTGAAAATCAAAATCTCATCCTCACTCAAGGTTGTGACAATTTTCTCAATTTTTTTCTTTGTTTATATTTTACATATTTTAAAAAATATATCTAAAATTGTGACTGTTTTATAGATTTTTAGGTTGGTTGTGATGTTAGAAATAAATCATATTTTATCAGAACTTTATTTAACTTTCTACAGTGCTACTATTTCAGGATATGACTTTAAAATAGATTATAGTCTTGACATCTCTAGGTATTTGATATGTCAAGATATAGATTGTATTGATAATATAGATTATGGTCTTGACATATCTAGATATTTGACATGTCATGATATAGATTGTCTTCATAATATAGATTATAATCTTGACATGTCAAGATATATATTGTCTTGATAATATAAGTTATAGGCTTGACATGTCTAGGTATTTGACATGCCAAGATATAGATTGTCTTGATAATATAAATTATAGTCTCCATATGTTTAGGTACTTGACATGTCAAGATATAGATTGTCTTAATATAGATTATAGTCTTGACATGTCTAGGTACTTGATTTATCAAGATATAGATTGTCTTGATAATATAGATTATAGTCTCGACATGTCTAGGTACTTGGCATGTCAAGATATAAATTGTCTGGATAATATAGATTATAGTCTCGACATGTCTAGGTACTTGACATGTCAAGATATAGATTGTCTTGATAATATAGATTATAGTTTCAACCTGTCTAGGTACTTGACATGTCAAGATATAAATTGTCTTGATAATATAGATTATAGTCTCGACATGTCTAGGTACTTGACATGTCAAGATACAAATTGTCTTGATAATATAGATTATAGTCTCGACATGTCTAGGTACTTGACATGTCAAGATATAAATTGTCTGGATAATATAGATTATAGTCTCGACATGTCTAGGTACTTGTCATGCCAAGATATAGATTGTCTTGATAATATAGATTATAGTCTTGACATATGATGGTAGTGGGTCTCAAACTTTTCTGATTGCAAACTTCTTTGGCAGAGCAATAAGTCTGTGTGGTCTATTTTCACAATGCAAATTGACTTTGCAACCCATTTCTGTGTGGACCATTCTAATATACATAGTTGCTTCATGTGATTTTGTCTTTCCAGACTTCAGAAGCACCCTAGTAACCTAGAAGACAGATTTTTTGCACACTTAGGTTTTGCCTCATTGTCAATACTATAACGGAACTGGATATTTTATCCCTCCTTTAGATCCAACAAGAAAGATCAATCATGCATAAACCATTGATTATGAAACGCTTTCTAACTTCAATGCAATTTTATAAAAACATCTCTAAAATGTGAGACATTCCTGGGTAATATTTTTAAAATTATCACAATACTACATTAATTTATTATATTTGAAAACTTAAAATTTCATCAAAAAATGAACTTCATTCAAATGACTGTATTGAAATATAAATTGCCTGGTTTAAACATATCTAAAATGCGATACATTCCTCGGTAATATTTTTAAAATTATCATAATACAACAATAATTTATTATATTTGAAAACTTCGCCGAAAACAAATTAACTTTATTCAAATGACGTCATCGAAATATAAATCGCCTCTATATAAAAGCAGCATCTCATTCATAAACTTTTTCCATTCATCATAATACTATCACAATTTATTTTATTTTATAACTTAAAACCATGGAGGTACAAGTAATTCAACTCTATGCTTAAAACTTCATCGAAAAAATTATCTGGTTCTCTTTGTAAAATCAGTGAATGTTTTATTCATATCAGCTATATTGCAGATTCCATGAGCTAAATAATTTTGCATTAAAAAATGCAGCAATTCTTATACAACTCATTCTACATCTTTTGCTGTTTACATTATCCATAAATGAAAATTAGGCTTTTTTGTAGAAATAATCAAAGTTTGATGATCATTTAAACTCAAATATATTATAATTGCATTGTTAAGTATGTAGATGGACAGAATTTAAGCAAAAATAAGGCGGTTTTAGGACGGATGCAACACTAAATATGAATTAAAAAGAACTTTAAAAATCACGAATTTGACACAAGATGGATGCCATATTTTATTTTAAAGTGGGTCACGTGATCTCTTCATATAATGGTCACGTGATTTCTTCATATAAAGGGTGTATTTATTATTTTAATTTTTATTTAAAAAACTACTGAATATATTTTGTTGAAATTCTTTTTATATATTTTATGGTATAATTTGAATATTTCCTAAAACTTTCGAAGCAAGTTGTGAATTTTAAATCCGCTTATAAAATGTTTGAAAAATTAGGTCCCATAGGGTTCAATGTATTTGATTTTTTCAACCCTGTTCAATCCAAAACTAATTGGGTGATATTATTCATTTATATTCCCATAGGTCACACAGACCGTCTGAACAACATACTAAAATTTCATTTTGATAAAGTCATTTTTATGGCAGTTATCGTGCTGACAGACAGACAGACAGAATGAACAAAGGCACACTTTTCAACTATGTTGTAAAGTGTTAAAAACAGGGATTTTTTTATAAGTCTTTTCAGACTCGCCAGAAGTCCTCCAATTACTTAGAAGGCTGAATTTTTTTAATACTTATAATATTGACAGTGAGACAGATTTTAGCAAAGTCAGAATTTTTATTCCCCCCTTCCCCTGAGGGGGGCAGTAAAAATGGGGTCCTTTTCAAATTCTGCAATTCTTTGGTGACTTTAAAGCTAAATATTTGCATATTTATATTATTGATCATAGAACAGATTTTTATGGAGCTAGAATTTTGATTCCCCTCTCCAGACATGGACAAAATAGAGGGGAGAGAGTTTGAGGAGGTGTCCAGACCCTCCAAATTATCTGGAATATTAACTGTAGGACAGAACTTAATGGAGCAGGATTTTTGTTTTCTCATATGGGGGCAGACATAAAGGAGGGGACTGAAAATCCTTCCAGAAGCCTCCTCGGTGACCATAAAGGCTGAAATTTTGCACACTTATAATATTGACTATGGGCCATAACCTTTTCTTTTATAAATTATTATTATTATGAAAATTCTAATTAATTAAAAGATTGATTGAAAGATCTGACAATACAAATAACTAGCAAGTACCCATTGAATTATTTTTTCACTGAAAGTTAATAAATGTAAAAGATCTTTAAGTTTGATTTATGCCAAAGATGTATTCAAAAAGAATATTTTTGTATACATTTTATATAGTATTATTTACCTTAGTAAAGCGACTCAAAATTATCTCATTAAATCGGTTGTGATAATCACTTCTTTAATTGACCTGAGAATAATGACAGAAGCGATAAGCTTCGATTAGGCCTAACTGTAAACTTACGGAGAACCTTCGGTAAACATATAGAATTTTTACTCTGATTTAAGATTTAATTAATTAGCTGAAAGTTATAACATTTTGTGTATGAAGTGTTATTATTGCAAAACTGTATTTTTAAATAACATAATTTCTTACTTTATTGATATTGAATATCATAAGCAAACCCACATTGTCGAACATGTGCATATGCTTATTGCCATTCAGGAAGCGATAATATTGTGTGTAAATTACTCACATTCAACATTATGTTGTTTAATGATAATAGGCTTGTCTCCATTCAGCAAACTATAATAACATGTGTAAATTACATACACTCAAAATTATGTTGTTTGATTATATGCTTGCTGCCATTCAGCAAACAATAAATAATAATGTGCGTAAGTTACTTATACTCAAAATTATACTGTTTCATAATATGGTTGTTGCCATTCGGCAAATGATAATATTACGTATAAATTACTCATAAAATTATGTTGTTTGATAATATGCTTGTTACCATTTGGCAAACGATAATATTGTGCATAAATTACTCACACTCAAAATTATGTTCTTTGGAAAACACAAAGTACAGCAAAAAATTAATAATAGGTATCAACCGATACCAGAGGCCAGCCTTCTTCAGGATAAAAAGGCAAAATATCTATCCCATTCAAAGAAAAAGAGGTTTCTGTTGATAGACTCTCTTACATCTTGACCAGAAACTTCTTTCTTTTGCTTGAAGTGGTTGCTCTGTTATTTCATCCTAAAGAACCCCCCCCCCCCCCCTTCAGAATGTTTTGGTACTTGTTAGCAATTGGTTCCTGTATTGTTACTTTCCTTATATACATAGTATAATGTGTAGGAAAAGTATGGTAATTGGGTCAAATATTCAAATTCCAATTTTTGATTGAAGAACATGTTTCAAGCACTCAACTCAAATAGAACATTTTTGAGGTGATGTCTGTATGTATGTATGTGTGTGTATGTGTATATATATCTGTGACTTTGTGGAAGCAATATCTCACGAAAAAAGGAGCATCGAACAAGATCTGGTACAAATATTATAATCCGTTAATACTGGAAACCTATTGATTTTAAATACAATAGAATGTTTGAAAGACCTCCCAATTTTTTAATTTGATTTTCAGGATGAAAAGAAAAATTCAGTGGAACTCGGTTATAATGAATTCACAGCTATATTGATCAAATGATTTTGTTCAGTTTGATGTAATGTGTTTAATATATGGAATATCACAGATATAACGAATTCCCCCCCCCCCTCTCCAATTACATTTTTAACCTTATATTAAAATTTTTTGGAATTTTGTTTATCTTAAATAAAACCTTTTACTGACTTACAAAGTAAACTTCATATTTCAACAGCATTCTGATGATTCTCATAGTGAAAGTGGAATATGTTCCTACTGCTTTAAGAAATCCGGGTTACTTTTACAAAAGATTTGGCTTTAAACTGATGACAATTTTGATGAATGTGATAGATTGCATCTTTCGAAATGGTTTAAACGTCACTAAATGAGACATTTTGATCGCTTAACTAACATTGATGAATTTATTCAAGTTGATGAATTGATAACATCTGGAATTCCAACAGATTGTGATGCACTAGATGCTGTGATAATGGAAAATTCAGATGACTAAATTGATGGAAGTACAACAGATTCTTCAATGAAACCTACACTAATTAATAACACCTACACTGAACCTACACTGATTGATTTTTTTGAGAGCAATGATACAAATGACAGCGTTTTCAGTACTCATGCATTGTTAAACAAAATGAAACTAAGTCTCTAGCAAATATGTATCACTAACTACACATAAAATGCATGTGAATTTTTTTTTATAATCATTCAATACTTTTATATGATGTATGCCATTAATTACAAAATTAATTAAATTATAGTTATCTTATTCTTTAAATATTAAATCTCTTTTAATATGAAATTCTAAGCCTTTAAATAAAAAAAATATATGAAGCTGAAGTCCCTAGTTGATATATGTATTACTAACTACACACAAAATGCATGCTAATTTTTTTATAATCATTTAATATTTTTATATTATGTTTGTCATTAATTTCAAAAATTAATTAAATGTTATTTTCTTATTCCTTAAATATTAAACCTCTTAAATATAATAGTCTGGTTAGCTGACTATATTGGTTTTTAAATTATGCATATTAATTATAGCCATTATGCCAAGAATGAGAAATATTGAGAAATGGTTATATTGAATAATAACAGTTGTAACAAATAACAGTTGTCGCAAAAAAAAATCATTCTGCCCTTTAATGTTTGTTATGACTGAGTTAGGCTGTATTTCATTTCAGTTACAGTAGAACTTGGTTTATTTCAAAATTATGGATAATTCGAATTTCAAAATATTTTGTACATTTAAATTGTGAAAATAATGTTAATAGCTTCGAATTGTTCAAAAATAATGTAATGCAGAAATTTGAAATGAACAAAGAACTCTTAATGAACAAATGTCCAGTATTTTTAATGTACAAGATAAACATTTATGAGAGTCTAACCATACTAAGATTGGAGAAAATAAGTTTAAATGAATTGTGTAAGCTTAGCTTAGAAAAGTGATGTATTAATGTATGTTGTAAGAACATTTGTAGGAGCTCAAAAAAATATTGACTTTTAATTTAATCTTATGGACAAAGAAAAGGTATTACTTTATAAACGGAAGTTGGAAAAATTAATACAAAGCAATTTATCAAGTTATTTCATGTGCTGTTCATTATATAAACAGAATTAGATTATTTGGATGTTTAATTCAAGGTTTTTTTTTTTTTTTTTCGAAGTCTGATTCAAATGTTTTCTCTTGAAGTTAAGTTTAACTCACTCTTTTTCTCGAAGTTGGGTATTTTCATGTTTTTTAAGTTAAAATTAAACAATTGTTTTTCTCAGTTCAATTCAAATGCTTTTTCTTGAAGTTAGATTCAAATTTTTTCTTTAATTTAGAACTTTTTGTTCCCATTCAGGGTTTTTCATGTTCCACAGAATTGAATAAATGCTGAAAAAGAAAAAAAAATCAAATTTGAGGAAAATTGTGTATTATATTATATTATTTACTCATTGTTTAAAAAAAGTGCTGACCAATGAATATAATATAAAATAAATAATGACTGGAAAGAAGTACATGGAATAATGAGGTCACATAAGGAAATTATAAAATATTAAACCAGAAATGAGACTTCTTTTTTATTTTTTAAAGCTGAGAAATTTAATGAAAATTAGAGAAATTTTTTTTAAGGCATAAGCAGAAATGATAACAAAAGATTTTTTTTTTTATCAAATTTTGTTAGCTATTATAAAAATTCATTTCACATCACAGATCATGAAAAATGCAATTGCAAATTCAACTTCTACATGGGTTATACAAAAAACTTAACTTTCAAGTTCTGTATAAGGATTTATGATTTATAAATGCAGTAGAAATCTATTGTAATGAGCCCACATTAAGTAAGGTTCAAGATTTAATAAATTGTGAACTTATGATTGACAAAAGCCATCTCAAGTCTGATTTGCTTGTTTTTAAACAAACACTTTTATTATTTTCTGGGTGTATCAAGTAGGTAAAGTAGTAAAAGTAATTTAAATGCCAAAATAGAAGGTAGAATTGGAGCACAAGGAAAATTTATTGACTTTATTTATGAATGGGTATATAAGTAGGAAAGAGGGAATGAGTTGAAGGTCACATTAGAAAGTCCTTGAAACTTAAATATTACTCTCAATTCTTTATAAGAAGATCTTAGTATCAAACACCCTGAAGAAAAGAACAATGACAAATATGTATCACTGTCATTCAGTGGCAATCAAATCAGTGAATCTGCACAACACCACTGTCATATTCAATATTTATAATGATCATTGATATTAAGGGTCAAATGAAAGCGTATTGTTGCGAAATGTATCTTCTAGAATCTTGGGTGTATATGCAGGATACAAGAACGAGTCCTAGTTTCTGGATAACTTATTTACAAGCACAAAGTATACAGGAACAGTAAACCCGGCCACACATGAAACTGCCATAAGCCCTAGGATTGGTGGTGTGGTCTGGGACTTCAACAGGAACAGTATACAATCAAACAGCATTTAAATGCTTCACTAATTTCTCAGAATAAGCGATATTATTCTCAAAATGTTGACGATAGTAATTTCACAAAACAACAGCTACTATTTTCAAAACATTGACAAAAATCACTGTCCAATGTAGCTTGTGTCACATAGGGGTGAGTCCTTTTTATAGTCTCTCCATCTCAAAAAATAATCGTTCTATCGAGAAGTTTCTGGAATATTCCGGAAGTCGCCAAATTGGGGATAAATCGTCAAATCTGAAAACTTCTAACTGGGAGATCATGGTAAGCCTGGGCTGACGTCATGCACTGTATTTTCTTCACCTAGCCTTCGAAACAGATGAAAGAGAAGGCACCAAACGGAACTTTGCACGTTCGCAACAGTATTTAATGCACTAAAATATTAAAAAATAAATAAATCCATATATATAGTATATATGTATATATATACACACACAATAACAAGTGGAATACGCAATCACAACTATGTAAATTAATATTACCAAGGAACAGGCGCAAATGCTGCTCTTCAATCCGAAGTAAATATACAATTGAAATCAAAAAAGAGGATCAAGTTCAAGGGAGGGCAAACCAAATACAATGTATACAATGGCAGAAGAGGATTGCGACTTCTCAATCCCGTTTAAAGCTGCTTTTCCAGCCCGGGCAAACGCTCACGGAACCAATGCATTGCAAAGGTTGATCCCCCATACGTGCCTAGTCAGAAGCACCCGAACATGGAGAAACAGACCACCGAGAATGGAAGTCAAGAAACGTACAAATGAAGAAACATTAAATCTCCTATTATATAAGTAACGATGCGCATTTGCAAGTCTTCAAGTGATATGCAGAAACTATCCCAATTCAGAAAAATCCCTTTTGAATGAATTTGCTTTATTTTTATCGTTGAAAAATGAATTATAATATATATATGTATATATATATATATTTATATATATATATGTTTAGTTAAATATAACGATTACAAGAAATTTTACAACTGAAAAATGCTCAGATTATCATAAGGTGCATTGCAGCACATACAATATAGGCGCTAATATGGAATCAAATGATTAAAAAATGAAAGAACAACAAAAGGAGAATGGGGATGCTTACAGGGAAGTCGAACGGCCAAGGGGGATTACGACCCCTTGTTCCCTGTTGAAGCATGCTTTTAAACCCAGGAAACGTTCCCGGAACCAGACTCGTCTGAAGCAATCCTCCAACTGTCAATATTGGAAAAGCAAAATCCAAACTGTTGAAAACCGAACATGAAAACCCAGATCGATAAAATGGAGCAATACGAATAGCAAGACAACATGGATGTCCATACAACCTACACCATCCATATCAACAATGACTTTTCATTACGTGCAAGTCCGTATATAACATATTACGGTTAAGATTTGTGTTACGGTTAAGCTTCTTGCATACATCGTGACGTAACTATAATAGCTCATAGAATTTTGCATAAAAGTTCTTATACTTTTTGTATGATTTTTCATAATAATGCTTTAGGAAATGAATCGGATAAAGTTGTTTTGTCGCTTCACGTACCAAATTACGTCATATATATATATATATATATATAGAGAGAGAGAGCGCATCTTTAAACATATTGAGTTAAGTTTTTGTGAAAAAATATTGATCCCACCAAGACTTGAACAACATTACACTCCTGCTAATTGCATCTAGTGCTCTAGTAAAGGAAATAGTGAAGACATTTGTAAGCATATTGAGGTTAAGTTTTTATTGCAAAAAAGTATTGACCCAATCAGCTTTTCAAGATCTGTCATACTGTGCTTGCTTCAAGTCGAACCCGAGAGTTCCAATATAATACACCATAGCATGGTTGTTAGAATCTCAATATTGTAAAAGTGCATTTACTCTTGGAATATAACAGATTTAATACTTTGTTTATGCTATTGTAGAAAATAAACGTTTTAGATTGTAAAAAATGGAATATAAATTCAAACATATTTTGGGGCTAGTATCTATGATAAACTTTACTAATTAATGACGAACTTTTGATAAAATAATCACATGTAAGGACATTGTTATGAGATCTCGTCTGGTATAAAAAAAAATGTGCTCATGCATGTGTTTAAGCAGGTGCTTTTTGTTTAGATATGTTCATTAGTGAAGACATTTGTAAGCATATTGAGGTTAAGTTTTTATTGCAAAAAAGTATTGACCCAATCAGCTTTTCAAGATCTGTCATACTGTGCTTGCTTCAAGTCGAACCCGAGAGTTCCAATATAATACACCATAGCATGGTTGTTAGAATCTCAATATTGTAAAAGTGCATTTACTCTTGGAATATAACAGATTTAATACTTTGTTTATGCTATTGTAGAAAATAAACGTTTTAGATTGTAAAAAATGGAATATAAATTCAAACATATTTTGGGGCTAGTATCTATGATAAACTTTACTAATTAATGACGAACTTTTGATAAAATAATCACATGTAAGGACATTGTTATGAGATCTCGTCTGGTATAAAAAAAAATGTGCTCATGCATGTGTTTAAGCAGGTGCTTTTTGTTTAGATATGTTCATTAGTGAAGACATTTGTAAGCATATTGAGGTTAAGTTTTTATTGCAAAAAAGTATTGACCCAATCAGCTTTTCAAGATCTGTCATACTGTGCTTGCTTCAAGTCGAACCCGAGAGTTCCAATATAATACACCATAGCATGGCAGCCGTCCAAATAGTTGCTCAAGTCCTTTGGACGAGTCGGACGGTCTGGGTCTTCTACACCATAGTATGGTTGTTAGAATCTCAATATTGTAAAAGTGCATTTACCCTTGGAATATAACAGATTTAATACTTTGTTTATGCTATTGTTCTCGAAGTTCTGATCCGTCGAAAACTTGAGTTGCGATTTTTGGCATGATTCCAATACTTTCCCCTATCCATTACCATGTATCGCAGGGAAAGTAAAAATCTGATGTGGGCAGCACATGACACTTTCCCTGCAGACTCAAATTCATATGTTCTTTATTTCTTTAATAATTCATTAGACTGAGTTTAATTGAACCAAATAACACTAAATTTGCATTTTTAATTCAATTTTTGTTTTTATTCGGTAATTTAACATTTTTCCAAAGGCGGCATAACAAAAATGCGAAAAATCTCAAATATCTCGAGAACTGTTAATCCTAGAGTAATAGAGTTGTTCTTATTCCTTTCCTCATCAAAAATTACGTATGAAACAAGCATTTAATTGATATATTTGAACATACGTAGCTTCTTTTTTTAGATTTTGGCAATTTTTGAGGGCCATTTCATAAAAAAAAAAAAAACAGTTTGTTCTTTTCCGAAAAATGCCAGAATCTAATCAGCACCAGAGTATTGTACAAGTAACTTATCTACCAAATTTTGTTAAATTTGGTCAATTTTTATTTTAGCTAGAGTGGATACATGAAATTTTTACGGGCCATTTCGCAAAAAAAAAGGCGGGTTCTGTTTTTACGAATCGTACCAAAAACTAATCAGCACCAGGGTCATACCCAAGGTCATACTTGGTCATACATACCCAGGGTCATACTTGGGTATGACCCTGGTGCTGATGACCTACCAAATTTTAGGAAATTCGGTCCAAAAGTTTTTGAGTTAGAGCGGATACATACATTGCACAGACACACACACAGACGTCACGCTAAAAATAGTTTTTTCGTATTCTAGAGGTCTCGAAACGTGTATAGATCCGTCGAAAACTCGAGTTGCGATTTTCGTCAGGATTCCAATACTTTCCCTATACATTACTATGTATTGCAGGGAAAGTAAAAAATCTGATGTGGGCAGCACATGACTTTCCCTGCAGACTTATATTCACGTTCTCTTTATTTTTATTACATTTAATTCACTTTTAATTCAATATTTGTTCTCATTTGATAACTGGACTTCTTTTCAAAGGTGGCGTAGAGAAAATACGAAAAAACTAAAATATCTCGAGAACGGCTAGTCCTAGTGTAATGGAGTTGGTCTTATTCTTTTCTTCGTTAAAAATTACGTATTAAACAAGCATTTTATGGATATATTTGAGCATACGTAGTTTTTTATTTTAGATTTTGGCAATTTTTGCGAGCCATTTTGCAAAAAAAAGGCAGGTTATTTTTTTCCTAATCAGCACCAGATTGTCCCACAAATGACTTACCTACTGAATTTTGTGGAATTCGGCCCATTAGTTTTTCAGCTAGAGTGGATACAAGCTTTTGCGGGCCATTTCGCAAAAAAAGGCGGGTTCTTTTATCTCGAATCGTACCCAAAACTAATCAGCACCAGATTCGCCCACAAGTGACTTACCTACCAAATTTTATGAAATTCGGTCAACTAGAGTGGATACAAAATCTGCACAGACAGACAGACACACAGACGTCACGCTAAAAATGGGTTTTTCGTATTCTAGAGGTCTTGAAACGTGTAGATCCGTCGAAAACTCGAGTTGCGATTTTCGACATGATTCCAATACTTTCCCTATACATTACCATGTATTGCAGGGAAAGTAAAAATCATGTAGTGAATGATTACATGATTTTCAGCGAGATTGAATCAGAGGACTACAGTTTTAGTTATTGAAAGCCGGATTCCTTCGCCCTAAATTCAAATTTGTCAATTTGTAGAAATGTTGTGTGTTGATTATTTCAGATTCTTTAATCAATATAATCGCGCACAGTTTTAATCAATTTTTATAGGTGTAGAAGGGAAAAAAATATCAATTTTTTTAACCAAAATTAAAAATAAAGGAAAAATGGTTGTAAGGAGGCACACATTTGATACACACAAATAAGAAAATATTTATTATTTCTTTTTAAAAAAAAATACTAGTAAAACCGTAATCATTAAGGACTCCTAGCACTTTTCCTCCCCGTTTTTTTATCTGACAAAACAAAAATCAAGCGAAAAAGTAAAAATACAATGGCTGATTCAAAATTTGCTGGACATTATCATGTTATTTTTTGGAACATTTACCTATGGCAACGAAACAAAATGTGTGTGAAAATTTCATGATGTAAAATATTCACAAAAATAGTCAGACAAAAAATGGCTATTATAACTAATTTTTCTTGAATCATAGAGCGTTTAGTTTGCTTATTACAGAGATGATTGATATAATACATGATATTTTTGATATCCTTAGAGCATGATATCTTTAAACAGTGGAGAAATTGACAAAATGTAGCGAAATTTTAATCTCTCAAAAACACCTACATGATAAAAAAAAAAAATCCCCGCGAAGTACTAAAATAATCTAAATTTTTTTCCAAATAAATTGTGAAAATTCAAAACGGTTTGCACTAACTATCCGCAGAACCGGAGTTGAGCATTTAAGTAAGTCTGGGGTACCTTGCTGAAGGATCCTAACTTTCCTTTAAATCGCATGTAGCCCATTTTAATATTAGTCAATTTAAAAAAAGAACAAGAAAGATCAATCATGCTTAAAGCATTGATTATGAAACACTTTCCAACTTCAATGCAATTTTATTTAAACAAGTCTAAAATGCAATACATTCCTCGGTAATATTTTGAAACTTATCACAATACTGCATTAATTTATTATATTTGAAAACTTAAACCTTCATCGAAAAAAATGAACTTCATTCAAATGACGGCATTGAAATATAAATTGCCTGGTTTAAACATCTCTAAAATGTTATACATTCCTCGGTAATAGTTTTAGAATTATCATAATACTACGATAATTTATTATATTTGAAAACTTCATCGAAAACAATTGAAATTAATTCAAATGACGTCATAGAAAAAATAACACGCCTGGATCTCTCTATAAAAACAGGATTTCATTCATAACTTTCTCCCATTCATTTCATTCATCACAATACCATAAAAATTTATTTTATTTAAACATTTTATTTAAGACCATGGAGCTACAAATAATTAAACTCTATGCTTAAAACTTCATCGAAAAAAAATCGTCCTTCTCTTTATAAAATCAATTAATATTTCATTCATATCAGCCATGCAGACTCCATGGACTAAATTATTTTGTGTTAAAAAAATACAGGAATTCTAATACAACTCATTCTACATATTTTGCTGTTTACATTTTACATAGGTGAAAAATAGGCTTAGTTGTAGAAATAATCAAATTTAGATGAGCATTTAAACTTAAATATATTGTCATTGCGTTGTTTCAGTATGTAGATGCACAGAATTTAAGCAAAAATAAAATAGTTTTAGGACGGATACAACACTCAATATGAATTAAAAAGAACTTAAAAAAATCACGATTTTGAAACAAGATGGATGCCATATATCATTTTGAAGTGGGTCATGTGATCGTTTCATATCATGGTCACGTGATCGTTTCATATAAAAGGTGTAATTATTATTTTAATTTTTATTTAAAAAACTACTGAATATATTTCGCTGAATTTTTTTTTATATATTTTATGGAACAATTTGAATATCACCTAAAATTTTCGAAGCTATTTGTGAATTTTAAATCCGCTTAAAAAATGTTTGAAAAATTAGGTCCCATAGTGCTCAATATTTCATTTTTTCAACCCGGTTTCAATCCAAAACTAATTGGGTGATATTGATTTATATTCCCATAGGTCCTACAGACCGTCTGAACAACATACTAAAATTTCATTTTGATTAAGTCATTTTTACGGCAGTTATCGTGCTAACGGACAGACAGACAGACAGAATGAACAAAGTCATAAACACTTTTCAACTTTGTTGTAAAGTGTTAATAACATGGTCACCATTCTTTTTTTCATTTTAGAATCCTCAGGCAAACGCATTATTCTTTCAATCGTCTGCAAATATTTGAAAAGAAATTCTGGTAATCCCAAAAGGCATCTTCATTTTACTGCGTATTCTTGAATCAAGTTACTTTGAAGAGTGAAATTATTTTGTTCTGATTGATTGACATCTAGGTTTGGTTTCCCGCCGGGATACGAAATGCAAATCATCTTTGATGCCACCGCAACGTGCAAAATAAATCATTATTTCGAATTAAATAAGTAAAGGACTTCGGATCAGAACGAATGTCAAGGTCAGAACTCGGAGCACATCTATGTTTTGAAAAACAAATCGAAGAGGCATTTAGTTCTCAATCTAAAGGCTTTCAATGCATTTCTCTATTTATTTTTCTTTTATCTCTCCTCTGTTCCCCCCACCCCCCCTCCTTCACCATTTTGCTGAGACAGCGGCTACGTCGATTACATTTGGAATAAGGTTCGATAATCTCAATTACTTCGTTGTCTGCTCGTTCTTCAATAGAGTTCCTGTTCAGAATGAAAGGCCTCCAAGTCTACACGTTGGGTCTATTATAGTTATAGTAAAGTGACTAGGCTCGAAGGAATAAAAGTGATTGCAACGCCATTAGCTGAGAAATAGAGTACGTCGAGCTGGAATAAAAATGTCAATTACAAAGTTGTCGAGCATTGTCTAATTAGTGGGAGTTGATAATTGGGACGATATAATAAAGTTCTTTATAATTAAAGTTCCACTTTGAAATGGCCATAAAAGGAAAACTACTGGACAGAATATTATCAAACTTGGTAATAGTTTACAAGAGGTCATGGGAATTTATTTTCCGAAAAAAAAAAAAATGTTCAAAAACTCACCGCCAGCGGGGAATGGCGCTGTATGCAATATTGTTAAACCAAATAAGACATGAAGACGTCGGTTTAAAAAGTTTTTAATCGTTTCTAAAACGTGTTACAAATCATGTTCAATGTGGCTTCCACCATTTTCTGAAAGCACGTTAAATCGCATTACTACTTTCTCAACAGCAGCTCTTAGCATATCAGGAGAAATGTTACGGACATGTCGGTGTATCACATTTTTCAATTCCGCCAAATTGTTTATGTTATCACCATAAACAGTGACTTAGACACCACGATGTTTATGCAGGACGGGGTTCCACCTCACATTGGTACATGTGTCAAACAGTTACTTAAGCAACATTTCACGGATGACTACTGGATTGTCAGCCGACACTTCCCCATTTTTTGGCCAACCCGGTCACCAAACGTCAACCCCTGTGACCTCTGGCTATGGGGTTACCTCAAAGCTACTGTTTATGGTGATAACATAAACAATTTGATGGACTTGAAAAATGTGATATACCGACATGTCTGTAACATTACTCCTGATATGCTAAGAGCTACTGTTGAGAAAGTAGTAATGCGATTTAACGTGCTTTCAGAAAATGATGGAAGCCACATTGAACATGATTTGTAACACGTTTTAGAAACGATTAAAAACTTTTTAAACCGATGTCTTCATTGCATACAGCGCCATTCCCAGCTGACGGCGAGTTTTTGAATTTTTTTTTTTTTTTTTTTTTTTTTAAATAAAATCCCACGATCTCCTGTAAACTATTACCAAGTTTGATAACATTCTGTCCAGTAGTTTTCATTTTATGGCCATTTCAAAGTGGAACTTTAATTATAAAGACCCTGTTCAATCGTAAGCGGATCGTAATTGGTCGATTGAGATGCTTCTCACATGCAGATGATACTGTCTTTCAAATATACCAAGGTTACCAGACGTCCTCGATAAACAAGACTTTTTAAGTATCTCCACAGTCCAAAATCACAGGGATTAAGATCTGGAGAACGAGATGGCCAGGTTGTCGGAAACGCACGACTAATCACTCTACCATTAGTAAAATGTTGCCGAAGAAACTGCTGTACACAGAGTCCAATGCGTGGAGGCGCTCCATCTTGCATAAAGGTCATTGAATCAAGACATTGGTGCTGTTGCAGTTGGGGTACAGCAAAATTTTCGAGCATGTTTTTGTACCTCCAGGCCGTCACGGTGCATGTCACAGGACCATTGGGAGTAGCCTCTTCGAAAAAGAAAGGTCCAAGAATGAATGTGGCTGTGAATCCACGCCAGACTGTAACTTTTGGTGAGTGAAGTGGAATCTCTTGGAAGGTACGAGGGTTTTCCGTGTCCCAAATGCGACAGTTATGGGTGTTGACTGTTCCACTTAGATGGAAATGCGCTCCATCGCTCCATAGAATCTGCCATGGCCACGATGCATCCATTTCAACTCTAGCCAGAAATGTCAATACAAAGGTCAGTCACTTCTCCCTGTCGATGGTCAGCAAGTGGTGATTGTGACTAATTTTGTACGGGAAAAAATGCACTATGTTTCTCAGTACGTTCCGCACTGTGCTGTAGGGAACACCCAAGTGTTGTGACACTCCGCGTGCACTACTACAGCCTATAACGTTATCCATTGATTGTTCAACAATAGCGGTGGCAATATCGTCAACGACATCTGAACGAGTCGATTTGTGTTCTCGACCCGGCTGAACTCCAAGATGTCCAGTTTTCTCGAATCGAGCGGTCGTTCTTCTGAGAGCTTGTGGAAGTCCTTTGCGCAAATTCTTAAGTCGACGAAACTCTCGAAGTACAGCTGCAGCATGTCCTTTGTTTTCATAAAACAGTTTCACAAGCAAAGCGCGTTCTGGCAGTGTGACAGCCATCGCTGATAAGAATGAAAATTTCCCAGTTTTATCCCCTTTTATGCTCAGAACATAGTAGCTGCAAACTAAGGGTTTATGCAAATTTTTGTGCTTACAGTGCGAAATTGCAGTTACAATGACAGTTTAAGTTTCTTCACTTTTTTATCTTCTTTTTTTTCATATCAGCAAAAGAAATTAAAAAGGAAAAATTCCATATCGCATGTGTTTGTTTTTTTGTGATTATTTTGTATCTTTTCAGCATATTTTCTGTTGTACAGCGCCACCTATCGGTGTTTCTTGAACTAATTTTTTTTCGCGTAATCCCTCTCCCCATGTCTTGAATAGTAGGTTCAACAATTTTGGAGCCTTTACACTGAGTAGTTCGATGTATAGAGAGCTCAGAGTAGGGGTGTTTTAATTCTGACCACCTGGTATATATATAATTTACAAATGTAAAGTAAGTTTGAGATAGCTACATGAAAAAAATTCTCATACGTAAAATATGCAAACATGGCGCTATGCTGCCCTTGTACATACTTTCAGAATTCACTGGGTTAACTGTAACTGAATGTAAAGGTAAATATTTAAACAGTTGAAACAGAGGCATAAGGAAAGGGACGACTTACGAGAAGCAAGTATGGATGGAGTTGAAATGGTCTACAAGTTGGAGTTTTGCTCATTGGACAATTTTGATAAGAATTTTGGAATCAGTAGAAACGGGTTTTTTATAGGCACGTTCATATGTAATCACATTGAGTGACTTGGAAAGTTTTTTCATGTGTCTTCCATCTAGAGATTTTGAATTTTTGCTAGGTTTTTACTGTTCAGTTGTTGATGGTAATAAGGCCATTCTATGAATAAGTATCGGCTTCTGGGAGTGTTGGCATGGCTTAAAGCATTGCTTAACCGGAGAGTGGGGGTCACAACTCTCCCCGGCCACTTATGATACTTTTCGTTTTTCCCATTCATCTTCTGCTTTTCTGTGTATTAGGCATTATTTTTAGAAATTATATATATATATATATATATATATAACCATGAAAAACGAATACAAAGTAAAGGGAGGGAAGCCATATGAATTGCATATAAATGGCTGAGAGGGATAGCGACCTCTCATTCCCGTTTAAAGTACTTTTACGTCAGACAACGCCCACGGATACCAATGCAATTCAACGACAGATCCCCGTACCATGTGCAAACATGAAAGCACCAGAATGCAGACAGATAAGGAACGACGAAAAACAATTTTCAGCTACACCACCAACAGTAATGGAACACTCGCAACGCCGCCTTTAATGCATGTCCGTACGCATGCGTACTGAGATAAGATCAAAATGATGTCACATCCCCAATTCTGCATTGAATGAATATTCTTCTTCTTTAAAGAAAGAATTATAAATAACTTTAAGGAAATTCCTTGGGTAATGTTTTTTCATTGCCTCCATCAAAATTTGTTTATTGTTTGTGAGACAATCCTTTTTGAAGGTATTATTATTTCGATTTCTTCTGAGGTGTCCAGTTATGATGTTACGGAATCTCAAAAGTGTAATAACTTTGCGTAGATATATGGATCTAGTTCACCTGGTGTTATTTGAGAACATACTGTATAACGGTGAGGTATTTTTTCAACAAATTAAAGGAATTCCCATGGGCGGCGGATGTTCGTCAGTCCTAGCTGACATCTATTTAACCTATTTTGAAAGGAATAATCACGTTTTATACGAGATTCCATATTACAGATTTGTGGACGATGTGATTTTGGGACATTACGCTAATACTCCTGAAATTGAATTTGACTTTTATCCACCGGAATTGGAACTAATTAAAAACCCTAATAATGTAAAAGACGAAGTAAATTTCCTGGATATAACCATAAGATTTAAACATAGAAATGGAATTCATACAGTAATGTACAATAAACGTAATAATTATGAAATGAAGATTAACCAAATTATAGGATGGAAGTCGAATTTAACTAGGAACATTTTCCGTAACATCATAACTGGACACCTCAGAAGAAATCGAAATAATAATACCTTCAAAAAGGATTGTCTCACAAACAATAAACAAATTTTGATGGAGGCAATGAAAAAACATTACCCAAGGAATTTCCTTAAAGTTATTTATAATTCTTTCTTTAAAGAAGAAGAATATTCATTCAATGCAGAATTGGGGATGTGACATCATTTTGATCTTATCTCAGTACGCATGCGTACGGACATGCATTAAAGGCGGCGTTGCGAGTGTTCCATTACTGTTGGTGGTGTAGCTGAAAATTGTTTTTCGTCGTTCCTTATCTGTCTGCATTCTGGTGCTTTCATGTTTGCACATGGTACGGGGATCTGTCGTTGAATTGCATTGGTATCCGTGGGCGTTGTCTGACGTAAAAGTACTTTAAACGGGAATGAGAGGTCGCTATCCCTCTCAGCCATTTATATGCAATTCATATGGCTTCCCTCCCTTTACTTTGTATTCGTTTTTCATGGTTATATCCTACTTCAGTTTTTTGAGCGGCATTGCGCCTTTTTCTGAGTGGTATTATATGTCTAATGTTATATATTAAACGTATCTTTTATAGTTGTATATTTATATCCGATATAGCATTTTCTTGCAGCATTTGCGCAGAATTGTTCATATCTCTAGGAATCTTTAAAGGCCACTTCCCGGACCATGCATGGAACGCATAGGTCTTCCGTGTGATGTGTGAAATCGTTGGTTGGAGTGCGGATAGAGAGGATATTTTAATGAACCATTTTAGAAGTATGGAATAACCCGGTGTTGTCTTGTGGTAGAATTACAAGCAGAATATGAAGATTCAGGTATGTGATTTGTTTAACAGTACAACGGGGTATTGTACAGGTTGGTACAGGTGGTATTGTATAGAAGTAATGTGATTGACTGTGCTATATTGACAAAATATTTATGCAAATCTTTTTATCTGTTATTAATCTGTTTTTAGTGTTTTATACTCTCTTGGACAAATTCAATTGTATGAATTATGTTTTCTGGATATACGTTATAAAAATGAAAAGAAAAAATATATAAAATTATAATGGTCATATCGGATTGTGTAGGAAGTAGCATACATGATGTTTAGCGTATGAAGTTTTCGATGTTATATGTGTATTCAAGTTGCTTATGCAAGTTTTGTCATAATCATGATTCATGTGTTTTATATATAGAACACCATTCATCTGCAGTAGAGATACTCCTCAAAATGAGTAAAACTTTTGAATTACTATGACTGAATACATTACAAATATTAGCGACTGGCAAATATATTCATTGTGAGATTAATTTATTAATATCTATTAAATATATGCCCGGTGATATAATATAAGGGTATTTATATTATCGATAGCCTGCCACCCTTATTGTGCTTTGATCTTGATTGTTGCCTTTTGTTGATGACTTCTATTACGCATTTTTTCAAACCTGTGGATATTCATACAGATCCGAGACTGACATCAAAAAACCTTAATGTTGTACATTCATCAAACGCGATCACGCACGGATCTAGAAAAAAATTTTTTGATGGCATCTATAAACATTTTTACAATTTAAAGAATTTTAAGTTTAGTAGATGTTCATCGGGTAAATGTAAATTATGCCCCTGTGCCAACACTTTACAAATCGGACCGAGATCTTCAAGTCAATTTTTATTCTGCAAAACATACAATGTAATATATTGTATAGAATGCTCAACTTGTAATATACTTTATATAGGACAAACAAAGAATCCGTTGCATTTGCGCATTAATTTACATAGAAACCAAATAAAGCAGAGCATGAACCCGGATTATCCTTCTACGAACATAGAGTTAAGGCACTTCCATGTACATGACTTTTCTAATTGTGTGATTACTATACTGGATATTGTGCCTCGACTTCAAGAGCGTCTGTGGTGGGAATATACGCACATTTTACAATACGGATCTGCATTCCCTTTTGGCCTAAACTCTGTAATTTTCAACGAAAATTATAATCTGGCTCACTGTAAAAATGAAGATCAAATCCCGGTTTCTAGTTCATTCCAATTTCAAAAAACCTCAAGATGGAAACGTGGCAAGAAAAATCGATATATTGGCTATCAAGACACTCACGCAAAAATAAAAAGTTTAATGGACTCATTTTGCAATAATACATATGTCGATAATAAGTGGATAAAAAATATTGTATTTGGAATAAAAAGGAAATACATACGTAAAATATGGGAAAGTATCATCGAACATATAGCGTATATAGATCAAAATAATATAAAACATCATCAATTTGCCGTATTGCTTGATTTTATGAAGTTGAAAGCTCAGAGATCATATGTCAATTTGAAATGTCATCCCGTTAAAGAAATACAGAATGAATATATGATTACCACCTTCAAAAATAAGACATTTGATAAAATACCTTTCAAGCTTATATTTAATCAACTGAATGAAATGATCCCTATTGCTAACATCAATGTTAAACTTACATATCGTTTTGTACGTCCATATGGACGTAAATTATATAACTATAACCATTTAAGCAAAAATTTATCACTGATGAATGGTAGTGAATGTAAATGTCATCTTAGTAATTTAATGGATAAGCACCATCATCACATAATTACAGGAAATCTGGATGTGATCAATGATTTGCCATTGAGAAATATATTTGAAAAGGGTACAAAATTCCGTAGTCAGGAATATGAATATGTGACAGAGGAATTTAATGCCGATGTAGAGTCTTTCATATACAAATTGGCTGTTAAACATAGTTTGCCCATCAAAGCATTTGATGAATGGAAATTCAATTTACTGAACCGGTTCACCAGTCAATATCATAGCAAACTCAAACATCAGCAAATTTCCATCATTCCCACTTCTATCAGGGAAGTAAGGGATAGTTTCGTAATCACATATACTGACAAAGTGATATCAAATTACGCATTTACTTGCAAACCTTATTACATTAAAATTTTAAAGCAGTCTTATATGGAAAGCACTATGTACAAACCTTTGCCATATAATTTAACTATAATGTCAAACAAGATCACTGCTTTATATAAAAGAATCGACATCAATATAAAAAAGGTAACCTTTCCTTATTTAGTACTTATTCCGAAGCTGCATAAAACACCAGTAAAATTCCGTACTGTTACAGTTGGTTGTAATACATATATTACGATAGCTAACAAAAAATTAATGAAAATACTTCAACCAGCTTATAAAGCTATATTGGAACAAAATTCTATAATCATTAAAAACAGCTATGAAGTTATTAAACGCTTAAAATATTGCAATAAAGATTTACAGTTCAGCAGCTATGATTTCCGGGACCTTTTCAATAACATTGATCTTAATAAATTGTATAAAATACTTTTACTGGTGCATTCTGAATATAATCTCAAAAGTGTAATAACTTTGCGTAGATATATGGATCTAGTTCACCTGGTGTTATTTGAGAACATACTGTATAACGGTGAGGTATTTTTTCAACAAATTAAAGGAATTCCCATGGGCGGCGGATGTTCGTCAGTCCTAGCTGACATCTATTTAACCTATTTTGAAAGGAATAATCACGTTTTATACGAGATTCCATATTACAGATTTGTGGACGATGTGATTTTGGGACATTACGCTAATACTCCTGAAATTGAATTTGACTTTTATCCACCGGAATTGGAACTAATTAAAAACCCTAATAATGTAAAAGACGAAGTAAATTTCCTGGATATAACCATAAGATTTAAACATAGAAATGGAATTCATACAGTAATGTACAATAAACGTAATAATTATGAAATGAAGATTAACCAAATTATAGGATGGAAGTCGAATTTAACTAGGAACATTTTCCGTAACATCATAACTGGACACCTCAGAAGAAATCGAAATAATAATACCTTCAAAAAGGATTGTCTCACAAACAATAAACAAATTTTGATGGAGGCAATGAAAAAACATTACCCAAGGAATTTCCTTAAAGTTATTTATAATTCTTTCTTTAAAGAAGAAGAATATTCATTCAATGCAGAATTGGGGATGTGACATCATTTTGATCTTATCTCAGTACGCATGCGTACGGACATGCATTAAAGGCGGCGTTGCGAGTGTTCCATTACTGTTGGTGGTGTAGCTGAAAATTGTTTTTCGTCGTTCCTTATCTGTCTGCATTCTGGTGCTTTCATGTTTGCACATGGTACGGGGATCTGTCGTTGAATTGCATTGGTATCCGTGGGCGTTGTCTGACGTAAAAGTACTTTAAACGGGAATGAGAGGTCGCTATCCCTCTCAGCCATTTATATGCAATTCATATGGCTTCCCTCCCTTTACTTTGTATTCGTTTTTCATGGTTATATCCTACTTCAGTTTTTTGAGCGGCATTGCGCCTTTTTCTGAGTGGTATTATATGTCTAATGTTATATATTAAACGTATCTTTTATAGTTGTATATTTATATATATATATATATATATATATATCGAAGAACAGGACGTTTTCCCAGAGTGGAATAATTTTTATTTTAGAACAATATTTCTGCAGCCATTTTTATGAGAGTGCCATACTGTCATGAAGAATTTCAGAACAGTTCGTTGAAGAATTTCAGCAAAGCCTTCTCTGTTTCAGACAGTTTATTCTGATTTAAAACGGAAGGACATCGTAATCTCGCTTTATCGGCAACAAATCCAGTTTCTCGGGGAAAAAAGAACGCATACTGACCTCGTAATTATTGAATTGCTTGGGATTTTAGAACCTGGGTTTTCACTCGAATCTTTTTAATAACATTTGTAAAGGATCTTGCCGGGAATCGAAATCTGGATCTTCGAACTGACCAGCCGATTCACTACTGTTGAGATACCGTGGCGTTATTGCAAGCTCTTATCGTTGAAGTGGACCCTGCATTCTCCACCCTCTAATGTTAGATTGGAGAGCAACTGACAATCTGACTGACCACCTTCTGCTATTTTTACCATTGGTTAGCCTCCTGCTACTACTATTTTTACCCAAGTTAGTATCCTGTGTGGTCTTTATCCTCTCAAATTGAAATTGGCGCTCAATCTTCCAGAGTCCACTGAATCCGTACTAGTCGTACTAGGGTCACTTTCAGACCCTCGACATCTTTGCACTACCTACAGGGTTGATTTGTTCTGGCGCCATTTTAAAAAACCTTGCCACTTCAACCAGGAATCGAACCCTGGATCTCCGAACTGGCCAGCCGACGCTCAACTGTTGAGCTAGTAGGACGAAATCGCAAGCTCTTATCGTTGAAGTGTACTCTGCATATTGCCATGAGGATGGCTAAAGAAATATTGTTCTGAAATAAGAATTATTTCACTATGGTTAAACACGGTGTTCTTCGATTAATATAAAAGGTGGTTGGTAATGATCGTCTGATGTATCGAAAACAGCAGACAATATTTCTGATATATTTTTGAGGATATATTAGTGTAACCTAACTGAAAAATATTCTACTATTTCAATTTTTCGGTGCATTATATGATTTCAGAATTCGATTTGCATGCGTCAGATTAAAATTATGTGTGACTTTTCAAACATCCTGTAATTTTTCCTGCTAAAATTAATACACTTGCAAGTTAATGTGATTTTCACGCATTTTATATTATCACTATTTTTCTATTTGTTACAGTAAAAAATCTGATGTGGGCAACACATGACTTTCCTTATATAGTGCATTGAATTTACTACTTTTAAAGTTAAAAAAATGTTATTCTTATTGTAGATACTTATATTCTTTTCAAGATATTGATTTTTCTTCAATTAGTCGTCATTTTCATTGATTTAGCGTCATTTTTATCCATTTGGCGAGATTTTCATTAGTTTGGCAACATTTTTAAAAGTCCCCAAGTTGGCAACATTCCGCCAAATTCGTCGCCAAAATCTCGCCAAGCGTTATGTACGGAGAAATAATTTATTCTTATAGCATATAAATGATTATTGGCGTTCAAATACAAAAGTATGTATTACTCAAAGTATCTTTTCTCATAAATGGAACGAGTTAGATCTATGAGAATGATGTCACCAAATGTATCGCATGACATTACATATGAAAAGTGAACAGGTTTCTTAACAGTTGATATATTTTTTTAATTTATGGGATTTTTTGATAAATTTATTTGAAAAATGTCCAGTATCTCGAAAAAGGTTCGTGCTAGTTTTCCAAAGTTTATGTCAATCATTTTCTAAGGAAAAATTACATAAGAGATGTCTATTTGCGTACTTATATTAAAGGTTTTGATTTTTTGATGATTTTTTCAAAATTGCACTCGAAAATTTAGGGGGGTTCGGAACACTCTATTGCGTTTAAAAACAATAGGCTTCCAGTATTCACGGATTGTGATTTTTGTGCCAAATTTGATTCGAATCGCCCCATTCGTTCGTGAGATATCGTCTCCACAGACTCACTGACACACACACACACACAGACATCACTTCAAAAATGTTTGATTCGTGATCAGGGATGCTTGAAACGTGCTCTCCCGTCGAAAACTCGAATTCGAATTTTCGACCCCATCACAGTACTTTCCTTATACATTATGTATATAAGGAGAGTAAAAAGCTTTAAAATGTAAAGAACACGTAAAAAGAATCACATTTCGTTTGCTTCGCAAAAATTTTTTGAGAGATATAATGTTCATAGACATACAGACGATATTGGAAAAGTTACATATTCAAGAACATTCCAAGACGCAAAATACGAGAGTTGTATTTCTGACACAATCACAATATTTCCTCATTGCATATACCATGTGTTATAGGGAAAGTGCAAAAGGATCCATATATAAGACAAACTGGTTTGCAGGTGATCTGTGGTTTAACGAAATGGTGCAGCGATATTTTGCGAGCATCCAGTCAATGCCTTTGAGCTCATTTTCTGTGGAAACCCTTAAAAAAATTTTTTACTTGCGCCATTAACTCATTGGGAAATTCCAATAACCACATAATCCGTTTACCTTCTGGTATTACAAATAAAAGCACAAGACATCTAGGATGTTTTGAATCAGTTTACATTTCCTACGCACTTAAAAATAGCAGGATTTCCCAAAATGTGGACATTGGGGGGTTATGGGGGAGGTGTGTGTGTGTGTGTGGGGGGGGGGTACACGAGAGATGTGATTTGCACAAATAAAAAATACTGACTTTATATTTATTTTTGCTGATTGTATAGGTCTAGTTGTATCACAATCCGTATCACCCCCCACTGGGTTCCGGTCTAAATTGGGTGGCACTTCCCGACCGTCCAAGAAGTTACCTTACACCTTTCTGGTAGGTCGGACGGTCTGGGTTTCAACAACAACAATCCGTATCAGAATGAAAAAAAAAAATCGTATGAGCTTTTTTTTCTCAGACTGTTTGTTCTTTGAATTGTTTTTAAAATTTTCTGGAAAATTATTTAAAAGTTTCTTTTTTCACTTGGCAACAGCTTAGTGACTCCGATGAATTGGAAATCGGATGCATCTGACTGATTTGTGTTAATATATACTACTAGCAGATACACCGGCGTTGCTTGAGAGTTAAAATATGTGCAAATGCCAGTAGTATTCTAAATAATATTGTTCTTCAAAGAATTATATTTAAATATGCAAGTTAATTCCCCTAAATAGAAGCATAAGAAAAATTTCTGTTCTTGCTACACAAAATTATCTTCACAGGCAGATTTGAAGAATAAAACATCCTGGTTCCGTTTATAAACAAATTTACAAAGACATATGAAGTTTGGTCAACATACGACAAAATGAAGATGTTAAAATAGTGCGAGAAGAGTACCCGTTGTTGTTGTTGAAACCCAGACCGTCCGACCTATCAGAAAGGTGTAAGGTAACTGTTTGGACGGTCGGGAAGTGCCACCCAATTTAGACCGGAACCCAGTGGGGGAGGCATGAGAAGAGTACCCGTGCAATTTTTATCCCGTTTCAACAATAGCTTAAACACAATTGAAAATATATGAATTTGACAAATTTTTGCCTAAATAAAACGGATGACTTAAGAAATTGAAAATACGAACAAGTTACAAGTTTGAATAATTTATATACCAAGGCCGTACCTGATATAAATCAAAATTTTAATGCCGTCCATTTATGAAATTAATTGTTCTATCAATTCCTTCTATTTAAATCCGAATAAATTAAATTGATATTGCTGTATAAATACATTTGGTTTCATTTCTTTGCTAAGTAACATGATATAATTTTCTTCAAATACGTTTTTGGAAAATAATTGTTTGCATAATGCCATGAAGATTCCTATGGAAGGTTTAATTATTATTATTATTATTATTATTATTATTAGTAGTAGTAGTAGTAATATCACGACAATCCCTAGTCCAAGAAAATTGAAATATACGACACTTTTAGAAGAATTTATCTTCGATCTTGCTTTTACTGTGAGGCGAATATATGTTTTCGAATTGAAAATTAACGCCATCTGTTGACCATTCAAAGTATTTTTTCTCTACTTGCACATTGAAGATCATAGAAAGTCATCCACTATATTAGTTTCCGACACATATTTTGAGTTTTTTTAAGACAAATAGAATACTAAAGACGAATTTAATATGATTACAACTATTGTGTTAGTAAAAATCGATAAGCACATGTAAGGATATTGCTGTGCTTATCTATATAAAATGTAGGGATATTAAATTCACTACATTTTATAATGATTTCTATAATGAATTGAGAGGGTATTCTGCGGCATCGGAAATACGAATTCGAGTTTTAGACAGCTATATAAGATTCAGTAATTCTAGAATAAGAATAAACTAATTTTAGTAGAACATCTACCCCTTTCTTTTCTTTATGGATGTGCACCTGTCTGCCTCACTTTATATATGCAGGGCCATTTTTAAATGCACAGTTCCGTTTTAGACCGATACAAAATTCTAGCCCCGCACAATATTTATCCCACTATAAACATTTCAGATATTAGTTATTCAAAATTTGCTTCCAGCTCTCATAAATACTCCTACTCTAGTTTCGAATCTAAACGGCTTAATGGGAAAGGCGACCATGACCATGTGTGCATGTGCAGACGTTTGTATCCACTCCAGACGTTTGAGAGGTCCACAAAGCATTTCGACGAATTTCAACGAAATTTGGCAGTTACGTGGAGTTAATCTGGTAATTTATCTGGTGGGGATTAGATTTTACTGCAAATCGAAACAGTAGGAAATTGCTTTTTTCAAAATGAGCCACAAGGAATAAAAAAAATAATAATAACTGGACTGGAAATAGCTCAACTCGATTGTGTCGTACCGAAATTCATTTTTAGTTTTTTTTTTTTTTTTTTTTTTTTTTTTTTTAGAAAAAATTTGAAAAATCTGTACCGTTGGTCTAAATGTTCACAATTATAACATGCTACCCTTCATTTTCAAGGGCTTGAAATAATTTTTCGATTAATACAAAGTTTGGTAATGCAATTTTTGGCAATGGAGGACATGTAAAATGCTATAATAGTTAATGTAATAGTGCTATGTTTAGAAAATCACGCCGATACATAAACTTAAAATCACCGTAAACATTTTTAAACAAATAATGTTGCTGAAAGCAAATATACCCCAGGTAAATACCCAATTTTATTATAACTGTATTTTTATATCAATATTTTATATTAATGTCCTCCGATCCCTATCTCCTTGTCTCTTTTCCCTACTTTGTTCTCTAAATATTTATATTATCTGCTAATTAATATAAACATTAATACGTTTCAGTGACCATGTACTTTATTAACTAATCATTCGCCCCTATTATAGCGGCCGGAGCGCGAACTATTTTGTCGTTATATGACGTTGTCCCGACGCACCACGTGAGAGGGGGGGGGGGGGGAGTGATACTAAAGCATCCATGCCTGCAGGTGAGATTCGAACCCCCTACTCTAACAACCAAGAGAGTACGAGGAAACGTTTGCCTTAGACGTCTCGGCTACCGGTGTGGCTTATACGTGTTAATATTTTTACATTAATTTTTACTTTCCTTATATACATAATGTATAAGGAAAGTATTGTGACGGGGTCGAAAATTCGAATTCGAGTTTTCGACGGGAGAGCACGTTTCAAGCATCCCTGATCACGAATCAAACATTTTTGAAGTGATGTGTGTGTGTGTGTGTGTGTGTGTGTGTGTGTGTGTGTGTGTGTGTGAAAGTATGTGTGTGTGTGTGTGTGTGTGTGTCAGTGAGTCTGTGGAGACGATAACTGACGAACGAATGGACCGATTCGAACCAAATTTGGTACAAAAATCACAATCCGTAAACACTGGAAGCCTATTGCTTTTATATGCAATCGAATGTTAAGAACCCCCCCTAAATTTTCGAATGAAATTTTGAAAAAATCGTCAAAAAATCAAAACCACTAATAAAGTTACGCAAATAGACATTTCTTATGTAATTTTTCATTAGAAAACGATTGACATAAATTTTAGAACATGAACCGTTCTAGAGATATTGTTCATTTAAAAAAAAAAAAATATCAAAAAGTCATATAAAAAAAAAATTCCTATTGAGAAACATGTTCACTTTTCATATGTAATACCATGCGATAAATTGGGTTACATCATTCTCGTGGAACTAGCTCATTCCATTCATGAAAAAATATACTTTTAGTAATACTTTTGTGTTTGAACGCCAATAGTCATTTATCTGCTGTAAGAATAACTTATTTCTCAGTGCATAACGCTTGGCGAGATTTTGGCGACGAATTAGGCGGAATGTCGCCAACTTGGCGACTTTTTGAAATGTTGCCAAATTAACGAAAATCTCGCCAAATGTATAAAAATGACGACTAATTGTCGAAAATTTAATATCTTGGAAAGAATATTAGTATCTACTATAAGAAAAACCTACTTTTTGTACTGTTAAAGTAGTAAATTAATTACATTATATAAGGAAAGTCATGTGTTGCCCACATCAGATTTTTATATTAGTGCTCGAGCCAAATGCTAAGCTAATATACTGATATTTGAACTAATATTCCCACTGATTTTAATAGTTTTTAAAAAAAATTCAGACGTTAATAATAAAATTTTGAGCCTCCAAAATTGGCATTCTAGGACCCCACTGATTTTAATAGCTTTCTAAAAACATTCAGATATTCATAATTAAATTGGGAACCTCCAAAATTGGGGTTCCAGGGTCCCACTGATTTTAATAGCTTTTGAAAAATATTCAAATATTCATAATAAAAGTTAGAACCTTCAAAATTGGGGTTCCAAGGTCTCATTGTTTTAATAGCTTTCTAAAAATTTTAAAATATTCATAATCAAATTTGGAACCTCCAAAACTGGGGTTCCAAGACTCCACTAATTTTAATAGCTTTTTAAAAATATTCAGATATTCATAATAAAATTTGGAACCTCCAAAATTAAGGTTCCAGGGCCCCCACTGATTTTAACAGCTCATTCAAATATTTATCATGCAATTTGGAACCTCCAAAATTGGGGTTCCAGGGCCCCAATGATTTCAGTATATCTTTTGAAAAACATTCAGATATTCATAATAAAATTTGAAACTTCCAAAGTTAAGGATCCTGGCGCTTACTGGTCACCCATACGTAAGTCAGACCTTGCTACTACAGGTTGTAGGGAAAGTAAAAACACTTATAAGTAATATAGGAATTTGGTGCTTATTTTATACCAGTTTCTTTGACATTGGGATTTAACATTGAATGACTTCTAAAAAAACACGTTTGCAACTTAATACCTTGTTATACGCTTTGTTTGTTGTAAATTTGAGGTTTCATAATGTATTGGATAAATTTTTCTTTTACAGAACCAGAGCAAGTCCTTGAAGATTCACTTCCTTTTAACATTTAAAAAGTAGTCTTGAGCTATTACTACTTCAATGCCATTTTATTTTGTTGACATTTCCCTCTTTTCTTTTATTCGTGCCATTTAAAGTTTCTACGAGCATTAAACTGGCACTTTTAGTATTATAATAATTAAGATATTGGGAGTTGCAAGTAACTGTTTTTGATTAGGTTTTTGCCTTTTGATGGTTATTACATTCCCTACCATACATGGGGATATATAGGGAAAGTATTAAAATAGGGATTAAAATTGGAATTCGAGTTTTCGGTGCATTTACATTTTTTGGTCACTCTAGAAGAAGAATCCACTTTTATTAGCAAGATATTAATATGTGTCTGTCTATTTGTTTCCACTCTATCTGAGAAACTATTCGACTAAATTTTGTAAAATTTGGTAATTAGGTCGCTTATGCTTTACCCTGGAGCATATTAGATTTTGGTTCAGTTGTTAAAATAGAATTGGCTTTTTACTTTCCTTATATACAATAATGTATAAGGAAAGTATTGTGACGGGGTCGAAAATTCGAATTCGAGTTTTCGACGGGAGAGCACGTTTCAAGCATCCCTGATCATGACTCGAACATTTTTGAAGTGATGTGTGTGTGTGTGTGAGAGAGAGAGAGAGTCTGTGGAGACGATAACTGACGAACGAATGGGCCGATTCGAACGAAATTTGGTACAAAAATTACAATCCGTAAACACTGGAAACTTACTGTTTTTATACGCAATTGAATGCTCAGAACCCCACTAAATTTTCGAGTGAAATTTTGAAAAAAATCGCCAAAAAATCAAAACCTCTGATAAAGTTACGCAAATAGACACTTCTTATGTAATTTTTCATTAGAAAACGATTAATATAAATTTTAGAACACTAGCATGAACCGTTCTCGAGATATTGCACATTTTTTAAGAAAAATTATCAAAAAATCATGTAAAATAAATAAAAAGTATTACCTATTGAGAAACATGTTCACTTTTCATATGTAATATCATGTGATAAATTGGCTGACATCATTCTCGTGGATCTAACTCGTTCTATTCATGAAAAAAGATACTTTGAGTAATACTTTTGTATTTAAACGCCAATTGTCATTTATCTGCTGTAAGAATAACTTATTTCTCCGTCCATAGCGTTTGACGAGATTTTGGCGACGAATTTGGTAAAATGTCGCCAACTTGGCGACTTTTTAAAATGTTGTTAAATTAACGAAAAACTCGCCAAATGGATAAAAATGACGCTAAATCAATGAAAATGACGACTCATTGAGGAAAATTCAATATCTTGGAAATAATATAAATATCTACTATAAAAATAATCTACTTTTTTTTACTATAAATGTAGTAAATTCATTGCATTATATAAGGAAAGTCATGTGCTGCTACATCAGATTTTATTATAAATGTCCAAAAAAAAAAAACAATAACTTAAATGCATTATTTAAATAATTATATTAAGCGTATTTTGTGATGGCGAAGAAAATAATATTATTCGCATTACTTTAGAATGTATTGTTCTTGAGACATTTAGAATACAAGAATAAATTGATTTCATTTCATATGTAGTATTTCATTTCAAAACGTATGACACAAGGGATATTTCACGTTTTAAAATTAAATGTATTAAAAATTAGATAAACTTAAAAAAGCAGTTGATATTATATATGTTCATGTTCATTTTCTATCTGCAATATTATGCAGCACATCTGTTGCCATCATTCTCATGAATTGCCATCATTCTCTTTTCCTTCACGAGAAAAGGTACTTTTTATAATAGTTTGGTATTTTAACGTCCAAGAATTATTCGCGAATAATTGTTTAACAGGATATTAATTCAATGTCAATTGGATTATAATATGGATTTTGCACGTGAGTATAAGTAAGTTATTCTGCTAAAACTAATACGTTTCCAAAAGCGACCTCGTTTAAATGTTTTACTTCCTCATGCTATTGAATAAAGTATAGAGAAAGTATTGTTCTTATGTAAATTTTCGATTTCGAGATTTTGACGAAAGTATGTTTTAGGACTTCCCGAATACGTTTTGACTATTTATAGAGTGATGTCCGTCTGTCTGGCTGTGGTCGATTTCTTGTGTGCATCATAGCTGTCATAAATATTCATGGATTTTCACAAAAAACAAATTTTCGGCTTTGTTAACAAAACATCAAGAGCTAGATAGAACTTTTTTCGAAATTCGAGCGAAAACTTTAAAATTGATTTGAAATTATATATTACTTTCCTTATATACATAATGTATAAGGAAAGTATTGTGACGGGGTCGAAAATTTGAATTCGAGTTTTCGACGGGAGAGCACGTTTCAAGCATCCCTGATCACGAATCGAACATTTTTGAAGTGATGTCTGTGTGTGTGTGTGTCAGTGAGTCTGTGGAGACGATATCTCATAAACGAATGGAGCGATTCGAATGAAATTTGGTACAAAAATCACAATCCATGAATACTGAAAGCCTGTTGTTTTAAAACACAATCGAATGTTCAGAACCCCCCCTAAATTTTCGAGTGAAAATTTGAAAAAATCATCAAAAAATCAAAACCTTTAATAAAGTTACGCAAATAGACATTTCTTATGTAATTTTCCCTTTAAAAAAAGGTTTAAATAAACTTTAGAACGTTAGCATGAACCGTTCTCGAGATATTGCACATTTTTCAAATAAATTTATCAAAAAATCCCATAAATTAAAAAAAAATATTAACTGTTGAGAAACATGTTCACGTTACATATGTAATATTATGCGATAAATTGGGTGACACCATTCTCGCGGATCTAGCTCGTTCCATTCATGAGAAAAGATACTTTGAGTAATACTTTTGTATTTGCACGCGAATAGTCATCTATCTGCTATAAAAATAACTTATTTCTCCGTCCATAGCGCTTGCCGAGATTTTGGCGACGAATTTGGTAGAATGTCGCCAACTTGGCGACTTTTTGAAATGTTGCCAAATTAACGAAAATCTCGCCCAATGGATAAAAATGACGCTAAATAAATGAGAATGACGACTCATTGTCGAATATTCAATATCTTGGAAAGAATATAAGTATCTACTACAGTGACCGCCGGTTATAAGATTCAGTGGTTATAAGAAACAGCCGTTTATAAGACTCAAAACGACAGAAACAAATACAAACTTCGTTTTAACATTAAAATTGTGTCGCTTATAAGAAACACGATTCCGCTTATAAGAAACAGTTTTCTACAGAAAATTTGTTGATTTCCTTGCGACGCTGGTGTAAAAAAAAAAAATCGATTTGTTTAAGGTTAACTGAAGGACGAGTTGTTATCTCTTGTCTCTGGGCGTACGGGGAGGGGGTGGGAGTTTGCTATGTAACAAAGGATGACAGAGGATTTCTCCGCAGAAAGACTTGGGGAGTACAACCCCAAACCAGTAAGAAACGAGCTTTAATCTTTTGGCAGTTAAGGAAACGTACTGATAAGGAAAGGCATCTTTGCTTATGCACTCAAATAAGATTCGTACAGCTTTAGTTAGTCATTTTATGTTTTGCTAGTGAAGCATGTCGCAAACCCTTACTTTGCTTGAAAAGCAAAGTTTACTTAAAAAGTATGATTCTCCACCTCCGTGTAGTCAATAAGCAAGAAAACAACCTTGCTTGATGCTATCCATATGATCGCAGGCGCATGGAAAAAAGTTTCTGACATATGCATTTTTAATTGCTTCCGTAAAGCAGGATTTTTGAAAAATAATGTTGCCATACCAGCAGAAGATGAAGAAGAATTTAAAGCACCTTTCGAAGAATGGATTCACATCGACGAAAATTTACAAACATCTGAAGAAAACAATGATGATGACATAGTGCGGAAATTCAGAATGTTTGCAATGAAGAAGAAAATGAAGACGACGTTCCACAAGAAGAAAATTTTCCTACAGCCAAACAGTCGCGAGAAGCCCTAACTATAATTAGAAAAACTCTTGAACACAGAGGGGCATCAGAAAAAGTTTATGGACTGTTTTATGATTTAGAAATGGATGTACGTAAACTAATCACAGACTCGTTAGCACAAACAATACTGGATAAGTTTTTTGTTATTCTTCAGTAATAGATTACGGTATGTATGAAAATGTACTATGCTCTTATACATAAATGAACGACCTATGAGTTTTACTTTTTATTCTTATTTAACTGCATACTATATGCATATAGATAATAATTTAAGTTGTAAGGCTTAATTTGTAAAATGAGAAATATTTTTGAATGCAAAACTTAATTTACAAATGTATTATGTACGTACTAATATTTTACTTATATACATTTATCTTTTAAATTCTGTAAAACTGTGTTCAATAGTTAGTATTTACAATGGAAGAACGATATTTAAAAAATTTCCGGATTTAAGAAACAACTGCTTATAAGAAACAAAACGAGCGAAACGAACGTGTTTCTTATAAGCGGCGGTCACTGTATAAGGAAAAGCTATTTTTTCACTGTGAAAGTAGTAAATTCATTGCATTATATAAGGAAAGTCATGTGTTGCTCACATCAGATTTTTTTCTTAGCATGACAGCATAGAGCAAAATTTCATATAATTATTAATAAAAGGGGTAATTTATGGCTCAATGGTCGCGAAACTTAACAGTTTCAATCATTGTAGTGAAAAAAAAAAGTCAAGATGCATTTTTTGTATTCGTGACATCATTAATTCCCCCCCCCCTCCTTGGAAGGGCAAATTATCGCCAAAAGTTGGTACATTGTCAAACTTTGTATCAATCAAAAGATTTTTTTCAAGCCCTTTATATTGAAAGGCAACGTGACATATTTGTGATCATTTGGACCAACAATACGGATTTTTCAATTTTTTTTTCTTGCGAAAAAAAAAAAAAAATCCATAAATATATGAGTAAAAGCAGTTATTCATGGCTCAATGATAACGTAACATAATCGTTTCAATCATTATATATTGAAAAAAAAAAAGAAAAAAGATGCCATACAATTTTTGTGTTCGTGACGTCCTTAGATTCCTCTCGGAAGGGGGGGGGGGCGGTAAGTTAAGTTATTTCACGACGGGGTACATTGTCAAATTTGCTATCAATCGAAAAACCTTTTCAAGTCTTAAAATGAAGCATAACATGATATAAATGGGAACATTTTGGACCAACGATATAAAATTTTCAAAATTTTTCTTGCAAAATTTGAAAAATAAAGTAAAATAAATAAAATAAAATAAAAAAAATAAATAAATAAATAAACAAAAACAAGCTACTTAAAAATGGTTCTAGTATGGAAATGTGTAGTCAAGCCATATTCTAGTCCATTTTTTGCAGTAATTCAATGTCAAAAACTTTGTGCCGTGGACCTTGTAAGCTTTGTCAAATAAGTAAAGCCATGGCATTATTTATTCAGAGATTTTAGAACTTCATGTGCTGGCCATATCAGATTTTTACTTTCTCATATTATGTTAAAGAAAGTTTTATTTTCACGAAAATTTTCGAATTCGAGATTTTGATGCAAATTTAAGTTTTAAAACCTTCTGAACACGTTTTTCTATTTTTGGAGTGATATCCGTCTGCCTGTATGTCTGTCTGCCGGTGGCCGATTTATTGTGTACATACGATAGCGGCCACAAATACTAATAATGGATTTTTACGAAATTTTATATCCGGCTTTGTTATCAAAAAATCTAGAACAAGATCGAAGTTTTTTTAAATTCGATCGAAAACTTCGAAAATTATTTGAAATTTTATATCTTTTTAACGTAGCAGCATAGGACAAAATTTGACATAATAAAAGGGTTTATTTATGGCTCAGTAATCACGAAAATTCATTGTTTCAATCATTATTGTGAAGAATAATTACAATTTATTTGTTCGTTACGTCATTAGCCCCCCCCCCTCGTGGAACAAGTCACCCCCCTCCGGGGATACATTGTCAAGTATGGTATCGATCGAAATATTTTTTCAAGCCCTTTAAAGTGAAGGGCAACATGCTATAATTTGGACCCATGATACCAATTTTTCAAAATTTTTTTGTAAAGTTAGAAAAAAAAAAGCTACGAAAAATGGATTCTGATATGAGAAAGTCGACGCTCCAGTTAATTTCTTATTACATAACTTTTGACCTGCCTTTCTACAATTTTAGGTCTGTAAGTTCAATCAATTAGGACATAGGGTTCTCAGCTGTTAGAATTATTAGACAAGAATTAAGAAAAAAATAAAAAAAAATAAAAATCCTCATACTAGATTTTTCAAGTTTCTTAAGATAATATATCACCGAGAATACGACTTCATCCGGCCCGCAGCCAGGGCAGGGCCAAGATTGCTCAAGCCTGCCGTAAATTTTATTTGTGTTATCCAAACATTTTCGAGAAAATCTGCTAAAACAAATATTAGGATTCTATTAATACATTCTATTGAATACGTGGCCTATTTTATCCTTTTGTTTGTCTATCTTACTTTTTTGTTGGTTGCATGCCTGATCCCACGAAACCTGGAAGTAAAAGTGCTTGCTCCCTTTGACTTTATTAACGAAATTAAGTTAAAATAAACATAAATATAAAATTATTTCTGGTTTACAGATTTTGCAATTAATTTGTAAACATGGTTGCAGCATTTTACTGCTCTATTTCAGAAATATTCGCCTATTCAATTTAAGTGGTGGGGTGGGGCTACCTTGGTAGCGTGACCGTTTATTATTTTTTAGGAAAGAACCAGAGATGCCCATGCTGTGAAAGTAAGAATACCTTTCGTGGGCTTTTTAGGAAAAAAACGTTCTTTATGTTGTATGCTTTGAATGCAGGTTTACTTAATATTAAACTTTCTATCGATTGCCAAGATTTGCAATGGATTAAAGCAATGGATTAAGTCTGTAGATTAGTAAGCCTGTAGCGTTAAGATTATAATAAGATCTGTAGCGGAAGATTAGTAAACTTGTCTGTAAGTTCAATGGATTTGGAAGTAGCGTTTTCAGCTTTTTGAATTTTAGACAAAAGTAAAACTTTTTATAAAATACTTTTTCATACTAGATTTTCAAATTTCTTAAGATAATATATCACCGAGAATGCGGTTTCATTTGGCCGTATTATTGTTGTTAGTAAACCTCTAGTCTATTTTTTTACTTTCAACATAGGTTTGAACGTAAATTGCGTGTTTTTACGAAATTTACGTTTAAGCCTATGTATACATGAAAAACTTGAGCAACGTGTAAAAACACAAATAACACATAATGCAGCATACAGATGTTTCGAGGGTACGCTGAATCCAGTTTGTCAGTGCAAGAAAATCAACAAACCCGAAGTCCAAAAGCGGAATGGACGTGAAAGGAAAAATCAAGGGGATTATATACCCAAGACCTTCCGCAGCCCAGACCCGTGGGCTCGCCTATGAGGCTATACCCAAGACCTGGATTAAGAGAGAGCCAATAAGAAAGCAGGATGCAGAGCCGTCCAGCCAATATGTAACGACAAGTTACACACAAAATTGGCATGCGCCAATACGCAATAGGAATATTCCGATAAGACGAGTCAACTCAAAACAAAAATAAATGAGACTCAAAAAGGCAAAAAAAAAAAATTAAAATGGCACATAAGAACCCCAAAGGAGAAGAAAGTAGGGGGGGAATGTCATAGGATGTTCTGCCAGACCGCGGACAAAAATGAAGTACTTGACAAGTCATGAACTAAATAACTGGAATTTCTATGGATATGGAAGGCTTCAAAGAAGTCAGGATCATAGATCGACGTGCATTTTCTGCATGGATCGACGCGTTATAGAATCAAGATAACATTTCATCAGCAGACATCGAACCGTAATTCTCAAAGAATATCCATGGAAAGGGCAAAATCATAGTCGTGACGTATGTAAATGATGACGTAACTACGAAACGCAACAATGTGAAAATTTGATTAATGAAAATATTCCGCGTGATGAAACAGTGTGCCGAGTTTCAACTCTCTACGTGATCTGGGAACAGAAAACGAGCCCGTTAAAGATGTTGAACAAAAAGACTGAGTCCAGGTTAAGTTAATAAGAAGTGTAGATGAAAATTATATGTATTACAAGAATACAAACCATAATGACATCATAAAGCCCCAAGAGATGTTTCGCTTAGCCCTCCCCCCCCCTTCGAGTATGTAAATTTTCCTCTGGTAAGTTTAGCAGAACGTCAAAGTGTTATCCTTAACCTTGAATGTATGCAAGAAAGAAAGTCTAAGTACTGACCCTTGCGCTTGGTGTTGAAGAACAACACATGCCTGAAAACATCAAATTCACTTTCATTAAAACGATTGACAGTTGATGTGGATGCAAACATCTCAACCTAAAATAATCTCCTGACGTCACATTGACGTCAATCTGGGGGAAAAAAATAGGAGGAGTTAATGCAAAGTCGCAGAGAAACCAACCTATTAGAATACTTGCACTCTTTAGTTGTTGATTCATACATTCTTCTATGTAAGACCTGTATAGACCGCCTAGGGCATGCTTCGGGTTTTCCTTATTGAAATATGAAAAAAAAAAATAGATGGTATTAGCTGTGCTGAATCTGTCGTTTGCCACAGGTTTCCGATCTTTAGTAGGTTTTATAAGAAATGGAAATTCTTGTCTCTATGATAGTGATCTACAAAGTGGGGTACGCGCACCTCAGGGGAACGCGAATCGATACACAGGGGTACGTCAAAAATTAATATATATATATATTATCTTTTCCCCTTAAAATAAGTTTTATATTGACAGAAAAATAAGAAAATTAATTAATAATAACAAATATTAACCTGTATTTTTGCATTACACGATCATGTATATAATATAGTGTTATAATTATATGAATATTACTTTTCTAGAACGCCCGCATAGAACAAAAACTTTATTTCGATATTCTAATTTCGAGCTTCCACATTAGAACCAATGTCATTTAGAACCGGAAATAAAAATAGGGGTTTGCGAATGGGTCTTAGGGGTACACAGTCAATGAAGTTTAGAGACTGCTTACTTCTCTTTAATTTATTTTGAAATGAAACATATTTTGAATTAATTTTTAATATTACATTAGAACACACACAAGCACATACACACCGGTGCATTTTAAATAAAGATCTGGAAGGACTTCGGGGGGGGGGGGGGGTAGTTGAAAATTAACTAAAGAAGCAGACTTACATTGCCAACTATGGGCAAAAGCAGATCCAGGATCTTGAGAAGGGGAGAGGATATCTTTCTCCCTACACCTCTGCCGAAGGGGTATTTGTTTGAAAATTTTCAATTCGCGGGGGGTTTGAACCTGTCAGATATTCTTTAAATAAGTCCTTGCAAAAACACACCTTCACACACACATACACACCCTCACACACACACACGCCCTCACACACACACACCCTCACACACACACACCCTCATACACACACACCCTCACACACACCTCTAACACACACACACCTCTAACACACACACACACACACACACACCCTCACACGCACACACACCCTCACACGCACACATATTCTCATACGCACACACACACGCACACACATACCCTCACACCCTCACACGCACACATAGAGAGCTACTGGTATAACTTTAAAAATATTTGATTAGAGTTTAAATATGCCCAATGCCTACAAATCCTTCAAAGAAAGATAAAAATTCTGATGTGGGCAGCTCATGACTGTCCCTATATAATGCAATGACGTTACTTCTTTCACAACGAAAAATGATGTAGTGCAAAATCCACATCACGATGTTTTGGAATTGAATTAACATCACGTAAATTGAAATTGGGCGCTTTTGGCAACTTATGAGTACAAATAGCATGACTTATTCATACGCATGCGCAAAAGCTTCATCAATTTTAAATTGACATTTAATGAATATTCCGTGAAATAAATGGCTATTTATTTGAATGATATATTCTAAAAATGACTATATTGCGAATCTATTTGATATACGTGCATACAATATCTCGAAAATGGTTTATGCTAACATTCTAAAATTTGTGTTATTCGTTTTCTAATGGAAAATTACGTATGAAATAATTATTTATTTGACAGTGTTGAAGATTTGATTTTTTTGTGATAAATACATTCAAAAATTGCTCCGAAAAAATTTCGAAAATTCTTCCGAACATTTAATTGCGTTTAAAATCCCCCCCCCCCCCTCCTACAAAAATTATCATATATTATTTTCCCCTTTGTGAATTTATGTCTTCCTCTCTCTTAAAAAAATAATAGGTTTCTTATATTCAGTGATTGTAATAATCGTACCAAATTCTATTACACAAATTAGCACATATCGCACACACACATTAACATACACACAAATTCAAAGAAAAATTTTAGAAGAATAACTTGGGTACGAAATCTGAAAAAAGATATATCTTTATATTCATTTTAATAGTGAATGCGATGCAAGTAGAACTAAATACTATGGATTATGATCGTGTGAAAAAATCGAGCTGTGACTCCCACTTCAGTACAGCCGTTCACACAAATTGTATCCCCCCCCCTATAAAAATTATCATATTTTATTTTCTTCTTTGTGAATTTCTTATGTCTTCCTCTCACTTAAAAAAAATAAATAAATACACTCATGTCCAAAAGTTAAGTATAGTTGCTGTTTATTTGAAACTTTCAGGAAATCTACATCTGAATGGAAGAAAAAGCGGCATGCGGGTGTGATAGGGTTATAGAAGAAGAAAACAATGCAAAACAAGGATAATAATGACTTTTATTATCCAAAGAAAATGGTTTAAAGAAAAAGGGTCACAATACGAGTGTCAACCTCAGTGAAACAGAATGATTAAAACAATGTGATGCTGCAGTTTAATACGGTGTGTGGGAACCTCGGGTAGCCACGCATGCTGCACAACGATTTCCCATACTTTCGATGAGGGTTTGGATGAGGGTTTGGATGAGTTGTGTGCTCAAAAAGTTCCAAGTCTCAAGGAGAGCAGTTTTCAATCCCTGGACGGAGCTTGTTAGGTAGCGGAGGTCTGCAAGATGTCTCCTGAGCACATCCCACACATGCTCTATTGAATTATTGAATTCAGATCAGGAGAGTTGGCAGACCACTGCATGTGCTGGATATCTTCAGTTTAAAGGAAGTCGGCTACCAAGGCCGCACGGTGAGGAGACGCATTATAATCCATGGATATGAAATCAGGACCAACAGCATCTCGAAACAATCGAACGGTAGGCTCAAGGATTTCGTAACTGTATCTTTGACCGGTAACCGCCCCCGTGTCAAAGATGTGGAGGTCTGTGAGGCCGTCCATCATGATACCTGCCCCATGACTCCCTCAAACGGAAAACGATGTTTTTCCGTGATGTCTCCAGGGTGAAAACGCGTTCCACGTTCTCTCCAGATCGTGGTGCGACGAGAATCAGTGTGCAGGCTAAACTGGACTCGTCACTGAATATGACATTGCCCCATTGTTGTCCACTCCACTGCCGATGTGCCACACTCCACTGTAAACGCGCGCGTTTCTGTGCAGACGTCAGGGGGGTGCAAACTGCTGGTCGCCTGGTATAGAGACCAACGTGTCTAAGTCCCCTATAAACAGTTTGTCTCGAAACGTATGGCGGGAAACTCCTATGGAAACTCCTATGGCGAGTGTCAGGGCTGAATCCAGTTGTCTGGCAGAACGATTTCCCTGACGTCAAGCAGTTATCACCAAATATCGGTCTTACCGAAAGGTTGTTACCCTTGGCCGACCTGGTACTGGTCGTCGGGTAACATCTCCAGTGGTTTGGAACCTCTGCCACAGTCTGGAGATCACACACTGAGGCATATTCAGAATTCCAGACGCTTCGGTTTGGGATCGACCGGATTCCAGCATTCCAATAATTCGTTCCTTCAAAAACGTGTCTAGTTGGCATCTTTGTGACATCTTTCGTCCTTTTTGATTGTTAACAACAATCCGTACCACGACAATTGCGAAATTCTGCCTCAACTGGCCATGCCGCTCGAGGCCATTTTATACTCGTTCGTACTTTGCGCATGTCGACGTCAACTGAACTGTTTTGCATATGCACACAATGATTTACCTTCTTCCTACGATTCTCCACAACTGATTATGAACCATTGTATCCATATTAACTCCGAATGTTTCGCATTTTACTAATTATTCTTGAGTTTTGGACATGAGTGTAAATAAAATTAGATGGCTGGCCTACTCTGAAGCTTACACCCCTCCACTCGAGTGTTTTTCGTGTCTCTATGGGCGGCTTTGTTTCTACACATATTTTGTTTTGATACAAATGAGGTTGAGCAACATAGAGCATGAGTATATGAAAAAAAAATCTAGAAAAATATTTTATCCCAAGAAATGTTATGCTTTCAAACGACACTAAAAACTGTTCTACTAAAAATATGTAGCAAGCAACAAAAAAAAAAAAACAATCTATACTCGCGTGAAAGAACGCGACTTTAAGCAAACGATATTTTTCGTTTCTCCGCTATTTCGAACTCAATGGTCATCAATATAACGATTCAGATTTTGTAGCTAAGCAATTTTTAGTTTTCAATGTACAGAAAATGTTGTATCTCTAGAACTGAATAGCTCTGAGATTACCGATTTATATACAGTGGCTCCCAAAAGTGTTCGTACACTTTAAAAGTTTGTAGGAAAAACGCTGTCGCTTGGAATTGAATTCGAATATAAAGTTCAATATTTTTCCATACTATCTCCATGTGATTCTTAATAAAACCTAACATTTCTTTTAAATATTGACTCATTTTTTTTATAAAAATGAAAATGTAAGCAGGTAGAGAATGAATACGTCACAAAAGTGATCGTACACTGAAACATTATCGGATAAATTCATAAATAAAATTATTGTCTGTCGCCTTTTTTTAATTTTTGCATTGTGGTGACATTAAAAAATCGTTTGGCTTTAATCTTTTCTTGCTTATTTCGTAATATTTACAGTATTATTTAAAAATGGTTCGTAGTCGTAAGGAAACAACGAACAGCATTCAAAAATTGATTGTTTTTCATCATAGTAGTGGTAAATCAGTTCGTAATATCGATAAATCAGTGAATTTGTCCCATTCTACGGTGCAGTATGTGATAAAACGCTTTAAAGAAGAAAATCTGATCGAAAACAAGGTAAGAAAAGGTTGTCCGGCAATGTCAACTCAATGTGATCAGAGATTTGTAGTTTGAAAATTTAAGAAAAATCCACGTTTGAGTGCTGTAAAAATTTCTACAGAATTTACTGAAACATTTTCTACTTCAGTTTCACCTGAAACTGTTCGACGAGTGCTCAGATCAGCTGAATTACATGGGCGTTCTTCCCGAAAAAAAATTTTTTGTAAGTGCGAAAAATAGAAAGCTTAGGCCTTTCTTCGCAAAATCAATGATAAAAATCTGATGTGGGCAGCACATGACTTTCCCTGCAGACGTTTATATTCACGTTCTCTTTATTTATTTTAAATTTATTTCACTTTTAATTCAATTTTCGTTCTCATTCGGTAACCGGACTTATTATTAAAGGTGGCGTAGAAAAAATACGAAAAACTAAAATATCTCGAGAACAGCTAGTCCTAGTGTAATGGGGTTGATCTTTTTCTTTTCGTCATTAAAAATTACGTATTAAACGAGCAATTAATGGATATATTTCAGTATATCTAGTTCATTAGTTTAGATTTTGACGATTTTTGCGGGTCACTTTGCAAAAAAAGGCAGGTTATTTTTTTTCGAATCGTATCAAAATCTAATCAATACCAGGGTAACCCACAAGTGACTCATCTACCGAATTTTGTGAAATTCGGTTCATTAGTTTTTCAGTTACAGTGGATACAAGCTTTTGCGGGCCATTTCGCAAAAAAAAGGCGGGTTCTTTTATTCCGAATCGTACCCAAAACTAATCAGCACCAGAGTCGCCCACAAGTGACTTACCTACCAAATTTTATGAAATTCGGTCGATTACTTTTTTAGTTAGAGTGGATACAAAATCTGCACAGACAGACACACACACAGACGTCACGCTAAAAATGGTTTTTTCGTATTCTACAGGTCTCGAAACGTGTAGATCCGTCAAAAATTCGAGTTGTGATTTTCGGCATGATTCCAATACTTCCCTATACATTACCATGTATTGCAGCGAAAGTAAAAAAACCCGAAACGTATTGGAATCATGTCTTATTTGCAGATGAAAGCAAATTTAACATTTTTGGTTCCGATGGGCGTATAATTGTACGGAGAAGAAAAAATCTGATGTGAGCAGCACATGATTTTCCCTGCAGACTTATATTAACGTTCTCTTTATTTTAATTAACTTTATTTCACTTTTAATTCAATTTTCGTTCTCATTCGGTAACCTGGCTTATTTTCAAAAGTGGCGTAGGGAAAGTACGAAAACCTAAAATATCTCGAGAACGGCTAGTCCTAGTGTAATGGGGTTGGTCTTATTCTTTTCGTCTTTAAAAATTACGTATTAAATCAGCATTTAATGGATATATTTGAGTATACCCAGTTCTTTAGTTTAGATTTGGACGATTTTTGCGGGCCATTTTGCAAAAAAAGGCAGGTCATTTTTTTCCGAATCATACTAAAATCTAATCAGCACCAGGGTCACCCACAAGTGACTCATCTACCGAATTTTGTGAAATTCGGTCCATTAGTTTCTCAGTTAGAGTGGATACAAGCTTTTGCGGGCCATTTCGCAAAAAAGGCGGGTTCTTTTATCCCGAATCATACCCAAAACTAATCAACACCAGACTCGCTCACAAGTAACTTACCTACCAAATTTTGTGAAATTCGGTCGATTAGTTGTTTAGTTAGAGTGGATACAAAATCTGCACAGACAGACAGACACACAGACAGACAGACAGACAGACACACAGACACACACACAGACGTCACGCTAAAAATAGTTTTTTCGTATTCTAGAGGTCTCGAAACGTATAGATCCGTCGAAAACTCGAGTTCCGATTTTCGGCATGATTCCAATACTTTCCCTATACATTACCATGTATTGCAGGGAAAGTAAAAATCTGATGTGGGCAGTACATGACTTTCCCTGCAGACTTATATTCACGTTCTATTTATTTAAATTAAATTTAATTCATTTTTAATTCAATTTTAGTTCTCATTTGAAAACTGGACTTATTTTCAAAAATGGTGTAGGAAAAATACGAAAAACTAAAATATCTCGAGAACGGCTAGTCTTAGTGTAATGGGGTTGGTCTTATTCTTTTCTTCGCTAAAAATTACGTATTAAACAAGCATTTCATGGCTATATTTGAGCATACGTAGTTCTTAAGTTTAGATTTTGATGATTTTTGCGGGCCATTTTGCAAAAAAAAGGCAGGTTATTATTTTTCGAATTATACCAAAATCTAATCAGCACCAGGGTGGCCTACAAGCGACTTATCTACCAAATTTTGTGAAATTCGGTCCATTAGTTTTTCAGTTAGAGCGGATACAAGCTTTTGCTGGCCATTTCGCAAAAAAAGGCGGGTTCTGTTAACCCGAGTTATACCCAAAACTAATCAGCACCAGATTCGTTCACAAGTGACTTACCTACCAAATTTTATGAAATTCGGCCAATTAGTTTTTTAGTTAGAGTGGATACAAAATCTGCACAGACAGACAGACACACAGACAGACAGACACACAGACACACACACAGACGTCACGCTAAAAATAGTTTTTTCGTATTCTAGAGGTCTCGAAACGTGTAGATCCGTCGAAAACTCGAGTTGCGATTTTCGACATGATTCCAATACTTTCCCTATACATTACCATGTATTGCAGGGAAAGTAAAAATCTGATGTGGGCAGCACATGACTTTCCCTGCAGACTTATATTCACGTTCTCTTTATTTTAATTAAATTTATTTCACTTTTAATTCAATTTTCGTTCTCATTCGGTAACCGGACTTATTTAAAAAGGTGGCGTAGAGAAATTACGAAAAACTAAAATATCTCGAGAACGGCTAGTCCTTGTATAATGGGGTTGGTCTTATTCTTTTCGTTGTTAAAAAATACGTATTAAACGAGCATTCATTGGATATATTTGAGTATACCTAGTTCTTTAATTTAGATTTTGACGATTTTTGCGGGCCATTTTGCAAAAAAAGGCAGGTTATTTTTTTCCGAATCGTGCCAAAATCTAATCAGCACCAGAGTAACCCAGAAGTGACTCATCTACAGAATTTTGTGAAATTCGGTCCATTAGTTTTTCAGTTAGAGTGGATACAAGCTTTTGCGGGCCATTTCGCAAAAATAGGCGGGTTCTTTTATCCCGAATCTTACCCAAAACTAATCAGCACCAGACTCGCCCGCAAGTGACTTACCTACCAAATTTTGTGAAATTCGGTCCATTAGTTTTTTAGTTACAGTGGATACAAAATCTGCACAGATAGACAGACAGACAGACAGACAGACACACAGACATACACACAGACGTCACGCTAAAAATGGTTTTTTCGTATTCTAGAGGTCTCGAAACGTGTAGATCCGTCGAAAACTTGAGTTGTGATTTTCGGTATGATTCCAATACTTTCCCTATACATTACCATGTATTGCAGGGAAAGTAAAAATGAGGAACCTAATTCCAAGAACTTAGTTGGAACAGTAAAGCATGGGGGTAGAGGTGTCCTTGTGTGGGGTGCATATCAGCACCAGGACTAGGTGATTTACTAATTATTGATGGCATAATGAATCATGCTCTTTATTTAAATATTTTAAAAGACAATTTAAAATTATCAGTCTAAAATTTGGGTATTGGAAACAACTTTGTTTTCTATCAAGATAACGATGAAGACCGATGAATCGAATAGGAAGAATTTTTATTGAATAATATATTAACACGCACACACGCATTCACACACAAACACACATACTCACAGAGAGAGAGGTCGCGTTTACATGTGTGCTGTAAGCATCTAATTTGGACGTAAACACCTTCACAGATCAATCAAGTAAGAAGCATTTTTATATTAACACGCGGGCATGCACGCACATACAAACACACACAAGCACGCATGCACACACACGCTCTGACAGAGAGAGAGGAAGCACTTTTACAGTTGTGCTGTTAGCACTTGATTTGAGCGCAAACACTTTCACAGAAGAATCGTGATTTGCCCTAAAACCAAAGTGTAGATATATGTTACGTCTAAAGACAACATGGAATACACAATAAGCCCATTAATGTTGTTGAAACCATGATTTTGGTCGTATTAGTCTGTTGGTACGGGCTTCCTTTTCATTGGGAAACTTCACCGCTCAGACCGAATTGTGATAGTACAAAGATATCGTGACGAACTCCTTAAAACCCATGTCAAACTTTATGCAACTGTACTCGACCCGGATTGGTGCTTAATGGACGACATGCTCGTCCACATAGAACGAACCTAGTGGAGAACTACTTTCAGAGTGAAATTACTGAATGAATGGAATGATCAGCGTACTCTCCGGAATCCAATGGAAAATCCTTGGAATGCCCTTGAAAGAACTGTGTCTGCTTACCTACCTTTCCCAACTATCCTCCAGGATCTGCAAACTGTTCTTATACAGAAATGGCAATCAATCATTGCCCTCTGTCGACTTGGATCACTTGATTGAGGGGACGAATAGTTGGTGGTAAGTCTGTATAGAGTTCGCGAGAATCATATATCATATTAAACATAACTTGGCCCTCTATGCATGATTCAAAATGTTTATACCCTCTATGCATCATGCTGGTAGCAATTTAGATTCAAATGAAACTCCTACCTGCTCATGTTTCATCTGATTAAAATTTATTTGATTAAATAATTCTACAGACTATTTTCCTGTACAATTTGGAGTCAATCGATGCAGAACTACATGAATTATGCCCGATTTACTGCCATGTGCTTAGCTTTTGGAGGTCAGTATATATTAAAAAGAATAAAAGGAAGAAAGAAATATTTTTTGAGTCTGCAGGAAAAATCGTATTCAGTCCACTTTATATATTTTTCTTCAAATATCAATGAGAAAAAAGTGTGAAGAATGGCTGGGTCACTTTTTCTACACACTGGATAAATAAAACATATTTTAAAATTGAAGGACACGCGAAATTTCTGTCAAAAATTATGAGCGTTTGACTTTAGAACGTTTTGTAGCAAGTCTTTCATCGTGTCTGAATTATTTATAGATTTTTCCCTGTATCTGCTTATAGCTTCCGCGAAGATGGCAATCCTGTCAAACAAATGAATGGCACATGACGAAATTAAAATTAGCAGACAAGGCCAAGGAGGCAAATTAGATGAAATTCTATTTTTAATTGCTAGGGGAGGACGTGAAATTCGGATTATTGAGCGATTTCAGACAATGGTTCTATTGATTTCCTCAGGAAATCTTTAGAATGATAACTTTCCGTGTTGGTTTGTTTTGACATTTCCATCACTTCTGAAGACAAACGTATAAATCTATACATATGCATAACCTTCATAGCAGATAAATTATCAGCTCAAACATGATTTGGGGTTCACCCTCATACAGACTCCGACTGAAAAAAGGACTTCTCATTGCCGATAACGTTTTTGATAACAACATCAAAACTGGTCGTGGATGTTGCTATCAGGAATGGGAGGGCATTTCTAGGTTTGTGAACACCCTTTTAGGCTGATTTTATGAATATGCATCAACAACCGGTTTCTCATTTTTGTGGTTTTTACCATGGAACAGCTGGTCAATAGAATAGCCCAAATCCTTGGGAAATTTAATGCTATCTACGTGGTAGGACTAAATATATCAGTCTTTTTAGAGGATTGTTAAATTGCGGCACATTCGCTAAATTGCGGCACATTTACTTGCTGCCATTCTAGGTATCAGTATTTTATGTTAAAAAATGCATAGAAATAGATCTGGCTCATAGAGGCTATTTTCAAAAATGGAACAGCAATTCCAGCTTTTTGAACGTTCCTTTGGGGGGAGTTTTGTGAGCACAAACTTAACCATTGCAAATATACCCTATGATACCAAATCCTAGGTAAATTGCCAGTATAATACATTTATGATGCAATTCACATAAAAATACAATTTAATCCTGTGGTGTACGATAATTTGTGAATCATTTTGCTGCGCTAATTTTTTTCTTCCAACCATCATCTGGTTTCGAAGTTATAAAAATTTTCCGTCTTATGTTTATTTTTCCCCTTTCTTCTATATTTTTTTGTCAGAATTTTCTTAAAAAAGGGAAATATTCTTCGACTTCATACAGACTTCATACATAGTTGAATGAAAAGAACTATATTTTAACGGGGGATTACTACTATGCTTTTTATTATTTTACCCTACAAAAAACTACTATGCACAGAGTATTCTTTGTTACAAATTAGGTTGGTATAAATTATTGTGTCGACAAGGTCAAAAATTTATCCAAAGTAGCATAGTTTAATTACTTTCGCTACATTGTATTGGAGAAATTTTGGCTGGGTCAAATTTTTTTTCAAAATTTCGACGGATTTTGAACATTCCTAAATTCAACTCGAACGTTTTGGAGGATGTCACTTCCCCCCCCCCCCCACACACACACACACTCTCTCTCTGTGTGTGTCTCAGTTAGGGAATAATATCTATCAAATAAATTAACCAATTCGAATGAAATTTTACTTTTATTACGATTCGTTCATGATATTTCGAATTTAAACTGAAATAACTTGAATGTTGTTACTTTTAAACAGGATGAAACATCCAGAATAACCCCAAAATTGTCAACGCATATTTTTTTTTTAAATCATACAAATAATAACAACCAAAAACGTTAAATAAAAAAATAATTTGTACTGTAATTTTGTTTGGAAAAGAAAAAACGAAAAGCACTCATTTTGAAACGTTGATCCGAAGCGTTCTCAAGATATAACGCATTTTTTAATTAATTTTTATTTCTTTTTTATAAAATTTAAAATGTACTAAATGTGCCAGCCATGGAATAGAACAGGAGACGATAACTGACCGGACCGTCTGAAGTCAAAATGACGTTTGCGTCAGTCTGTATATTTAGAAGTCTTATTATTCATGTTGTAATTTCATTTCAAGTTAAAAACTATTTTTCTTTTTAACATGAAACCCGTTAGTTCACAGTTTAAATCCATCAATTCTTAAAATAAAATTTACAGAGAATCTCCTCATATTATGCACATAGGGAACTAAAATATATCCTCTTTAGGGAACTAAAATATATCATCTTTAAGTTATTCCTATTTAAAATTTTCAAACTTTATCAAATTCCTTTAGTTTCTGAATAGTTCTATTTTTGATCAAAGAAGTACAATTCGTGCCAACCTAGAATTAATTTTGCAAAGTATTTCCTTTCCTGTCACTCAAATTTAAGTTTAATCTATGCAAAAAAATATTGCATCCACAATCGGTCCTTTCGCCTACCCCCTCTAGTTGCCCTTGAACCGTATCGCCAAAGGTGAGACAGATGTCAGTCAATCCATGCAATTATCGGAATCAAAATGGGCGATTCGTCTTTTCAGCAGGCCATCACGTGTGCGGCTGATTATTGGTGCCTATGTATGTAAATTTATCATTGTCACTGGGTTTTTCTAAAAATATTGATTTGATGTTAACATACGACGTAAGTAGTTGAATGTGTAATTTTTAGTTCATCCAGCATGAAAAGGAAAAGTACAATAAACCATGTGACCAGAACAAGGACAATTGATTGAGAGACGTTCAACTGAAAACGTTTCTAGAGGTGCGTAATGGTTTTGAGTTGTGAAGTCCCTTAAGGTATATAGAAATATTTGTCCCATTTTCCTTTCAAAGACATTCAAATATTCGTCGTCTCCTTCAACTCATATGGGCAAGAAAGTACTTTAATGTCAATAGAAATAATTACACACACAAGAAAAATCAAAATATCTGTTAGTCTATCATATTTGGTGACCATTTTGGTAAGTTTGGCGAAAATTGTTACGAACTTGTCAACTCATTTGGCGAAATATCACCTACTCGACCTTTTTGGAGAAATGTTGCTAAGTTGGTGACACATCAATATCTCTGAAAATTATTTTAATTTCTTTGATTATGGTCTTGCCGCCAGTTGGAGGTGTTTCCAAAATTGTTTATTTGAAACAACAGAATGGACCGGTTTTGCCATTATGCCATTATTATGTACTCGTCAGCATGAAATAACCGATATCTGGAATGGCAGCAAGAAAATTTTTATGTACACAGTTTTACCAATCTCTGAGGGAACTGTCAAATTCAGACCTACCACGTATCTGGCTTCAAATTTCTTGAAAATTTAGTTCATATTTAGCTTTAGATTTTCTTTGATAATCTCACAAAATTAATCTCACAAAACTCACCACTCTATGGTAAAAACTCCCCGCCAAGCACAAGAAACAAGAGCCTATTTCTGAAAGAGTTATGATTATGAAATCTCAGAATGTTTTGCACCAAGTCCCGCCGTAGGACCAAACTTTCAAGTATAAAGTACCCTGTTGAAGAATCCTAACCTTTCTTCAAATCAGATTTAGGATTATTCAACAGGATGTCTTACACCTGAACCGTAGGACCGAAGTTGTACTTTCAGGTATAAGGTACCCTGTTGAAGAATCCGAACCTTTCTTCAAATCAGAGTTAGGATTATTCAACAGGATATCATAGATCTGAAAGCATGGTTTCGGTTCTGCGGGAACTTGGCGCAAACTATTTTGAGATTTTCATAATTTTTTTGGAAAAAGGTTCTTGTTTTTAACACTTTACAACAAAGTTGAAAAGTGTTTATGACTTTGTTCATTCTGTCTGTCTGTCTGTCTGTCTGTCTGTCTGTCCGTTAGCACGATAACTGCCGTAAAAATGACTTAATCAAAATGAAATTTTAGTATGATGTTCAGACGGTCTATAGGACCTATGGGAATATAAATGAATAATATCACCCAATTAGTTTTGGATTGAACCCGGGTTGAAAAAATGGAATATATTGAGCCCTATGGGACCTAATTTTTCAAGCATTTTTTAAGCGGATTTAAAATTCCCAAATTACTTCGAAAATTTTAGGCAATATTCAAATTGTTCCATAAAATATATAAAAAAAAATTCAGCGAAATATATTCAGTTGTTTTTTAAATAAAAATTAAAATAATAATAACACCTCTTATATGAAGTGATCACGTGTCCATGATATGAAACGATCACATGACCCACTTCAAAATGATATATGGCATCCATCTTGTGTCAAAATCGTGATTTTTAAAGTTCTTTTTAATTCATATTGAGTGTTGTATCCGTCCTAAAACTATTTTATTTTTGCCTAAATTCTGTGCATCTACATACTGAAACAACGCAATGACAATATATTTCAGTTTAAATGCTCTTCCAAATTTCATTATTTCTAATATTAAGCCTATTTTTCACCTATGTAAAATGTAAACAGCAAAATATGTAGAATGAGTTGTATTAGAATCGCTGTAATTCTTTAACACAAAATCATTTAGTCCATGGAGTCTGCTTAGCTGATATGAATGAAATATTCATTGATGTTAGAAAGAGAAGGACGATATTTTTCGATGAAGTTTTACGCATTGAGTTTACTTTCTTGTAGCTCAATGGTCTTAATTTTTTAATAAAATAAATTATTATAGTATTGTGATGAATGACATGAATGGGGGAATTATTTATGAATGAAATGTTGCTTTTATAGAGAGAGCCATACGTGTTATTTTTTTATGACGTCATTTGAATGAATTTCAGTTGTTTTCGATGATGTTTTCAAATATAATAAATTATCGTAGTATTATGATAATTCTTAAATTATTACCGAGGAATGTATCACATTTTAGAGATGTTTAAACCAGGCAATTTATACTTTAATGCCGTCATTTGAATGAAGTTAATTTTTTTCGATGAAGGTTTAAGGTGTCAAATATAATAAATTAATGTAGTATTGTGATAAGTTTTAAAATATTACCGAGGAATGTATTGCATTTTAGACATGTTTAAATAAAATTGCATTGAAGTTGGAAAGTGTTTCATAATCAATGCTTTAAGCATGATTGATCTTTCTTGTTTGTACTTGGCGAAGAGTTTTTTTTTTTTTTTACCATGAAGTGGTGTTTTCTGTGAGATTTTAATACTTTTTATAGCACTGGCTTAATTTTGAAGGTTAATTAGACTAGATTCATTTTCAAGTCTGTGCATCTAGCTCTAATTAACCCAGACACATGTTTGTTTCAGAATTGGCAATATTAAGTTACTATAAATACCAATGCAACAGGCAACAAGTATTAAAAGAGGAAGAATTGAAAAAAAAAAGAAAAACACAGGAAATTAAGAATTACCATTATCATAAGGCAGCAATTCTAAACTGCACGTGACGTACGAGTAGAGCCGGAATGAAGATGGTCGAAAAGCATCCAGAAGCGGTCCAGACAGGTATCGTCTGCCTATTTTATTTCAATAGCGCGCGCATGTTGCATGGCTGATATTTGATACTCAATTTAGCTGTAAAATATGTGCTTCTGCTTTCAAAAGATTGCACCAGTCATTCAAGAAAGTAGTCCAGAATGCTTTGAATTTCTCGAAAAAGAGGAGAAAGTAACTATGCACAGCCATCGCTCCAACTGGGAGCAGGGCCTGATTAAGCCAATGTGGGCAGAAGGCATGGTGCTAATTGGGGGCCCCCATACATACACGGCATACCAAATACATGCAAAAAAAAACATCACTAAACAAATTTGGAAGTTTAGGATCACTGTCCCGAAGGCACATCGAGAACTTTTTATTTAAAAGTAAAACTTTAAAAGATGTATAATATTTAAAACTATTAAAAAATATTTTCAAAATTTAAAATGAAAATTAATATTATCAATTTATATTATTAAAATAGTTATATAAATAATTATTTCTGATTAAAATGTTTTAACATATACAAAATTTGGGGGCCCAGGATCGCGACCCCGGAAGCCTGTACGTTAATCAGGCCATGACTGAGCGTCAAGATGGCCGTTGCTACGCCAGTCTAAATATTTAGGAGCTTTCATTGGATGACACTGCAATATACCTGGCGATTGTGAAGTAGTTGAAAAGCGTCTACCAGTAACTGAAATACAATGTCTGACTTTGCGACGGAAATATATCCATTTATTCTTTGTTTTGCGAACACGTTTTGTAAAGCCAAGGTAAAGAAAGGGTTGATCGGGGTTTCCCCTGGATCAACCCTTTTTTTACCTTTCATGTTAACCTTGAAACATTTGAGGGGCGGTGGGACCACAGGTCACAAAACTGATGGCTATATGTCGTTCTTTGGTGCATTGAATGCATAACCTTCAGAAAAATGGCAGCCACGTTGGTTCAAAGTGCCACAAACTGTCAAGAATTGAGGAAAAATGCTTGATATCTTTCGATCTCCATTTATTATGAGGACCGAAATTAAGATTGGTGGCATTTGTCATGTTATGTTTAATTTTTTAATACTGGGTAGATTAAAGAAATTTCAAGGAATCCAATCTGTAATCGGTCAGGAAAAATTGTAGTCTATTGTTAGCAGGAATAATGATGATGATTAATGTACTCACCATCTTATTTCCTTTTTATGTAAGGAACTTATTTAAATATTCTTGTTCTGTGTGTGCAGAATGCGAGAAAAGCTAAATTGAATATTTTGCAGAAGCTATGGTTGCCTCTTTACTTGATTTTGTTTTCATACGTCCATTATAAGTACGTTTACAAGATTGTTACCATAGTAAGAGATTCACTTTTGAATATCAATTAGGATTACTTTTTTTTTCTGAAATATGAAAAATATGAGAGGAAAGTTTAATTTTAATTTTAAAAACGGATTGATATGAACTTAAGCCGCTATCCGTTTTATGCAAAACAAATTTAGTTTTTAAATATTAGTAGCGTTTAACTACGTTACTTAACTCAATCACCCTAAAAATGTAAATATTTGAAAACCCCAATATTTCCCCCCTATTGCTAATAAACATTTTCATAGCATCCTTTTAAATGAATTGATCTTAAATGTTTTAATTTTGCTATTTATTACGCCAAAGGATCTATTTGATTACCACTGTATAAATCGCTCTCGTTCAGAAATTCTATTTATACGTTTGCTCGAAATTGGGAATTCGATTTTTTAAATCTGTGTTACTCGTCACCACTATATATATTTTAATATAACGGTTTTTTACTACAGACGACTTTAAGTTTTTACCTCGTATGATTAGAAGTTATGTCAAAACTCATACTTCTACAGCAGCCCTTTAAATAAATAAAATTGGAAACTTACATTTTCCCATGTGTTTTGTTAAATTCTCCTTCTGTTTATGATATCTTATGTCTCTATATTACTTGGTAATGTCGATTTTCTTTTACTCGACCATTTCAGTGTTTTAGCTTTACAGCATCCCTAAAATAAAAATCTGATGTGGATAACGCATGACTTTCTTTATATAATGCAATGAATTTACTACTTTTACAGTTAAAAAAATGTTATTCTTATAGTAGATACTTATATTCTTTCCAAGATATTGAATTTTCTTCAATTAGTCGTTATTTTCATTGATTTAGCATCATTTTTATCCATTTGGCGAAATTTTCGTTAATTTGGCAAATTCGTCGCCAAAATCTCGCCAAACGTTATGGATGGAGAAATAAGTTATTCTTACAGCAGATACATGACTATTGGCTTTCAAATACAAAAATATTACTCAAGTACCGTTTCTCGTGAATGGAACGAGTTAGATCCATGAGAATGATGTCACCCAATTTAGCGCATGATATTACATATGAAAAGTAAACATGTTTCTCAACAGTTAATATTTTTTTTTAATTTATGGGATATTTTTGATAAATTTATTTGAAAAATGTACAATATCTCGATAACGGTTCATGCTAGCGTTCTAAAGTGTATGTCAATAGTTTTCTAAGGAAACACATACACACAGACATCACCTCAAAAATGTTCGATTCGTGATCAGGGTTGCTTGAAACGTGTTCTCCCGTCGAAAATTCGAATTCGAATTTTCGATCACGTCACAATACTTTCCTTATACATTATGTATATAAGGAAAATAAAAATATAAATAACATGATGTTAGATGGAGATCATAATTGTGAGACTGTGAGTAGAATATTCTTTATTTTATTGACATTATTTTTATTGCACAAAATGTTAATGTTATAATTATAGTAGGTATACATATATACATTCTTGATTTTGAAGTTATGTTTTCCAACTTAAGATCTAATCATATTCATTTCATATTATCATAACCTATAAAGGATTTCTAATGAATATTTTTATAATCAATGAACAATTTCTTTTTGCATATAAAAACAGGGGATTTTCATTGTGCAATTTGGTTATGATTCATTTTGTTTTATGATTTATTTTACATTTTATTTACTTAGGTTCTCATGTCAATATCTGGTAACTACTATGCGACAAAAAATTAATTTTATAATCTTATAATTTTCTTTATCTTGTTTAATTGGCCAACTAAAATTTAGACATTTGACATGAGAATCCGATCAGTGAAAATGTGTTGCATGGATTTTGATTTGAATGGAGTAATTGATTTTATAATTTCTTATTAAGCTCTTAAAGCAATTACACATTGATATTTTAATTACTCTATTCAAATTGGTCCATGCAGCATGTTTATCACAACAGGAAGAAAACCGTAAATGGATATTTTTGACGAATAAGTAGGCTTTCGGGATTTTTTCATAGAAAGTACTTTGAGATCAGAGTGCAATGCTGTGTGATAAGCGAAATACAATAAATTGGGAATACTCGGGCATGGTCCTTACTATAGATAGACCCAACGTGTATATTCATGAACATTTTCTTACAATATTATTGGGATACTTACACACTAAAATATTATGAAAACATACAGTAAACTGGGTTTACTGTTACTGGAATGACACTTTTAAACAGGTAAATTCCACTCACACGTTTGAAAAAGGTAACTACAAGGTAGGATCAAAAAGTTCGAAGACTGTGCTGATATATCAAACCCTGATTGGAGGAGAGGGGAAATATTTTACCGTGGCGTAGAGGCATATGCGATGCGAGATGTGAAAAGGAAGAAGCAGGTGTTTCTCCAGAGAATGCGTGTCAGGGTTTTTCCAGGTAATTCGCGTCAGTGAACTGTAGTCGTTCGCGTTCGTCGAAAATGGAAATGACGTTTGAAGAACAACGTGTGAATATCAAATTCTGCCAGCGTTTTGAGGTAATCGCCGACAGAAACATTGCACGAACGACTACAGTTCACTGACCCTCATTGTCTGGAAAACCACCTGCTTCTTTTCACATCTCGCGTCACATGTGCCTCTACGCCACGGTGAAATAGTTCCCCTCTCCTCCAATCAGGATTGAAGATATCAGCACAGTCTCCGTACTTTTTGATCCTACCTTGCATATCTATATGAATGTGTTATTATATTCTTTTATATGAGAATTGCAGATAATAATAGGTATATTTTATTTTACTCTGAAAAAAAAAACGTTTTAAACAGGTAAGAAGGTAACATGAGATGTTCATTTTACGCATTTGCTTACCTACTTAAAAGGGTCCCTCTTAAAGAATCCTTTTAGCCGGTAAGCACAGCAAGTAAATAGGTGCGTAAAATAAACATCTCACCCTACCTCTTTACCTTTTTAAAACAGTTTTTTTTTTTTCATTATAAAATAAAATATATCCATTATTATGTGCAATTCTCATATAAAAGAATGAAATAACACATTCACATACAATATAAAACATTTTCAAGCATATTACTGAAAGTTTCAGGAAAATCAGCAATCCATAATGGGGAGTAAGGTTCCTGATAGTTATGATAATATATATATATATATATATATATATATATATATATATATATATATATATATATATATATATATATATATATATATATGTGTGTATATATATATATATATATATATATATATATATATATATATATATATATATATATATATATATATATATATATATATATATATATACTGAAGGGGTTGGACAAAATAATATGAAAACCTGTGAAAAGACCAAATCTTTATTAATAGGCTGATGGTCCTTCTTTTGCATGAATTACAGTTTGTATCCCACGTGGGATGGACAAATATAAATCATGCACAAGAGTCACAGGGATGCGTAGCCACTTCTCCTGCAAAAAGGTCGCTAATTCAGAAAGAGTCCTTGGAGGTGGAAACCGACTGCGCTGCTCGCCCTCCAAAATACCCTACAAAGGTTCAATTATATTAAGATCAGGGGACTAAGGGGGCCACACGAGGTGTTGTACTTCATCATCGTGTTCATTAAACCAGTCTCGGACAATTCCAGCAGTGTGAATGGGAACATTATCGTCTTGGTACACAGGTCGTTCATCAGGGAACAAAGTTTGCACCATTGGATGAAGATGGTCGGCCAGAATACTGATATAATCCCGTGCTGTAACCCGCCCATGCAAGACAACAAGTGGGTCGAGAGCACAGTGCGATATCGCGCCCCACAGCATCACTGATCCCCCTCCATGTTGAACAGTAGGAAGAAGATAATCAACATGATTGGCTTCTGCTGGCGTTCTCCAAACGTAAACACGTCCGTTGGTCTGGAATAATGTGAACGACCATTCGTCTGACCAGATGACGTTCTCCCATTGTTGTGTCCAATTTTTATACTCGCGACACCATTTTCGTCGTTTCAAGACATTGCATGGTGTAACTAATGGTTCTGGAATCGCCCCTCTACCGTGAATGTTTGCCGCATGCAGTTCACGCCGGGTAGTTTGTGATGATACAGCTTCCTATAGATAAGTGTTCATCTCAGATGTTATCTGGGATGCTGTTGTCTTGTGCTTTCTGGCCACATTCCTCTTCAAAACCCTTCTGCCTCTATCAGTCAGCTTCGACCGTCGGCCACTGTTGTGCTTGGCAGATGATGTCTTTCCATCTTTAATATAAGCTATCATTGCAGTCGACACGGTACTTCCCCCCGACACCAACAAGGGTGGCCGTTTTCGGTACTGAGGCTCCGGCAAGACGGGCCCCAACAATCATTCCTCTTTTGAAATCTGAGAGGTCAGCCATAACGAAGTTTTAACTCTGCAATATATGTTGCATCCTACCGCTATCACTGCTACTCACAGACTGATGTGTGTACATTCTCGCCCACTAGGTGGCACGCTTCAACACTAGACGGCGGGAGTATACGACAGGTTTCACTCGAGTATTGTTATGACATAGGTGTTCATTCCAACCCCTGTATATATATATATATATATATAATAAAAATATTATATGAAATTCCAATGATAGATTAGAGATAAGTTGTAAGTAATATATATATATAAAATATTAAAATAGTAAATCCAATGGTAGAATGGAAGACGTAACTCATAATACACTATCTTAAAAAATTACCTACAGAATACAATGAAATAAAATGAAATCTAACCATAATAGGGATATTGTAATACATATTACAGTTCAGAAAGGTAAAGATAATCAACGGAAGTCAAAGGAGAGGAATCGAAAAAAGGAATACCAAAATAATCAAGCGTTAAAGTTTGTACGTGGAAGAGCTCTAGGCTTAAGAATAGTTCATTTCGAAAAAATTCTTTTTCAAGTCCTAATATTTAAACGAAATGAACACAAAAATGCTTGTTTCTGAAACACAAGATAGATTTTATCTATAAACATGTGTTATTAGGACGACAAGCATAAAGATTGAAACAAGAAAGATCAATCATGCTTAAAGCATTGATTATGAAACACTTTCCAACTTCAATGCAATTTTATTTAAAAAAGTCTAAAATGCAATACATTCCTCTATAATATTTTAAAACTTATCACAATAATACATTAATTTATTGTATTTGAAAACTTAAACCTTTATCGAAAAAAATGAACTTCATTAAAATGACGGCTTTGAAATACAATTTGCCTGGTTTAAACATCTCTAAAATGCGATACATTCCTCAGTAATATTTTTAAAATCATCATAATACTACAATAATTTATTATATTTGAAAACTTCATCAAAAACAACTGAAATTAATTCAAATGACGTCATAGAAAAAATATCATGCCTGGATCTCTCTATAAAAACAGCATTTCATTCATAACTTTCTCCCATTCATTTCATTCATCACAATACTATAATAATTTATTTTATTTAAAAATTAAGACCATGGAGCTACAAGTAATTAAACTCTATGCTTAAAACTTCATCGAAAAAAATCGTCCTTCTCTTTTTAAGATCAATGAATACTTCATTCATATCAGCTATACAGACTCCATGTGCTAAATAATTTTGTGTTAAAGAAATACAGCAATTCTAATACAACTCATTCTACATATTTTGCTGTTTACATTTTACATAAGTGAAAAATAGACTTCGTTGTAGAAATAATCAAATTTGGATAATCATTTAAACTCAAATATATTGTATTTGCGCTGTTTCAGTATGAAGATGCACAGAATTTAAGCAAAAATAAAGTAGTTTTAGGACGGATACAACACTTAATATGAATTAAAAAGAACTTAAAAAATCACGATTTTGAAACAAGATGGATGCCATATATCATTTTGAAGTGGGTCATATGATCTTTTCATATCATGGTCACGTGATCGTTTCATATAAGAGGTGCAATTATTATTTTAATTTTTATTTAAAAAACTACTGAATATATTTCGCTGAATTTTTTTTTATATATTTTATGGAATAATTTGAATATTTCCTAAAATTTTCGAAGCAATTTGTGAATATTAAATCCGCTTAAAAAATATTTGAAAAATTAGGTCCTAGAGGGTTCAATGTATTTCATTTTTTCAACCCAGGTTCAATCCAAAACTAATTGGGTGATATTATTCATTTATATTCCCATAGGTCCTACAAACCGTCTGAACAACATACTAAAATTTCATTTTGATTAAGTCATTTTTACGGCAGTTATCGTGCTAACGGACGGACAGACAGACAGACAGACAAAATGAACAAAGTCATAAACACTTTTCAACTTTGTTGTAAAGTGTTAAAAATAGATAGGAAACATAAATACCTTAAAATACACCTCAAATGTACAACCATGACGAGCAAAAAATGACTAGACCAATGTTGCCATTCGCGGAAGAATAAAGAAGTGATTTACAAGTGAGCCAAAGTGAGTAATAAAAACCGTACTGCGTAATGGCAGTAAAAATATTCTACAGTAAAAGCTGCAAAATAGATAGATGAATATATATTGTAATGTAAAAGCAAGAGAATGCAGAAGTAAGGCTGTAATAAGATACTAAGGAGAGACTATTAAGAATTTTAGGCTAATCGATATATATATATATATATATATATATACACAAAACTAACGCTTCGGCAGACGATAATTAGCTGAATATTTCAGAAATGAAGCTGGAATTTTCATGAATGCCTGTAATTGTGGCTTTTCTTATCAGTTTGACGTAATGATCGACAAAGTATCTGGAAGAAAATGAGCAAAGGTTGCAAAACGTTTTACAGTGTAGATATAGTTTTCATTTAAAAGTGTATAACTGGAAATTTACCTGTTTGAAAGTGTCATTCTAGTGGCAGTAAACCCAGTTTTTTGCGCTTTTTTACCCATATTTTCTTTTAGTATGTAAGGACTATCCTAAGAGAACCCTGTATAAACGAACAACTCTAAGTTTGTATGAAAGTCGTGTACTGGCCACACCAGATTTGCATTTGTTGTAAAATTTAATTTTTATAGGTCGTAAGGTCGATCCCGTGAGTGATTCAATCCCATTCATATCACTCTAAATAAGACACGTGACATATTTTACACAATGACTAGAAATTGGAAATGATGAATGAAATAATGGAAGAAGACACATTTCTCTACATTCCTTTATGTTTTTCCCTTCACTTCACGGAACATTGCCTTTTCGTAACGCAGAAAAACAAGACGTAATAGGAGTTGTGGTAAAACATATTAAAAGTGAAACCTCTGTTATTGTAACCCATTTATGTCGCTGCGTGCTGTGAAAAATGAAATAACACTTTATAGAAGGGGCGTTTATTAAGAGTATATAGGTGTCATATATCAAGACATTTGATAAATTGCCCGTTTGAAGAGCCTACTGGGTTAAGGTCGATGGATGAGAATTGGGGTTAAGGTGATTCTTCTTCTTAGACCCAGACCATCCGACATACCCGGAGGTGTAAGGTATCTGTTTGGACGACCGGTGCCACCCAATTTAGACTGGCACCCAGTGGGGGCGGTATCCATGGGGACCGTATCCTACCACCAACCTCTCGGAAGGACTGACAGAAACCACTAAGGTGGATTAAAATAAAACATCTCTATCGATCGTAAAAATTATTAACGGATTAAGACAAAAGCCAAGTAGACTTAAAAATAATAAATTATAAACAGGGAGAAGAGGGACCACATAATCTTCAAAACCAAAAGCAGATACAACCAAAGCAAAGCAAGGAAGCAAGAATCAGAGACATGACAAAAAAATTCAACTAATAAACAATAACCTTAACAATTAAATCCCCCATAATAAACCTAAATAATAACGAAACTCATATTTCAAAGTCGGACAACAAACAAAATAAGGTCTTCCTGACCCCGGCCATGCCCGGCTATGCTTGGACTCAGTTAAATAACCAAATAAGCCCCCAAAGGAACCCCAAACTAATCAGCAAAATTGTCAAACAAACAAGGGCAATTAGCATACTAAAAGGGGAAATTAGCATGCTAAAAGGGGAAATTAGCATACTAAAAGAATTATCTAAAAGCCCATGGACCAACACCTACAAACACAAATATCAACTTGATCAATCACCAGAGGAACCAAGTTCACCCTATAAATCCAAAAACAAATAAAATAAAATCCTCCAAATCCCTCAAATACCTCAAGAATGAAAAAAACGAATAACCGAAAACAAAGAATAATAAGATGATGGTATATAAATGCTCAGGTGGCTTGGCATGTTCACACAAGCATGCTTCAGATCTTTATAGTAATTATCTAACGTGTTTGATCCTTGTCCTCCAGAAGATTCCGGTGATCCAAAAAAGCGAATCTTTGCAAACGTATAATATCAGCCATGGGGCAGAATTTAAAGGAGCCAGATTTTCGATTTCCTCTCATTGAGTGCAGATAAAAGGGATGTATTTGAAAAGTCTTTCCAGACCCTCCTTAAGCGCCCCCCCCCCACACACACATGGTTAACCCAAAAGACAGAATTTCTGTACACTTATATGATCTTCCACGGTATAAAAACCTAACGAACTATTTCCGATTCCCACATGGGGAGTAAAAATGAGAGGGGAAGGTCGAAAAGTGTTTCCAGAAGCTCCAGAAGCCCCCCCTCCCTGCGGCTGACTTATAAGACTAAATTTTGCACACTTGTTGTATCGAACACAAGGCACAACGTATTCGGATTTTAGATTTTAAGTTGGACGGGTAGAAAAGTATTTCTAAAACTTCCAGAAGCCCCGTGGTGACCTAGAATGCTGAAACTTTGTAAACTTATTGTGTCAAAAGGGCCAGAGGTGTATTGTGTCAGGAGGCCAGATACCAAATGAGAAAAAAATTTTGATGCTTGAGGTGAATATTTTCGACTCAAGCGCTATACATTGTCTTCCTATTTTAAAAGAAACTTAACTACAGCCGCCGCCGTTACGTAAAAAAATTATTTTCGCTACTTTTGGAGGGAAAATTTTATTTACCTTCATTTATCTCTAAAATTCAACCTCTCATTGTTGTAAACGCTGTTGCTATTTCAAATAAATAATATTTAAATGATTGACCTTTTATTATTAAAAATGATGTTGCCATTTCCAAATAAGTAATATTTAAATGATTTAAATAATTAAAAATAAATGTATTACTCAGAGCTCTAATACTAAAGCTATCGTTGAGACCTTCGTTGTCGTTGGCTATCATTATTGTTAGATTTTAGATGTCCTGTTGTTGTAAATATGTAACTGAAAGTTGCATAGTTATACTTCGCAGGTGGATTGAAAGAACTCGCGAAACGAGATCTCGGGGTTGAAGCGTGTCAGCGAACAAGTAACGAAGCGCGGTCGTTTAGACCGTATTATGTCTGCACAGCAGGTGGGCCTGATGAGTTCGAGATGCGATCTCCAGCGGACGGAGCCCTCCGATCTAAAGGGGCTGGCGAACGTTAGCGAGCAGGGGATACGAGGACATGTGCACAAGTAGGGTTGAAAGAGATTGCGAAGCAAGCTGCGGGGGTTGGTGAATGTCAGCAAACAAGGGGTGGACTCTCAAAGGGCGTATTACGCCGACATAATAGGCAGCAAGAAAGAACTCGTGAAGCGATTTACGGAGGTTTGCGAGTGTTAGCGATGCGGAGCTCCTAGTTAAACCAAATAAAACTTATTCAAAAAAATTATTGCAACTTAAGTTTTTAAGAGTGTTACTTTTCCTCATTTTGATCCTAATACTGTTTTAATACTAATGTTGAATAAATATCTTTAATTATGAAAGCTTTATTTTGAATTTCCCGACTTTACTTTCCCTACAATACATAGTATATGTAATAGAAGGTATTATGCTGTGATGGAGTTAAATTTGATAGGGTCTATCATACCTAAAATGCGAACCAGCCATTTCTTCTACGTCTGTGGGCACGATATATCTCGAACAAATGCAGTTATTCATAAGTTTCGTACGATTATTTCAAAGATAGACGTAGGTGGCTTTTCGATTTTCAGAGCGGTTGGGTAAGAAAAAGGATTTTGATTTTTCGAACATTTTTGTATTTTCGGAAATTGAATTTTTTTTTTAATAATGTTAAAAATTCTTTTAAAAAATCATTTTAAATGTATTTTTCATTTAAAAGTTTATGATATTTTTGAACACTAACACTCGTCGCTGCAGAGGTATGGCACTTTATTTTTGTTTACTTTTCCTACTGTACATGATATAAGAAAAGTATTGGAATCGTGTTGAAAATCGCAACTCGAATTTTTGATGGATCTACACGTTTTGAGACCTCTAGCACACAAAAAACTCATTTTAGCGGGACGGTTGTGTGTGTGTGTATATGTCTGTGTGTCTGTCTGGGCAATGTATGCCTCCCCTCTAGCTGAAAAACCAATTGACCAGATTTAACAACATTTGGTAGATAAGTCACTTAGATTCTGGCACTATTCAGAAAAATTAATCTGCTTTTTTTTTTTGCAAAAGTCCAGAAAAAAAAGAATGTATCCACTCTATCTGAAAAGCTAATTGAACAAATGTTACAAAATTTGGCAAATAAATCACCTGTGGATTAATCGTATGCTGATTAGATTTTGGTACGATTCGATTAGAAATAATCTTCTTTTTTTTTACGAAATGGCCCTCAAAAATTACCAAAATCTAAAATAAAAGATTACGTATCCTCAAATACATCCATTAAATTCTTATTTCATACTTAATTTTTAACAACGAAAATAATAAGACCAACCGTTCTTGAGATATATTTTTTTTCGTATTTCTACCACCTTACCTTTGAAAATACTCCCAGTCGCTAAATGTCTGTATTGATCGTCAAACCAGCAGACGGAATTTCCGATATATTTTTGAGGGTATATTAGCGCCACCTAACTGAAAAAAAATCTACTATTTCAATTTCTCAGAACGTTATGCGATTTCAAAATTTGAAGCGATCGAATTTTCAATCTTCCTCCATATCAATCGAGGAGATACTGTAATTTCCCTGGAGTGACCATCCGGTCCGAACAAATCTGATACAAATCCGACATTAATATTCTCAGTTGCACCCATTAGAAACACCACCGCGAAAGTGAAAGCAACTTTGGAAAATTCCAGTTCTGCTCAAGATAAATGGGTTTAATTAACTGTTCGAAACTCCAAAGAAGAAGAAGAGAAAAAAAAAAATGCCGGTTCAGATCCTTGCGTAATAGTCCCCGAGAATGCCCGCCCTGTATCCAATTTTGTCTCGTGTCGAGAAACGTGTAGAGAATTTCGGGGCCACACGTGTTCGCACATGCGGCTCACATCATAAAAACAATCCTTAAATTACTACTGTTAGATTTTTAATTATCGCAGCATAGAAGTCGTCTGGTACAATTGTTTTTTCACTTTCCCTAAATGGAGAGTAATAACATAATGCTGCGTTTTTCAAAGTGTGCTCCGAGGAATAGTGGAGTAGTGGAAAATTCCGATTTTTTTTTTTAAACTCTTAAAACCAATTCATATTAAAAAAAAAAAACAAAAAAAAAATTCTGATTCCAAATATCCGAGCGGAAATCTCTTAAAAAGTAATTATTTATTTAAATATCAAGAAAACGAAAAACGCAAAATCTCTGCAAACACAAAATCAATTTATGAAAAGTGAACATATTTCACAATAGTTAATATATATTTTTTTATTTTATGTGATTTTTTGATACATTTCTTTGAAAAATGTTCAATATCTCGAGAACGGTTTATGCTAGCGTTCTAACATTTATGTCAATCTTTTTGTAATGAAAAATTACATAAGAAAGGACTATTCCCGTAACTTTTTTAAAGGTTTTGATTTTAATGACTTTTTCAAAATTTCACTCGAAAATTTAAGGGATTTCTGAACATTCGATTGCGTATAAAAACAAAAGGCTTCCAGTATTTACGGATTGTAATTTTTGTACCAAATTACATTTAAATCACTATATTCGCTCATGAAATATCGTTTCCACATTCTCACTGACACACACACACACACACAGACTCACTGACACACACACAGAAACTCACTGACACACACACGCACAGACTCACTGACACACACACACATCATCATCATCATCATCATCATCATCTCAAAAACGTATGATTAGTGTTCAGGGATGCTTGAAACGTGCTCTTCCGTCGAAAACTCGAATTCGAATTTTTGACCCCATCACAATACTTTCCTTTTACATTACACTATGTATATAAGGAAAGTAAAAAGAGTGTAATATTAAGTTTCACTACCTCATGTTTTCCACGGTTGCTAAAAGAAAGTGATGAAACAAAATACATACCATGGAGTTAGACAGTAACCCTTTACCTCCATGATACATGTAATAATAAAACGCAAATCTACGGAAATACGATTTTACGATTTAAATGTGTTACTTTGATTCCATCGTTTTCCTGTATTCTAATTTGTTTAATTTAATATTTAAATTCTAAACACTTATTTGTTCTAAACACTTATTTGTTGTATTAGGATTCTCAAATATTGAAATTCACTTTCATACTTCTAATTTCATATTTATTTGTCAAATTAAATTTTCTTTTGAAATCTTTTACGGCTCGCATACTTTATTCTTGAGCTTTCATTCAAAGCCCGGGTCTTAGTTAGTGAGGTATGTTTTTGTCCGATTTCAAGAGACCAACAGCAAATGAATTATTAAAAGATCGACTTTTCAATAGTAAATATTCCGAATTTCTGACATGGGCAAAACTTTGATTGGTTGAGCTGACATCAAATTGCTCTCTGGCTGAGGTGACGTCAAATTGTCCTGTGATTGGTTGAGCTAACATCAAATTGTTCTCTGATTGGCTGAAATGACATTAAATTACTCTGTGATTGGTTGAGCTATAGATATATCTGTATAATATATATATATATATATATATATATATATATATATATATATTTATTCAAAAGATTCTGCGAATTTTTGACACTGCATGCAGTACGAACAGACGGAAATGCGTAGTTACAAAACTCTACACATAGACTAATATGAAAAAACCTCAAATGTGCGAGATGAGCTTGGAATTTTAATTTGAACCTTTGTTTGCCAAATATTATTTATAAATTTTTAGCACTTCCAATATGAGAAATATTTAATTGGTTGAGCAGACACCCAAGACATTGCTGTCCAAAAGATCACAAAGTTGCACGAACCTTTAAAAGTTCAACCCTTTTTAAAGCTGCAACTAAGAAATTTCTTTTGGAATTTCAAGTATTGGAAATTTTGTTTGCTTTCAATAACTGCACTAAATATGGTGTTTAAAAAAATGCTGGTCACAGGTTCTGATTAGTTGTTATATTTAAAAATGTTCTGCCATCTTGATTTTTCCCACATTTTTGATTAAAAAATCATTGTCGTTTAACATAAGATTGTTGTACATCCTTTTATATGTTTTCAGGTATGCTCAGGGAAATAATACCATCAGGAATTTGTTAAAAGTGAATTGGTAATTTCATAAATGTGCATGAGAAAATAATAAGTTGCTTTCAAGTTTGCAGCTCGGCAGAAGTACAAAAAAAAGCATCAATTTTTATTTTCTCTAAAATTCTTTTGGAATTTCAAGTGTTGGAAATTTTGTTTGCTTTCAATAACTGCACTAGATATGGTGTTTAAAAAAATGCTGGTCACAGGTTCTGATTAGTTGTTATATTTAAAAATGTTCTGCCATCTTGATTTTTCCCACATTTTTGATTAAAAAATCATTGTCGTTTAACATAAGATTGTTGTACATCCTTTTATATGTTTTCAGGTATGCTCAGGGAAATAATACCATCAGGAATTTGTTAAAAGTGAATTGGTAATTTCATAAATGTGCATGAGAAAATAATAAGTTGCCTTCAAGTTTGCAGCTCGGCAGAAGTACAAAAAAAGCATCAATTTTTATTTTATTTCTGCTTCAGGTATTTTTAGTTTTAATAGATAGGTTTTAATAGTAATAGCTTGAATTTTTGGATGTGAGGATGTACAGTATTTAAAACTATTAGCATATTTTTATTTTCCTTACATACATAGTATAATGTATAAGGAAAGTATTGTGGCGGGGTCGAAAATTCGAATTCGAGTTTTCGACGGGAGAGCACGTTTCAAGCACCATTCACAAAGAAAGCTATTTTAAGTAATAGTTTTGTATTTGAATGCCAATAGTCATTTATCTGCTGTAAGAATAACTTATTTCTCCACCTATAACGCTTGGCGAGATTTTGGCGACAAATTTGGTGGAATGTCGCCAACTTGGCGACTTTTTTAAATGTAGCCAAATTAACGAAAATCTCGCCAAAAGGATGAAAATGACGCTACATCAATGATAATGACGACTAATTGAAGAAAATTCAATATCTTGGAAAGAATATAAGTATCTACTATAAGAATAACATTTTTACTTTCTCTATATAAAATAATGTATAAGGAAAGTATTGTGACGGGGTCGAAAATTGGAATTTGAGTTTTCGATGGGAGATCATGTTTCAAGCATCCCTGATCCCGAATCGAACATTTTTGAAGTGATGTCCGTGTGTGTGTGTGTGTGACTTTTTTAAATGTTGCTAAATTAACGAAAAACTCGCTAAATAGATAAAAATGACATTAAATCAATGACGACTCATTGATGATGACGACATGGAAAATGACGACTCATTGACGAAAATTCAATATCTTGGAAAGAATATAAATAACTACTATAAAAATAATCTACTTTTTTTTACTGTAAAAGTAATAAATTCATTGCATTATATAAGGAAAGTCATGTGCTGCCCACATCAGATTTTTTTTTATTTTTTTCTACGCATCTCTATAATGCGCCAACGCAATAACAATATTTTGGAGTTTAAATTGTTATCAAACATTGATCATTTCTACAACGAAGCCTAACTTTCACGTATAGAGAATATAAACACATCAAGCTGTAAGGTGAGTTGTATAAGAATTGCTGAATTTCTTTAACGCAAAATTATTTAGCTCTCGAGTCTGTTGATATGAATGAAACATTCATTGATTTTACATAGAGAAACAGACATTCCATATTATTGCTTTTTTGATAAAGTTTTAAGCATGGAGTTTGAAAGTAATTTTACCTGTATGGTTTTACATTAAGTAAAATAAATTATTGTAGTATTGTGATAATTTTAAAAATATCGCTTGCTGAGTGAAAGGAATGGAAATCAGTTTATGAATGAAATATTCACTGCTTTTATATATAGAGCCAGACGATTTATATTTCGATGACGTCATTTGAATAAAGTTCATTTGTTTTCGACCAAGTTTTCAAATATAATAAATTATTGTAGTATTGTGATAATGTTAAAAATATAATCGCTGAATGTATCGCATTTTAGAGATGTTTAAATAAAATTGCATTGCAGTTAGAAAGTGTTTCATAATAAATGCTTTATGCATAATTGATCTTTCGTGATTTTTCTTTTCTTTGTTCAAATTAAATGGGAGCAATTTTGTGGATAAAAATATTTTCGATTTTGTAGCGCATTAATTTCAAAATAAACAAGAAAGATCAATCATGAATAAAGCATTGATTATGAAACACTTTCCAACTTCAATGCAATTTCATTTAAACATCTCTAAAATGTGATACATTCCTCGGAAATATTTTAAAAATTATCGCAATACTACATTAATTTATTATATTTGAAAACTTAAAAGTTCATCGAAAAAAATGAACTTCATTCAAATGACGGCATTGAAATATAAATCGTCTGGCTCCTAGGTAATGTTTTTAACATTATCATAATAATACAATAATTTATTATATTTGAAAACTTCATCAAAAACAACTAAAACTTATTCAAATGACGCCATCGAAATATAACACGCCTGGATCTCTCTATAAAAGCAGAATTTCATTCATAAACATTTTCCCATTCATTTCATTCATCACAATACTATAATAATTTATTTTATTTAAAAACTTAAGACCATGGAGGAACAAGTAATTAAACTCTATGCTTAAAACTTCATCGAAATAAATCGTCTTTCTCTTTGTAAAATCAATGAATATTTCATTCATATCAGCTATGCAGACTCCATGAGCTAAATAATTTTGCGTTAAAGAAATGCAGTAATTCTTATACAACTCATTCTACATATTTTGCTGTTTACATTTTACATAAGTGAAAAATAGGCTTCGTTGTAGGAATAATCATATTTGGATGATCATTTAAACTCAGATATATTGTAATTGCGTTGTTTCAGTATGTAGATGCACAAAATTTAAGCAAAAATAAAACGATTTTAGGACGGATACAACACTCAATATGAATTAAATAGAACTTTAAAAATCACGATTTTGAGACAAGATGGATGCCATATGTCATTTAGAAGTGGGTCACGTGATCTCTTCATATAATGGTCACTTGATCGCTTCATATAAGAGGTGTAATTATTATTTTAATTTTTATTTAAAAAACTACAGAATATATTTTGCTGAATTTTTTTTTATATATTTTATGAGATAATTTGAATATTACCTAAAATTTTCGAAGCAATTTGTGAATTTTAAATCTGCTTAAAAAATGTTTAAAAAATTAGGTCCCATAGGGTTCAATGTATTTCATGTTTTCAACCCGGGTTCAATCCAAAACTAATTGAGTGATATTATTCATTTATATTCCCATAGGTCTCACAGACCGTCTGATTTAACATACTAAAATTTCATTTTGATTAAGTCATTTTTACGGCAGTTATCGTGCTAACGGACAGACAGACAGACAGAATGAATGAACAAAGTCATAAATACTTTTCAACTTTGTTGTAAAGTCTTAAAAATTACGAAATACTTTTGCAAGATAAATATATTATAAACTGTGCGATATTTTCAACAAAACTTTTGTGTATGAAGTGATACAGAATACAGGGAATACTGTGATTCTGAGAATTCTCTGTATGTTCAGGTGTAATTTTAATCAGAGCATCTTAAATATATTATTAAAATTCATCTTAAATACATAAATTTTTGCAGCTTATATACCGGGAAACGTTGAATATTCACTTCTAGTTATGTAATAAACCAGATGGAATTAAACTGGAGAGAGTAATTGGACTAGATAGATTTTTAGGACTAGATTTATTTTTTTGTAGTATGATTAGGAGTAAGCATTTTTTTACCGACACCAATTATTAACTCCAAGATCCTTGTTTGTATTTTCTTTCAACATTTTAGAAAGACTCAATCTCGGCTCCCAAAGTACATAGAGAGCTGAAACTCGGCATAAACTTTTATCTCGCATAGAACATTGCCATCTGTATAATTTTCACAACATTGCGTTAGAACGTCAAGTCATTTACGTACGTCATCTTTGACGGACTCGCTTTCTTCTCGCAGTTCATGTCGATTGCTGAAACTTGGAACACATTTTCTCTCGCGGAACATTCTCATCTATCAAATTTTCACGTCATTACTTTACGTCGTTGCGTCATTGACGTACGTCACGACTAGATAGATATTTGACCTTTTTGTTTTCTTTGCAAATTATGGTTCAATGTCTTCCGATGAAATGCTCTCACGCGTTGATGCACGTATGATACAATCCATTGTGGTTTGAGCGTACAAACCACGTATAATGCTATGCGTACGGTTTGTACGCCAAGTACTTCAAAAAGTGTAATAAAAGTGTGAATGAGGGAGGGAAAAACTAAAGTGAAATAAAGTAAAATATAAATTATGTGAAAATTAAATATTAAAAGAAATTTTTTAAAGTTTGTTTTAGTAAAATGCACTAAAAAGTGAAAAAAATCATTTTTAGCTATCACAACATTCTTCGTCATAAGTGACTCAAAATGAAACCGTGGGACGCCCATAAAAGGATTGTATATAGCATGGAGATAGCATATAAATTTTTCTTTGGAAATTTTAACTTAACAATCCCTCATTCTTTATCATTTTTCTTTGGCAATTTTAACTTAACAATCCCTCATTCTTTATCATTTTTATTTGGCAATTTTAACTTAACAATCCCTCATTCTTTATCATTTTTATTTGGCAATTTTAACTTAACAATCCCTCATTCTTTATCATTTTTATTTGGCAATTTTAACTTAACAATCCCTCATTCTTTATCATTTTTCTTTGGCAATTTTAACTTAACAATCCCTCATTCTTTATCATTTTTATTTGGCAATTTTAACTTAACAATCCCTCATTCTTTATCATTTTTATGTTATCACTTCCATTTTTCCTTAAAATTCTGTTAATGTTCAAATAGAATTCCTTTATGGACGTCCCACGGATTTATTTCGGATCGCGTATGACCAAGAATGTTGTGATATCTAGCTAAAAATTATTTTTTTTTACTTTTCAGTGTATGTTACTAAAACAATGTAACTTCAATGTAAGTTTCGTTATATAATATTTTATTTTATACTTCTTAGTCTTTTTGCGATTTTGTAATTAATGTTTCATCAGATATCCAATCAAACTTTTCAAAAATATTTTAGTGAATTCGTCATGACCGATGTTTGTCTGTCTAGGTGCCTGTTTCAACTTCTTTGATTTTTTAACATGACATTTTTAACATGTTTTCCTACGTCCTAAAGATCTGAAATTTGATACATAGCTTAGTCCAGTGGAACATTTTATCTCTTAACATTTGGCGGATCCTCGAAAAAATAGAACCAGCAGTCTTTTGCAAAATGGCTCGAGAAAAATCTCTTTCGCTTTACATAATTTCATTGTTTTGTGGTTAGATAGATAGTTAAAAGGAAATTAATACGCGGCCTCACTTATATATATATAAGTGAGGCCGAAAGATATATATATATATATATATATATATATATATATATATATATATATATATATATATATATATATATATATATATATATATATATTAGAAAGATATAATAATCAGTTCAAATAATTACGAAATATTAAAATCAACAAAGCAGTTAAACCACAGCCACAATGCCGAAAAAAGAAATGTACAGTACTAAAGTAAGTATCATATAAATGATAAAAGACTAGATCTTAACTTCAATACTTCTAAAATTCAACGCTTTGACTCCTGTTTGCATATATCAGTGTTTAGAAATATTATATCAAAACTAGGTTTTTAGAATCAATAAAATTTGTGATGACAAATATAAATTAGCACATTTTATAGAATTATTAAATACTCAACCAATAATGCATATCCTCCCAATTTCGTAATTAAAAGTATCAACTCAGTATATCAACTACCACTCGATAACCTTCAAGACTACATTCCCAATTATGGCGGTTAAAAAAAAACTAATTATTATAATTATTTTAATTATATGATTATATAATAATGTAAAATGAAAAATAAACTAGAATAAAAATTTGAAAAACAATAAATTTGAAAATAAAATACATAAATATTTAATATTTTGAAAATTATTTTCACCAAAAATATGTAACATTAGTCAGTTTGATACCATAATTTGAGCCCCTTTATAATGGTGTTTGTTGCATACTTGTTTATTCATTTCTTCCGTGAATCACTTGTTCAGTGAATATTTCATCTATGATTCCTGTTCATCCTGCTTTACATATATGGGTGATTGTTCTCTGTTTTGTACTCTAACTCACTGTACGGGTTTTAGGAAAGGACACTGCAACAGATTGTTCTACTCCCCCCCCCCCCCCGATCTATTTAGTCTTAATTCTTCTGGATGCTACTCGACATTTTTCATTCAGTTACAGCTGCTCGCATTCACACGTGCACGATGGGTTCCTGCATCATGGATAATGGTAATACACTCAAACCTATTTTTGTGCGGTGGATAGAGACCACATAAAAGAAAACGCATAAAAAAAATTCGCACAAAACTTCACGAGTAGCTATAAAAATAGTTTTCGCAACACAATTAAAAAAGTATTTTTTTTATGCAGTGAATAGGTACCGTATAAAAAAAGTCTCACGTAGGAAATAACTCAAAACCTTACGAAATAACTAGGAATTGCTTTTTTAAACGAAATCAAGACACGAGGCTTGGCAGCTACTTGGAATCTCGCCAAACCTTTTGGAATCAGATTTAGAAAATACACATGCGAACATTTTTAAATATTTAATTTACATATGTACTTATTCTACACATACAAAACTTTTCAAAACGTATAACCATTATCCTTCGTAGTCTGACAATACGCGAACTTTTTTGTGGTAAACTGGTTCAAAATCGCTTTCGTCACTTGAAGATACTACCTCGCACTCGTTTAGAGTTGACTTTTTTTCAGTTACCATGTAGTCGGTGATCAGTTTTTGCGACGACTGTTGTTTCACTAGACGCTTGTATATGTCTCGGTAGCCAGATATACAAGATTGAAGCTCCTTTTGGTATTTTGAAATTCTTTCAGAATTGGCATCGAGAAACTAAATGGCCGATCAAACCGACTAATTTTTTTTTATTGATAACTTCGTCAATTATGTTCCAATTTGATTGAAATTTTCATATACCGCGCAAAAAAAATCGCACAAAAAAAGACAGCACAAAAACAGGTTTGAGTGTACTTGATTTTCTATTTTTTTCTTTTTTTCAATTCTTCCTCTTTTAATGCTTGTAGTCTGTGCATTGGCATTTATAGTAATTTACTACTACCAATTCTGAAAAAAGCACGTGCTTGGATTAATTACAGTTAGATGCTCAGACCTGAAGAAGAGTCTAGTCTAATTAATCTTCAAAATTAAGCCAGTACTGTACATTTTATTTTGGAACATTGTGGCCGTGGTTTAACTGCTTTGTTGATTTTAATATTTCGTAATTACTTGAATTGGTTGTTATTATTATATCTTTCTAATATATATATATATATATATATATATACACTCTCATGTCCAAAAGTTAAGCATAGTTGCTGTTTATGTGAAAATTTCTTTCTAGCCAAAATTTCTTTCTACCAAATTTGAGCTAGAAAGCTCAAATTTGGTATTAGTTCTCTTTCGTGGTATATTTTAATTCTTTGGATTTTGAACCCTACCGACCTATCCCCTCCAGGGCTCTCTATAGAACAAGCACACCATAAAAAACATAGATTGTGGGGGGGGGGGGAGTTTAAATCAGCGAAATACACACTTTAAGATCCACATAATCTGTATATACTAATTGTCAAGTGTTCATTTGTCTGTCTGTCTATCCATCTGTCTGTCTGTCACGCTTTTTTAGGCACTTCTTGAATAGATAGACTTGCAATTTGGTACACATATGGATCGTTCCATAAAGCCACCCCTTCGAATTTTTCGAAAATGTTCTTTAGACGGGGTGCTCCACATCAAAACGTTCGAAAAATAAAATGACAGAAAAGAAAGCTTTGCGATGAGATACAGACTAAAATTTGGTGTATGGGTAAATCGTTCGAAAGTAAGAAAGTACGCAATTTCAAATTGCCCATATTTGCTACTCTAGGGGGTGCCGCATACCAAAATGTTCGATTTGCTGAATAAATTAGAAACTCCTCTTTTAAAATTTGATAGAAATTTGAAATTAGGTATATGCGCTAATCATTTGATAAAAACCCCAGGAAGAATATAATTTCCTAAATATGTTTATTTTACGGGGGTGCTCCTCAGAAAAACGTTCGAAATGTAAAATAAAAAAAAAGTATACTTCGGATTGAAATAGGAATTGCAAATTTGGTGTACGGGTAGAAAGTTCGAAACGAAAAAGCGTGCAATTTTAGTTTACCAATATTTCCTACTTTAGGGGTGCCGCACACCAAAAAGTTGGATTTTTCGAATAAATGAGAAACGCTTCTTTTAAAATGTGATAGAGGCTTGATATATGGTATATGGGTCAATCATGTGATAAAAAATCCAAGAATAGAATTTTTCAAAAATGTTCATTTAAAGGGGTACGTCACAGAAAAACGATCGATAGGTGAAATGGGCATGCTTCGCGCTGGGATAGAGACTTCAGGTTTGGTGTATAGATAGATAATTTCAAAGGTATAAAGTGTACAATTTCAATTTTTCAATATTTTCTACTTTAAAAAGTGCCGCGCATCAAAATATTCAATTTTTGAGTAAATGAGAAACACTCTATAAAATGTCGTAGAGGCTTGAAATTTGATACATAGGCCAAGCATTTGACAGAAAAACCAAGAATTTTTTTAAACCAAGAGTTTTGTTTAAATGTTCATTCAAAGGGGTGGGTACTCCACATAAAAGCGTTCGAAAGGTGAAATGAAATGATAGAAAGCCGTACTTTGCGATTAGATAGAGACTTACATTTGATGTAATGGTTGACAGGTGGAAAAGAAAGTGTAGCAATTTCAGTTTCCCATAATTTTATACTTTACTGGCGCTGCACGTTAAAATGTTCGATTTACCGAATAAACGAAATTCCTAGTCTGAAGTCAGACAGATATTTGAAATTTGGTACATAGGTAAACAGTTTGAAAAGAACCGCTGGAAAAAAAAATCGAATAATTCAAAAATTCACTTTATTCGAGGGCTGTTTATTTTCTTATTTTAAGACAGTTGAATTTTAACTCGGCTAGTGTCCATTTTAATCGGCTAGTGTTGAGTTTTAATTCGGCTAGTGTCCATTTTAAAATGTACTTAAAAGTAGAAAACAAATTAAAAACATTTTATTCTCTTATTTTGGTCCCTGGTTTTCCATCTTCCCAGATTATTTTATCACGAGATTATTTTATCATTATTACTTTCCTTATATACAATAATGTATAAGGAAAGTATTGTGACGAGGTCGAAAATTCGAATTCGAGTTTTCGACGGGAGAGCACGTTTCAAGAATCCCTGATCACGAATCGACCATATTTAAAGTGATGTCTCTGTGTGTGTGTGTGTGTGTGAAAGTATGTGTGTGTGTGTGTGAAAGTATGTGTGTGTGTGTGTGAAAGTATGTGTGTGCACATGTGTGTGTGAAAGTATGTGTGTGTACGTATGTGTGTGTGTGCGTGTCAGTGAGTCTGTGGAGATGATAACTGACGAACGAATGGAGCGATTTGAATGAAATTTGGTGCAAAAATCACAAGCTATGAATACTGAAAGCTTATTGTTTTAAAACACAATGGAATGTTCAGAACCTCCTAAATTTTCGAGTGAAATTTTGAAAAAATCATCAAAAAATCTAAACCTTTAATAAAGTTACGCAAATAGACATTTTTTATGTAATTTTTCCTTAGAAAACGATTGGCATAAACTTTAGAACGCTAGCATGAACTGTTCTCGAGATATTGCACATTTTTCAAATAAATTTATCAAAAAAATTCCATAAATTAAATAAAAATATTAACTGTTGAGAAACATGTTTACTTTTCATATGTAATAGCATGCGATAAATTTGGTGACATCATTCTCATAGATCTAATTCGTTCCTTCACGAGAAAAGATACTTTGAGTAATACTTTCGTATTTGAACGCCAATAGTCTTTTATCTGATGTAAGATATATAACTTATTTCTCCGTCCAAAACGCTTGGCGAGATTTTAGCGACGAATTTAGCGGAATGTCGCCAACTTGGCGACATTTTTAAATGTTGCCAAATTAAAGAAAATCTCGGCACATGGATAAAAATGACGCTAAATCAATGAAAATAACGACTCATTGAAGAAAATTCAATATCTTGGAAATAATATAAGTATCTACTATAAGAATAACATTTTTTTAAACTGTAAAAGTAGTAAATTTATTGCATTATATAAGGAAAGTCATGTGTTGCCCACATCAGATTTTTTTTCACTGTGCGGACTTACAAAATACCTAGCGCTCTAAGTACCGGACCTACATTGATTTAATGGACAATCCAGCCTTGCTTGCCTTGCATTAATGGTATATGTCAGCAAATTACAAATGAAATTGAAGCACAGCTATACGTGTCGATTTACGGAGCAACTGAACGCGAAATTCCCCAAAATAAGCGTGTGACTTTCCCTTTGAAATGGAGAATTCCCCCAAACGAAACATCACGTCCTCCATCATATCATTTACTTTTTTTTCGTGACTTTCCCAGGGAAAATATTGCCCCAAAAAAATGTTGTCGAAGGTCGCCCAGGAAGATGTTTCGTCACTTTCAAGATTGATGACCCGAAGTAGATGTGACATGCCAGTCCTCCGGACATACTTTCGGTTTCTGCGGTCTCCTCAGTTGGCCCCTAATATTCCTGCGGGTACGAATTAGTAACTTTTACTCGAGACGGCTTAGTCTTGCCCAACAGGACACTGAACCACAGTAAAGTGAACTGAGGTCTGGACGCTTCTTGCAATGTCCTGCCACATCGATGGCGGATTGGAGAATTTCAGATCTCATCATTGGAATGTGTAAAGATCATTCTCCCCTCCCCCCGTTACGAAATAAAAATTACAGGGTTTGGCAGAGAGAAAAAATGATGATGTCGGGATGAAAGATATATTCAAAAGAAGTCTTCTGGTATGTAGAGCAGATAAATAATTGTTCCAGCAGGAGTTGTGCATCTACATTCTGAGGCACCTCAGATTCGTTCATAAAACATAAGAGGGTGTGTGAGGCAGTGCCAGTTGCTGGCATTACCGAGGGGTTAAATGAACTCATACCAGAATCCGTGTTTAGTAGCTTTCATTTTTTACTTTCCCTGCAATACATGATAATGTATAGGGAAAGTATTGGAATCATGCCGAAAATCGCAATTTTCGACGCATCTACACGTTTCGAGACCTCTGGAATACGAAAAAACTATTTTTAGCGTGACGTTTGTGTGTGTGTCTGTCTGTCTGTGCAGATTTTGTATCCACTCTAACTAGAAAAGTAATTAACCGAATTTCATAAAATTTGGTAGGTATATCACTTGTAGGCAAACCTGGTGCAGATTAGTTTCGGGTACGATTCGGGATAAAAGAACCCGCCTTTTTTTGTGAAATGGCCCGAAAAAGTTTGTATCCACTCTAGCTAAAAAACTAATGGACCTAATTAAATAAAATTTGGTAGATAAGTCACTTGTGGGACACCCTGGTGCTGAGTAGATTTTGGTATGATTCGAAAAAAAATAACCTGCCTTTTTTTGCAAAATGGCTCGCAAAAATTGGCAAAATCTAAAATAAAAATCTACGTATGCTCAAATATATCCAGGAAATGCTTGTTTTATACGTAATTTTTAACGAAGAAAGTAATAAGACCAACCCTATTACACTAGGTCTAGCCGTTCTCGAGATATATAAGTTTGTTCATATTTTCTCTACGCCACCTTTGAAAATAACTCCAGTTATCAAATGAGAACGAAAATTGAATTAAAAGTGAATTAAATTTAATTAAAATAAAGAGAACGTGGATATAAATAAGTCTGCAGGGAAAGTCATGTGCTGCCCACATCAGATTTTTTACTTTCCCTGCAATACATGGTAATGTATAGGGAAAGTATTGGAATCATGCCGAAAATTGCAACTCGAGTTTTCGACGGATCTACGCATTTCGAGACCTTTAGAATACGAAACAACTATTTTTAGCTTGACGTCTGTGTGTGTGTGTCTGTCTGTCTGTGCAGATTTTGTATCCACTCTAACTAAAAACTAATTGACCGAATTTCATAAAATTTGGTAAGTAAATCACTTGTGGGCAAATCTGGTGCTGATTAGTTTTTAGGTACGATTCGGGATAAAAGAACCTGCCTTTTTTTTTGCGAAATGGCCCACACAAGCTTGTATCCACTCTAGCTGAAAAACTAATGGACCAAATTTCGCAAAATTCGGCAGATAAGTCTTTTGTGGTTTACCCTGGTGCTGTACATTTTGGTACGATTCAGAAAAAAATAACCTGCCTTTTTTGCAAAATGGCCCGCAAAATCTAAAATAAAAAACTGCGTATGCTTAAATATATCCATTAAATACTTGTTTTATACGTAATTTTTAACGATGAAAAGAATAAAACCAGTCCCATTGCACTAGGCCTAGCCGTTCTCGAGATATTTTAGTTTTTTCGTATTTTCTCCACGCCACCTTTGAAAATAAGTCCAGTTACTAAATGAGAACGAAAATTGAATTAAAAGTGAATTAAATTTAATTAAAATAAAGATAACGTGGATATAAGTCTGCAGGCAAAGTCATGTGCTGCCCACATCAGATTTTTCAAATTGTACAAGAAAAATATGAAGAAGGAGCCTTATGGATCCAAATGATTAAAATTATAGCTTGTTACCCTTCCCTTTAAAGGGCTTGGGGGGGGTGGTAAATTGCCCCCCGAGGGGGATAATGCCGTCACGAACGAACTATTTTTGCACAACAATGATTGAAACTTTTAAGTTTCTTGTTCATTAAGCCACAAATAAACCCTTTTATGCATAATTATGTCAAATTTTGTCCTATGCTGCCATGTTAAAAAAATATAAAATTTCGTATCAGTTTCGAAGTTTTCTCGCGAATTTAAAAAAAAATTCTATCTAGTTCTAAATTCTTGGATGTTTCATGAAAATACATTTAATATTTGTAGTCGCTGTCGTGTAACAAAAGGAATCGACCACACACAGACACACGGAGATCATTCAAAAATAGTCAAAACATGTTCAGGAGGTCTCGAAACATACATTGGCATCAAAATCTCGAAATCGAAAGTTTTCGTGAAAACAATACTTTCTCAATACTACTTATGAAAACGTAAAAATTAGACATCTATAGTCAGGATTGATATGACATTTTCTTGCATTCACATTCCATGTTGTTTAGGGCCACTTGTATCTTAATCAGTATCAGAATAAAATAAAATATGATGTGGGCAGCACATAACTTTCTCTACGTAATGCAATTATTTTATCTCGCGCTTTTGGCAACTTACGAGTTCAAACAGAAATACTTATTCATACTTACCTGCAAAATCTACCATCTCCCAAAAGTGCAATGGACATTTAAACAATATTCTGTGAGATGAATGATAATTGGTGAATTCTTGGGCGTTTAAATACAAAACTATTATAAAAAGTAGCTTTTATCGCGAATAGAACGAACTAGATGCACGAGAAGGAATGCTAGCAAATTTGTTGTTTAATATTGTGCATGAAAAGTAAATCTATTACTTACGATACTTACTACATTTTTAACATTTTCTAACATAGTTTAAAAGTGTTTATGACTCTGGTCATACTGTCTGTCTGCCTGTCCGTTCGCACGGTAAATGTCGTAAAAATAACTTTATCAAAATGAAATGTTTAGTATGTTGTTGAGACGGTCTGTGGGACATATGGGAATGAAAATGAATAATATCCCCCAATTATTTTCGAATTGAACCCGGATTGAAAAAAAATGAAATCCATTGAACCCTATGGGAGTTATTTTTTTAAAACATTTTTAAGTGAAGAATTTAATGAAATGTTGTATTTTCATCGCAGATACGTATGTAGTATGAAAAATTTCAAGAAAATCAGCTCGGTAAAAGTGGGTCAAAAATTAATTTCAAGGTTTGACCCAAACAGAGAAACCACCCGAAATAAAACAGTGTAAAAAAAGACAAATTTTCACTGTCTTCCCCTACACAGCAACGTAGCACGAAAAAGTAGGAAATAAATTTTAATCACGTGTGAAATTGAACTCAATCGAAGGTGCATGCAAATTCAGTTCTATATACCGGGTGGTCAGAATTAAAACACCCCTACTCTGAGCTCTCTATAGGTCGAACTACTCAGTGTAAAGGCTCCAAAATTGTTGAACATACTATTCAAGACATGGAAAAAGGGCTTACGCGAAAAAAAAATTAGTTCCAGAAACACCGATAGGTGGCGATGTACAACAGAAAATATGCTGAAAAGACACAAAATACACATTTGTAACACATTTTATTCGAACGTACCAAACATCATATCACAAGGACCTTATCGATGCAGGGAATGCTGCGTATAACGTTATCCATTGATTGTTCAACAATATCGGTGGCAACATCGTCAACGACATCTGAACGAGTCGATTTGCGTCCTCGACCCGGCTGAACTCTAAGATGTCCAATTTTCTCGAATCGAGCAATCATTCTCCTGAGAGCTTGTGGAAGTAATGGTCCTTTGCGCAAATTCTTAAGTCGACAAAACTCTCGAAGTGCTGCTGCAGCATGTTCTTTGTTTTCATAAAACAGCTTTACAAGCAAAGCGCGTTCTGGCAGTGTGACAGCCATCGCTGATAAGAATGAAAATTTCCCAGTTTTATGCCCAGAACATAGTAGCTGCAAACCAAGGGTTTATGCAAATTTTTGTGCTTACAGTGCGAAATTGCAGTTACAATGACAGTTTAAGTTTCTTCACTTTTTTATCTTCTTTTTTTTTCATATCAGCAAAAGAAATTAAAAAGTAAAAATTCCATATCGCATGTGTTTTTTTTTTGTGATTATTTTGTGTCTTTTCAGCATATTTTCTGTTGTACAGCGCCACCTATCGGTGTTTCTGGAACTAATTTTTTTTTCGCGTAATCCCTTTCCCCATGTCTTGAATAGTAGGTTCAACAATTTTGGAGCCTTTACACTGAGTAGTTCGATGTATAGAGAGCTCAGGTTAGGGGTGTTTTAATTCTGACCACCAGGTACATCTTATCTTCGTCCGAAATTGATATCATGCAAAACTGTCAAAACCTTTTCGTTTGACAACCCCAATTGATTACAGCGTATTTTCTTCATTTCCATGCGCTGCTGTTCTGTAGGGTAGGATTTTATAAAACTTGTTTTTTCTCATAGTTTGTTTCACTGTGAACTCCGTGAATTGGATAGATCTGGAATTTGTACGAATAAACTAAAGATAAATTTAAAACTTATCGTTGCAGGGTCGTCCTGATTCGGCAGATAAAGTAGGTGAACATTGCCCAACTGTTATTCCCAAACCACAGGAGGGCTGAAGACACACCGTTTTTATTTACACAATTTTCGCACTTTCGCAAGCGTGCACTAGATTCCGTAGTTTGAATATTTCATCTTTGTATGCTTTAGGAGTTTTATCTAAGATAAATCTCATTCATATGATTCTTTCACATGAGTCATTCAAAAGAAAGACATCCTTCAAAAGGTCCTCAAAACTTCCTGTCGGTGAGTTATGAAAATGTTACAGTTCTACAGGTAAAAGTTTCAAAATCAACTTTACTGGAATCAATGCGGGGGTCAGTGGTGATTCGCGTTTTTTAAATGCTGTTAAATTGATGAAAATGTCACCAAATTGATAAAAATGACGCTAAATCAATGAAAATGAAAACTTATTTTTCAAAATCCAATAGCCTGGAAGGAATAGGAGTTTACCATAAGAGTCGATACTTTGGGTCATAGTTTTGCTTTTGGACGCCATTAGTCATTTATCTGCAATAAAAAAAAATCTGATGTGGGCAACACATGACTTTCCTTATATAATGTAATGAAATTACTACTTTTACAGTAAAAAAATAGGTTTTTCTTAAAGTAGATACTAATATTCTTTCCAAGATATTGAATTTTCGACAATTGGTCGTCATTTTCATTGATTTAGCGTCCTTTTTATCCATTTGGCGAGATTTTCGCCAACATTCCAAAAAGTCGCCAAGTTGGCGATATTTCGCCAAATTCGTCGCTAAAATCTCGCCAAGCGTCATGGACGAAGAAATAAGCAGATAAATGACTATTGGCGTTCAAATACAAAAGTATTACTCAAAGTATCTTTTTTCATGAATGGAACGAGCTAGATCCACGAGAATGATGTCACCCAATTTATCGCATGGTATTACATATGAAAAGTGAACATGTTTCTCAATAGGAAATATTTTTTTTTATTTTATATGACTTTTTGATAAGTTTTTTGAAAAATGTGCAATATCTCGAGAACGGTTCATGTTAGCGTTCTAAAATTTATGTCAATCGTTTTCTAATGAAAAATTACATAAGAAATGTCTATTTGCGTAACTTTATTAGTGGTTTTGATTGATTGACGATTTTTTCAAAATTTCATTCGAAAATTTAGGGGGGTTCTGAACATTCGATTGCGTATAAAAACAATAGGCTTCCAGTGTTTACGGATTGTGATTTTTGTACCAAATTCGGTTCGAATCTGCCCATTCGTTCGTCAGTTATCGTCTCCACAGACTCACTGACACACACACACACACACACACACACACACACACACACACACACACTTTCACACACACACACACACACACAGACATCACTTCAAAAATGTTTGATTTGAGATCAGGGATGCTTAAAACGTGCTCTCCCGTCGAAAACTCGAATTCGAATTTTCGACCCCGTCACAATACTTTCCTTATACATTATGTATATAAGGAAAGTAAAAACTTATTTCTGCTACTATAATGCTTGACGAAATTTTAGCGACGAATTTCGCGGAATATCGGCAACTTGACGAGTTTTCGAAATGCCGTCAAATTGATAAAAATGTCTCCAAATTAATAAAAATGTCGCCAAATTGATAAGAATTACGCCAAATAGAATGCAATATTTTACAGATTTTTAATTCCGTTATATGATAGGCATTTATAACATAAGAAATGCTCTTCTAAATATCATCAACTTTGCGACATTTGGCCCGACATTGACGAAAATATCGTAAAAATTGCAAAAATGACATCAAAATTGCAAAGTTAATGAAAATGACGCTTAATTGATGAATTTATTATTAAAATATTTAAATATATGGACTATATTGCTTATTGAGGATGCTATCAATATTGATAATTGTTAATTTAGAGCTGCGTAAATTATAAGTTAATTGGGTACGAAATAGTTCTAGATGTTGTCATCCGAATGTACAATTTACCCGCGCCAAATGTACAATTTAACGTTACAAACAAACACTGTGCAGTGAATCTTTACATCACCTTTTCACCGTTAAAGAAGTAAATTCATTGCATTATACATATAAGGAAAGTCGTGTGCTGCTCACATCAGATTTTTTTATATTCATGATTTTTATGGTATATAATCAAGAAGGATGTTAATAAGATTAATTTCTGCACTTGTTTAAGCGCATACCCCGCTTTATCGCTTATAATAGAGTGGAACTAGATGTATGAAATAAGGCGGGGCCACCTGCACTTCTTCAAATATATGGATATCTTGTTATTATTTATGAACTCTACTTCTTTACACTTCTATTTTTTGATTTACCCATGTTAAACCTCATGTGCTTTAAATGTGCTCAAAAAATAGAATTCGATTTTTTAACTCTTTATTATACTTTCCCTATACTATGTGTATACTGAAAGTATCTGTATTATTTTGGCCAATTAAACTCTATGTAATGGATCATAAGAGAGTAAATGAATTTATATTTGTAAGAAAAATCATACACTGTCCACATAAGATTGTTTTTTCTTATTTTAAAAACATTTTGTGTTTGTTCGTCACACTCCAATGAGGTTCAAAACAACAATGTCTTTCCTACGGACGCAAGAGCAGCTGCGCTTGTCTGGCAGAATCATAACAAGTTTTTTTTATTATTATTTTTCTGGTCGGAAATCTAAATTATTGACAATTCCCTCTTTATATCTAACGCGCGAAGTTAATTGACTGTTGCAAGCGAGGCGATTTCACAAGCTGTAAGGTCCATCTATCATTTGCCGTTGGAGAAAAGGAAAGGGGAGGAGGAAGAGAAGATGTTTTCCCCCATCTAATTTTTTTATTGCCAAACTGGATTATGAAGACGCAGAGAGTCTTCGATTTTTCACCATTTTCTGCCAAGGACATCATGTACTAATATATATGTATATATTTTTTGGGGAAATTACAAAATTACAGTGAAGGACACAGGAATTGGTTGTTGTCATGCAGAATTAACTCTCCTAATACTATAGCGTCACTAGTAGTCTCAATAGATGCGTTTCATCTATGTGCTTGCCGCTCACCTAACTTGATAACATTACTATTACAAAGGTACAGGAAAAACTGTGAAACTTCCGTTAAGTTGTACAGTGTGTTTAAAAATAAAAAAACCAATAAATGGCTAAACATCTGTTGAACAATGATTAAACTTAAGAAAACTTAAGTTTAAAATGAGATAGACGTCCAGGAGAGTTTTGGTCACGTGGTACGTTTCTCTCTATATTAAAAAAAAAGTAACTGACTCTGAAACTGTTGCTGTTCGACGAATTTCGCGTCCGTCGAGATTATCTGTCATGTACAGAAAAAAATACAGAGTACAAAAACATGAAATTCAGTACATTTGTAGAGAAATATTAGGGGGACACACTGATATAAACCGTTTTTCGATTTAAAATTTTGTTTAGGAAATATTTGGTGTTAAAGTTAAAGGAAGAGTATTTGAGCTGCGAGTTTGCTTCTTGAACAGAATACCAGTAGCAAGACCTCGAATTTTTGTAGGCATGTATCTACGTAGTTGAATGTTTGCAGAACGGAGTCTTTTTTTAAATTTCGATTTAGTTAATGATTTATTCAATTTTTTGTGAACTCCTGTAGTGAAAATTTTTCCTTCTCTACTGGCAAAGATTTGATTGGTCGAGCTGATTAACAACGTTTCTCTGATTGGTTTACAGCAGAAATGTTACAAAATAGTTGAGGACTAAGCTATTGAAGCATAAAATACACTATAAGTATAGATATTTAATTTTGAATATGACTACAACGTTTGTTTGACTAACTGGGCTATAGAAAATACTTTATCGTTGAAATTTTTTCTCCAGTGGGACCATATAAAAGCTATATTTGGTATTACTTTACTAAAAAGTGCTATTAAAGTATACCATAATAATCTAAAGCATTTCAATTGAAGCCATGGGTTTACGACCAATCGTTCAAGAAATATTTATTCGTGCAAACTTTTTGAAACACTCTTTAAAACCTATCTAATAAATTTTATTCGAAACCAGTTTTTTTTTATAAAGAGGATAGTTTGAGTTCAAATGAATCGATTTTTGAAATAAATATTCAAAATTCTACTCATATATTTCACTGTTTCAATAAAAATATGTATTCCAAACTGATATTCAAAACAATTACTGTTTCCGTAGCAATCAACTATTCAAAGTATTCATAATGGGCATATGAAGACAAAACCGTGTGATTAGCCGATCGTAGCGCCCACGATGTATTCATTCAAGTTAGCCTTGCCCCGCGACATATTGTAGAATCATTCAACTGATATAATAATAGAAAGCATGAGCGCACAATTTGCTTTTTAATGTGATTTTATTCACAACATTTATATAACTAAAATTTAAAATGCATCTTGAACAGTCCATTTCGATGATAAAAGCTCGCAGTTTCGCCCCCAATAGCTCAACGGTAGAGCGTCGGCTGGCCAGTTCGGAGATCCAGAGTTCGATTCCCGGTTGGGGCAACAAGTCTCTTTACAATGGCGTCCGAACAAATCAACCCTGCAGGTTAGTGAAAAGATGTCGGAGGTCTGAAGTGACCGTAGTACGACTAGTACAGACTCAGTGGGCTCTGGAAGATTAAGCGCCAATTTCAAATTGTGGGAATAACGACGACGCTGGGTAAAGATAGTAGTCGCAGGAGGCTAACCTGAGGTGAAAATAGCAGGAGGTGGTCAGTCAAATTGTCAGTGTGCTGCCAATCTGACGTTAGAGGGTGGAAAATGCAGAGTTCACTTCGACGATAAGTTGCAATCCGACGATAAAAGCAAGCGTCCCAATAGCTCAACAATAGAGCGTCGGCTGCCCAGATTGAAGATACAGGGTTCGATCCCCATTTGGGGCAGCAAGCCACTTTAGAATCTGCTTGTTTCATCGTCAGGGGAGAACAACTATGCCGAATTTTGATAGGTAGCCTCGATAGTGTCCCCTTTAAAATTTAGGCGTCCATCTGTCCTGTTAATCTATGTGTCTTTCTGACTGTTTTCTAACTTTGAGCGGGACCCAATCGTTTTAAGAGTCCCTCTACAATGAATGCAATTTAAAATACAATAATGTAACTCGAACGCTGTTTGTGTCTTTATCTCTAAAACTATATAAGCTTTATAAGCAAGGACAGACAGCAGAAGCAATGACAGACATTGTGGGCATAGACTTAAGTACTTGCTGATTTTCGTGCGATCGGCTGTACGTTGCTTGCTCATGGGCCATAAATGAAATATCTCTCTTTATTTCTGCCCTCAATAATAAAACCACACGCATAGTCTAAAAATAAACTATTATTAAATTGTAAAACTTTTGTTTTCTATATAACTAACATTGTATGATGTGCTTCTATCCGTATGTTTATCCGTATGTAATTTTGATGTATAGCCTTGGTAAAGACCCACTTGAAATTTAAGAGTCCGCCTCTCCTTCTGTCTATCTGTCTTAAAGCCCTTCTTAATGTTTTCTTACTTTGAGCGTGACCTAATCGTGGTAGTAGCCTCTAAACAAACGGGATCTAATCGTTAGTTGAGCCTTCAAACTAACGTGACCTAATCGTTGTAATAGCCTCTAAAAAAACGGGATCTAATCGTTAGTTGAGCCTTCAAACTAACGTGACCTAATCGTTGTAATAGCCTCTAAACAAACGGGATTTAATCGTTAGTTGAGCCTTTAAATTAACGTGACCTAATCGTTGTGATACCCTCTAAACAAATATAGTGAAATATCGCCAAGTTGACGATATTTCGCTGCATGACTCTCCAAATCAACCAAATTGATTTCCAAGCATTACGGACAAATGGATGGAAGAGCTTGTCTTATATATAAATGGCTGTTGGTGAATTGTCAAAATACAAAATTATTACACCTTCTGCCGTGAATGGAACGAACTAGATCCACGAAAATGATGTTAGCACATTTCTTGTATGATATTACTTAAGAAAAGTGAACATATTTCACAATAGTTAATACTTTTCTTAATTTTATGTGATTTTTTGATAAATTTATTTGAAAAGTGCAATATCTCTAGAACGCTCTGTGCTATCGTTCTAAAATTTATGTCAATCGTTTTCTAATGAAAAATTACATAAAAATGATTATTTACGTAACATTATTGAAGGTTCTGATTTTTTCAAACTTTTATTCGAAAATTTAAGGGTCTTTCCAACATTCGATTGCGGATAAAATCAATAGGCTTCCAGTATTCATTGATTGTATTTTTTGTTGCAGATTTCGTTCGAAACGCTCCATTTGTTCGTGAGATATCGTCTCCACAGGCTTACGGACATACACATACACACAGACATAACCTTAAAAACGTTTGATTCGAGTTCAAGTATGCTTGAAACGTACTCTCCCGTCGAAAACTCGAATTCGAATTTTCGATCTCGTCACAATACTTTCCCTATATATATTATACTATACAGGGAAAGTAAAAATAACCGAATGCTTTCTGAGTTATTGTTCCGGTGTATAACTTTTCTTAACATCCTATATATTGCATGTAACGTTAAAAGATAAGGGTATTATTATGAAAAATTCTGGCCATTCTATCTCAATATTTTAAAACATATTTTATGTCTGTAGGAAAAGTCATGTATAGGTCATATCATATTTTTCTTAACAACCCTCCTTGAACCGCACATAATTCATTTGGTGATGTAATATACTTGTAAAAAATTGTTGATCCCAAACACTGTTATTTTGTGTTGCCGTGCGTTGTGTCATAAATCGAATTTTCTGCCAAGTCTCCAGAAGTTCCATCGATAAATCTTGATCACAGCAGTTACAAAACTAACAGTTCGACCCTCAGGATGAAGTGAACACATTACATTTTCCATTGTTCTACGCTGAGGCGTGTTTTCCTCTCGGCTAACAGGCCGTTTTGGAGTCACGCTACAGGATTGACTATTTTCGACGCTGAGAACCATGCATTGTTAAATAAAATAGACCTTATTAAAAAAATGGCAACTTAATTTTTATTTTCCCTAAAATGCATGTTAATATACAGGGAAAGTATTGCAATCGAGTCGAAACTCACAACTCGACTTTTCGATGAATCTGTACGTTTTGGGACCTCTAAAACACGAAAAAATTATTTTAGCGTGACGTCTCTCTCTCTTTCTCTCTCTCTCTCTCTCTCTCTCTCTCTCGCTCTCTCTCTGTGTGTATGTGTGTGTGTGTGTGTGTGTGAGTGTCTGTATGTGTGTCTGTGTGTGTATGTCTGTGTGTGTGTGTGTGTGTGTCTCTGTGTGTGTCTCTATGTGTGTCTCTCTCTATGTGTGTGTCTCTGTGTGTGTCTCTATGTGTGTCTCTATGTGTGTGTCTGTGTCTCTGTGTGATGTGTGTGTCTCTGTCTCTCTCTCTCTTTCTTTCTCTCTCTCTCTCTATGTGTGTGTGTGTGTCTGTCTCTCTGTATGCTGTGTGTGTCTGTCTCTCTGTATGTTGTGTGTGTCTGTCCCTCTGTATGTTGTGTGTGTCTCTGTCTCTCGTATGATTCGAAAAAAAAGAATCTGCTTTTTTTTGCGAAATGTCCCATAAAAAATATATATAGCCATTATAGCTAATTGACTAAATTTCACAAAATTTAGTAGATATGTCACCATTAGGAAACTTTGATGCTGGTTTGATTTATACATAATTTTTAACGACGAAAAAACCAACTGCATAATTCTAGAATTAACCGTTTACGAGATATTTAAGGTTTTTTCGTATTTTGCTACGACGACTTTTAAAATATATCCAATCACTAAATAAAAAATCTGATGTGGGCAGCACATGTACATTTGTGGCTTTTCCGGATGATTCCAAAGCTTTTTCGTACCCAATAAACTTATATTATTACCCAATATCGCCTTCACATAACTCTAAATTAATAATTATCAATATTCTTTTCATCCTCAATAGGTAATATAGTCCATATATTAAAATATGTAAATAATAAATTGATCAATTGGGTGGTATTTTCATTAACTTGACGTCATTTTTACAAGTTCGATGTACAAGATATGTTCGTCAATCTGGATCTAAATATTGATAAGTCGGCGATATGCCATTAGATTGTTCACCAAGTTCGCTATATGTATCGCCAAGTGTTGCAGGCAAATGAGGAGAAGAGCTTTCTAATAAGAATATACTAGACTGTATGCTCATCATATAACGGAATTCAAAATTTGAAAAACATTACCTCCCATTTAGCGTCATTTTTATCAATTTGGTAATATTTTTATCAATTTTGCGGCACCTTTGTTAATTTTGCAATATTCAAAAAGTCATCAAGTTGGCGGCATCCCGCTAAAGATATTAAATTTTCATCAATTACTCATCATTTTCATTGATTTAGTGTCATTTTTATCAATTTGGTGAAATTTTCGTTAATTTGGCAACATTTAACAAAGTCGCCATGTAGCGACATTTCATCAAATTTTCACCAAAATGTCGCCAAGCGTTAGTGACGGAGGAATAGGTTAGTCTTATAGTCAATAAATGACTGTTGTTGTCCAAATACAAAACTGCTACCCAAAGTATCTTTTCTCATGAATGGAAAGCGCTAGATCCACAAGAATGATGTCAATAAATTTATCTCATTATATTACATATGAAAAGTGAACATATTTCACAATAGTTAAGAATCTTTTTTTATTTTATGTGATTTTTGGATAAGTTTATTTGGAAAATTTGCAATATCTCGAAAACGGTTTGTTCTAGCGTTCTAAAATTTATGTCAATCGTATTCCAATGAAAAATTGCATAAGGAATGATGATTTACGTAACTTTATTAAAGGTTTTGATTTTTTGGTGATTTTTTCAAAATTTCACTTGAAAATTTTGGGAGGTTATGAACATTCGATTGCTTTTAAAAACAATAGGCTTCCAGTATGTAGTATGTAAAATTTTAAGAAAACCAACTCGGTGAAAGTGGGTCAAAAATTAATTTCAAGATTTGACCAAGATTAAGCGAAGTTAAAATTCGCACATTGCTTCCAAAATTTTAGGAAATATTCAAATTATCACAATGTAAGGAAAAGTTTCAGCAAAATATGTTGGGTACTTTTTAAAATAGAACTTGAAATAATAATTACATACATGCTTTATGGAGATCAAGTGACTCATTGCAAAACAAAAGATGTTATCAATTTTTTTCCCCGCTGGGTAAAGATCGTGATTTTTAAAGGTCGTTTAAATTTATACTTATTGTTGCATGCGACCTAAAACCTCTTTATTTTTGCGTATTATCTGTGTATCTAAATTCGATGCCTATGCAATTGCAATATTTTTTTGTTTTAAATGATCACTAAACTTTGGTTATTTCTGTAACGAAGTCTAATTTTAACGCATGTAGAAGATAAATAAATCAAGCGATTGTAAGGTGAGTTGTATAAAAATTGCTGAACTTTTTTTCACTCAAAATTATTTAGCACTGGAGTCTGGAACATAAGTGATATAAATGAAAAAATCATTTATTTTGTATTGAGAGGCAGACGATTTATATTTCCATGACGTCATTTGAATAAAGTTCATTTTGTGTAACCAGAATTGCCTTTTTCGTTGAAATTTGAAGTTTTTAAGTATGATAAATTACTGTAGTACTGTGATAATTTTAAAAATATCAACGCTGAATTATCACATTTTAGAGATGTTTAAATAAAATTGCATTTCAGGTGGAAAGTGTTTCATAATCAATGCTTACGCATGATTGATCTTTTTTGTTTTTATTTGGCATCGTCATCAATTTACCATTACCAGCTATGGTTAATATACTGCTCTTACGTTTCTGCGCATTCTACTACGCAGGCTGTTTATTTACGCTCGTGCCCATGCTCTATTCTTCCTTTCCATCTCGAAACAGTTTTCAAGTTCGACACCTCAGGAAGTAAACACAACCCCACTGTCCGAACTTCAGAAGGGACGTTTTCCTTTTACCTCAGGGTATTTCGATGAGACTACTCGCCATCTTCTCCTCGGAAGCAAAGGGAAAAATATAACCATGGTTTAACCTCGATTCTAACCATCGTGGTATGTCGAGGCGCGCGCCTCAGTCAGTCTAAAGTGGGTTAAAACCATGGCATTCCTCGTCGTCTCTTCCTGTATAAATAAAGGATTGCAGATGATCGAAGCAGTGAGGAATCATTGAGAAAAGTTTCACTTATTATGCAACGGTTTAAGGTACAGGGAATTTTATGAGGTAAAATGTAAGAATTTTAGAATTTTCTATAAACTCTTATTTAATTTTGCTACAGTATATGGTAATGCATAGAGAAAGTATTGGAAAAGTTTCAATATTATGGAACGTTTTAAGGTATTGAGTAATTTTATGAGGTAAAATATACGTATTTTGGATTTTCTATAAAAACCTGTTTCATTAAATTTATGGTAATGTATAGAGAAAGTATTGGAAGAGTTTCAATATTATGGAACGATTGAAAATATTGGGTAATTTTATAAGGTAAACTGTACGTATATTGGAATTTTTTATGAAACCTGTTTCATTTAATTTTCCTGCAATACTTAGTAATGTATAGCGAAATTATTGGAGAAATTTCAATATTATGGAACGATTTAAGATATTGGGTAATTCTATGAGGTAAAATGTACGTATTTTGGAATTTTCTATAAACTCTTATTTAATTTTGCTACAGTATATGGTAATGTATAGAGAAAGCATTGGAAAAGTTTCAATATTATGGAACGTTTTAAGGTATTGAGTAATTTTATGAGGTAAAATATACGTATTTTGGATTTTCTATAAAAACCTGTTTCATTAAATTTATGGTAATGTATAGAGAAAGTATTGGAAGAGTTTCAATATTATGGAACGATTGAAAATATTGGGTAATTTTATAAGGTAAACTGCACGTATATTGGAATTTTTTATGAAACCTGTTTCATTTAATTTTCCTGCAATACTTAGTAATGTATAGCGAAATTATTGGAGAAATTTCAATATTATGGAACGATTTAAGATATTGGGTAATTCTATGAGGTAAAATGTACGTATTTTGGAATTTTCTATAAACTCTTATTTAATTTTGCTACAGTATATGGTAATGTATAGAGAAAGCATTGGAAAAGTTTCAATATTATGGAACGTTTTAAGGTATTGAGTAATTTTATGAGGTAAAATATACGTATTTTGGATTTTCTATAAAAACCTGTTTCATTAAATTTATGGTAATGTATAGAGAAAGTATTGGAAGAGTTTCAATATTATGGAACGATTGAAAATATTGGGTAATTTTATAAGGTAAACTGCACGTATATTGGAATTTTTTATGAAACCTGTTTCATTTAATTTTCCTGCAATACTTAGTAATGTATAGCGAAATTATTGGAGAAATTTCAATATTATGGAACGATTTAAGATATTGGGTAATTCTATGAGGTAAAATGTACGTATTTTGGAATTTTCTATAAACTCTTATTTAATTTTGCTACAGTATATGGTAATGTATAGAGAAAGCATTGGAAAAGTTTCAATATTATGGAACGTTTTAAGGTATTAAGTAATTTTATGAAGTAAAATGTACGTATCTCCGTAAATCCACTTTTACTAACTCCTGTATCCCCGCTAATTCTTTCCATCCTGTATCCTCTAAAAAAGCTTCTTTTAACGCGTATTTTAATCGTGCATTTAATGTTTGCTCTTCTATCCCCGCTTTGACTGATGAAATTAATTTTATTATTAAACTTAGCCATGAGGCTGCTTATTCTTTTGAATTTATTTATAAGAACTTCTCCCACGTTCGCCTTAAATTTACTCAATTTGATACTAAACTTGTTGCTATTAAAGATCGTTTAGTCCATAAATCTAGTGTTCCTTACCGTCCTAAGATTTTCCGTCCTTTTATTAATTTCTGTCATGAATTTGGTTTCAAACCCGCTCACTCTAATATTACCACTTTATTTAATCGTATTCAATCCGATAAACTTGGGAATTTTGATGACTTTAAAAGCTTTGCTGGGGTGTATGTCATTCCCCTGTTATCCCCTGCTGGTGACTATAAATTTTACATTGGCAGTACAAAACGTACTGTTGGCATCCGTTTAGCAGAACATGCTCGCGATGTCAAATCTGGTAAACTTTCTACGGCTCTTGCTCAATATGTGGTTAATGATAAATTTCTTCCCGTTTTTGAAAAAACTTTCCTTTTGGTTCGCTGTAACAATCCACGTAGTATTCTTCTTTATGAATCCCTGTTTATTTATATTTACCTTGAATCAATTTGTAATTTTGATCCTGTTCAAATTTTATGTTATGCTTGGCGACTCATTCTCGACTCTATGCAATTCAAACCTCTTAAAAGCTATCTGTGACGTCATTCTCAGGAATATCATGTTTGACGTTTTTCTAAGCCGATGCGGTGGTCGAGCGGTAAGGGTAAGGCTCCTATATAGACAGGCTGGCGCAACCGCCATTGAAGCTCCTGCCGTAACTGTCTGTTACCGTCTGCCTATGCTATTTCAATGGCGAGCGCACGTTACTTGTCTGATGTTTGATATGTATTTTATCTGTAAAATGGGTGATTGTGGTATAATAAATGGCACTAATCATTGGAGGAAGACGTAGGAAATGTTTAAATTTCCTCAAGATCCCGAAAAAAGGAAAATATGGCTTTATAAACTGCCGAAGAAATGGATAGATTCCTGGACATTCATCTGAATTGCGCAGTGTAAGTAGTTTCATATTTTATGCTTCCTTTTGTCTTTTTAAAAGTAAATGTATGTTAAGATCTTGAAAAGAAGGTTTGAAAATTGGTTTCTTAAAGCTGAACTTTCAATAAATTAATTTTTTATAATAGTTAAATAGGATTTTTTCTTGCAATGCAATTGTAGGGTTGCTATCGCATTTTGGCGTGGGTTTATCGATGACTTAACGCCAAGATAGCAAGATTTGACTTTGAAATTTGTGTTTTAATATATTATTGTACTTTAAAGACTGTTTTGTATTTCACTTATAAAATATGTGCATTGATATAAAATTTTAACAATTGTTTGTAGAAATATGTGAATGCTGCATTTAAAAAAAATAAAAACATGCTATTTTGATTGTCTCCAAAGCATTTATAAAATTAATAATTTTGTTTTATGATTAAGTATTCAGTGTATATACTACAACGTTACAAGCAAATATATTTTTGATTACCTATTTCTCATTTTAAGTTAGCATAGACTTATGCTGCCAGAGATTTTTAACATTTCTGCAGATACTATATTTTGTTTGTACTAATATGAATTGCATGCATTATTTTGACTCATTGATTTTTCTATTTTATGTTATTTATTTTATTGATATATTATCTTGTCAAGTATAGTTAAACTTAAGCTTTAAAATACCATGGCATTTATGTAACATTAAAATTCGCATACCTGATATAGCTTGAAATAATTTCTCAAAGTAACTGAATACTAGAAAGTCAATTTTCTATTAAGATAGACATAAGCTATCTATATTAAGATATTTCTACATGTGAAGGTTAAATTTTAAATCCATTTAGAAGATCAATAATTTACTTTACAAATTAACCCACAATGTTGAATTGGACAATAGCTTTTTGTAGCTGATTCTACACAGATAATGAATAAAAATATGATATAGTATGCTAAAAAAGATATTTCAAACTTTTCCTTTTAATTTGCCACTATTCAACTCAGGTATGTTGTACCTTTGATAGTAATTTTTATTGAAACTATTTCTGTTTACAAATTTAATGAATCTGTTTTCCCGAGTATCATTTTTTTGCAATTTTTACATAAAATTTAAAGTTCTGGAATTTACAGTCTAATTTAAATTATATCAAATTTAGTATTTTATGAAAATTATAATTTAGAATAAAATACATTAAGAATAAAATAATTTAGAATAAAATACATTTTTGGTTATAAGAAATTTGTAAATGAAGTTTCATTATGAAACTTAGCCATCGATAGTATGCTTATACCTGCACAGTTTTAAGATTTGTTTTGTTTGCAAAGTGTGCTATACTTTTAAGTATTATGCAGTAGTAAATTTGAATATGTTAAACTGTATCAAGCATGTTTAAGTTTAAAAATTCTGTTTTCTGTCGGACTATAGTTTTAAAAAATGTTCAAATGAGTCCAAAATACTTATTAACTGTAGTAGTAACATAAAATAATTGCTCAGCAAGTATATATTGATGAGCTGGAATTGATATGAGTGTATCGGTTGTTACAAAATATTTCAAGATCTGAGTAACTGGTTGCTAAATTATGAAATGTGCTGAAAATTAAGGGCAAAATGAAAGTAAATTAAAAAAATTTGTAATCGTGTAAGTTTCTATTATTTTGTATGATGGTATTACATACTAATTCAACATCTAGTGATAGTTTTGTTCTCAATGTTTCCAAAAATTTGTTTGTAATATTTTAAATCCTCTTTATTAAAGGGATATTTTGAAAAGTCCCAGCATGAAGCTGATAATTGGAGAAATTTGAAGCCGTGATGTGCAAAGTCATCCTGCATTACTCCAATCTAAACACGTAAAATACCTAAAGGCTGGATCCATTTTAGATCATCAAGAAGTCAATGGTACAATTGACACAGAGGTAAACTTTCCAAACTTTTCTTTGATTTAATACTTAATATAAATTTTGTGGATTTCACCATTGCTTTGAAATATAACTTTCCTTATACACACATAGGGATATAATAAGGGATACATTATGACAGGATTGAAAATTTAATTGTATGGTATCTTCACTAGAATACTTTCAGTGTACTTTTGCGTATGTTTTTAAGCTGAAGATATCCTTCAAGAATTTTTTTCAAGTTGTGAACATTTTCTATATTGAAATTTCATGTTCTATATGAAAATTAATTTTGTGCCTAACTGTATAATTTAAAATGTTTCTTCATCTCCCTTCTGCTTTTGGCGGATTCTATTACAATTCACCATTATCTACTGTTATATTTTTACTCAAGTTATAAATATTTTCAATTTTTATGACAAGTTTTTAATTCATGCTGAATTGCATATTTTGAAAAATGTTTTTCTTGCTCCTGCTTTTGACGGACTCTTACAATTTCCGAATTAGGATTTTCCTTAACTTGAGACCATTTTATATATTGAAAGTTCAAGTTTTATATGAAAATTTATAATTTTGTGCCAAACCGTATAAATTGAAAAGTCTCTCAATCTCCATCTGCTTGTAGGGGATTCTATTACACTTTACTATTATCATATATATATATATATCTACTGTTATATTTATACGCAAGTTATAATTACTTTCCAGTTTTATATGACAAGTTTTAATTTCGTGCCAAATTGCATATTTTGGAAAATATATTCTTATCGCTTCTGCTTCTGGTGGACTCATACAATTACCGAATTAGGATTTTCTTCAAATTGTGACCATTTTCTATATTGAAAGTTCAAGTTTTATATGAAAATTTAAAATTTTGTGCCAAACTGATATATAATTTGAAATGTTTCTTCATCTCCCTTCTGCTTGTGGCGGATTCTACTACATTTTACCATTATCTACTCTTATATTTATACTCGTTATAAATACTTTCCAGTTTTATATGACAAGTTTTGATTTCGTGCTGAATTGCATATTTTGAAAAATATGTTCTCACTCCTGCTTTTGATGGACTGATACAAATACCGAATTAGGATTTTCTTCAAATTTTAATAATTTTCTATATTGAAAGTTCAAGTTTTATACGAAAATTTAAAATTTTGTGCCAAACTGTATATATAATTTGAAATGTTTCTTCATCTCCCTTCTGCTTATGGCGGATTCTACTACATTTTACCATTATCTACTGTTCTATTTATATTCGTTATAAATACTTTCCAGTTTTATATGACAAGTTTTGATTTCGTGCTGAATTGCATATTTTGAAAAATATGTTCTCACTCCTGCTTTTGATGGACTCATACAATTACCGAATTGGGATTTTCTTCAAATTTTGATAATTTTCTATATTGAAAGTTCTAGTTTTATACGAAAATTTAAAATTTTGTGCCAAAATGGATATATAATTTGAAATGTTTCTTCATCTCCCTTCTGCTGGTGGCGGATTCTACTACATTTTACCATTATCTCCTGTTATATTTATACTCGTTATAAATACTTTCCAGTTTTATATAACAAGTTTTGATTTCATGCTGAATTGCATATTTTGTAAAATATGTTTTTCTCGCTCCTGCTTTTAATGGACTCATACAATTACCGAATTAGGATTTTCTTCAAATTGTGACCATTTTCTATATTGAAAGTTCAAGTTTAAAACTAAAATTTATAATTTTGTGCCAAACTGTGTATATAATTTGAAATTTTTCTTGTATCTCCCTTCTGCTTGTGGCGGATTCTGCTACATTTTAACATTATCTACTATTATATTTATACTCAAGCTATAAATACTTTGCAATTTTATATGACAAGTTTTGATTTTGTGCCAAATTGCATACTTTGACCAATATGTGCTTCTCGCTCCTGCTTTTGATGGACTCGTACAATTACTGAATTGGGATTTTCTTCAAGTTGTAACCATTTTCTATATTGAAAGCTGAACTATGAAAATTAATTTTATGATCTCTATAATTTGAAAAGTATCTTAGCTCCCTTCTGCTTGAGGCAGGTTCCATTACAATTTACCATTATTTACTTTTATATATTTACTCAAGTTATACATATTTTCAGTTTTTTATATGACAAGTTTTGATTTTGTGCTGAGTTGCATATTTTGAAAAATATGTTCACCTTGCTACTGCTAATGGTGGATTCCTACAATTGTTGAATTATAATTTTCTTCAAATTGTGATCATTTTCTGTATTGAAAGTTCAAGTTTTATACAAAAATTTATAATTTTGTTCCAAATTATATAATTTAAAAAATATCTCAATCTCCCTTGCTGGTGGTGGATTCTATTGCAATTTACCATTATCCACTGTTATATAAGTTATAAATAATACTTTCCAATTTTATATGACAAGTTTTAATTTCGTGCCAACTTGCATATTTTGAAAAACATGTTCTTTTCGCTCCTGCTTTTGATGGACTCTTACAATTACTGAATTAGGTGTTTCCTCAAGTTGAGACCATTTTCTATATTGAAAGTTCAAGTTTTATATGAAAATTTATAATTTTGTGCCAAACTGTATAATTTGAAAGGTATCTCTATTTAAATTTCAAGTTTTTAATCATGTGTCAAGCTGTATAATTTGAGAAATATCTTTATCACCATTACAATTTACAGATTTAGAATAGCAAAATTTGAGTTATTTTTCATCAGGATATAATTTATTATGCTGAAAGCTTTTAAAACATAGAGTTGAATTTAAACGTTAAAATGCATACAGTGCAAATATGCAATATTTATTACAAATAGGCAGGCACTTGATACACCATCATTCGCCTATACATCAGTCAACATTGTGAACCATTTTGCTGTCACAAATTATGCAAAATATAAGCTGTTTTAGGACGGATGCAACACTAAATATAAATAAGAACTTTAAAAATCACGATTTTTACATTGGATAAAAAGATGGATACAATATTTTATTTTCAAGTGGGGCACATGATTTCTTCATATAATATGGGTGTCATTATTATTTTAATTTTTATTTAAAAAACTTTCACTTTTTCAACTCGGGTTCAATCCAAAACTAATTGGGTGATATTATTCATTTACATTCCCGTATGTTCCTCAGACCGTCTGAAAAACATACTAAAATTTTATTTTGATAAAGTCATTTTTATGACAATTATCGTATGAACGGACAGACAAACAGAATGAATGAACAAAGTTATAAACACTTTTCAACTATATTGTAAAGTGTTACAAAGAATTTTTTTGCATCAAAATGCAGTTGTTTCTAAAAGTACTAGTGTATGGGGCTGAAAATTTCATATCAAAATAATTATTAGTTTCAAAATATTATGACATTTTTGAAAGTGTGAAATATATATTGAAATTTCATTATTATTTTAATTGTATTTAATCATACCTTGTTCTTTCAGGTTACTCTTTTCGTATTCATTATGGGTCCCACACACATAGCTTGTTGAGATTGTTTGAACCTCATCAATTGGAGATTCGTCATGGCTCATAACAGATTATTTAAAATATGTATTAAATGATCTATAAATGCATCTATGACTATTCAAAATACTAAGAAATTTGTATAAATATTAAGATTTGCTGTCTCAATAAAATGTTAAATTGTCCATCTGTGTTATTTGTTTTCTCCAAAATGCAACAATTTGCTGAGAAGTAAATTGTGCTAATTTTTTCAATCGCATCCGTATATTTACCTTGTAAAATATTAACTTTGACTGTTTACCTTCTTTCACTTTTAAATATAAAATAGTGATTTGAAAGTGAAGATTATATATTTTTTTCAAAGTTAGTATGCAAACTGTTCGTGTAAACTTAGTGAAAACGTTTAAATCATAATATGTTAAAAATGAACAATTATGATTGAATGTGTAAATTTTGCAGAAAATAGTAGAGGTTAAGACAATTATATTATATAACCCAAAAAAATGAGGCCACATCACTGTTTTAGTTATTGAAGGTAATATATGTATTTGTTTCATCTTTCAAGCTAAAACCAACTGCCATCCAACCACATGTCGAAACATAGTTGCATAAAACGTAATTCTAAAATTTTCCAACAGTAAGTTCAAATATTGCTATTGTTTATACATTTGAGAAGAATTAGGAATTGCACATGAGTAATTTAGTAAAACTTACGACTACTAATTCAGAAATATATAAACATGTTGGTATAAAAATTTATAACGCTCTTAGAAAATCGATATTCTAAAGTAAAATAGACATTCATTAATATTAATATAATATTAACGGGACTTAAAATTTATTAACTGAATACAAATTGTTTTTTTAATCATAAGGGAGATATTTTTATGAGAATAATCTCTTCACAAGCATCCAGGGAATGGGTAGTTTTATTGCAAAACATTGCCATTCATATTAAGAATGCATTTGTACTAATGTTATCTATAAGTATGAATGTAATTTTAACATGAAACTATATCAGATATCATGGGCATACAAGGAAAGAACATTTATAGCAAAAATGCAAGAAATGAATTATCTGTAAGTAAAAAAATCTGTGTTCTGTCTACAGGCAATAAAAATAAAGAGCTAGATATTAATACTTGCTTTACAATAAATAACATCAAACTAACAACTAGTGATGCGGTCATTTTAAAAAATGATGTCCTAAATATATTAAAAATCACAGTATAAAATAAACAAATTGCTAAAATGTAATATCAGTATTTTTAAATAAAATAAAGAAAATGCATATCAAGCAAAATAAGATTATTTAGAAACGTTCAAACTCTAAAATCCATTTATCTCAAAATTATCTTTTTGGATTTAGTGTTTTTTCTTCTTGTGTACCCATGATATATTCTTCATATCAAGTAAAGTGATTTTGAAACTTGAATAGTAAGGAATGACAAGTACCCTAGCAATTTTTCATTTTCATGAATATTCTACAATACAATATTTTAGAATTGAGAGGTTTTTTTGTTGAATGTCTATAAAAAGTATGCAGTTGAAAATATATATATTCTAGGAATTTATAGTTATTTAAATTTACGATGAAAAGAGGAAAAAAAAAATTTAATGGTTAATTCTTTACTACTGCTTATAAAATTACAGAAGTGGTGTATTATAATTATCAGCTTTCAAGTTCAATGCAATTATTAGTTATTTTTTTAAATAATAAATAGCAACATGTGTTAACAGAATTTTATTTTGACTCATGGTTCTTTATTGCTATATGTAAGTTTCTATTTTAGAAACAATGTCCTCCATGAAAGATGCTATCCTTTGACAGTATGGCCATATGATCTTGATAAATTAAATCTTCAATAGCATCACAAGAAAAAATTTCTAGTGGGAGGGTGTTTGGTAACCAAATATTTTGCTTTCTATTTCTCCATATATTGTTTCTTCGAAATTTAATGGATTCGGGGGGGGGGGGGGGGGCGAGGGTCATGACCTCCGAATTCCCCTCCTTGGCGACGCCACTGAATCTCTTCAAATGTATGTTTAAATTATCCAGTAAAAAGAAAGCATTGGTGTTTTAAGTGTAATTTTGTTGTGCTCTATTAAAGTAAACAATATTTAAACAATAATAGGGGAGATGGAATTTTATATCCTATCACTAGTTGGGTGTGCACTTTTGTATTACTACATCTGAGTTAGGGATGACTATATGACATTAAGTAAGGAACAATAGATCATTAATTAGAAAAATCTAGGCAATAAGCAAGTATTGTAAGAAAACATACTTGATATTTGTTAAACTTTTATCATTTAAAGCAGAGAGTCAGCCATTTTTACTTAGCTACGGTATTCGGTTTCAACTTTATCATTGTCGAAGGACTTTTGGCGTCCATGCCAAAATGCCCCCCCCCCCCCCCCATTTGTTTTTCAGAATCAGAAATTTTATTTTAATGATAAAGAAGGGTTTATCAACGAAAGTCCACCACCACCATATCGTAAAAACAATTACGCAAAACACCGTTGGAAGTTTCCAGTTTTTATTAAATTTAGACAAATACCCCCCCCCCCCCCCAAATAAATAAAGTGAAGTAAATCATAATAATAAATAAATAATGCCTGTTTAAAATACGCTATCGAGTATTATCAAAATGGGTATGAATATGTTAACAGTCAAAGACGTTTTTATATTGTTTAAAAAATTTTTTAGAATTGTTGCTATTTTTAAACACATTAATTCTGGTGAAATTGTTATAGAAATACTCAAAATAGAAACGTATTGCATGTAAAATTTGATTAATAACACTTTTCCTTCTAATCAAAATAAGAAGTATTATATTTTATGTAAAATGTTACATTTAAAATGCGCGTTTTAAAAGTATAAATTTTTTTTTTCGAGACTCTCGGATAAAATCCGAGTTTGACAGTCGATAGCTTAAAGACGCATAGAAATGCGCCATTATAGCGATAAATAGCAAGAGAAAGTAACCCCGCTTCTCGCCAAGCACAGCCGTCGCTCCCACAGGAGCTTCAATGGCCGCTCTTGCGCCAGCCTGTATATATAGGAGCCTTAGGTAAGGGGCATGTGTTTCCGTCTGATCGCTCGATTGCCGGGTTGTGGGTTCGAATCCCGCCAGCGGGCATGGATGTTGTGATGTCGAGGTTTAGTCAGTTTTCTGCTCTTGGGGAGCTTCTATAAAGTGAAGCTGCATATTACCCTTCGCCATGGGACCAGAGGGTCTATTGGACGTGGTGTAAGGCTTTCCTTCACCACGGGGAATAGAAACAACAACAACAACGTTTTTCTGAAATTTGTATTAGTTCTTTTCCTGTAATATTTTAAAATTCGTAAGCGTTTAAACTTATTTTGTAATTTCCGTGTATATTTCTTGTATTAATTTTAGTAAGTTCATTTACCGTTTTATATTTAATGCAAATTTGCTTTAAACTGATCTCTATATGTATATAAACATTCCATGTTTTTACTATTCATGTAGCCACTGATGAAGGGCGTATACTGATGAAAGCGCTCTGGCAGTTTTTAATAATGTTCTGTACGTCTTTTAGAACGTGTTAAATAAAAGACCTTTCGTTTTTTAAAACGCTTTGTCCTTGATTTTACCTATTGAATGCAAACGTGATACCAATCTTGATTAAAATGTACGTATTTTAGATTTTCTATAAAAACCTGTTTCATTAAATTTATGGTAATGTATAAAGAAAGTATTTTAAGAGTTTCAATATTATGGAACGATTGAAGATATTGGGTAATTTTAAAAGGTAAACTGTACGCATATTGGAATTTTTTATGAAACCTGTTTCATTTAATTTTCCTACAATACTTAATAATGTATAGCGAAATTATTGGAAAAATTTCAATATTATGGAACGATTTAAGATATTGGGTAATTTTATGAGATAAAATGTACGTATTTTGGAATTTTCCATGAAACCTGCTTCATTTAATTTTCCTACAGTACATGATAATGTATAGCGAAATTATTAGAAGAAATTCAATATAATGGAACGTTTTAAGATATTGTGAATTGGTTAATTTTATAAGGTGAAATGTACGAATTTTTAAATTTTCTAGCAGTAGCTACTCTTATATTTATAGTAGTAGCACTCTCTTTCCAACATGTTTCACTTCATCCGTATGGTGCTCAGCACACACACACACACAGATATATATATATATATATATATATATACATACATACGTATATATATATGTATATACATATATACATATATATGTATATGTATATATATATATATATATATATATATATATATATATATATATATATATATATATATATATATATATATATATATATATATATGTATTTGAAAAATAATTTTTTCGAAATGAACAATTTTTAAGCCTAGTGCTTTTCCACGTGTATGGCTTTAATGCTTGGTTATTATTTGATTTTCTATTTTTGAATCCACACCATTGATATTTGTTGATTATCTTAAGCTTGATGACTAGAAATAAGCATTTAATTTTTCTCATGATGGTTGATTCTCTATTTAATACTTCTATTTAATTTGTTGGCATATTTTAAGTTAGGGTTTATGAGTTACAAATTCTGTCTATTCTATCATTGGCTTTTCATATTATATATATATATATATATATATATATATATATATATATATATATATATATATATATATATATATATATATATATATATATATCAATGGTGTCTATAGTTAAATACTATCGCCATTGTCAGAAACTGGCTATTCTATCGGTTTTAATTCGAATTGTATGGCTGTCCTGATGAGAATGCAATTTCGAACTGACCGCCATTTTTTGTGTGGTTTCGATTGATTGTTCTCTATTCTTGATCTCTTGTCTTGAGCTGATTATTATTGCCTATTCTCATTTTTGCAGAGTTTTATTTTTATTTACTTTTATATACTTTTAATTGTGATTTTTGAATCCTAATATTCTTCTCATCCCCCTTTCCAATGTAGTGATATGTAACCTTCTATCTTTATCCTTAGACTTGGCTTATAGTTACTCATTTGTAACAGATATGCTAGAGATGGGTTTTTTTGTACATACAGTAGTTTATGCATAATTTTCGATTAAAATCCATCAATTTTTATTTATATATATATATATATATATATATATATATATATATATATATATATATATATATATATATATATATATATATATATATATATATATATATAAATTTCATAGATACTGTAGCTTACTAAAATATGAAGGATACTATGCAAATATGATTAAATGAAGAATTTAAAATTATTAAGTAAATGGAATGAAAATGCAAAATGCATTTAACTTATTGCGCAAATGCAGCTTATAAATAAAATGATTTCAATAATAATAGTAGTTTGAAAATCCAATGAACGAAAAGTAAGAAGCTGCAACACGTTAAACCTAACTTTCTAAAACATCCACAGAATAAAATATAAAACAGCAAATCATCAATCAAATGGAAAAAAATACAAAACACGAGTTATCAAGTTACAGAAATCAACAAAATTCAAAGGGATGAAACGAATAAAGAAAAACTTAAAAAATCAAGCTATAGCGCTATACACGTGGAAAAAGGGCTAAGCCTAAAAAAATGGAAATGTTCACTTCGTAAAATTCGTTCTAAAGTCCAAGTATTTTGACCAAGCAGACACAAAATATGTATGTTTCTGAAGAAATAGATAGATTATATCTATAAACTATTTCTACTTGGACGACATACATAAAGCATAAAGAAGGAATAAAATAGAAAAAATGAATACCTGTAAAATGCACAGCATATGTACAAACGAGTCGAAACTGGGAACTCTGATTGAAGTGACCAGTGTTGCCATTCGCAAAGAAAAAATAAAAAACGATCTACTGTTGCCATTCATAAGAATTGAAAAACAGTAAAGCGAAACGGTAAGAAAAAGTAATAAAATACAAAAGAGCTAATAAAAGGAGGGGCTAATAATAGTAATGCTGACGTGGAAGAGGATGTTAAAATAAAAGTATTAAAAATACAAGAGAATGGAGATGTCTGGCTAATATAAGATACTATGAATAGAATTATAAAAATCCAGCTATTCTAAAATTTTTAACAATACCATTTACTAAATAAGAGGGATATTTATATAAATTGCTGGTAATTTTGAGATTATTTATATGCATAGCATGAAATTTTTTATCAGATAATCTATAAATTCTAAAAAGCTGATTAAGTAGAATATTTCTAAACAATTGAATCGAGTTACAGAAATTAAATGGTAAAATTTTATTAATATTAAAATTATAATAGTCTTTTTTATCATATAAATTTGTAACAATTCTAAAGAAGGATCAATAAAAAGATTTAAATCCAAAAAATTAACATTATTACTAATAGTAGCTTCATTAGGAATTAATTCCAAATTGTCTGGATAGAAATCTATATCTATGAGATAATTTTCTGTATGTTCTAAGCAAATCAGATCATCAACATATCTGTAAAAAGTATAATCTATTGAAATAAAAGACTTTTCATAATGATAAAGGTATAAATTAGCTAACATACTGCTACTGCAGCCACCCTGTGGAACTCCTGAGACTTGTAAGTATAATTTATTTCCTTGAAAAATATAATTATTGAAAATAACAAAGTGAAGAAGTTTAGGAAAATTTATAAAATTATTTTGATTTGAAAGATTAGTAATATAAGCATTATATAGAGCTAAAATTACATCATATAGATCAGATATCTTAATATTATTAAAAAGATCTTTAAAATCAAAAGTTTGAAATCCTATTATTTTTCTAAGAGATGTTAATTTATTCTTTAATTCTTTACTATTATTTAGAATAAGGTAATTATTGCTAGTTTGGCATAAACTATTATTTATTAGATTTAAAGAATTTAGTAATAATTTACTCGCAGTAGTAGAGTAAGTATTATGGCCACTAGTTACTGTTCTAAATTTAATAGGATTTTTATGAAATTTTGGAATAAGCACTATATAAGGAAATTTAAGATATTTATGTTTAATATTTAAATCACTATACATATTGATAATTTTCAATTTAATACTACTGATGGAATGTAAATCATGCTTAAAAAGACTATTATTTTTTAAATAATCTAACAAAAATTGAATATAAAATTTTTTACAGATAATAGCATAATTATTAGAGGCTTTATCGACATAGGTAATTACAAAGGATCTTTGTAAATCATTAATGGAATGTTTAATATTATCAATATGATATAAAGATCTAGACAATTTAATATCTCTGATTTAATATCTTTAATATCTCTGTTGTTTCAGTATGCAGATGCAGAGAATTTAAGCAAAAATAAGTGGTTTTAGGACGGATACAACACTCAATATGAATTAAAAAAGAACTTAAAAAATCACGATTTTGAGACAAATTGGATGCCATATATCAATTTGAAGTGGGTCACTTGATCTTTTCATATCATGGTCACGTGATCGCTTCATATAAGAGGTGTAATTATTATTTTAATTTTTATTTAAAAAACTAATAAATATATTTCGCTGAATTTTTTATATATTTTACGGAACAATTTGAATATTACCTAAAATTTTCGAAGTAATTTGTGAATCTTAAATCCGCTTAAAAAATGTTTGAAAAATTAGGTCCAATAGGGTTCAATATATTTCACTTTTGCAACCCGGTTTCAATCCAAAACTAATTGGGTGATATTATTAATTTATATTCCCATAGGTCCTACAGACCGTCTGAACAACATACTAAAATTTCATTTTGATTAAGTCATTTTTACTGCAGTTATTGTGCTAACGGACAGACAGACAGAATGAAGAAAGTCATAAACATTTTTCAACTTTGTTGTAAAGTGTTAAAAAGTGGAAGGGGCTTTGGCGTATAGCTCTGTTTATCCTCTCAAAGTGGTAAAGAATCTACAGAGTGACACCCAATATTGTAAACTTCAAGTTAAATCTCATTCAATAGCTCAAATTCTGAATCCCTTTAGTAATGCAGGAAACAGTGAGTTTGCACGGGGATGAATTTTCCCTTTACTCCTTCAAGGCTGGGGCTATAAGTGTCATGTGTTTAATTTTGAACAGAAAAATTCAAGGACAGGGCTTATGCTGACACCAAGGACTTTAGTTTTCCTTATAACCAGCGTAAAATTTTAGTTATGTGATAACAGGTGAATTAATCATAACAACATCTTATTAATATCTTCAAGACAATAAGAGAGAGCTTTCTATGACTTAATCACAGATATATATATAAGAATGCTAGATGCCACATAGTGCAACATAGTGTTCATTGGAGATACTTTTAACCATAATAATTCTACTACCTGGTTAAATAAGCAGTGGATATAATCTTAAATTGATATGTGTCTCACAGGATTATATACAATTAAACGTGCCATGACATATATATATATATATGTATATATATATATATATATATATATATATATATATATATATATATATATATATATATATATATATATATATATTTATATATATATAAGAAACATATCTAATAAATACGATACATAAAATACATCATCATAACACTGCCAAATTAAGGCGTAATGCCGCACATTCAGTTTTAGCAGATATATTATAGTAAATACAAAAACAGATTGAAAATAAGGGGGGAAGGCAAAAAGGAAGAGGGAAAAAGAATGGAGGGTGTTTAGAGGAACGACAGTCAAAAGACCGGGGGGATTGTGACCCCCCCGTTCCCGTTTAAAGCGCTTTTATTCCCAGGAAACACTCCTGGTGCCTCTGCCTTCCTGAAGCATCCCTCCGTCCGACGAAATCAAGGAAACATCCCGAAGTAAAAAGACCATGAAATACAAAAGGGCTCAGAAAATGAAAAAAAACCTAACCTGGCTCTACTGCAGAATGCTCCAAGACCAAGGGAAACTTCATGTAAAGATACTGCATCGATATACAAGCATCATGTAATACTGTTTTTTTCCTTCTTAAAGACCAAGCTTACATAGTGCCCTAGATATCGAAGTGGATAATGGCATTTTGCTGCTTCTTGGAGTAATTTATTAATACAGTGTTGCCGTTCCTCTTTTTCTGTATTCAGACGTCTATATCGATCTAAATGATTATTGATTACATTTCTAAATATACCACTACTTAAATTGGATTTCCAGTCTATTATAAAATTAATATCGAAATCAAAGTTGCCCCGTTTGTCATATAGTTTAAAACAGATTTTGTCATTTTCATTATAATAAATACTTATATCCAGGAAATTAACAGTTCCTTTATTTGTATATTGAGTTTCTATAAGTTCCAGGCATTTAGGGTAAAACCCAAAATCAATATGGTCATATTGATCAGTTTGTCCAATTATCACATCGTCAACATAGCGGTAGAATGGTAATTCATTAACCAAATAAGTACCTTGTTCATACTTGTTCAAGTAAATATCCGCAAGAATGGAGGAGTATACCCCACCCATGGGGATACCCTGTATTTGGCGATAAAAACTAATTCCGTTGTTCAGAATATTTTCAAATAAGACAATATTTATCAGTCTTTTATAGTTGTTGACTGAGATGGTAGAGTGTAGATTGTAAAGTTCATGAAGCTCCATCAAAATGTCGAATAAATCAAGACAAGTTTACGTGATTAAAAGGATCTTTAAAATCGAAGCATCTAAAATGCATTTTCTCCTTTATTCTACTTAATTTGTCAATTAATTCATAAGAATTTGACACCATACAGGCACCTTCTTTTTTAGTTTCTTTTAATAATGGAGTCAGAATAGCAAGCAACTTGGTATTTGCTACTGTAAGGTAATATCCGCATCCGACTGTCACAGGTCTAAATTTGATCGGGTTTTTTTTGTGCATTTTTGGAATTAGTACAACATAGGGAAATTTCACTTTTTTTTTAATTTTTTTAAAATGGGTTTTTATCTCCAAATACAGGGTATCCCCATGGGTGGGGGATGCTCCTCCATTCTTGCGGATATTTACTTGAACAAGTATGAACAAGGTACTTATTTGGTTAATGAATTACCATTCTACCGCTATGCTGGCGATGTGATAATTGGACAAACTGATCAACATGACCATATTGATTTTGGGTTTTACCCTAAATGTCTGGAGCTTATAGAAACTCAATATACAAATAAAGGAACTGTTAATTTCCTGGATATAAGTATTTACTATAATGAAAATGACAAAATCTGTTTTAAACTATATGACAAACGGGACAACTTTGATTTCGATATTAATTCTATAATAGACTGGAAATCCAATTTAAGTAGTGATAGATTCAGAAATGTAATGAATAATCATTGAAATCGATATAGACGTCTTAATACAGAAAAAGAGGAACGGCAACACTATATTAATAAATTACTCCAAGAAGCAGCAAAATGCCATTATCCACTTCGATATCTATTGCACTATGTAAGCTTGGCCTTTAAGAAGGAAAAAAACAGTATTACATGATGCTTGTATATCGATGCAGTATCTTTATAGTATCTTAGTTTCCTTTGGTCTTCGAGCATTCTGCAGTAGAGTCAGGTTAGGTTTTTTTCATTTTCTGAACCCTTTTGTACTTCATGGTCTTTTTACTTCGGGATGTTTCATTGATTTCGTCTGACGGAGGGATGCTTCAGGAAGACAGAAGCACCGGAAGTGTTTCCTGAGAGTAAAAGCGCTTTAACCGGGAACGGGGGGTTATAACCCTCCCCCCCCGGCCTTTTTACTGTCGTTCCTGTAAACATCCTCCATTCCTTCCCCCCTTCCTTTTTGCCTCCCCCCCCCTTATTTTCAATCTGTTTTTGTACTTACTATAACTATATATATATATGTATATATATATATATATATATTAATTTAGTATTTAACAGTTCTTTTTAACTCATTTTCGGTTGTTCTCGTTAACTTTGGAACTGAGCACCTTGGATAATGTATTTAAATAGAAATGCAGACGCGCTATAAAACACACCTACAAACACACACCTACTATACGCATAAAAGACCCACACGAGACATTGAAAATGATTTAAATCAGCTTATGCAATCTATTTGAATCTGTGCGACACTTGACATAGTTTTTAAGCGATTGTAAGGCCAGCCCACATTTTTATGCATAATTATTCAAATTTGTATACAATGTAACCTTTAATTAATAAAGAGCCAAGGTCATTTATAGACAATTTCTTGCATTTCTTCTGATTTATCAAATAAAAGTCCTTTCTCCTTTCATTTCAATAAATCTGTCGTAATGTCTCTTAATTTCAATGAACATAATAAAATTAATCCATATCAAACATACATATATACATAGATGGTATACAAAATCAAAGGCTTCTTACGAAATATCTAGTCGTTAAAACTCAACTAAACTTAAAAATAATCTAATAATAAAATGTGTAGAATGAATTTCGAAAAAATGTTGTTTTACATAAGGGGGGAAAAAAACACCTAGCCGTAATTTGTCACTGAAACGGGCAAAGCTGGCTAATTATGTGGGCTTTCTAATAACGCAATATTTAAGTGAATGAACCGGAAATTTAATTGTGGGATAAGATTGATAAATTTTATTGTTTTCATCGGATAGCTCGTGTTGTATAACCACAGAATTATCGTTGTTTTCATTTGACAATGAGATGAAATTTGCTGCCGTTTCCGTGGATTTTTGTAGTAATCAACTGACGCTCTACCGTTGAGCTACTGAGACCACCTGCTATTTTTACCCTCTCGGGCAGCTTCCTGCGTAGTCGTTGTCTTCTCGATTTCAAATAGCGCGCTCAATATCTCAGAGTCCACTGAATCCGTCCTAATCGTACTACGGTCACTTTCAGACCTCCAATACATTTGCACTAACCTACAGGGTTGATTTGCTTGAGCATACTTGTAAAGAACTTTGCTGTCCCAACCTAGAATCCAAGCACGGATCTTCATACTGACCAGCCAACACTCTACCGCTGAGCTACTGGGGCGAAATTGCAAGCTCTTATCGCCGAAGTGGACTCTGTAAGATCTCCAGAGGCAAAACGCATTTAGTAATGTGGGAGTCGTCATCTTATTTTGTATAAGAGTTGTGTATTTTTACTTTCCTTATATACAATAATGTATAAGGAAAGTATTGTGACGGGGTCGAAAATTCGAATTCAAGTTTTCGACGGGAGAGAACGTGTCAAGCATTCCTGATCACGAATCGAACATTTTTGAGGTGATGTCTGTGTGTGAAAGTATGTATGTATGTGTGTGCGTGTGGAGACGATAACTGACGAACGAATGGACCGATTCGAACGAAATTTGATACATAAATTACAATCCGTGAATACTGGATACTGGAAGCCTATTGTTTTTATACGCAATCGAATGTTCAGAACCCCCCTAAATTTTCGAGTGAAATTTTGAAAAAATCACCAAAAAATCAAAACCTCTAATAAAGCTACGCAAATAGACATTTCTTATGTAATGTTTCATTAGAAAACGATTGACATAAGTTTTAGAACCCTAGCATGAACCATTCTCGAAATATTGTACATTTTCCAAAAAAATTATTAAAAAATCATATAAAATTAAAAATATTTCCTATTGAGAAACATGTTCACTTTTCATATGTAATATCATGCGATAAATTGGGTGACATCATTCTAGTGGATCTAGCTCGTTCCATTCATGAAAAAAGATACTTTGATTAATGCTTTTGTATTTGAACGCCAATAGTCATTTATCTGCTGTAAGAATAACTTATTTCTCCGTCCATAACGCTTGGCGAGATTTTGCCGATAAATTTGGTGGAATATCGCCAACTTCGCAACTTTTTTAGATGTTAAATTAACGAAAAACTCGCCAAATGGATAAAAATGACTCTAAATCAATGAAAATGACGACTCATTGACGAAAATTCAATATCTTGGAAATAATATAAATATCTACTGTAAGAATAATCTATTTTTTTTACTGTAAAAGTAGTAAATTCATTGAATTATATAAGGAAAGTCATGTGCTGCCCACATGAGATTTTTTTGATAAAAAGTAAGCACTTATCGCGTGTTTCTTTTTCTTTATTATTAACTTTTTATCAAAATGTTGTTGTATGCATATGTTAATTCTTTTGGGTGTGTTTGCATATGATAAATACGAAAAACATACTTATTGTATTCGGCCTGTCTGTCTGAGGATCCACCCGTCTGTCCACATGTAACACAACAAGAATCAGCAAGTTGATTTTGATGCAAATAGCATCTATGCTTATGATTTCTCTGCCAATATTTGCCGAAAACCTTCTGGGTAATAGCTGGGCTAAACAGAGAATAAAAACTATAATTCAATTCCTAGAGGAAAACGAACATATCCTGTGAATTATTACTGGTAACCACCACACATTAGCTCACTGTTTATTGCATATTTATCTATAGTACTTCTAAATCTTTTTATAATTACTGCAATCAAATTAATTTTAAATTCACATTTGGTTTAATCATTGTATGTATCAATATAGTATTGAAAGCCATGGTAATCTCTGAGATTTGTATGTAAATGTTGTATATATATAGTTTTGTATGTATGTTTGCATAAGTAGTTTTGTATATATATATTTTGTATATATGTATATATATGTATATATCTTTGAAAATTATTCGCTTGATTTTGTATATGTAATAACCAATTTTAGAAATATTTTTATATATATAGTTGCTCCCATTTGAAACAGTTCTGCACATAAGAATTTATGGATGTGAAATATTTGTGAAATACTATCTGTATCTAGTATAGACAAGCATATTGTATATAATTGTTTATCAATTTTATCTTGGCATTAAGTTTTAATTTCTGGTTTTGGCAGATATTCCTCCACCATAGGCTGTAATTACTGCAAACCTTCGGGTCGGTGCCTATAGGTGGTTAATAGGCGGTGCCTTCGGGTCGGTGCCTTTTAATCTGTTATGATTTCTCTGGCGGACATCGGAGCATTACGAAAAATCGCCTGTTCTTCGGAACCTAATAGATAAAAATTGTAAATTATTTTTTTCTTATTTTATCGATTATAGGGTCCAGATTAAGAATATATAACAATAATTTCAATATTTTAATATTTTGAATTTTTTTTCTATATTATATATATATATAATTATATGTGGTATTTATATATATATATATATATATATATATATATCTCGAGGCTTTCTTTTATTTTGTAGGCTTGTTAGAAAGTTAGGTTTTTCGAGTTACAGGCTTCTCATTTTTCTCTCATTGGACTTTCAAACTATCATATATATATATATACATATATATATATATATATGTATATGTATATATATATGTACATATATATATATGTATATATAAATATATGTATATATATATATATGTATATATGTATATATATATATATATATATATATATATATATATATATATATATGTATATATATATATATATATATATATATATATATGTATATATATATGCATATATATGTATATGTATATATATATGTATATGTATATATATATATGTATATATATGTATATATATATGTATATATATGTATATGTATATATATATATATATATATATATATATATATATATATATATATATATATATATATATATATATATATATATATATATATGTATATATATATATGTATATATATATATATATATGTATATATATATGTATATATATGTATGTGTATATATATATATATGTATATGTATATGTATATATATTTATATATATATGTATATATATATGTATATGTATATATATGTATATGTATATATATGTATATATATATGTATATATATATGTATATATATGTATATGTATATATATATATGTATATGTATATATATATATATATATATATATATATATATATATATATATATATATATATATATATATATATATATATATATATATATATATATATGTAATAATCTCCCAAACAGGACTAGTACCTATATACCCATAAATATGTTAAAAGAGTATATATGAAGTGACGGCCGGAGGGAGTAGCGACCCCCAACTCTCCGGTTAAAGCTTTTACTATGGCGTTTCGCCATGGCAGTAAAAGCTTTAACCGGAGAGTTGGGGGTCGCTACTCCCTCCGGCCGTCACTTCATATATACTCTTTTAACATCTTTATGGGTATATAGGTACTAGTCCTTTTTGGGAGATTATTTGGATATACACTTGTATAAAGCAGCATGGCGCTTTACCGCTGTATATAAAATGTTCTTTTAAATTTTTGGAAGGGAGTTTGGCTTTTTAAGTCATTTTTTGTATTTTTATTTGTATATATATATATATGTATATATATATAAATTCCCAAATAGGACAAGTAACAATGTACTCGTAAAATTTCTAAATGAGTGACGGAAGTAACGATAAATCAACAAATCCTCAAGCAAATGGAAAAAATAAAAAACAATATATATATATATATATATAAAAAGTATAAAAATAAATTTAAAAATTTTAAGGTATAATCACTTAAAACACCTAATGTAAATACACACACCTGGCGTAATCCTGCCACAGTATAAAATTTACCAAAAGAGCTACCGCATAAGCAACCTGTAAAATTTCGTCCAGTCACTATTGGTTATCGTACATATTTGACAAATGCAAATAAGAGATTTCTCAAGGTTTTGAAACTTGTTTTGGCAGGTCTTAAAAAGAATGGTTCATATTTCATTAAAAACAGTATAGAAGTTATAAATAATACCAAATGACATGTTTTATAAGAGCTTTGATTTTTGCGATATATACAATAATATTGAAATAAAGGATTTGTTTCAAATAATGTTAGAAATGTACCATAAATTTGGTTTACAGGAAGAGGTGACGTAATGAAGGTATACAACACTGGTGAAACTGGTTTTATCTGAGACTGTTTTATATAATGGAATAGGATATTATAAACAAGTTAAAGACATCCCAATGGGTGGATGCTATTCTTCTGTACTGGCAGATATTTATCTGGATAATTATGAGAGAGGAACACACATTTTAAATGAATTTTTGTACTTGCGTTATGTGGACGATGTCATTTTGAGTTGTGACAGCTTAGAGTATTTTATGGATTTCAGTTTCTATCCTGGATCTTTGAACTTAATAGAAACGCCTTACAATAGTAATAACAGTTTAAATTATTTAGATATCTGCATACATAAATCTGAAAATATATATATATATTTTTATGTATGATAAAAGAAAAATTTTAAATTTTAAATTAATTTTATTACTCCTTGGTCAACTTGCTTACATGAAAATGTGTTTAAGAATATTATAATCAATCAATTATTAAGGAGTAGACGTATACATGCTAATGATAATGATCGAGTTTTCTGTGATAGAGAATATTTAAAAGAATTCCGTGTTTCGCACGGGCGAATAAAAATAGCATTTTAAAGTTTGCGTCATTCGTTTTCAAATAAAATATTAGGTAAAGAATGATTATTTATTTAACATTCAATAATGTTAAATAAATAATCATTTTTTGCGTAATATTTTGTACATCCAGATATTTTAATGATTTTTTAAAATAATTCATTCGAAAATTGGGGGTGAGGTGGGTCTTCCGTACGTTCGATCGCATTTCAAATCAAAAAGATTCCAGTATTTCGAGATATATCGCTTCGACAGACTCCCAACACATTCACTAACCTACATACATACACACACGCACAATGTCATACATACATACATACATACACACTAGAATACATACATATATACATACACACTAGAATACATACATATATACATACACACTATAATACATACATATGCACACACACACTAACATACATACATACATCACTCACTAGAATACATGTATATATAGACACACACACATACACACAGACACCACCTCAAAAACGTTCAATTCGTGTTCAGGGATGCTCTTTCGTCGAAAACTCGAATTCAAATTTTCGACCTCGTCACAATGATTTTCCCATGCTTTATACTATGTACGTAGAGAAAGTAATAAATGTTTGTTGTGAATATTCTTGACCACGCCCTAACCATGACTCTGTTGTCAACGTCAATTTAAGAACTCGAGACTTCAAGAAATGAAGCCGCACTTATACTGTTAGAAATTGCCTTGACAACGTTTACAATAAAACTGAAAATATGTTAAAACATGCCTACGAGCACTTGCAAACACATTTGAGATTCATTATATATACTATTCTATGGGCACCCATAGAACTTTTCACAGGAGGGAGTAAAGCATTGACTCCAGGGAGACAAACTCAGAGATAAAATGTGCAACATCGACTATCTTGATGCCCACCTTTGTGACCTTCAACGTTCAGAGGAGGGCAAGTGGCCCCCTCTTCCCTCCCCTACGGGTGCCCACGGACTGTTCATAAATGAAGTATATAACTTCATGTTATATTTACACAGAAACTACTGTAAATAAGAAATTACAATAGTTTTATAATACATATAGCTGTAATGAGTTGACTATCCCAAGATCTTCGAACTGGCCAGTCGATGTAATAATTGCCACCACTGTTCAGATCGTCAACTTCACGTCGATCTGACAACTGTGGGTCAATCCCACTTCAACGATAAGAGCTTCTGGGACAGAATAGTTCTAACCTCAGTTTAGATCTTATATTCAGATGCCATGTCATTATCGACTAGAAGCTGACGATCCTCACACTGGAGGTATAGTTCGTAGGGCCCACTGAAAACTCAGAATAGGACTTTTCTTTCAGACCACTCTGATCACTGACTGCATGGCATACGTTGTTCAAGCGCCGTTGTAATGTCACTGTCCCAACCGGGAGTCCAATTACAGATCTTCCAATTGGCCAGCCTACGTGGTAATGCCGAGTTTTTGCTTAAGGCGACAAAGTAACGAGGGCAAAGTCGACCGGCTAATATAAAGAGAGAGATCGCAGGAAAAAGTTGGACTCTCAAGACACAAGATATGTTAATTTTGATGAGGGAGCCATATCTGAGAAATTCCAGACTTTAATTTCCAATCGAAAATGAGTAGAATCAAACAAAATCGACCAGCCAATATAAAGAGAGAGATCGCAGGATAAAGTTGGATTCTCAAGACACAAGATATGTTAATTTTGATGAGGGGGACCTTATCTGAGAAATTCCAGACTTTAATCTCCAATCGAAAATGAGTAGAATCAAACAAAATCGACCGGTCAATATAAAGAGAGAGCTCCCAGGAAAAGGTTGGATTCTCAAGACACAAGATATGCTAATTTTGATGAGGGGGCCTTATCTGAGAAATTCCAGTCTTTAATCAAAAATGAGTAGAATCAAACAAAATCGACCGCTCAATATAAAGAGAGAGCTCCCAGGAAAAAGTTGGATTCTCAAGACACAAGATATGTTAATTTTGATGAGGGGGCCTTATCTGAGAAATTCCAGACCTTAATCTCCAATCGAAAATGAGTGAAATCAAACAAAATCGACCGGCCAATATAAAGAGAGAGATTGCAGGAAAAAGTTGGATTCTTAAGACACGAGATATGTTAATTTGATGAGGGGGCCTTATCTGAGAAATTCCAGACTAATCTCCAATCAAAAATGAGTAGAATCAAACAAAATCCACCGGTCAATATAAAGAGAGAGCTCCCAGGAAAAGGTTGGATTCTCAAGACACAAGATATGTTAATTTTGATGAGGGGGCCTTATCTGAGAAATTCCAGACCTTAATCTCCATTCGAAAATCAGTGGAATCAAACAAAATCGACCGGCCAATATAAAGAGAGAGATTGCAGGGAAAAGTTGGATTCTCAAGACACGAGATATGTTAATTTTGATGAGGGGACCTTATCTGAGAAATTCCAGACTTTAATCTCCAATCAAAAATGAGTAGAATCAAACAAAATCGACCGGTCAATATAAAGAGAAAGATTGCAGGAAAAAGTTGGATTCTCAAGACACGAGATATGTTAATTTTGATGAGGGGGCCTTATCTGAGAAATTCCAGTCTTTAATCTCCAATCGAAAATGAGTGGAATCAAACAAAAGGAGTGCTTTGAAGATCAAGAAGGTTACAGCTTAAAGGGTGCTTGACAGGAACTCCGACCGTTCAATAAGATACTTTAAACCGTGGTGTGAGTCGGACCGTCTGGATTCTTTAGGGTCTGAATCTGTCAAGTATCTGGAAAGAGATAGAAATATGATAATGCGATGGATTCTAAATAAAGTATTAAGAAGTAATTTTGATGTGGGAGTGCGCTGAAAAATTTGCGCGAACCCCGAAGAGTGAAATGAATCAGATGCTGAATAAATGGCAATATCGGAGTGAGGGGGGGGTTGAATTTTTTCCAACTCTCACGTTAAATATGTGGGTCCGTAAGCCCTTTCGAGAAGTTCGTGGTAGGGGAAGAAAGATGCGGTTCCTGTGGATGTCGCCTGCACTGTGTTTCGGTCTAAATTGAGTGACACTGCACCGGCCGTCCAAACAGATACCTTACATCTTCGGATAGGTCGGACTATCTGGGTTGAAGATAAAGAAGAGAACTCTCACAGGGGTGGGACAGCCCAGTAGTTAGCGCGCAGAGATTTCCCTCGGACGACCCGAGATCGATTCCCAGCTATGCCCGAACTGTCCCCGTATTCACGCGGGGAACGGGCACGTTAAACATGTGGGGACCTTTTGAGAGATTGGTGGTAGGGGAAGGAGAGTACGGTTTCTGTGAATGCCGCCCCCACTGGGTTCCGATCTAAATTGGGTGACACTATTCCGGCCGTCCAAACAGATACTGTACACTTTCGGGTAGGTCGGACGGTTTGGGTAGAAGAAGTAGAGCGTATATAAAAGGAGTCATCACTCAGTTGGAGAGCAGTAAACGCGATACGGGCTACATTGAACTGTGACATACTTCAATGCTTTGAGAATAGTAGCTGCTGTTTTGTGAAATGAGATGTCAATGTTTTGAGAATAGTATGGGCTGTTATGTAAAATGGACCATTTAATTGCTGTTTTACTGTGTTTGACAGTTGTTCAGTGACCCTGTAAGATAGTTATCGAGCTATTTGCTGTACAGTAAAACTTCGATTAACCGTCACTCGTTTAACCATCAGTTTCTGTTATCCGTCATGGTATTACAATATTACCGATTAACCGTCATGGTATTACGATATTATATTTATGGTATTACGATAAATTTCTATACATTACTACTCTTATATTGAAGTTTATATTGATCGTTTTGTAAAATTAAATACAATATGTATGTATTGTTCACTTTTAAAGGATTTTATTTTCATTTTCGTCCCAAGCCCGCAGTGAAATCACTTTACTATACATATGTATTAAGAGATTTCTGTTATCCGTCTATTCGGTTATCCGTCACAGCCCTAGTCCCGACGGTGACGGTTAATCAAAGTTTTACTGTATATTGTTACTGTTTACGCTGTGCTTGTAAATAACCGTGTTAGTTACCCAGAAATGTGGACTCATGTTTGTATCCTGAGCGTACATCCACGATTGCAGAGAATACGCAGTAACAATACACAAAATGTGTGAAGCTAATAAAACCTCAATTTGGAATACTTGACATACTCAGTTACAATACTTTTCTTACACTTAGCATATTACGTATCGTAGGATATGTGAAAATGTCTTAACTGTTAAAGTAAATTGCTTAAGGTTGTATAGCTGAGGTTTTAGTTTAAAAAGTAAGTATTTTAATGTTGTTAAAAAAAGATAAGAAATATTTCAAAACATTATACGAAATGTGGGTGGGTTATAGAATACGATCTTCCTTTCCGTGAATAAGTTAAGTATGTATCCTTCGCTCGCATAGCGGGTGTATTCATCGTTTACTGTGGCTGCTAAGAAGAGCACCTGCTAAAAAAGTCATTCCTAAAAAGTTGACCGCTAGCTGCGGGTACTTCAGATGGTAAATATTAACACATATTTTAAATATAGATTAGAAGGAAAATTAAATAAAAATTAGAATTTGAATAAATTTTATGATTATTTTAGAAATATGGATTACAATGAAATGTTCCCAAACACACCCCTTATTAAAAGGCAAGCTTAAATATTGTTGACTTATGTTAGAATTTCATACAAACGGTGTAAAAAATCAAATAATTAAATTTGTTTAAAATATTTTATTTAAAAGCGTATTCTAACATGCACAATTGAAACGGTTCACGGGTTACAAAATTATTTCACAGTCCGGATGCGACCCGCTATGCAGCTGGACAGCTCTGCAGAAGTACAGACATATAATAAATATATGCAGTATATATGATATTTAAAGGTCTTTATAAAATAAACGATGAGTCAATTGATTGTCCATTAATATTAGCGAAATTTTAAGCAACCCGCAACAGCCGATTTTCATGCAGCTCAACACCAAGGAGGACACATGTCCTTACAGCCAGGTAATGTTTTTAAGAGAGCGTGGTTCGCAGATATTTTTACTGTCTATTTTGATTAGCTGCGGCCTTATTTGATGCAGCTTTCTGAATTTATTGAAGAATCATTATATTATAATTTTTAAATGAAATAATTTTTTTATATAAAATATACTTCTAAAATATTATTGGTAACCGTAGATGGCATTTAAAAATATTTTATTTTTAATTTTTTGTAATCTCATATTTGGGGAGATAGAATATTATTATCCGTTTAATTAAATAGCTGTCTCGACCTCTGAACTGTCCACCAAGGTTAACACGTTTCCTCATAGCACAGATAATGCTCTTTAGAGCAGTGCTTCTCAATTCTGTGTCTCAACCTTTGTGATTGTCTGCGGCCTTATTTGATGCAGCTTTCTGAATTTATTGAAGAATCATTATATTATAATTTTAAATGAAATAATTTTTTTATATAAAATATACTTCTAAAATATTATTGGTAATCGTAGATGGTATTTAAAAATATTTTACTTTTAATTTTTTATAATCTCATTTTTGGGGAGATAGAATATTATTATCCGTTTAATTAAAAAGCTATCTAAATAGCTGTCTCGACCTATGAACTGTCCACCAAGGTTAGCACGTTTCCTCATAGCACAGATAATGTTCTTTAGAGCAGTGCTTCTCAACCTTTGTGATTGCCTGCGGCCTTATTTGATGCAGCTTTCTGAATTTATAGAAGAATCATCATACTATAATTCTTAAATGAAATATATTTTTATATAAAATATACTTCTAAAATATTATTGGTAATCGTAGATGGCATTTAATAAAAATATTTTACTTTTAATTTTTTGGAATCTCATATTTGGGGAGATAGCTTTTTAATTAAACGAATAATAATATTCTATCTAAATAGCTGTCTCGACCTATGAACTGTCCATTAAGGTTAACACGTTTCCTCATAGCACAGATAATGTTCTTTAGAGCAGTGCTTCTCAACCTTTGTGAGACCGCGGCCAACGAGGGCCCGCTCCCATCAAATTCAACTTGTAAATACATTTCCAATTGTTTTAAGTTCATACATAATCTGACACAAGTATTCATATAATTAACCATGGCACAGTCATAAATAGTATTAGTGTATACATATACATATATACAATGTGGCATATTGATAAATAATATATTACATTTAAATAAGTTATCAATCACTGGACTCATGAAATCTTGTAGCATATTGTAATTTCCTCAGGCCAACATCATTAAATTAATTTCTGCTGATTCTTATTGACATGTCCCATTCTGCTCATGAGAGATGTATAATATTATTCAGTATAAAATTGATTATTGTATTATTAAATTAATTTTTAAAATGTTGGTTTAAAAAAAAAACGGTATTGAAAAAAAATATTCCATTGTAATTCACCATAGAAAGCAATTGAGCAATCTTATTAATATTAAAATTTAAATGCGGCTTCGTCACTAATATTTACTACATAGATGTTATTTAGGCGTTTTGATCTTTTCAACATATTCTCTCTTTAGAAAATTTCCACTATAAAATGTTTATTAATAAAAATGCTTTGAAAATTAAAACAACAAATTGAGACTTTTTCGCTGCCCGGTATAGCGAATGCTAGTGTTCCGCGGTTGAGAAATACTGCATTAAAGATTGTGATCCGCGGATTTTTTTTCTGTACATTTTGATTAGCTGCGGCCTTGTTTGACCACAGCTTTCTGCAATAATTCTGGCCATTGTCAGGTAGGTTAAGATTCTCATAGAGTTTCGTCCAGAACAGAGCACCAGGCGCGAAGCGCCTTTAATCTCCAATCTCTAGGTGTGGTTCTTATCTTCATACTGTGACATTATTTCATTGGTCCATAGTTGGAGGTTCGAGGTTTTTGATTTACTGTTTTTATTATTTGTCCTAGCTCCTAGTGTGGCAGTTTGTTGCACATTAAGAGTTTAAGCAGTTTGGGGGGGTTGATGCAGATCTGAGAGTAACCTAGCATTTTAGCAGTTTAGGATTTTAAACATTTTGTAGAAAACCAAAGATCGCGAGTTTTCGTTAATATCAACTGATTAAGGTGGGACGTTCCTAGTACCGAATATCAAAGTTAAGTACCGAGCGGGGTCTCTTACGAGATTTAGCCTTGCGATGATCATAGTCATGCAGATTAAATAATAGTTCATTTGGGACAGATGGCAGATTTTTGTAGAATTTAAGCGCTAGCTTTTTGATTTGGGCTCTAACAGTTTTTATTTTGAAGTCTTTCCTAATTACCGAGTTTCTTAAGTATCTAGGGGCTTTCCTTATAATCCTTAGGGTTTTGTTTTGTCTTGTCTCTAATAAGTCTATGGTAGTTTTACAGGCATATCCCCATACGGGTGCTGCATACAGCATTCCCGGGCAGATGACCGATTTAGGGTTTAGATTAAGCTAAATAATTTTTTATATAAAATATACTTCTAAAATATTATCGTTATATATGTATAGTAGGTAAATAAAATATTTCACTTTTAATTCTTTGCAATCGCATACTCTTTGAAGAAATAGAATATTGATATCCGTTTAACTAAGGGCTACCTAAATGGCTGCCTCTATCTATGAACTGCGGGATATAAATAAAATTAAATGGAATTTACACATAAGAAGGCAAAATTAATGCCATATGAAATCAACACTAAAAAGTTATTTGAATTTCTATAATTTTTCTTTATTATTTAGCATCTGCAGAAACAGTCATTTGGAATGAGACCATCTGATTAAAAACTTATTCTCTCTCCTTTTTTCATATTTATTGCAAATAAACTCCCAAGAAAACTCCGAATATCAAAAATAGGAGTAGACAGATGTGGGCGTGGCCATATACACACTTTATGCACTCCATTCATAATTAAATATTGCAGATATCTGTGTCCTTTTTCATATTTATTGCAAATAAGCTCCATTTCAATGCCCCCAAGAAAATTCCGAATTCCAAAAATATGAGTAGACAGATGTGGGCGTGGCCATATACACACTTTATGCACTCTATTTATAATTAAGTATTGCAGATATCTCTTTCATTTTTCATATTTATTGCAAATAAGCTCTATTTCAATCCTCCAAGAAAACTCCGAATTCCAAAAATATGAGTAGACAGATGTGGGCGTGGCCATATACACACTTTATGCACTCTATTCATAATTAAATATTGCAGATATCTCTTTCCTTTTTCATATTTATTGCAAATAAGCTCTATTTCAATGCCCCAAAAAAACTCCGAATGCCAAAAATAGAAGTAGACAGACGTGGGCGTGGCCATATACACACTTATGCACTCTATTCATAATTAAATATTGCAGATATCTTCTAAATAATACAAATTTTCAATTTGTTTAAATTCTTTATAGGAGACAGGGCCGCCGTAACACTTACCTTGCCAAATTAGATTTTTATTGCCAAATTAAAGATCACATATTATTAATGTATCATATTTATTGCACGAGTTAAAATGTAATGTTATTTAACTTATTATTAAACAATGTTGTCACGGATTCTGACGTTTATTACTCATACTAGAAATGTATCCGGCGTTGTCCGGGAGATGAAACAGGATAGTTATATAAAATAACAAAATAAGTAAATTTTATTTGTATAAATAACAGTGAGCATTGCACGTAATCCGTGTACATCAGCATAACGGGCGGGATACGCTCCCTCCCCTCAAATCACAAAACCGGAATCCGCCACTTTCGGAGACTGCTACTTTCTGCATTAACGGACACAATTTGAATATTAATTTAAAAAAATTCAGCACAATTAGGCAAATTTATATATTGGCCTTATCTTCCGCAAACAACGTAACTTTCATATTTGAAACTTATATAAATATTAAATAAGTGCCCCCTACTTAAATAATACAGATAACACCAAACTCAATTTTCAAATCGAATGTTTTGAACTAATAGAATTCTCACGCTACAAATAAAATGGCCAAATCTCGATCACTCATCGGGACGTCATGCTCGAATGGTCAACACGATCCCGTCCCCCCCCCCCCCCCATGCGTAGGCATGACTGTAGTAGGTAAAATACTCCGTTAAAGAAGTGCGCTTAGTAATGGAAGAACGTTCGGTTCATTCAAGAATGAAATTATGAAATTATGAAATTATGTTTTCTTCTTGATGAAATTCTTGATGAAATCTTCTTGATGAAATTCTTCTTGACGAAATCTTCTTGAATTTATGAAATTATGTTTTTCTTCTTGAGTAATCTTTGACATATTTAAGAGCTGCTGTTAAATTATAAACGTTAGATGGCACGTCAGATTTTCTGTAATATTAAAATATAGGCGGCATAAAATGCACTAAAAGTATATGTTTTAAAAAATCGCGAAAATTCGTCTATTCATTGTATGTATTCCGTTTAAAGTTTGCATGAAAGAGAATTTTAGATCTTTCCGATGGTGGTGTAAGGAGGGAAACGATATGTGTGAATATCGCCCAAAATCGTTGTAAATCGGGCTAAAACATAAAATAACTGAAAAACTAATTCGAAATTAAAACAGGAAAGATTAATCATGCATAAAGCATTGATTATGAAACACTTTCCAACTTAAATGCAATTTTATTTAAACTTCGCAAAAATGCGCTACATTCAGCGCTGATATAATTTAAATTATCACAGTACTACTACAATTTACTCATATTATATTTGAAACCTTAAAACTTTGAAAAAAAAATTAACTTTATTCAAATGACATAATTGAAATATAAATCGTCTGGCTCTATATGTAAAAGCAGTGAATATTTCATTCTACATTATCATTCCAGACTCCAGAGTTAAATAATATTACGTGAAAAAAAATCTGCAATTCTTATACAACTCATCTTACAATCACTTGTTTACATTCTGCATCTAATAAAATTAGTCTTCGCCGTAGAAATAATCAAAGCTTGATGATCAGAAATATTGAAACTCAGAAATATTGTAATTGCGTTGGTGCAGAATATAGATGAACGGAAAATAAGCAAAAATAAAGCGGTTTTAGGACTGATGCAACACTAAATATAAATGTAAACGATCTTTAAAAATCACGATTTTTACAAAGCTAAAAAAAAGATGGATGCTATATTTTATTTTGAAGCGGGTCACGCGATCTCTTCATATTATATGGGTGTAATTATCATTTTAATTTTTTCTTGAAAAACTACCGAATTTATTTTGCTGAATTTTTTTTATATATTTCATGGGGTAATTTGAATATTTCCTAAAATTTTCGAAGCAATTTGTGAATTCTAACTTCGTTTAAATAATGCTTGAAAAATTAGGCCCCATAAGGTTCAATGTATTTCATTTTTTCAACCCATGTTCAATCCAAACCTAATTGGGTGATATTATTCATCTACAATCCTATATGTCCCACAGACCATCTCAATATCATACTAAAATTTCATTTTGATAAAGCCAATTTTACGGCAGTTATCGTGCGAACGAACAGACAGACAGACAGAATGAACAAAGTCATAAACACATTTCAACTATGTTGGAAAGTGTTAAAAAGTAACGCCGAGTTGCATCTATTCAGATCCTGATGTACCTGTGTATAAAATTTCATTGTCATACGAAGCTTAAATTTCCCGCTACAGACTGCACACACATCTTCCTTTATTATGTTAGACTATATTATATTTATATATATATATATATATATATATATATAAAAGATCGAAATCGAAGTACTAATGAGATCGAAATTAAGCGATTGCCAGTTAGCCGCTATCTGAAAACAAAACCCCGATTTAATTGTAACGATTGTCTGGTATATATCCCATTAATTCCCCGCCCCCCGCGCGTGAGTTTCACTAGTATATATAATTAAAACTAAATAACTCCGTACTAGCATTAAAATTTGTACATTAACAACATAGACTTCACACTTTATATATATACCATGTTGCTAAGAAGAACAAATACCTCACATTTTTTTAGTCATTAATAATAAAAGCATTTGGGACATGAATAAAAATGACTCACGAAGGCAGCCGTCAAACATCTCAACTCATCCCTTTAAATGCAAAGAAAGCATTTCATTAAAAAAAATGCTTCCAGCAGATTAAATATTTGCTTAATAACAGAGCCACGATTATTTGTACGATGCTGTCAATTTAAATTTATTTTTATACCAATTAAAAAAAGCGACGTTCGTTATTCTTGCAGAACACTTAGAACCCTGCGAAGTCTATAAAAACTAAAAATTAATGAAATATTTCCGGAGATAATAATGAAGAAATTCTGCATATGTGTAAACAGTTCTTTAGTGCGGATACAATTTGTTTGAAAAGAAATGTTGTCTTATTCTGTTTTGTTTTCTTATTACAAGCAGAACTATTTTGTCGTGCATTTTCCAGTGAAACATTTTATTGGCGTCAAGTTAAAAAAATTTACAAAAAAAAAAAAAATTATATGCAGACTGAAAGCTTGTATTAAGTACTATCTGAATCCATATTACGGGTTTACAATGCATCTAAGAAAGTCTGAATAAGTTTGTAAGAAAAGGTCCATGATTGTACACGTCAGACTGCATCACCCCTATTGGAGAATGTAAAAAGTTAATGAAGCGAGACAAACGAAAACAGACATGTACAAAGTTGTACAGGATTACCTAATGGGTGGCAATTGATACCAGAAACGTGCAAAGCGCGTACATGGAAGGGATTAAATAACCGCCATCCTTCAACGGTTGCTTGCTGCTGTAACACGGTGACGCATGCAATGCATGCCAAAGTACGCGATCATATTTTATATTGTTAAATTTTTTCTCGAATTTATTCGCATATATTTATCTCTTAGAATTCTATATTGTATGTAGTTACAAGTTATTTTCATTTCTTCATACTGAGAATAAATTTAAAGTATTGCCTTCCCGAAAATTTTCGAATTCGAAATTATGCCGGATAAATACATTTCAGAACCTTTGACCCGGTTTTAAACACATTTGAAAAATCTCTCTTTCTCTCTCACTGTCTCTCTCAGCCTCTCTCAGTCTCTCTTTCTCTCTCTCTCTCTCCATGTCTCTCTTTTTTCTCTGTGTCTCTATTTCCCTGTCTCTCTCTGTCTCTATTTCTCTCTCTCTCTCTCTCTCTCTGTGTGTCTCTATTTCCCTGTCTCTCTCTCTGTGTCTCTCTCTCTGTCTGTCTCTCTCTCTGTCTGTCTCTCTCTCTGTCTCTGTCTCTCTCTCCGTCTATCTCTATCTCTGCCTCTCCATTCTCTCTTTCTCTGTCTCTCTCTCCATGTCTTTCTTTCTCTCTCTTTCTATGTCTCTCTCTCTATCTCTCTCTTTTTTGTCTCTCTCTCCATGTCTCTCTTTCTCTCTCTCTCTCCGTGTCTCTTTTTCTCTCTCTCACTGTGTGTCTTTCTCTGTGTGTTTCAATTTCTCTGTCTCTCTCAGTCTATATATATATCACTGTGGTGTGTGTGTACCTGTGCATTCATAGAAAGTTATTAGAGTGCCTAAGTACTTTCTTAGGAACTCTCTGTATACAGTTTTGCCGCAGAAGGAATTTAATTAACATATTAATTTCTGAGCTGCTCATTATAACCGGATTATACGGTAGATAATATAAAATACATTTTACATAATAAAAGAAGATGTCTGTGTGTCTGTGTGTGTGTGGGGGGGGGGCTTTCTGTAGCTAAATATGCTAGCTTCAGCCAGCCGCAAAATTTAGTACAAAGTTAGCTTGCTATGATAGACTTCGTAATGTTTTTTGTCCCTCAGTTCTAATTAGTTAGGAACTTTTAAAGTCGAAAATCAATATTTTCCGCCATATCGATAAAGCAATTTATACTGCAGGCGATATTCCGTGCTCACGTTCCAAACGCAGGTGGTTTGTGAACGACATCTCAGACTTTCTATCTAGACATGGACTGCAATAAAATTTGCGATTTTCTGAATTCGTGAATTTAAGAGATACATTTTCAATTTTTAGAATATGGAATTATTTCATCATTATAAGTTTGCTCTCAAACTTTGACTTCAATCGGATGAAAACTCGCTGAGATAGCGACTAATTTTGCAAATTTTACGTCTAGGGTAAAGGGACTTTTCCTTTTCTGCAACTTCAAGTATTTTCATTTTTTATTGTGTTTATTTTAAGCTATCTAAAAGTCTAACTTCTCGTTGAGTATCAGTTTATTAACTTTGCGAATTCAAAAGATATAGTATATTATCACGTCGTATTCTTCCGATTCGTGGGTGTATGCTCAAGATACAAGAATGAGTTCAAATTTCTGGATAACTAACACGTTTATTTACAAGCACAACGCAAAGAGGAACAATATATAGCCAAGAGATCACTAACATATCAGGTATAGTTAAACAGCAATTAAATGCTTCACTAATTTCACAAAACAGTTGATACTATTCTCAAAACAGTGACGTATATCACAGTTCAATCATGTTGACTGTTCGTATCATATCAACTGCTCTCCAACTAAGGGATGACTCCTTTTATATACTCTCTGCAAAGAAACTTCTCGTTTCTCGTTGAATATTTGTTATTTCGAGGTGGTTCACAAACCTTCGAAAAGACGCCAAATGTTGTCAATTTGTCCATAAATCGCCAAATTTGCCAACCCCTTTCGAATTTCATCATATGACTACCCTAAATTTACGAAATAGGAAAGGTTGCTTGTACAGGTGTTTTCTCCGTCTGATTTTCAAAGCAGGCTCCAGTGAGAACATTTTTCATTTCGCAACAATATAAAGCATATAAGATGTCTTTGTGCCGTTCTGCCAACAATAAACGAAGTAGATGTTAGTGCGCATGCGTGACGAATTGAAACGCCCTTATTTAAAGCGTATCGAAAGATCTTATTTAGGGCGGAACAAAGGCGCATTAGTATTATTTTAGTATAGCGGGCACTTCTTTACCTAGCCAACGCCCAGGCGCTATTTCCAGTAAGTAAATAAAATAAACTATTATAAAAAGCAGAATATTTTGGCTTTTCCAACGGACTCTTTTTAAACGGTGTTGATTTTGCATCGCCAAAATCAGACGCAATGTCGCGTGAGACAAACGAATGCTTTATAAGAAAAATTGGGTAAGTGGGGTATTATTTCGAATTACACGCCGAGGTTACTCTGAGGAGGAAATAACCTCACGAACATTTTCTTCGTCCCCCCCCCCCACACACACACACCCGTTTTGACTATATTGTCATTAGTGAAGATGTAAACAAATTAGAAAATATAATAGACAGAACATGATAAACAAGTTTTAAATAATTTGTTTATCATGTTCTGTCTACGTACTTTGTATAAATAAATATTATTTGTTATTGTAGGTAAATGCGGATAAGACTTTGAAGGTAAATACTAAATAAAATGTTAAATTATTAAACCTCTGAAAACGTTGTATAAGGAATAGGATTTTAGTAAGCGAGGCACATTTACAGTACCAGTGTATCGGGCGGCGAATTTTTATGTGGTATACAGGGTTCTTCTTCTTCATTCCGGACCGTCCGACCTATCCGAAAGTGTAAGGTATCTGTTAGGACGGCCAGGAAGTGCCACCCAATTTAGACCGGAACCCAGTGGGAGCGTCAAATACAAAAACCATACCCGCCTTCCCCTACCACCAACCTCTCGGAAGAACTTACCCACATATTTAGCAAAGCGGTACTCCGCGTGAACGGGGAGGACAATGCAGGGTTCTTAAGAACCTCAATTCTTGAGCACCTCAAATAAGTTTGTAAGGTCCATGAATGTGCACGTTGGGTCTACCTGTAATAAAGTGACCATGCCCGATAGAATAAAACTGGTTGCAGCTCCTTTATAGCGGAGCATTAAAAAGTCAAAATAATGAACTCCACCACAAGCGAAATAGAAAGAAAGTTCCAAGTACAAAGCTGAAATGCATTATTTAATGAGTAGAAAGAGTCCCAAACTGTCGCAGAAGGCATTTATTTGACACAATAAAATTATTCGCGAATGGTTACCCTATGTAGGAACGCATGAATATATACAACACTTACATTCGCAGGAATGTAATACCAGCAGGAATGTAATGTGTACGCAGGAATGTAATGTGTACAGCCTGTTCAATATGACCTCCGTCATCAATAATGCACATTTGAATTCCCGAAAGAATATAACCGCGTACTTTGATCAACATTGCAGGTATCACCGTGTTACAGTATTAGCAGCTGGGGGAAGTATGACGGGCATTTATGGCCTTAAATGTACGCGTTTAATGCGTTTCTGGTGTCCATTTCTGTTCATTAGATAATCCTCTATTAAGTTTGCAATTGACATTTTTCTTCTATCTCGCTTTGTTGCCAAGTCCGTTATGCTAACTTTTGAATTATCCGCTAGGGGCACTGAAATCCCTTTTATTCAATCGGGCATGGTCACTTTGCTATACATAGACCTAACATGTACACTCATGGACATATTTTTAGAAAGTCATTAGGGTTTTTTGTAAGGATTCTTTGTAAAGATGCTTAAGGGACTCTCAGAATGCTTAAGGGATTTTAAAGGTACTTAAGGGACTTTCAGGATGCTTAAGGGACTCTCAGGATGCTTAAAGGACTTTAAGGATTCTTAAGAGACTTTTAGGATACATAAGGGACTTTAAGGACGTTTAAGGGGTTTTAAAGATGCTTAAGGGACTATCAGGATGCTTAAGGGACTGCTGCGCGGCTATCAGGATGCTTAAGGGACTATCAGGATGCTTAAGAGACTTTCAGGATGCTTAAGGGACTTTCAGGATGTTTAAGGGACTGTCAGGATGCTTAAGGGACTGTCAGGGTATTTAAGGAACTTTAAGGATGCTTAAGGGACTTTCAGAATGCTTAAGGGATTTAAAGGATGTGTAAAGGACTCTTAGGATGCTTAAGGGACTTTAAGGATGCTGAAGGTGCTTAAAGACTTTCTTAAGAGCACTATATGTATCCTGGTACATCCGTTTGCATAAGACACGCCTTTTATATTTTTATTGAAGTCTCAACATTTTTGGTTCTTTTATATTTCGGTTCTTGTAAAGAACTTTCCTTTTCGACGTAAAATCCCATTGCAGATTTCAGTGTCAGTGGTCGATATTCTTTGAAGTTCTGAATGAAAAGATGACAGCAAGTTGGCACCTTTTCCGAATTTGCATTCAAAATTCTTTGATGTGCTTCATCTGAAGTGCTATGATGCTAGTTTGGAAAGTGACAAATGATTGAAGCCATGACTGGCCCCTTGGCATTGGTGCGAGAGTCTAGAGATGCAAAGTGTATGTGACATGCATGACCCTAAGGCTGGGAAATGTTCTTTCCTTTTAAAATCACCAGCTGCGTTCTTCAGGTTTCTCTCTTCTGAGAAATATGGATGAATTCCACGAGGTAGTGAATGTTAGATTTGGCATGTTGATATCGAGACTTAACGTTAAGTTTGTTGAAAGTTATATAAGATGATTTCAGGGACGTTAGAAAAAAAAATGTTTCAGAGTTCAAATTATTTCATTTTCTTTAAATACATAAATATTTAGGACCACTCTTTCATTGCATGCGCGGACCGATTTCACACTTATTTCTTTTTTATTTGTTTAAATAAATAATATTTGTATATATATATATATATATATATATATATATATATATATATATATATATATATATATATATATATATATATGTGTGTGTGTGTGTGTGTGTGTGTGTGTGTATAATTAAACTAGTGAATCAACAATTGAATCCTACATGAGATATTTCATTGCACAAAACGACCAATCATATAAAACCACTAATACATATAAATGAAAACGTAGAAATAAAATAATAGAGGAAATAAAGGGACCATAAAACATGGGAAATAAAACATATGAAATATTAGTAATTAAGGGTATTATGGAATAAATTGTAATAGATAGCAATGAAAATAAGGCAAAGAAATTGTAAAATCATTAGGGAGTGCATACAATTTCAATTTGCCCTAATGACTAGTTCTTTTCATTAAATGACCTTATTACATGAAACTAAAAGGTCATTTTGAACTCCAACTAGAAAAACCATTTCTAAGATTTAAAACAAGAAAGATCAATCATGCATAAGCATTGATTATGAAACACTTTCCAACTGAAATGTAATTTCATTTAAAAATTTCTAAAATGTGATTCATTCAGTGGTAATATCTTTTACATTATCACAGAACTACAGTAATTTATTATACTTAAATATTTAAAACTGTATCGAAATATAAATCATCTGATTCTTTATGCAAAATCAATGAATATTTCATTCATATAACTTGTATTCCAGACTCCAGAGCTAAATAATTTTGTGTGAAAAAAATTCAGCAATTCTTATGTAATTCATCTTACAATCGCTTGAGATATTTGCATTCTGCATATGTTAAAATTAGGCTTCCTTGAAGAAATAATAAAAGTTTAGGGATCATTTAAAATCACAACTATTGTAATTGCATAGGCACGGAATTTAGATACACAGATAATATATATGTGTATGTGTATGTACTCAAAGTATTGGAATCGTGCCGAGGATCGGAACTCGAATTTTCAAAGTATCTACACGTTTTGGGACTTCTAGAACACGAAAAAACTACTTTTAGGAAGACGTCTGTGTGTGTAAGGGTGTATCTGTGTATGTTTCTGTGTGTCTGTGTGGATATTACATCCACTCTAATTGAAAAACTAATGGACCGAATTTCATACAATTTGGTAGGTATGTTTTTTGTGGGAAATCCTGATGTTCATTAGATTATAGTACGATTCGTAATAAAAGAATCTGCCTTCTTTGCGAAATGGCCGCAGAAATTGCCTTTATCCACTCTAGCTAAAAACTAATGAACCAAATTTAACAAAATTTAGAGTATAATATTTCAATAACCTACAAGTGATTTATATACCAAAGTTAACAAAATTTTGTATATAAATCATTTGTAGGTTATTCTACTACGATTCGGGAAAAAGGAACGGGCTATTTTTGCGAAATGGCCAGCAAAAATCGTTATATATAAAAATAAAAGACTACGTGTGCTTAATTATATCAATTAAATTCTTATTTTATACGTGATTTTTGACAAAAAAAAAAAGACTAACCCCATTACTCTAGGACTAGCCCTTCTTGAGATATTCTAGTTTTTTCGCGTTTTCGCTACGCCACCTTTGACAATAAGTCCAGCTATCAAATGAGAACCAAATTTAAGTTTAACGTATAAATTCAATGTCATTTAAAATACTTATGTTGTGCAGATAAACTTAAATTATCATTGAATAAATAAAGAGAACGAATATGAGTCTGCAGAGAAAGACATGTGCTGTCCACATCAGAATTTTTAACAATATTACACCAATGATTTATAGAAGTGAACGGGGATTATTTTCAGGCCATTTCGAAAAAAATGTATAATCTATATTTAAAGATCCATCAAATTTTTGTCGAATAAAATGTTCAACAAATTTAAGCTGTGTACCAAATTTTAACTCTCTAGGACGTAGGAAAGTGCATTTAAAATGCCATCAATTAAATTTATCATGAAGAGTTATATAAAATTTAAAAAAAATGAAAAATTGTTATCTACCAAATTTATCTTAAAATATGAAGCCACTCCCATATGCAAAACGTTTAAACAAATGGAGAGATATTTATTATATAATATCTCTCTCTTTTCTTTCTGGAAGATATCCCAAAGTCAGAATTTAATTGAATTTGTTTTTTTCCCTATATTAAATAATTTTTTTAATTAAAAAACTACTTAACATATTTTACTGAATTTTTTTTTATATATTCTATGGAATAATGTGAATATTTCCTAAAAATTTCGAAGCAATTCGTGAATTTTAAATTTACTTAAAAAATGTTTGAAAAATTAGGTCCCATAGGGTTCAATGTATTTCATTTTTTCAACCCGGGTTCAATAAAAAACTAATTGGGTGATATTATTTATTTATATTCCCATAGGTCCTACAGACCGTCTGAACAACATACTAAAATTTCATTTTGATAAACTCATTTTTACGGCAGTTATCGTGCTAACGGACAGACAGACAGACAGACAGACAGACAGACAGAATGAACAAAGTCATAAACACTTTTCAACTTTGTTGTAAAGTGTTAAAAAGAGAGAGTGATTATTACTATATTGCGCTAAATTGGTGTTGAATTTGATCTTATTACTTTCCTTATATACATAACGTACAAGGAAAGTATTATGACGGGGTCGAAAATTCGAATTCGAGTTTACGACGGGAGAGCACGTTTCAAGCATCCCTGATCACGAATAAAACATTTTTGAGGTGATGTCTGTGTGTGTGTGTGTTTTTTTTTTGTGTGTTTGTGTGTGTGTGTGTGAAAGTACGTGTGTGTGTGTGTGTGTGAAAGTATATGTGTGTGTGTGTGAAAGTATGTGTGTGTGTGTATGTATGTGTATGTGTGTGTGTGTGTGTGTGTGTGTCAGTGAGCCTGTGGAGACGATAACTGACAAACGAATAGACCGATTCAAACGAAATTTGGTACATAAATTACGATTTGTGAATACTGGAAGCTTATTATTTTTAAACACAATCGAATGTTTAGAATACTCCTAAATTTATATATATATATATATATATATATATAGTTGTATGTGAATCCAATGTAGAATGTAAGTAGTAACTCATAATACACTATCTTAAAATGTGCATGCAAAATACAATGCAATAAAAGAAATTCAACCATAAAGAGGAAATTATAATACGTAATGCAGGTCATAAAGACAAAGACAACCAACAAATTTCAAAGGAGAGGAATGAAAATAGGAAAACAAAAAAACCAAGCAAAAAAGCTTGCACGTGGAAGAGCTCTTGGCTTAAGAATAGTTCATTTCGAAAAAATTATTTTTCAAGTCCATATATCCCTTCGAAATAAACACAATATGCTTGTTTCTGAAACACAAGATAGATTTTATCTATAAACTTGTGTTATATGGACGACAAGCATAAAGATTGGAAAAAAATAAAAAATATATAAATACCTTAAAATACACCTAAAATGTACAACCATGACGAGCAATACATGACTAGACCAATGTTGCCATACGCAGAAATGAAAAGAAGTGATCTGTTGTTGCCAAAGAGAGTAATAAAAACCGTACTGCGTAAAGGTAATAAAAAGAGATATTCTATAGTTAAAATTGCAAAATAAAAAGATGAAAATATATTATAATGCAAATTCAAGAGAATGTAAACTTATGGCTAAAATAAGATACTAAGGAGAGATTATGAGATTTTAAGGCTAATCGAAATTTATATTAACTATACCATTTACTAAATATGCTGGATATTCATAAAATTTACTGGTAATTTTGAGGTTATTAATCTGCAAGGCATGAAAATTTTTATCTGATAACCTATAAATTCTAAAAAGTTGATTAAGTATAATATTTCTAAACAATTGAATCGAGTTGCAGGAATTAAATGGTAATAATTTATTATTAAATTAAAGAAAAATCTTTTTTATCATATAAATTAGTAACTATCCCATTAGTAGGTTCTATAATTAGATTTAAATCCAAATAATTAATATTTTTACTAATAGTAACTTCATTAGGTATTAATTCCAAATTATCCAGATAAAAATCTATATCTATGACATAGTTATCAGTAAATACAAGACAAATCAGATCATCTACATATCTGTAAATTTTATAATCTGTTGAAGTAAAGAATTTTTCATATTGGTATAGGTATAAATTAGCTAACATACTGCTACTACAGCCACCTTGTGGAACCCCTGAGACTTGTAAGTATAATTTATTACCTTGAAAAATATAATTATTGAAAAGAACAAAATGGAGAAGCTTAGGAAAATTGATAAATTTAGTAAGATGAGATTGATTAGTAATATAAGCATTATATAAAGCTAAAATAACATCATAAAGATCAGTGATCTTAATATTATTAAATGGATCTTTAAAATCAAAAGTTTAAAATCCTGTTATTTCACCAAGTGCTTTTAATTTATTTTTTAATTTATTATATATATATATATATATATATATATATTTACGCACACATATATATATATATATATATATATATATACATATATTTACACACATATATATATACAAGGTGTCCCGAAACTTTGACCTCGGCTTTTAACCCTTAAATATTGATCTTAGACATATATAATAAATTACAAAGTTGCATAAAAAAAGGTACAGAATTTTATGAAGTCGATTAAAATTTTCAAGAGAGTTAAATTTTAAGAAATACAAAATTTAAACTTTTATACGGCCCCCGTACAAAAACATTTCCAATGAGTAAAATGTGCCCCATACTCTAATAAGGTGATGTACAAAATTTCAGCATTTTATCATAAAATGTCCCAACGATATGAAAAGACGAAAATGCTGACTTCAACCACTTTTCGAAGTATTGATATGGATTCTCAAAGGGGAAAAATCATGTCGGCAAATCGCTTTTCAGGGGGTCATACACAAATTACGAAAGAAAATAATAATTACATAAATAAATAATAATTTTGCTATTTATTGGTGCAAAAGTATCTACACTGTGTAGAAACAATAACTTTACACAAAGATTACAAAACTTGTTTAAAATGTTTTCCATCTATACCAATACAGGGCTGCATTCGCCTGATAACACTTCTGTGCACTCGATCAAGTTCTTGTTCGGTGATGTCACGACAAGCATCTTGAATGCGTTGTTGCAACTCTGCTTTATTTAAGGGAGGTGACAGATAAACAGTTATGCATAAACGACCCCACAAATAAAAATCTATAGGTGCTAAATCAGACGATCTAGGGGGAAATTCGACTGGACCATGCAAGCCAATTCACTTGTCTGGAAACTCGTTATTTAACTAATGTTTCACAACTGTAGTATGATGAGCTGGAGATCCGTCCTGTTGAAACCATACATGTGGAAGTACTGTTAGGGGCAGTTCATCCATAAAATCAGGAATAATCGCATTCAGAATCTCATTAACATATCTGTCACCCGTGAACGTACCATCAAACAGTATGGGTCCAAGCAAACGGTTTCTGAAAATACTACACCATACCTTCACAGAAAATTGTTTCGGATAATGAATATCACGTACCACGAATGAATTTGTGTGCAGCTTATGATCAGAAGCGCTCCTTTTGAGGATTTATGCATCCATCTTGTTTAAAATAGCATTCGTCAGTCTAAATTACGTGTTTCAAGAAAGAGGGATTTGCATCTTCCTGATTTAGAGCCCAATTACAAAAATATAGGCGACGTTGATAATCTGTTGGCTCCTGTCCTTGCATACCATGAATGTTAAACGGATGCCATTTATTCAGTCTCGATATTCTCCACACTATTGCATATTTTACGTTCATTTCTGAAGCAGCGGTACGAACACTACTATTTGGATGACTGCAAAAGTAAGCCAAAATATCAATTTCTACATCAGTTGAGTGAAGTCTGGGTCTACCTAGTCCACCTACACGATGTACATTTTCTCTTTCACGCACTCGTTGCACCAATCGGGAAATAAATCTCCCAGAAGAATGTCGAAAATTGGGAAAAGTACGTTGATATTCCGTGCAGTTTCGTTAGCATTGCGATTGCATAAACTGTACAGCATAAGCATATCAAAAAGTTCTTCGTTGCTGTATTGCTACATACTGTCGGTACAGGCTAACTACACTCTCAAAATGTAGCAGAAATGTGAAATACTTAAGGGTCGCTCAGACTGCCGGGATGCGCGAGCTACGCTTGCGTAAGCGAGGCGATTGATCAATGGCAGAACAAAAACAACTTTCTCATGTGATGATGCGTCTGTTGCGATTGTGTGACGCACCGATCAGAGGCAGATATTTGCATATACATACGTTTTTAAGCTGTTTTAATGTTCATTTTGATTGTGCCATTTCCAAGTTTTATTCTGTAATTAATCATGTAAAATTTTGAGGTATTTTTCAGGAAGCATATTTTTGAAAAATTGTAAATAAATCTAAACATAAGAGGCAGATATTATGTGCCTATGATGCATTTCTGCGTTGCATCATTTGCACTCTTGCTGTAAACATTTACATTTTAATGTGTGATTAATCCCTCACCAACTTTATTTAAACATATCTCTGGGACCTGGACCAATTATCTAGACGTTAGTTTAAAAATTCAAAATGCAGACACATTAAAATTCAAAATTCACAACAAAACAGAAACTTTTAACTTCAAAGTAAATAAACTTCAACATTATTCATTCAAGCTTTCAAAATCAGTATTTAAAAATATTATTAATAACCAGTTATTAAGAACAAAAATGTTAAGTTCACCATGTTACTACAAAGAACATCTTTTTAAATTCATAAACACCACTATCCAAAATACCTACCCGCCAAACCTTATTTTTTCATTTATTTCATATTTTAATTTTAAATTCAACACCTTGCTATAATTACATCAACATATTGACAGATCATTTCATTCTCAAACAATTTTAAATAATTTTTCATCTCCATGTTTCACTACCAACAGTTGAAATCTTAGTATATAGAATTAACTGTAACCTGTTTTGAGTTAAAATGCTTAGTCAGTATCACATAATCTACACTGTTAAGCAGCACAGGGATACATACATTTATATTATTATATATTCTTATACCTTTTCATTACATTGTATTACCCTATAAATTCTTAGCCACACGCTGGTATATTTGATTATATTTGATTTTTATAATTGGTTTCTTATATATCTGATCCAATTTATATTTTCTTCTACGTCGGGCCATGTGCCTTATTTCTGTAATACAATTTACAGTAATGCACACAGAAACGTAGAATCCGCCTTAACGAAACATGTATGGGCCCTTTTTCTTGCATTTCCATCATATATGTTTATGTAGAGAATAAGGGGATTAGTACCTTAAGTACCTGCATTACATATATGATTTATACAAAAATACTTTTATCTTAATGTGTAGTTACAAAAAAAAAAAAAAAATGTTCACCTATCTTTACCACATGTAATTCCATTCCATTCTTTAACTTATATATGGAACAGAGAAAAAGAGGTATTTTATACCAATTTAGTACCTGTTTTATGTATAATGTTTTCTTATCATTTTTTTAAATATTCAACGGCTTGTTGTATAGTATTTTTGATGTCACATTTGCATTTCAGTCCTTCTTCCTTTCACTTTTGCTATACAGAACATTTTCTATCATTTTCTATTAATGATCAATCTCAGGTATCTATAATACAAGAAAAATAAAAAAATTCTTCAATTATATATATATATATATATATATATATATATATATATATATATATATATTGTACGAATTTGAACTTCTTGTAATATAGTTTAATACTTGTGACTTTATATATATATATATATATATATATATATATATATATATATATATATATATATATATATATATATATATATATATATATATATATATATATAATTAAATAAAAATTGAAAGATTTTAATCGAAAATTATGCATAAACTACTGTATGTACAAAAAACCCATCTCTAGCATATCTGTTACAAATGAGCAACTATAGATCAAGACTAAGGATAAAGATAGAAGGTAACATATCACTACAATGGAAAGGGGGATGAGAAGAATATTAGGATACAAAAATCACAATTAAAAGTATATAAATATAAATAAAAAAGAAAAAGAAAACACGGCAAAAATGAGAAAAAACAATAATAATTAGCTCAAGATAAAAGATCAAGACATAGAGAACAATCAACTGAAACTACACAAAAAATGGCGGTTAGTTCGAAATTGCATTCTCATCAGGACAGCCATACAATTCGAATTAAAACCGATAGAATAGCCAGTTTCTGATAATGGCGATAGTGTTAAACTATAGACACCATTGGAACTGTCTACTGGCTAGTGGAAGGAGAAAAATAAATCAGAATAATAATACCTCCTCGAACAGAAATATGAACTCACAAGCATTGCTACCACGTGTAAGCTGAACAAGCGACTGAGCATTTCACCTCACTTCGTCAATGCGAGTGGGCACCGGAATGAATACATTTGAACGATACATAATATGTATGGAGACTTTCTAAAATAGTAAACAGTATAGGTCTCAGGACAACTGGAATATAGTTATTCGAAAATAGTAAACAGTATTAGACTCAGGCCAAGAGGTAAGTAAGGTGATAGGAATGGGTGAATTCTCAAAAATGAGTTATCCAATCAAAGATGAATAATGCATGTGTAAAATTATTACGTGGTATATTTGAAATTATTAATAATATTATTTAAAATACTTCCGGATATTGGTAATTTTGACAAATGCGTTTAAGATTATTGATGTGGAGAAAGTGAAACCGAGGATCAGAAAGTCGATGTATTCGAAATAGCTGGTTTATAATGATGTTTCTAAACAATTGAATAGATTTACAAGAATGATATGATAGAAGCTTTATGATAATGAATTTTGTAAGAATCTTTTTTATCATATAGATTGGTGATTACATGATTATTGATGGTATCTAAATTTAGGTCTGAAAAATTTACAGTATGACTAACGCTAGGCTCATTAGGAATTAATTCTAGGTTAGATGGGTAAAAATCAATATTAATGGGATAGGAATCATCAATGATAATACAAATTAAGTCGTCAACATATCTATATATAATATATGAATTAGAGTTAAAATGACATTCATAAAGATATAAGTTAGCGAGAATACTACTACTACAGCCACCTTGTGGTACACCAGATGTTTGTAAATAAATGTTATCACCTTGGATAATATAATTGTTATATAACACAAAGTGCAAGAGCATAGGAAAATATTTTACATTAAATGCAACATGATTGGAAGATATATATTCATGGTAAAGAGATATAATAACTTTATATAAATCTTTAATGACAATATTATATATAATTTTAAAATATTGAAGAATTAACTACAAAATGATATACAATACATAACATACATAAGGCATATGCAGTAAAATTTTACTGTGTGTGATTAATGAAAAATAAAAAATTAATTAATAATTAAATTCTTATATAATTAAATTCTTATAATTTTCATATGGTATTACACTTGGGAGTTATCAATGCAAAAATCCATTAGCTTACATATATTAATTAATTGTTTTATGTCGTAATTTAATTATATCGTAAAATGTTCGAAATGCGTTCAGGAGGTCTAAAAAATATCAAACTCGAAAATTTCAGAAGAAAAAAAAAATTAAATCATTAACTACTAGAAAGTAGAAATCGGACAAAACAAGAAGTATGACAAATTGCGATATTTTCCACATAAAATATCTTCGCCTTCACCTGTTGCACGTGCACCTAGAATAACTTTCTACGACAGCCTTCTACACGTCCTTGTTCCGGCAATAAAAAAAAAAGCCCCTTGACCTAAGCAGTGAGAGAAAGGGGGATGGTCCCACTCGCAAACTGGAACAAGTGAAAACTTACCGAAACAGATTATTACACAGATTCGAAAAAAAAAGGTTTTTCGGTCTTTAATAGACAGAAGGTAAGGCCAAGGACCGCTGAACAATTTATTACACAGTAGCTGTGGTAAGATACGGGCTGAGCGATGCAATGTAACGCAATTGAAAAGGATGAAAATGGTGTAGATGTATTACAGCAGTGTTTTTCGAACTTTTCTGGTCGCGGAACCCTTTTGAAGTTCAATTTGATGGCGGAACCCCGAAATGAGAAAAAAATCCTTTATGGTCCAAATTATGCATTCGTTTAATTTTACGCGTTTTTATTTTTTAGAAAATATACACGAAATTATCACGTCGCGGAACCCCGGGGTTCCGCAGAACATATTTTGAAAAATACTGAATCAAAGAGAGGTTTATCTTGTATTCTCCCATATAAAAAGATCATCTGGTGAATTTTCTCATACGTAGTATTGAGAAAATATTGTTTTCACGAAAATTTTCGATTTCGAAATTTTGACGCCAATATATATTTTTAACACCTCCTGAACACGCTTTGACTATTTTTGGGAATGATTGTCAGTCTGTTTGCCACTCGATAGCACCCTCAAATATTAATGGATTTTCATGAAACTTTATGTCCAGCTTTATTATCAAAAAATCTAAAACTAGATATAATTTTTAAATTGGAGCGAAAACTTTGAATTTCATTCGAAATTTTATATTCGTTTAACATGACTGTAGAGTGTATTCTGTAAAATACCATGGTGTAAACTCTAGACTATACAGTAATTTCTCCGGTGTTCCTCAGGGTTCAAATCTGGGTCCACTTCTTTTTTTAATTTTTATTAAAAAAATACCCCGGATTTTTAAAACTGCAAAATGTCTTATGTTTGCAGACGATTTGAAACTTTATATGAAAATCAACTCATTAGCTGGTTGTGAACTGATGCAGAGAGATCTAGATGAACGGTATAACTGGTCTGTTTAAAATAAACTCCACTTAAATGTTTCTAAATGCTATGTTATGAGCATGGCTAGAATCCGTAATACTCACAATTACAATTACTTTTTAAATAATTTACCTCTATCTCGATGTACTCATATTAGGGATTTGGGTGTCACTTTCGATGATACTTTTAACTTTCAGACGCATATCGATAATACTATTAAAAGAGCCTACCAAAGACTTGGTTTCACCTTAGACGATCTCGTGTTTTTGCCAGGTCTGATACTATTACTTGTATTTATAATACCCTTGTTAAACCAATTTTGGAATATTGTGCAGTGATCTGGGACCCTGCTTACAATCTGCATTCTCAGCGAATAGAAGTCGTGCAAAATAAACTTTTACGTACTATTGATTACAGATTGACTGGCTATTATCCTTATGATATGCATACGAGTGAACTCAGACAAAAATATAATTTAATGTCTCTTAAAAAAAGAAGAAAATGGTCCTGTCTCTTGTTTTATTATAAAGTTTTAAACAATACTATTGATTGCCCCACTTTACTCTCTTGCCTGGAATTTCATATACCTGTTAATAATACTAGGAAAAAAACTTTGTTTCATAATACTACTGTTAAACACAATTACATTAAATGCTATTCTATCTATAAATTTATTGATCTAAATAATACACATTGTACTGATATTGATATATTTAATTTGACTCCTGCCTGTTTTGAAAAAGTCTGTTTGAATGTGCTTGGCATGTTTATTACCTAGTATTCTTGTATTTTATGTTCTGTTCTTTTTATATTTGAGTGGCTACTGTAACTGGATTTTATCTGTAGTTGCCACGTAAATTGAATACATAAATTGAATAAATAAACAAGACAGCATAGGACAAAATGTGATATAATCATGCATAAAAGGGTTTATTTATGGCACAATGATCACAAGACTTCATAGTTTCAGTCATTGTTGTGAAAAATAGCTGTGACACAATCTTTTCGTTCGTGACGTCATTAGCCCCCCTCAGAAGCAAGCTCCCCCCTCCCTTCTCCGGTGGTACATTGTCAAGTATGGTATCGATCGAAAGATTTATTCACGCCCTTTAAAGTGAAGAATAAATTATTGCATTGTAATCATTTGATACCGATTTTTCAAAATTTTTCTTGCAAAATTTGAAAAACTTATATGAATTCAGGCATGAAAAAGTCGAGTGAAGCCATATTCAAGTTAATTTTTACTCTGCATTCAGTGATTAAAAATGTAAAAACAAATACAAGGGAAGTCATCTAAATCTCCTATCCCTATTTAAAACAAATCTGATGCGGTTAGCATATGACTTTCCCTACAATGAAATTATCATGGGTTTCTTATTGGAAATGACGCTATGAGAATCTTAAAAATCAGAGATTCGAATTCTAGTGAATTGCTTGTGTTTCATAAATCGTAGTTATCAATTTCAATCTGAAATGAACACCATTTCTTTACATTTTTACTTTTACATTTTTTTTTTACATACACTGTATAATGTGTAGGGAAAGCATTAGGACGAGGTCGAAAATTTGGATTCTAGTTTTTAACGAGCACTTTTTAAACATTCCTAAACTCGAACCGAACTTTTATGATGTGTGCGTACGTGTGTGTGTGTGCGTGATCTAGTATGTGTGTGTATGTATGCTAGTGTGTGTGGGTTCTCCACAAATAAATGGAGCGTTTCGAACTCAATTTATTACAATTACTGCAATCAGCGAATATTAGATATTACCCTATAGATTTTAGGCGCTATCGAATTCATGAATGACCTCCCCCCTCCCCCAAGTTTTGAATTGATTTTTGAAAAAGTCATTAAAAAGTCTGAATATTCAATAAAGTCTAATAAAATATAATTTTATGCGTGATGCTTCATTATAAAACGATTGACATAAAATTTTGAACACTAGCAGGAACTGCTCTCAAAATATCGCACATTTTAAAACAAGTTTATTAAAAAAATGAAGAAAAATTCAGAAAGTAGTGAGTAGTGTCAAATATGGTTACTTTTCTCACGCAATACGTAATATATTAATGTCATATACGTAATATTGTTAGTAATATTATTATACAAAATATATTAATATAAATTTCGCAGATCTAACTTGTTGCATTTACGAGAGGAAACAATTTTTGCAATAGTTTTGTATTTTGACGCCAAACAATTCGTCAATTATCATTTAATGCTCAAGTTAGATGGCACGAAATATAAATTAATTTGGTAGTTATTTTTGGTAAATACTTCTGCATGTTGTCATAAAGAAAACCCCCCAATTTTATTGTACAATTTAACCCCAAAAACTTTGTGTACCGATGACCTTGTACAAAATTATTTCACTGTGAGAAAAGCAAATGCACTGTATCATGTAAAAAAAAGCCATGTGCTGCTCACATGTTCTTTCCGTACAATTCCACTTTGTACTTTCTGTACAATACATAATAATGCATAGAGAAACACTGGAATCGTGTCGAAAATCTCAACTCGAATTTTCGACCGATCTACACATTTCGAGCAAGCTAGAACACGAAATAAATCGTTTTTAACGTAACGTCATGTGTGTCTGTTTGCCAGTGCAATGTATGTATCCACCCTAGCTCAAAAACTAATAGACGAAATGTCACAAATTTTTGGAGAGATAAGTTACTTTATCAATAATTATGACAATATTTGTGCTGATATTGATTAGATTTTGGAACAATTCGGAAAAATAAATAGACCCCGCCTTTTTTTTTTGCGAAATGGTACACAAAAGTCTCTACAATCTAAAATATAGGACTAAGTGTACTCATAAAATATTTGTTTTATACGCCATTTTTAACGACAAAAAGAATAAAATCAACCTCATTACTCTAGGATGAACAATTATTAACGTGTTGGGATTTTTGATGCACTGACAATGTGTTTCACTGTAGTTAAAAAATTATGTAATGAAATTTCTTAAAATTCGGCAGATAAGTCACTTGTGGATTTCCCCGATGCTGATTAGAATTTGGTACGGTTGAGAAAAATAGAACCAACTTTTCTTAGCAAAATGGCCCGAAAAATCGTCAAAATATGCTTTAATAAAACACAAAATATACTTCAATAAAAGACAAAATATGCTTAACTAAAAGATAAAATAGGCTTAAATAAAAGACAAAATATACTTAAATATAAGGCAAAATATACTTAAATAAAATACAATATATGCTTAAATAAAGGGAAAATATGCTTTAAAAAGACAAAATATACTTAATTGAAGATAAAATATGCTTTAATAAAACACAAAATATGCTTAAATAAAAGACAAAATATGCTTAAATAAAAGATAAAATATGCTTAATTAAAAGACAAAATATGCTTAAATAAAACACAAAATATGCTTAAATAAAAGACAAAATATACTTAATTAAAAACATAATATGCTTAAATAAAAAACAACATATGCTTAAATAAAACACAAAATATGCTTAAATAAAAGACAAAATATGCTTAAATGTTCATTTTTACTTTCCTTATATACGTAATGTATAAGGAAAGTATTGTGACGGGGTCGAAAATTCGAATTCGAGTTTTCGACGGGAGAGCACGTTTCAAGCATCCCTGATCACGAATCAAACATTTTTGAAGTGATGTCTGTGTGTGTGTGTGTGTGTCAGTGAGTCTGTGGAGACGATAACTGACGAACGAATGGACCGATTCGAACGAAATTTAGTACAAAAATCACAATCCGTAAACACTGGAAGCCTATTGTTTTTATGCGCAATCGAATGTTCGGAACCCCCCCCCCCCCCTAAATTTTCGAGTGAAGTTTTGAAAAAATCGTTAAAAAATCAAAACCGCTAATAAAATTACGCAAATAGACATTTCTTATGTAATTATAATTTTTCATTAGAAAACAATTGACATAAATTTTAGAACGCTAACATGAACCGTTCTCGAGATATTGCACATTTTTCAAAAAAATTATCAAAAAGTCATATAAAATAAAAAAAAAATTCCTATTGAGAAATATGTTCACTTTTCATATGTATGTCCCTACGATAAATTGGGTGACATCATGCTGGTGGATCTAGCTCGTTCCATTCATGAAAAAAGATACTTTGAGTAATACTTTTGTATTTGAACGCCAATAGTCATTTATCTGCTGTAAGAATAACTTATTTCTTCGTTCATAACACTTAGAGAGATTTTGGCGACGAATAGCGACTTTTTGGAATGTTGCCAAATTAACGAAAATCTCGCCAAATGGATAAAAATGACACTAAATCAATGAAAATGAAGACTAATTGTCGAAAATTCAATATCTTAGAAAGAATATAAGTGTCTACTGTAAGAAAAACCTATTATTTTACTGTAAAAGTAGTAAATTCATTACATTATATAAGGAAAGTCATGTGTTGTCTGTCCACATCAGATTTTTTACGTAGTTTTTGGAGATAAAAGGAACTATTTAGTATGACATAGCTTTAAAATTTGACTTTGAATATATTATTAAGGTCTTCGCAGAAAGTAAATGTGGAAAAAAATTATTTCTGAATTAATTTGCTTAACTAATCATCGTTTACATAATTTTGTGACTAATATTTAACTTTTTAAAAACAACTTTTATTCATGCTATTATTTCAGAAAGAAATGGAAAAACATTCTAATTTTTAGAGTCTGAAAAATTCCATTCTATATTTCATTTGAAAAATTCCAGTCTTATTTTTAATTGAAAAATTCCATTCTAATTTTTAATTGAAAAATTCCATTCTAACTTTTAATTGAAAAATTCCATTCTAATTTTTAATTGTAAAATTTTATTCTAATTTTTAGAGCCTGAAAAATTCCATTCTATATTTCATTTGAAAAACTCCATTCTTATTTTTAATTGAAAAATTCCATTCTAATTTTTAATTGAAAATTTTCATTCTAACTTTGAATTAAAAAATTCCATTCTAATTTTTAATTGTAAAATTTTATTCTAATTTTTAGAGCCTGAAAAATTCCATTCTATATTTCATTTGAAAAATTCCATTCTTATTTATAATTGAAAAATTCCATTCTAATTTTTAATTGAAAAATTTCATTCTAACTTTTAATTGAAAAATTCCATTCTAATTTTTAATTGTAAAATTTTATTCTAATTTTTACTTGAAAAATTCCATTCAAATTTTTAATTGTAAAATTTTATTCTAATTTTTAGAGTCTGAAAAATTCCATTCTATATTTCATTTGAAAAATTCCATTCTAATTTTTAATTGAAATATTTCATTCTAACTTTTAATTGAAAAATTCCATTCTAAATTTTAATTGTAAAATTTTATTCTAATTTTTAGAGCCTGAGAAATAAATAGCCTGACAGCAGGTGCAATTTTCTGTCAGCGATTTCCATGGACGCCAATGCCTGCAAAGGGGGAACGAACTGTTTGGGATAGGGTATGTCAAATACCTGTCTTTTTGTGGGGTTCTTCGTTTGGGATGGACGCTGTCCCACCCGTAAGCAAATGTTAGATGTGTAAAATAATGCTATATATTAAAAACTTTTTTAGTCAATTTTTGCTCATTTTAACGTCCACTGTCCCCTTACATAACGCATTCGAAACTAAGTTCACAGTGCTTCTGTGAAGGCATTAAGCATTATTTGTATAAATGTGACACAAATAGACCTAAATAGCATTAAATACGATAAATTCTAGCAGGTCATCATATTTTAATGGAAAAACCACTATCCAATCTCCTTGTGACCACGGAAGATTATATAATTAAAGAGATCTCCTTGTGACCACGGAAGATTATATAATTAAAGAGATCTCCTTGTGACCACGGAAGATTATATAATTAAAGAGATCTCCTTGTGACCACGGAAGATTATATAATTAAAGAGATCTCCTTGTGACCACGGAAGATTATATAATTAAAGAGATCTCCTTGTGACCACGGAAGATTATATAATTAAAGAGATCTCCTTGTGACCACGGAAGATTATATAATTAAAGAGATCTCCTTGTGACCACGGAAGATTATATAATTAAAGAGATCTCCTTGTGACCACTGAAGATTATATAATTAAAGAGATCACCTTGTGACCACGGAAGATTATATAATTAAAGAGATCTCCTTGTGACCACGGAAGATTATATAATTAAAGAGATCTCCTTGTGACCACGGAAGATTATATAATTAAAGAGATCTCCTTGTGACCACGGAAGATTATATAATTAAAGAGATCTCCTTGTGACCACGGAAGATTATATAATTAAAGAGATCTCCTTGTGACCACGGAAGATTATATAATTAAAGAGATCTCCTTGTGACCACGGAAGATTATATAATTAAAGAGATCTCCTTGTGACCACGGAAGATTATATAATTAAAGAGATCTCCTTGTGACCACGGAAGATTATATAATTAAAGAGATCTCCTTGTGACCACGGAAGATTATATAATTAAAGAGATCTCCTTGTGACCACGGACGATTATATAATTAAAGAGAGTGTTTATGCTCAATGATTTAAATACTTGCCCCTTCCGTAAAAATTATGAGTTAATGAACATGCTAAGTTTACCTTCATTGCAAATTTTGCGTGCAGACATCATACGGCACTTTTATGACGTTGCGTGACTCGTCACCAAAACTACACACTGTATCTACTCTTAAAACCGTGTTCACAATTTGTTACAGAGCTGATATGGAAATGAATAACGTATTTATGTTACCTCGCTTAAAAAATTCAGTGCAACTGATTATTGTGTTCAAACTTCGAACGTACCATTCGCTGCATACGGTTTGCACTTTCCCTATACGCATAGTTTAATATATAGGAAAATATAGTGACGGGGTCGAAAATTTGAATTACAGTTTTTGACGGAAGAGCCCGTTCCAAGCATCGATGAACTCGAATCGAATGTTTTTAACACTTTGCAACATAGTTTTATGACTTTGGCCATTCTGTCTATCTGTCTGTCCGTTAACACGATAACTGCCGTAAAAATGATTTTATCAAAATGAAATTTTAGTATGTCGTTGAGATGGTGTGTGGGACATATGGGACTATAAATGAATAATATCACCTAATTAGTTTCTGGTTGAACCCGGGTTGAAAAAATGAAATACATTGAACCCTATGAGACCTAAGACCTAATTTTTCAAATATTTTTTAAACGAAAATTTACAAATTGCTTCGAAAATTTCAAGAAATGTTCAAATTATCTCATAAAATATATAAAAAAAAATCTAGCAAAATATGTTTCGTAGTTTTTTAAATAAAAATTTAAATAATAATTACACTCATATAATATGAAGAGATCACGTGACCCACTTCAAAATAAAATATGGCATCCATCTTTTTTTTTTTGAGTAAAAATTGTGATTTATAAAGTTCTTTTAAATTTATATTTAGTGTTGAATCTGTCCTAAAACCACGTTACTTTTGAGTATTTTCCGTGCATCTATATTCTGCGCCAACGCAATTACAATATTTTTTAGTTTAAATGATTATCAATCTTTGATTATTTCTACAACGAAGTCTAATTTTAATGAATACAGAATGTAAACAAGTGATTGTAGGATGAACTGCATAGGAATTGCTAAATTTTTTCACGCAAAATTATTTAACTCTTAATTATTTAACCTTTCACTTAATTATTTAACTGGAGTCTGTGAATGAAATATTCACTGCTTTTACATAGAAAGCCAGACGATTTATATTTCTATGATGTCGTTTAAATAAAGTTAATTTTTTTCGATGAAGTTTAAAGTTTTCAAGTAAAATAAATGATTGTAGTTCTGTGATAATTTTAAAAATATCACCGCTGAATGTATAGCATTTTAAAGATGCGATACATTCAGTTGGATTACATTTCAATTGGAAAGTGTTTCATAATCAATGCTTTATGGATGATTGGTCTTTCTTGTTGAGATAATGTCCGTGTGTATGTGTGCGTGTATGTGTGTGTGTCCGTAAGCCTGTGGATGTTATACCTCATTAACGAATGGAACGTTTCTAACAAAATTTGGCACATATATTACAAACCGTGAATATACATACTTGAAATCTGTTAATCTTAAACGAAATCGAATGTTTGGAAGACCCCCCAACCCCCCGAATTTTCATCCCCCCAATTAAAAATCAGAACCTTCAATAATGTTACATAAATGATCATTTCTTGTGTAATTTTTTATTAGGAAATGAATGACATGAACTTTAGCACGCTAGAATGAACTGTTTTCCGAGATATTGCATAATTTTCAAATAAATTTAACAAAAAAATGTTTTATAAAATTGAAAAGTATGAGTTACTAGCAGCAATTACCCGGCGTTGCTCGGAATTTACCATGCAAAATTATTATAAAAATTACACCGGAACATATAGGGCCGATTGTGATATATTACCGCTGAATGTATCGCAGTTTAGAGATGTTTAAATAAAATTAAAGTTGGAAAGTGTTTCATAATCAATGTTTTATGCATGGTAGATCTTTCTTGTGATTTCTTAATACTTTTCGTTGTTGAGTAAGCCTGTGAGAAATAAACCATGGTGAAAGTTTCCATTTAAATTCATATCTCAAACCTGCGATTTTCAAAAGTGTTTAATACGTTCAATAAACTCCCACAAATCTCTTTAACTGACTTTCACGTTCTCGAGATTTAACTGACTTTCACGTTTTAAACCAACAATGTCCAACCCTTTTCGTTGTGAATCATGGAGTTAGAGAGTAGAACTCCTAGGGAAAGGTGCCGTTTTTCACTAATATCTCGAGAACAACTGGTCGTAGAAACTTGAAACATGTCCTATACTTTTTGTGGGATGATTTCAAGACTACCAAAACAAATTTCATGAAATTCGGTTCAGCCGTTCTCCAGTTATGGTGGATCATACATACACACTTTTCTTCTTTATATATATAAATAGTGAAATATGTTCACTTTTCACGTGCAATATTATACGAAAAATTTATTAACACCATTCTCGTAAATCTAGTTTGTTCAAGTCACGAGAATAAATACCCAATAAATAAGTAATAGTTTTATATTTTAACGCCCAACAATTCGTCAATACACTGTAAAACATTTGCAAGTATGTTACTGAAAGTTTCAGGGGATACAGCTATCCATAATGGAGAGTAAGGTACCTGATATATATATATATATATACACAAAAATAACGTTTCGGTAAACGATAATTAGCTGAATATTTCGGAAATGAAGCTGGAATTTTCATGAATGCCTGCAATTGCGACTTCTCTGATAGTTTGCTGAAATGATCAACAAAGTAGCTGAAAAAAAAATGACCAAACGTTGCAGAATGTACAGTATAGTTATTTATATTTAATAAATGCTTTTCTCTTCGTTTGTCTATAACGCTTGGCGATAAATTTGGCCGGGCTTGACGACCTGTTTGGCGAAATATCGCTAACATGGCGATTTGTCGCACCAAATTGACGAAAATAACTTTGAACTTGCAAAAATGGCACTGCATTAACGTAAATAACACCAAATTGTTGAATTAATTATTAAAATATTTTAATATATATGGGCTATTGCTTATACCGGATGCTAGCAATATTGAAAATTATCAGTTTAAAGTTGCGTGAAATATAATTGGATGCTTCAACATGTTTTTACATGGTGTCATCCGGAAACGCGCCCAATGTACAATTTAACGTTAAAAACATTGTGCCGTGAATATTATAGATCATTTTTTCACTGTGAAAGAAACTCATTGCGATGTATAGTACATGCGATACATAAATTCGCGACGTTAATTTCGCCTCCATGTAGCAGCCTCATTTTTTTTATACAAAATGTTTCTCCATTTGGCTAAATAGTTTCGGAGAAAAGGGGATTGCAATGATTTGGTGACAGACCGACCAGCAGACAGATGGAATAATAAAAAGTGTTTTCTCGCAATAAGTACATTCGAAAGCTTATACATTTGTAATGTGCTCGAAAAATGTTTTCGGCCGAAAAGCTATACTGCTTTTCAGGCGTTAAACATCAAAGTCGTATAATCAAATTTACGCTGAAATCCGACACAAAAGAGATGAGACTACAAACCATTATGGCAAAGCCTATTGATTTTTTTTCTCAATACAATCCATATATAAAAAGCAAAGCCCACTCTGTCTGACTTTATCACAGTGGTACGATTACAGTATCTCCAACTGCTCATACTAGTAAACAGTTTTCTATTTTAATTTTTTGCACAGTGGGGAATATAAGAAAATTAAAACTTGGATTAACGAACTCAGCAACAAAGAGAGACAGATAAAAAAAAAGCAAATTACAAAGTTGCAGAAAATTAGTGGGGATCGACACTAAAACGGTTACGAGCAAACGGTCCTACCGTGCTGAAAACACCAGTTCTCGTTAGATCACCGAAGTCAAGCAGCATCGGTCGCGGTTAGTACTTGGGTGGGTGACCACCTGAGAACACCGCGTGCTGTTCCCACATTTCGGGCGCGGTAGCCCGGTGGTTTGCGCGCTGGATTTGCACGCTGCCACTACTGCCGCCGTGTTCATGCGGAGTACGATCACGTTAAACATGTGGGTCCGTAAGTCCTTCCGTGAGGTTGGTGGTAGGAGAAGGATAGGGTACGGTCCTTGTGGATTGCCTCCCCCACTGGGTTCCGATTTAAATTGGGTGGCACTTCCCGCCCGTCCAAACGGTTACCTTGCACCTTTCTAGTAGGTCGGACGGTTTGGGTCTCAACAACAACAACTAAAACGATTACAGAAGGCATGTATTTGGCACAACATGGTTATAGGTGATATTTTTTCATTTTAAGATATAATATAATAAATAAAACCTACATGCCCAGAAATCTAGTGTAGCGTCTAATCCAGAAATCTCCTGTAGCAGAAATGTAATCTGCCTTTAATTTCCCAAATAAATATCACGTCACTGTTTTCATTTCCATACGATCCTAAATCGTTCCGCAACGTTTAACAGTATTCTGACGTGGCGGTGCATATGGTAACCGATTAAGTATGACTGGAATTTATTGTCTTCGATATGCACGTTTTCCTTATTCTCGGTGATGGTACCTAGCAATGTTTTACAACTTTGTAATGGGCATTTTTTGTCCTTCTCGCTTTGTTACCGAGCCCGTTATCCTAACTCTTTAAATTCCTCGCTAGGGCCACTGCAATTACTTTTACTCGGGAATATTCATCATAATATAGATAGACCTAACGTATACACTCATGGACTTCCCTTACAAAGTTATTGAGGTACTTAAAGACTTTTAAGAAACGTATATAAGAAATATGACTTTATTTACCGTTCAGGGAAACTTCATCCCCATTGTGAAAACTTTTTCCCTATTTGTGTAACAGTAACGCAATAAGCAAATAAATCCTTAAACCAAATAAATAAAGTTAAAGAAAAACTGAGTAACTTGATTAACCTTTTGATTACGGGTGGGACAGTGTCTATCCCAAACGAAGAACCTCCCAAAAAGACAGGCATTTGACATACGCCAATGTCTGCGTCCATGGACGCCAATGCCTGCAAAGGGGGATCGAACTGTTTGGGATGGGGTATGCCTGTCTTTTTGGGATGTTCTTCGTTTGGGATAGACACTGTCCCACCCGTAAGCAAAAGGTTAATACTCTGCGTCAGATATTTTAGTAAATGCGTTTTTCCACTCCGGTCATAATTTTTTTCTTCTTTTAAGTTCCTTACAAGAGTGTGTTTGTACTTAAAACTTCAAAAGTACAGACAGCTGTTGGTAAAAATGTATGTCTGAAGATAAAACGTAGTTTAATTTTTTGGAATAACATTCGTGGTTGATGTATTCTGCTGAAATTGGAGCGTTACGAACAAATAAATATGAAAATTTTGTTTTTAGGGGTAAAATCTTGTTTTCGTAACTTGCCATCAGCAGCTTCAATGGAGGCAAATCATGAGAAATATCTGAAAAGTGGTTATATACAGAAGCAAAACTGAATATTGGCCACTTTATTAACTATCTTATAAAAATGGGAAAATATATTATAACAAAGAAAAAATATCTGATGTTGGCAGCACATGACTTTCTCTACAGACGCAAATTCATTTCTCTTTACTTCTTTAATGTTTCATTAAATTGAGTTTAATTGCACAAAATAACACGTATAATTATTTGAAATAACACTGAATTTGCACTTTATATCCATTTTTGTTTTCATTTAGTAACTAGAAGTATTTTTAAAATCGGTGTAGCAAAAATTCCAGAAAACTAAAATATCTCGGGAACGGTGGCTAATCCTAGAGTAAAGGAGTTGGTCTTATTCTTTCCATCGTTAAAAATTACGTATAAAAGAAGCACTTAATTGATACATCTGAGCATATTTGGTGTTTCATTTTAGATTTTAGCGATTTTTGCGGGCCATTTCACAAAAAATGCAGGTTATTTCTTTCAGAATCGTACAAAAACCTAATCAGCTCCAGCTTAACCCACAAGTGACTTATCTGACAAATTTTGGGAAATTTAATCCATCACTCTTTTATCTAGAGTGGATATATGCGATTTTTACTGGCCATTTCGTTTTAAAAGGTAGGTTCTTTTATGCCGACTCATGCTAAAATCTTATCAGTACCAGGGTAACCCACAACTGACTTACCCATAAAATTTTATGAAATTTGGTCCATTAGTTTATGAAATTGCTTCGATACATATATTAGATACACAGACGTCACCCTAAAAATAGTTTTTTCGTATACAAATTCCCAAAACGTGTAGACCCGTCGGAAACTTGAGTTACAATGTTCGACATGATTCCAATACTTTTTCTATACATTACCATGTATTTTAGGGAAAATAAAGGAACAAAAGAAAAAAAAAGATAAAGGAAAATGACAGCTCTATTTTTCGAGGATTTGTCAAATTTTAATAGAGTAACATGTTCTACTAGACTAAGATGTGTATCAAATTTTAATAGATTAAAATGTTCTACTAGACGTATATGTATCAAATTTTAATAGATTAAAATATTCTACTAGACTAAGATGTGTATCAAAATTTAATAGATTATTCATATTTTAATCTGTTAAAATTTGATAGAGATCATAGTCTAGTAGAACATTTTAATCTATTAAAATTTGATACACATCTTAGTCTAGTAGAATATTTTAATCTATTAAAATTTGATACACATCTTAGTCTAGTAGAATATTTTAATCTATTAACATTTGATACATATCTTAGTCTAGTAGAACATTTTAATCTATTAAAATTTGATACACATCTTAGTCTAGTAGAACATGTTACTCTATTAAAATTTGATACACATCTTAGTCTAGTAGAATATTTTAATCTATTAAAATTTGATACACATCTTAGTCTAGGAGAATATTTTAATCTATTAAAATTTGATACATATCTTAGTCTAGTAGAATATTTTAATCTATTAACATTTGATACATATCTTAGTCTAGTAGAACATTTTAATCTATTAAAATTTGATACACATCTTAGTCTAGTAGAACATGTTACTCTATTAAAATTTGATACACATCTTAGTCTAGTAGAACATTTTAATCTATTAAAATTTGGTACACATTTTAGTCTAGTAGAACATTTTAATCTATTAAAATTTGATACACATCTTAGTCTAGTAGAACATTTGAATCTATTAAAATTTAATACATATCTTATTCTAGTAGAACATTTGAATCCATTAAAATTTGATACACATCTTAGTCTAGTAGAACATTTTAATCTATTAAAATTTGATACACATCTTAGTCTAGTAGAATATTTTAATCTATTAAAATTTGATACACATCTTAGTCTAGTAGAACATGTTACTCTATTAAAATTTGACGAATCCTCGAAAAATAGAGCTGTCATTTTTCTTTATCTTTTTTTTTTAATTTATTATCTTTTTTTTTATTATCTTTTTTTAATGGATTGAAATGTTGTACTTGACTAAGATTTTTATCAAATTTTAATCGTTTAAAATGTTCTACTAGACTAAGATGTGTATCATATTTTAGCTTTCTAGAACGTAGAAAAGTATGTTAAAAATGCCATCAAAAAAGTTAAACAGACAATCAAACTTTTTAAGGGGACGGTGGACGTTGAAATGAGCAAAAATCGACTAAAAAAAGTTTTTTTTTTTTTTTTTTTAATATATAACATTATTTTACACATTTAAATGCATTTTTTTTCGAAATGGAATTTTCAAAGGTTTTACATTTTTAAAATGTTCCATGCGTCTTTTGTTTGAGATGCATGAAATTTGGCAAGAAGACACCTTTCATACTTTTTAATGAAACTGGATATACATTTTATAATTGGACTTTATTATGGTAATTAAAAGTGAATAAGAACCTAATTAAATGCGAAATTTTGATGAAAATTAAGTTTTAATGCAGAAAGATATTTTTAAAAAATTAACTTTCTAAGGGATTTAAAAATGAATACCCAAATTTGTTCATAATGTGTTTTTGTGTGATCATAATGTAAAATTAATCAAAAATGTGAACAAATGGCAAGCAAGGAGTATTTTCAAATTTTCGTTAAAAAAATTAAATTAAAAAAAATACAAAATGATAACAAAATTGAAAAAAATATAATAGTATTTTATATAGTAATGTTAAGAGGAATACAAATGTTCATGTTTCTAAGTCAATAAATAAATAAAAAAATTTCAAAGTCCACCGTCCCCTTAAACAAACGCAAACAACCACACCTACGAAACAGACAGACCGACGACCACACCTTTGAAACAGACAGACCAACAACCATACATTGGTCATAACGACTTAAGTAAAAGCTTTTAAAAATGTAAATATATTTTGGACGCTTATCTCTGAACTTAATAGATAAATATGTAACCAATTTATAACTTGTTTTATCCAAAAAAGGGAACCATTTATGAATATACAAAAATAGTTTCAATATTTAATATTTTTTTTGTTTTCGAAAAAAATAAAAAGGTTTTGCTGGACGAGTTTTTGCTTTAATTTTCTTACTTTCACTCGCAATATCTTCTAAACTACAATAGACAGATATAAATAGTAAATGACGAAAATGTTCAATAAGAAATCCAGTTTCTAAATACATACAAAGCTTTTATAGTTTTCGAGAAATCGTCTTATCAAGTTGAAAAACATTGAAAATTTTCCGTTTTTAAAGTTTATGATGCTTATATATCAAAAACTGAAAGCTAATTTAAAACTCTTTAGAAACATTACAACAATTTTTGCTTCAATTTTCTTACTTTCACTTGCAATATCTTTTAAAATATAAAAGATAGATATAAATAATAAATGACAAAAATGGCTTATGACAAATCCAGTTTCTAGATCCATAATTTGTTTTTACAAAGCTCTTGTAGTTTTCTAGGAATCATCAAGTTAAAGAAGATTGAAAATTTTCTGTTTTTAAAGTTTATAATGCTTATATCTCGAAAACTAAAAGTGTTTAACAACTAATTTATAACGCTTTATATACCTTACAAGGATTTTTTAGTCGAATTTTCTATCAGATTCCTTGCTTTTTAAATGGAGTGATTATAATTTCGATATTTTAATATTTTGAACTATTTTGAAAATGCTGCTTCAATTTCGATATTTCAAATAGTTTATAAATAGTAAGTGAGCATTATGTAGCCCTTCCGGGAACTTTATTGGAGTCTTATCTTGCTAAACGTTATTAATGCAAAACCATTTGGGCTCTGCCAGACTGAATATACTGCCGATTTTTCTTATATATAAATAAGAAACGTTAAGTTATTTACCTATGATGAAAATTTATTTCTCTATTTGTGTAACATAATGACGCAATAACTGATCTTTAAACCAAATAAATTGAAAAAAATAATTACCACTCTGCGTCAGATATTTTAGTTGTTACATTTATTTCTGTCGATATGTCATTTCGTAATGACGTCATACAATCAATTCAATCGCTCGCATTCATTTGGATGTCAAATATTTCTCGCAAATCAAAGGGGCAGAGAGAAAAAATATATATACATATGTATATATATATATATATATATATATATATATATATTCATAATTTTTCCCCCTCCGTCTTATTGTGAAAGTTTCTGCCTTTTAATCCCAACTTTTCCTTCAATTTTAAGGAGGAAGAAAAAGTAAAAAATCATTAGCAGACATACAATTTAGCGAATGTATGACTAATATGACTTTTTTGTATAACTAATAAACCGAAATGAAAAGTTGTTTCGTTATTTGCTCTTTGTTATCTTTGAAATGCGTTCGAAAATGCTGTTTGAAAGAGGAGCGCTTTTTCGTGAAGAGGCGGGTTTTCCTCATTTGGCTGTTTATCGCCCGTGAAGGAATTGTTCGCGATTTTGCAAGTTTCATAGACCGCCGCTTTGGCTAATCCGTTTTCAGTCGTTATTGCGTATTGCTGTTATTGGTCAGTTATCGCTTCATTGGATAAAAAATCTGTTATGTTCAACATATGGCTTTTCATATGCATTTAAACGTTTCGATTTTGTCAGAAAATATTTGGACTGTCAGTCTATACTGGATTTTCTCATACATTCATATACCATGCATATATATTTTTAGACTTCCATGTTCTTTATAGTTTATAGCTCCACTGAAAAAAAATGTATCTTTTTTTCAATATTCGCGCCAAATTATTTATTTAAATATTTTGTAAAAATTCTTCCAAAGTTTCTTTTTTCACGTTGGCAACGGCCTCAGTAATGACAGTAAATTTAGCTTATCTGTGTAAACTGTTCTGAAACCGTTAACATTTATTGCGAAGCTAAAATTATTATCAATTTCCATATATACGATACTGGCCAATTTAAACCCGCGCTTCGAGAGTTCTCAATGGCTAGTGGTCACTAAATGTGAGACTTACACACCTAATAAAAGCTCAAAATATCAAAAACTATCTCAAATTTAAGAATAAAAGTGAAATGGCGCACATTTTTAAGAGGTAAGGTGGTGTATATTTTTTTTTCTAAATCCCTTTGTATCTTGCCACACCTCATTCGAATCTTTGAAATATTTGATTTTACCGTTGACCTGAAATTTGATATGGATCGAATGAGATCTAAACCGAGATCCTGACTCGAGTGTAACTGTTCCATCATTTTGAAAAATGATTTTTTGAAGTTTTTGATTATTTCTTTGCCTCGTACACCCCTCATTTGAATTTTATAAATATTAGATTTTTGTTTTCTCTCTTGGTCTCGAAACTAAGACCGATTGAATGACATCAAAAAGAAGATTCTAGCATACTTATATAATAGTGGATGTGCTTGATAATTCTGGTACATTACTACTTCACTCATTGACGCATTCGGTTAAGTGCTGCTATCTGCGATTAAATACTGCTAACTGCGGTTAAGTTCTACTAACTGCGGTTAAGTGCTGTTAACTGTGGTTAAGTGCTATGCATCATTGTTCCTAAATTAAGATTATTTTGTACGAAATGTATGGTAAATACTGATATGAAATGTTTTAAATTTAACTAATCCGAGCATCAAATTACTGGAAAATCAAAGTTATGAAATTAATCGTTCATGTTTTATCGTGTCTACAATTCACACACACACACGCGCGCGCACGCACACACACACGCACGCAAAGAGAGAGAGAGAGAGAGAAAGAAAAAGAGAGCGATACAAAGGAAATACACACACGAAATACACATAAAATACACACACAGAGAGATACAAAGGAAATGCACACAAGCATGCACACACAAAATACACATAAAAATACTCACATGCACATGCACATACACCGACGAACATATTTCCAAAAATTTTCGAAATATGGTTGGTCATCAGGGGTAATTGTTCAAGAAATCTGGTTGCTGTTTTGACATCCGAACGTTAAATTCCACAATCCACCTTTTCGACACTGCGCTGTTCAACCACTAAGCCTTTATTAGCCGACGTTAAGAAATAGTCTTTAAAGCTAAGCCCTTGGATAATTAGAAACTGAGATATGATCAAATTATTGGAAAACATTGGAGAAAAAAGTTTTGAAGAAACTGAAGTCATGATTTCAATTATAAAAATCTGATGTGGGCAACACATGACTTTCCTTATATAATGTAATGAATTTACTACTTTTACAGTAAAAAAATAGGATTTTCTTGTAGTAGATACTAATATTCTTTCCAAGATATTGAATTTTTGACAATTAGTCGTCATTTTCATTGATTTAGCGTCATTTTTATCCATTTGGCAAGATTTTCGTTAATTTGGCAACATTTCAAAAAAGTCGCCAAGTTGGCGACATTCCGCCAAATTCGTCGCCAAAATCTCGCCAAGCGTTATGCACTAAGAAATAAGTTTTTCTTAAAGCAGATAAATGACTATTGGCGTTCAAATACAAAAGTATTATTCAAAGTATCTTTTTTCAAGAATGGAACGAGCTAGATCCACGAGAAGGATGTCACTCAATTTATCGCATGGTATTACATATGAAAAGTAAACATGTTTCTCAATAGGAAATATTTTTCTTTTTATTTTATATGACTTTTTGATAATTTTTTAAAAAAATGTACAATATCTCGAGAACGGTTCACGTTAGCGTTCTAAAATTCATGTCAAACGTTTTCTAATGAAAAATTACATAAGAAATGTCTATTTGCGTAACTTTATTAGTGGTTTTAATTTTTTGACGATTTTTTCAAAATTTCATTCGAAAATTTAGGGGGTTCTGAACATTCGATTGCGTATAAAAACAATAGGCTTCCAGTGTTTACGGATTGTGATTTTTGTACCAAATTTGGTTCGAATTGGTCTATTCGTTCGTCAGTTATCGTCTCCACAGACTCACTGACACACACACACACATACACACATACTTTCACACACACACACACACACACACACACACACACAGATATCACTTCAAAAATGTTTGATTCGTGATCAGGGATGCTTGAAACGTGCTCTCCCGTCGAAAACTCGAATTCGAATTTTCGACCCCGTCACAATACTTTCCTTATACATTATGTATATAAGGAAAGTAAAAATGTAAAAATCAATTAAAACTCACAAAACTTATACTAAAGAATCCAAAAATATCTAAACAGGTAAAATAAATAAAAATGTGAATTATAAAAGGACTGCAAAACTTATCATGCTTAAATCAATAAAAAAAAATCAAACATAATAAAGATGTCTGTTTGTTTATTTGTTTGTTTGTTTGTGTGTTAGACTGTCGGCTACGTAATGAAAAATCTAACCGATCCACAGTTAAGAAATTTGGTATAGTGATAGTTTTAGTCAGGTTCCGATATACCTTGGACTTAATTCTTTATTTTAACTTAAAATGAAAAAAATATAACTACTTTGTTTCTGAATCTTTTTATGAATTTTTAAGTGGGTCTATAAAAGTTGATATTCGCAATTGAAGCAAAAAATAGCAGCCCTATGGCTTCATGACATCAACTTATAAGGGGACTTATCCGTAGGTGTAAAGAACAATGATGCATTACATAGTCGTTTTTAAGTTGCATTGTATAATTAACATAGTTGAAAGCGAGCTCTTATTCAGGGCATAATCGAAGCTATAGAACTCGTTGTAATAAGCAAAAATTTTAAATATATGTTCAAGGAGTTAAATATACAGGTTGTCCGCGACAAGGACGTCCCGACTTATCATGTATTTTTTAAAGACTCTTTAGTGCATTATATATAATCCAACGTTTTCTTGGTATTTTATATAATTCTACATCTTATTATTATGCATCAGTTTATAGTGTTCTTTACAATATTTTGGCTAGAACCTGGTTATCGAATTGAAGTTGACCATATTGAGATCATGATACTATAATAATTCCCATGATATCACCCAATTAGTTTTGGATTGAACCCGGTTTGAAAAATTGAAATACATTGAACCCTGTGGGACCTAATTTTTCAAATATTTTTTAAACGAATTTAAAATTCACAAATTGCTTCTAAAGTTTTAGGAAATATTCAAATTATCTGAAAAATAGCAAAAAAATTTCAGCAAAATATATTCGGTAGTTTTTTTAAATAAAAATTAAAATAATAATTACACCCATATCATAAAGAGATCACGTGAGCCAAATGACAATTCTATGGCAAATATTATCCGTCTTGCTGTGTATTATCACCCCTCTTTTTTTATTGCAGAAGTTCGCGGATACTCTGTATATTTTAAAGATTAATTTTCAAAATGGCAATACCATAAATGACTTGTGTTAATCTTAAACTTATGGAGCTACAGAGATGGATGTAAGACTCTTATAAATAAAAAGTTTCTTTTGAATTATATCTAGATGTTGCTAGTGTTAGTAAAGTTTCATTTGTTCTCATTTGACACAGCAGGAAGGCATAGTGTTTAATATGTATTTTTTTTTTCTAATCATGAGAAAAGGTAATAAGTATTTTCTGCTAGTTATAAAACAGGGTGCAAGACATATTAAGGCAAAAAATAAATTGAAAGGTAAAATAAATTTGAATACGTAGTAATATCCTATTCTGTTTAAGACCTAATTTGCATTCCACTGATAATTATTTTTTTGCAAAAATCATTATTCTTTAACTCAATGCGATCCATTTGTCCCAGAAATACATACAATAGACATATCTTACCCCCAGGGCCATCTGAATTATTGTTTCAAACGACTTCAGCGTTTTCCCAGTGGGATACTGTAGTTCTCTTCCTTTACCTGGATTTTCATATTTTTTAAAACGTTACAACATAGTTGAAAAGTTAAAAAGTGTTTATGAATTTTGCTCATTCTGTCTGTCTGTCTGTTCATTTGCACGTTGACTGTCGTAAAAATGATTTTATCAAAATGAAATTTTAATACGTTATTCAGACGGTCTGTGGGACATATGGGAATGTAAATGAATGATATTACCCAATTAGTTTAGGATTAAACCCAGGTTGAAAAAAATGAAATATATTGAACCCTATGGGACCTAATTTTTCAAGCATTTTTGAAATAAAATTAAAATTAACAAATTGCTTCGAAAATTTTAGGAAATATTCAAATTATCCCATAAAATATATAAAGAAAATTTCAGCAAAATATGTTCGGTAGTTTTTTAAATAAAAATTAAAATAATAACTACACCCATTTAATTTGAAGAGATCACGTGACCCAATTCAAAATATAATATGACATCCATCTAGTTTTCCCAGAGTAAAAATAGTGATTTTTAAAATTCTTTTTAATTTATGTTTAGTGTTGCATCCATCCTAAAACTGCTTTATTTTTGCGTATTTTCGGTGCATCTATATATTCTGTGCATCTATATATCATCAAACTTTGATTATTTCTACAACAAAGTCTAATTTTAATGGATGCAGAATGTGCATAAGGGATTGTAAGATGAGTTGTATAAGAATTGCTGAATTTTTTAATGCAAAATTATTTAGCTCTGGAGTCTGCAATACAGCTGATATGAATGAAACATTCATTGATTTTACACAGAGAACCAGACGATTTTTTCGATGAAGTTTTAAGCATAGAGTTAAATTACTTTTACCTCCATGGTTTTACGTTTTTAAGTAAAATAAATTATTGTAGTATTGTGATGAATGAAAGGAATGAAAAAAGTGTATGAATGAAATATTTACTGCTTTTTCATAGAGTCAGGCGATTTATATTTCAATGACGTCATTTGAATAAAGTTCATTTTTTTCGGTGAAGTTTTAAGTTTTCAAATATAATAATTTATTGTAGTATTACGATAATTTTAAAAATATTACCGCTGAATGTATCGCATTTTAGAGATGTTTAAATAAAATTGCATTTCAGTTGGAAAGTGTTTCATAATCAATGCTTTATACATGATTGATCTTTCTTATTATATTTTTTTAACATAGGTAGTTGTTTGAAACATCAACGTTTCCAACAATAAATTTTAAGCAATCGATATTAAGTGATACATTTCAGGTCCGACTTTCACAGATCTGGAGTTGCTTTTTGCAAATAGTTAAAACTCTTATATTTTTAACACTTTACAACAAAGTTGAAAAGCGTTTATGACTTTGCTCATTCTGTCTGTCTGTCTGTCTGTCTGTCTGTCTGTCTGTCCGTTAGCACGATAACTGCCGTAAAAATGACATAATCAAAATGAAATTTTAGTATGTTGTTCAGACGGTCTGTAGGACCTATGGGAATATAAATGAATAATATCACCCAATTAGTTTTGGATTGAACCCGGGTTTAAAAAATGAAATACATTGAGCCCTATGGGACCTAATTTTTCAAGCATTTTTTAAGCGGATTTAAAATTCACAAATTACTTCGAAAATTTTAGGTAATATTCAAATTGTTCCATAAAATATATAAAAAAAAAATTCAGCGAAATATATTCAGTAGTTTTTTAAATAAAAATTAAAATAATAATTACACCTCTTATATGAAACGATCACGTGATCATGAAATGAAAAGATCACATGACCCACTTCAAAATGATATATGGCATCCATCTTGTTTCAAAATCGTGATTTTTTAAGTTCTTTTTAATTCATATTGAGTGTTGTATCCGTACTAAAACTACTTTATTTTTGCTTAAATTCTGTGCATCTACATACTGAAACAATGCAAATACAATATATTTGAGTTTAAATGATTATCCAAATTTGATTATGTCTACAACAAAGCTTATTTTTCACTTATGTAAATAGTAAACAGCAAAATATGTAGAATGAGTTGTATTAGAATTGCTGTATTTCTTTAACACAAAATTATTTAGCAGATGGAGTCTGTATAGCTGATATGAATGAAATATTCATTGATCTTAAAAAGAGAAGGACGATTTTTTTCGATGAAGTTTTAAGCATAGAGTTTAATTACTTGTAGCTCTATGGTCTTAATTTTTAAACAAAATAAATTATTATAGTATTGTGAAGAATGAAATGAATGGGAAAATGTTATGAATGAAATGCTGTTTTTATAGAGAGATCCAGGCGTGTTACTTTTTCTATAACGTCATTTGAATGAATTTCAGTTGTTTTCGATGAAGTTTTCAAATATAATAAATTATCGTAGTGTTATGATAGTTTTAAAAATATTACCGTGGAATGTATCGCATTTTAGAGATGTTTAAACCAGGCAATTTATATTTCAATGCCGTCATTTGAATGAAGTTCATTTTTTTCGATGAAGGTTTAAGTTTTCAAATATAATAAATTAATTTAGTATTGTGATAAGTTTTAAAATAGTACAGAGGAATGTATTGCATTTTAGACTTGTTTAAATAAAATTGCATTGAAGTTGGAAAGTGTTTCATAATCAATGCTTTAAGCATGATTGATCTTTCTTGTTTTAATTCTTTTATGCACATAAGGCCAAGTGTATTACCTACTATTTAAAAAAAAATGGCATCTTATTTTGAGAATTTGCTGGACATATATCATCTAATAACATAGAATATAAAATTCCAAATTGTTCTGACAACTTTCCTTCCGCATCGAATGACAAATAAATTGAATATTATAATTAAAATGTGAGTTTATTATGTGTGAGTTTAAATGTGAGTCTATTATATGTGGGTTTAAATGTGAGTTTATATAAATGTGAGCTTTTATTGCATTGTAGAATAACAAAACTGCTACAGCTATGATATGATAATTATTACTACTTAAAAAAATAGCATCTTAGTTTGAGAATTTGCTAGACAAACATTCATATATCATCCAATAACTTAATAGAAAATTCCATATTGTTCCATTAACTTTCCTTAAGCTACAAATAATAAACGAATTGAACATTATGAGAAAAATGCCAGTTTATTCTAGTTTTTGTCGCATTATAGAATATCAAGCTTTGGAAAATATTGCATTCCTAATATAATTATTCCAATGTCACAATATGTTTTTAGAATTAGCATCTATTAACTTCTAAATTACTCTGTTAACTTTCCTTGCGTTTTGAACAATAAACGAAATAATATTGATAAATAAAGTGAAACCCGAGTTAATTTTAACGTTTATTATGTTATACATTATGAAATAATTGTTCCAATGTGGCAATATGTTTTTAGAATTAGCATCTATTAACTTAGAATAGAAAAATGTAAATTGTTTTGGCAACTTACCTTACGCAACGAATAACAAACGGATTGAATTTTATAAATAAAATATGAGTTTCATTATTGCATTATACCGTATCAAAACTATTCCATCTATGATATAATTATTGCCATGCGACAACAATATGTTTTTAGAATTAGCATCTATTAACTTAGAATAGAAAAATGTAAATTGTTTTGGCAACTTACCTTACGCAACGAATAACAAACATTATTCAAAAAATTGTGTCCGCCAATTGTTTGCCCGCTCTCCACGCAAACAGAGGACTCAGTATATTAAATAATGTTACATAAGGAGCGAGGGAAATAAATACCTTAGCATATTAGAATAACTCAATTAGTGTTTAATTAAGGAGCATTGTCTCTTTAAAGGGTTTTCGCCACCCAGATAAATCACGTGTTTACGTTTGAGAAACCACGTGTAGCGAGACACATTGTGCAACACGTGCTCTTTGTACTCATTGTGCTCTAATTTAAATGCTGTGTTATATAATACGGTAGAAGTAAGTTATTTTCATCGTTATAAATGTGCATTATCTCTTTGCGTGATTCCTAATATATAAGCAGAGCGATTTTTATTTTTCCTGCAGTATTTTGTATAGACGAAGGGAGAATATTGCATTAGCTTTAAAAATTCGAATTTGAGTTTCCGACGGATTTATGTGTGTAAGGAATGTTGGCAAAATAATCAACAATTTATTAGCATCAATTTATTAGTATGGCATATATTAGCATCGCTCTTAATTTTTGTGTGTGTTCAAGGTATATGTATGCATCTACCAAAAATCTATATAAGGGGTCCACTTCGACGAGAAGTTGAAATCTTTTCCCAGTAGCTCAGTCGTTAGAATATCGACTGGCCAATTCTAAGATATGTGGTTCGACCGAAGGGCTAGGACCTTTGCAATGCTGCCTTAAAAGATTAACCCTGCAGGTTGAATGCAATAATGATGGGGGTTGACAAAAAACCCAGTAATTTATTTCCAGTAGACCCTGTGAACACAGAATGCTAAATTAGATAAAAATATAAAAAATTAAATTAGAAGATAAAACGAATGTAGCCGTTCAGATCGGTAATTGCACGTCATCAATCTGACTTCAGAGGGAGGAGATTATAAGGTCTACTACGACGAAAGGAAATTATCATTTTGTCCCAGTAGCTCAGTGGCATCAACTAGACAGTTCAATGATCTGCTGTTCGATCCCCGTCTGGAACAGTCAGACCTTTGCATCTACTCGGTCTACTTTCATGAAATTCTGATGTGTGGAGACTTGTGAGTTACCTGACGATGGTATAAATCGGGGAAATTAGCCCCCCAAATTAAATCCTAAATCCTAAATGAAATGATAGAATAAATATGATTAGATATCTAAATTAAAGTTTGCTTTATAAGTCACTAATTTTTTTAATTTTTTTTTTCTCACAGCCCAGGCCATCCGTTTTGGCCGAGATTAAAGAACAACAAGATGGACGACGGGGAGCTGAAGAGGCAGAAGGGCCCTGAGGAAGTTAAAGAGGCATCCCGGCCTGCCTGGTTATCGTTTATTGAAATACAGAATGTTACAACTGAAGACATATATTTCTAAAAACAGACAATTTAACGGTAATATTAATAACATTAAGACAATTTCATTTTTTCTAATTTTCATGTCTTTTTGTCAAGGAAGTGTATCAATTTTTCTGAATAACCATTTTTTACAAATATAAAATCAACAAGAAATTTATGAAAAAGTCTTTATTGTAAATGGTGTGTACACTTCATTTTTGATGAAACTATTAAGTATTTTTGTTCTATTTTGTATACTACTTATTTTGTTTAGTCATACGAATTTTCTAAAAACTGGAAGTGACATTTCCAGAGCCGGAAGTTAAAATCCTTAGTGAACTCGCCACTCCAGAATTTACTTCTGAATTACTCACACGCATACACACACACACACTAATACACATATACCAAAACACACCACACACACACAGTAATACACACATACCAACACACGCATACACTAACACACACACACTAACACACTAACACACGCACACACACAAGCACTAATACACACATACCAACACACGCATACATTAACACATATGCACTAACACACACACTATGACTAACACATCAACACACGCACACATTAACACTAACACACACTCACACACCAACTAACACAGACGCACACACTAACACACACGCACTAACACTAACACACCAACACTAACACTAACACACCAACACTAACACACGCACACACTAACACTAACACACACACACTAACACAAACACCACACTAACACACACACACACATAAACTACCACGCACACTAACACCAACACACACACACTAACACAGACACCACACTAACACACACACACATAAACTACCACGCACACTAACACCAACACACACACGCTAACACAGACACCACACTAACACACACACACATAAACTACCACGCACACTAACACAACATTAACACACAAACATAAACTACCACACACACACACACTAGCACTAACAAACACACATAAAAACACCAACACACATACACACACAAAAATGTTTGAAACGTGATCTACCTTCGAAAATTCGAATTCGAAATTTTGACCCCGTCACATTATTTTCCCTATACATTATACTATGTATATAGTGAAAGTAAAAATGCTCTGTACTTTACAAATGTAAAATAACATTCGGAAATATAAGCTGCATTCTTTCTATAAATTCTAATTATACATTAAGGGAGAACGTCTAAAATTTAAATATAAAACACATATAACAATAAAAGTCTTTATTTACACTAAAAGACGTCGAAACATAGTTACAAATCTGAACTCTTCCTATACCGCCTTTAACCAGAAGTATATGACAGGAAAAAAATACATTGGGTTTTTATATCCAGCCTAAACCATGAACCAGAATTTGCATGTCATTAATGACCGAATAGCACAAAGAAAAACATGGGAAAGAAAAAAAAATGCAATACTCAAATGACACAGCAGATATAAAATACAGCAGTCAACACGTTTAGATATTTAAAAATGAATAATGATTTAACTAACCTTCAAGGACTCAAGAATAAGACGTCAAGCGAAACTGAGATTTAGTACAGGGTCATAATTACGGATGGAATCACGTTAAATATAAATATGTAAAGATTTAAAACGTGAGATATTACGGGGATATTTAGAATTAGTTAAAAGAAAGTTGTTTTCGAAAATCGGGACAAAATTATCATTGATAACAGTTTAGTATAAGCAGTATGAGAAATTTTTTATTTTTGATGTCACGGGTATGATGACGATAACCTGATGGCCACAGCTCGTTTAGTAATAACAATATAGAATTTATAACTATTTTCAGGGGAAATAAGGGGGACAACGTACACCTGATTCAACACATTACTTTTAAATTTATCGGTATGTATACCGCTAAACATAGGAGAAACAGTACAATAGGCAACTTTAAAATTAAAATCTCGGCAAAACTGAACAAGATAGCATAAGATTTTGGGATTGCAGGGAAAATTGGATTTTAAAGGCAAAATGTCGGAAGACGGGGTATATGCTTACTCCTTTGAGTTTATTTATCAATTTTTTCTACTATTCGCTCCAAATATATCTATTTCAAATCTACGTTTTGTACTTAAAGCCGCAAAACTATAAAACCAAATTACTTTATTCCAGAAGTGAAATTTAAACAATAATTGCTATCTAAACAAATTTTTATCGAAATGGATTCAATTTTTCATAGAACACTTATACTGCTGAAATAATTATGTATTCTAAAATATGAAAAATTATCTTTAAAATTAACGAATTTAGAAAATAGCAAATAAAATAGCGCGCAAAATATTGTTTGCTGACCACCTGCGTCATTTCATCTCTTATCGTCTGCCTGGAATGAAATTGGTTTTGAAGTCGAAATTTCGATGGATTTTTTATTTTAATTGTTCATAGCTTTATAATAGATGATTCGAATTTTTAAAAAGTCTCGCCGAGGGACATTGCATGGGGACGTAAAACACTGTAGTAAATTTTGCCTCTATCTAATGTTTCGATTTTCCGCTACAGACGGCATACACAGATAGGCACACAGACAAACATATTTTATTATGTAAGTCTATGCTTTACCTACAAGTTTAACTCTACATTCAATTTATAGCTAATTAAATTAAGAATACAACACTGTGCTGATCAATTGCGTCTCTGTAGTAGATTTGTTGATTATTTCAAAGGTAAGGTATACATCATAATATATTTACTTGGTTCAACTGCAATACATAATAGCTACAGAGGGTATTCACACATTTTTGTAACGATTTTGATAAAAAATATATATAAATAAAGATAAGAATTTTATTTTCTAATATGTTCAGTCTGATAACCTTGTTGTTGAACTATCATGTTACATCTTGATTTGAAAAGTGCTTTAAAAGTGCTTTGAAAAGTGCTTGATTTGAAAAGTGCTTTACTTAAAATATCAAGATTGATTTTTTTCCACTCTTCCGCCTCAGTCTTCCAGAATCCATCCAATGTTTTGGTATGCCGCTTATAAAGAGCTTGTTTTAAAAGTCCAAATGCACAGTAATCTATAGGAGGCAGGTCGGGAGACTTAGGTGGGATGCATTTAAATTGACAGCCTCAATTCCGGTTTCATTTCTCATTTATTCAAAAAATATAGCAGTAGATTTAGAGGTATGGCTGGAAGTCTTATCCTGATGGAACTTAACAGAGTGAAGATTCTTTGGGTAAAGTGATGCAATGTATTTTTTGAAAACAGGTGTTAAAACATATTTCTGATAGTGATCCGAGTTAATTTTGATATTATTTTATACTTTCCTTATTTTAAGTTTTCCGTTATAAGAGAATCCAGCAATAGCCATAAAACCTTAAGCAAAACTTTCCTGGTTTTCTCTGAACCAACCTTTGTTGGGTATTCACTTTTTACGCTTTTCTCAGTCAAATGTAAACTTTGACTTTTTTTTTCTTTTTTATTAATTATGTCACTTCATTTACGTGACCGGCCCCTCCAACTACTGCTCGTGGCCCAGGGCGAGTGGGGTGGTCTGGGTTTTCGACTTAATCTACGTGTAGAAATATTAAAACCATGCTTTCCACATCTTTTTTAACACTTTACAACGGAGTTGAAAAGTGTTTATGACTTTTTAACACTTTACAATAAAGTTGTAAATTGTTTATGACTTTGTTTATTCTGTCTGTCCGTTAGCACAATAAATGCCGTAAAAATGACTTTATCGAAATGAAATTTTAATATATTGTTCAGACGGTCTGTGGGACCTATTGGAATATAAATGAATAATATCACCCAATTAGGTTTTTATTGAACCCGGGTTGAAAAAATGAAATACATTGAACCCTATGGGACCTAATGTTTCAAATACTTTTTAAGCGGATTTAAAATTCACAAATTGCTTCAAAAATTTTAGGAAATATTCAAATTATCCCATAAAATATATAAAAAAAAAAATTCAGTAAAATATGTTAGGTAGTTTCTTAAATAAAAATTATTTAATATAGGGAGAAAAACAAATTTAATTAAATTCTGATTCTCGTTAAATCCTCCAGAAAGAAAAAAGAGATATATTATATAATAAATATCTTTCCAAGAGCTTAATTATTTTATATATGTGAAAAAGGTTTCACATTTAAAAATAAATATGGTAGATAACAATTTTTCAAATTTTTAAATAAAATAAATTATTATAGTATTGTGATGAATGAAACGATTGGAAAAATGTTTATGAATAAAATGCTACTTTTATATAGAGGCGATTGATATTTCGATGACGAAGTTCATTTGTTTTCGATGAAGTTTTCAAATATAATAAATTATTATAATGTTGTGATAATTTTAAAAATATTACCGAGGAATGTATCGCATTTTAGAGATGTTTAAACCAGGCAATTTATATTTCAATGCCGTCATTTGAATGAAGTTCATTTTCTTCGATGAAGTTTTCAAATATAATAAATTAATGTGGTATTGGGATAATTTAAAAAATATTGCCGAGGAATGTGTCGCATTTTAGAGATGTTTGTATAAAATTGCATTGAAGTTGGAAAGTGTTTCATAATCAATGCTTTATGCATTATTGATCTTTCTTGTTAAAGTTCTTTCTAATTCATATTTAGTGTTGTATCCGTCCTAAAACCGCTTTATTTTTGCTTAAATTCTGTGCATCTACATACTGAAATAGCGCATTTACAATATATTTGAGTTTAAAGGTTCGTCCAACTTTGATTATTTCTACAACGAAGCCTATTTTTCACTTATGGAAAATATAAATACCAGAATATGTTGAATGAGTTATACAAGAATTGCTATATGTCTTTAATGCAAAATTATTTAGCTCATGGAGTCTGCAATATAGCTGATATGAATGAAATATCAATTGATTTTACATAGAAAAGGACGATTTTTTCGATGAAGTTTTAAGCATAGAGTTTAATTATTTGTATCTCCATGGTCTTATGTTTTTAAATAAAATAAATTATTATAGTATTGTGATGAATGAAATAAATGGAAAAATGTTTATCGATGAAGTGCCGCTTTTATACAGAGAGCCAGACTTGTTATATTTCGATGACATCATTTGAATAAATTTAATTTGTTTTCGATGAAGTTTTCAAATATAATAAATTATGACAATTTAAAAAATATTATCGAGGAATGTATCGCATTTTAGAGATGCTTAAACCAGGCAATTTACATTTCAATGCCGTCATTTGAATGTTCATTTTTTTCGATGAAGGTTTAAGTTTTCAAATATAATAAATGAATATATTATTGTGATAATTTAAAAAATATTACCTAGGAATGTATCGCATTTTAGAGATGTTTAAATAAAATTGCATTGAAGTTAAAAAGTGTTTCATAGTCAATGCTTTATGCAGGATTGATCTTTCTTGTTTAATAATCGAATAAGAGTATTATAATTTAATAAGAGTATTTCTCTTCGGAAAGCGCAAAAATATAGCCTTCGATCCTTTGTTAACACTTTACAAAAAAGTTGAAAAGTGTTTATGACTTTGTTCATTCTGTCTGTCCGTTAGCACGATAACTGCCGAAAAATGACTTAATCAAAATGAAATTTTAGTATGTTGTTCAGACGGTCTGTAGAACCTATGGAAATATAAATGAATAATATCACCCAATTAGTTTTGGATTGAACCCGGGTTGTAAAAATGAAATACATTGAGCCCTATGAGACCTAATGTTTCAAACATTTTTTAAGCGGATTTAAAATTCACAAATTGCTTCAAAAATTTTAGGTAATATTCACATTCTCCCATAAAATATATAAAAAAAAATTCAGCAGAATATATTCAGTAGTTTTCTAAATAAAAATTAAAATAATAATTACACCTCTTATATGAAGCGATCACGTGACCAGAGATCACATGACCCACTTCAAAATGAAATATGGCATCCATCTTATTTCAAAATCGTGATTTTTAAAGTTCTTTTTAATTCATATTGAGTGGTGTATCTGTCCTAAAACCGCCTTATTTTTGCTTACATTCTGTGCATCTACATACTGAAACAACGCAATTACAATATATTTGAGTGTAAATGATCATCCAAATTTGATTATTTCTACAACGAAGCCCATTTTTCACTTATGTAAAATGTAAACAGCAAAATATGTAGAATGAGTTGTATAAGAATTACTGCATTTCTTTAACGCAAAATTATTTAGCTCATGGAGTCTGCATAGCTGATATGAATGAAATATTCATTGATCTTACAGACAGAAAGTCGATTTGAAGTTTTAAGCATAGTTTTAAGCATAGCATTAATTACTTGTTCCTCCATGGTCTTAAGTTTTTAAATAAAATAAATTATTATAGTATTATGATGAATGAAATGAATGGGAAATTGTTATGAATGAAATGCTGCTTTTATAGAGAGAGCCAGGCGTGTTATATTTCGGTGGTGTCATTTGAATGAATTGCAATTGTTTTTGATGAAGTTTTCAAATATAATAATTTATTGTAGTATTATGATAATGTTAAAAACATTACCGAGGAGCCAGGCAATTTATATTTAATTGACATCATTAGAATGAAGTTCATTTATTTCGATGAACTTTTACGTTTTTAAATATAATAAATTAATGTAGTATTGTGATAATTTTTAAAACATTACCGAGGAATGTATCGCATTTTAGAGATATTTAAAAGAAATTGCATTGAAGTTGGAAAGTGTTTCACAATCAATGCTTTATGCATGATTGATCTTTCTTGTTTATTTTCTAGCGACATTTTAAAGCAAAGAATATTTTTAATGATGCAGACGATAATTAAACCCTATTCCGACTTGATGCCAGTCAGGTTTTTATTTTTTTTTATTTAAATTTAACTCATGGAGAAAGTCAAAATCGTTACAAAAATGTGTGAACACCCTTTATATATGATACTACAGTTGAGCTATAAATGTTTTAAACCTTCAATACATTATAATGTAGCTCCATGTAGCCACATCATTTTGCCTGAGGTCCAGTTACGCCCTCCTTGCTCTCATTGATTGCTCATCAGTGCGATGCCACATCACCGCATCACTGGATCCTTTATTTTCTATTGAAGCTTGGTTTAAATCTTGGGCCTAGGAGATATTTGCCCCTACCACATCTGCAATTTGAATGACTTGAATTTATTGGGATCATGACTTTTCAGACCAAGATTGTCATAAAACGGTGCCCAAGAGTTTGCGCTTTGTTTCGTCGTAAACAAAATCGTAAATAAATGCTTCTGTCGTAACAAAAACGTCGTAAACAAATGCCTCTATCAGCTACCATGCACATTTGAATTTGAGAAGAATATTAGCTTGAACTTGGACAAGTATTACAAGTATCACCGTGTTACAATCCCTAATGATACGACTTTGGAACATGAAGCAGGGCCGTAGCTAGAGACAAAATTCAAGAGGGACTGGCGTTACATTTAAGGGGGACTCAACTATTTTGAAGATTGGGGCTCAACTATCTTGAAGATTGGAGCTTACCAAAACAGTTAATCATTAGCATTTATTAAATAGTTATATATTTCAATCTATATAAATTATTAACAAATAATTGCATATTTATATTTATAAACTAAGAGTTGAATATAAAAATTCATATGGCTACTATGCATCAATATTAATACATAATAATTATATATAATAATTTTGATATAAGCATTAACTAGTGATGAAACTGTTATTAAATCGAAGGAAATTTCTGAAAGATAATACAAGTTAACGCTTAACATTAACACTTAACTACTTATCAGTTGATTTTGACTCTTGAATATATAATGGTAAACCCCTCAATATAACAAAAGTATCCAAATACTATTGTCTTAATATTTAAATATTTTTAAATTAAAAATGTAAATAAATTGATCATCAGTATAACCATAAATTCTGCTAAATTAAGCAATTTTTAAAACAAAGTAATTTATAAAAATATATCATATAGAAATTTTCTCTGCAAAATTTCATATTTTCAGGGGGTCATACACAAATTACAAAAGAAAACAATGATTACATAAATAAATAATAATCTTGCTATTTATTGGTACAAAAGCACCTACATTGTGTAGAAATAATAACTTTACACGAAGATTACAAAACTTGCTCAAAATGTTTTCTATCCATGCCAAAGATCCATTAAAGATAAGAGGTAGATATTATTTGCCTATGATGCATTTCTGCGTTGCGTCATTTGCACTCTTGCTGTAAACATTTACATTTTAATTTGTGATTAATCCCTCACCAACTTTGTTTAAACATATCTCTGGGACTTTTTATGATAAAATGCTGAAATTTTGTACACCACCTTATTCGTGTATGGCGCACATTTACTCATCGAAAATGTGTTAGTACGGGGATCGTATAAAAGTTTAAATTTTGTATTTCTTCAAATTTATCCCCCTTGAAAATTTTAATTGATTTCATAAAATTCTGTACATTTTTTTACGCAGCTTTGTAATTTATTATATATGTCTAAGATCAATATTTAAGGAATAAAAGCCGAGATCAATGGTTTTGGGGCACCCTGTATGCTGGACCAAGAGAGTTGCTACTGTTACTGTATTTAGGCAATGCTATCATAGAGAACTCGTCATGTGATTTAAAATCCACTCTATCAGTCCAGAACTCCTGAGAATTTCCGGCTATCGGAGGGTAGGACCCACTAGCTACAACATTGTCCAACAACCAGTTCAACTCCCCACGTCCTGAGACTGGGAGTATTTGATCACGTGACAAGTTCTACTATCAGAAAAACCCCTTTAGCGTATCTATACTTGCAAGATCTGTTGGATCACCAATAGGAGCCTCAGATCCCGTTCGTTCACTTGGAGGACAGAACTTGGGACCAAGTGGACCTCGTAGACTCGCGCTATACCGGTTGGACCAAAATATATCTTCGACTCCCAGGGGGATGTGATTTGTAGCACTAGGAATGTGATTTGTAGTAGAGAGTGACGCAAGAGCCGGCCCCCACAGACTAGACGTTTTAGCAGGTATCTGTTGACTTCCATATACTCGTTCCGAGCGTACCTGGTGTCGAACCCTACTCATTAAATAATCTTCTACAACTTTATAATTAGCATTTTTCTTCCATCTCGCCTTATTATCGAGGCCTACATATTAAGTTTCTTTTATTTTCCGCCAGGAGCGCTTTAAGCACTTTTATTCGATCGGGCATAATAACTTTACTATAGATACACCTAACGTATATACTCATAAGTCTTTCCTTGCAGAGTTTTGGGGGTTCTTAAGGACATTTCCTAGGAACTTAGTATAATATCATTATTGTTTTGGGAATTATCGTTGTTTTCGATAAGAAATTACACTCTGAAAATTTTGATAGTCTTATAACTCTAGCTCTAATTTAAAAAGAATTACTAAACATTATGTCAAGTTACAGTTTTTCACATAATGTACCTACACATAAAATCTAAAAGCGGAAAAAGAAATTGTTTCTGAGTTATCGTGTACACACATTCACGATCACACAAACACAGAAGGTCATATTTCTTAAAAAAAAAATTCAAAATCAATTCAGGAGGTCCTAAAACGTGTTTATCCGTCGAAATTTCGAATTCAGAAATATTCAGGAAAGCATTTCTTTCTCTATTCAGTTCCTTGAGAAAATAGAAATGGCTTGTAATAACGTAAAATATAGAATTTTAAGAGAAAAATATCTGCCAACAAATTCGAGATAAAAGTTTGACGAGATAAAATTTATTTGTGCAAGTAAAGTTTCAGAATTTTTGTGTATTTCAAAAGTTTTCCCCCTTCAAGAATGATCTGCATAGTATTATACTAACACACAAAACCGGTAAACCATAAAAACCCCTAATAAAACCAATTTATCCAACTTTTTTTACGTAATTTAAAAATATTATAACTATTAGCTTTTGAACAGGTTTATATAAAATGTTTTCATATTTAATTACTTAAAGCTGTCACATATTACTTAAAAAGATTAAGAAAATCAGTAAAGCAGGGAAATTGATCACTAGTATAGAGTAAAAATACGATTACATTTTTCCTTCCAATTAAAAATTCCATAAAAAAAAAAACTTATAAGAATCTTAAATTTGAATAATTCGGACTCTAATTATGACAATTACTAAAAATTATATATAGCTCCATTTTTTTTTCATATAAGGTATCACTATACATATATAATTATTTAACAGGTCAGCAGTATTTACAAATTTCCACAGAAGTCCCGCACAATTGTAATATCAAAGCCGAATTTTCAATTTATCCCCCCGGGGGCGGAGAAATTGGGGAGAGGGGTCTTCAAAAGACTTTTCAGACCCTCTGACCTGAAAGTCTGAATCTTTGCACATGTATAGTATCGACCACAATTCCCGGAACTGCCCAAACTATTCCCGTGTCTACGCGGAGTACGGGCACGTTAAATTTGTGGAAACTCTGAAGTCGCAGGAGAGGTTGGTGGCAAGAGAAGGAAGGTACGATCCTGTGGGTGTCACCCCCCTACTGGGTTCCGGTCTAAATTGGATGGCCCTGTCCAAACAGATACCTTACACTTTCGGGTAGGTCGGGCGATTTTAATTGAAGGAAAGACAGTATCGACCACTGGACAGAACCTAATGGAGCTGGATTTTCGATTTTTCTCCAGGGGTGGACAAAATGGAGGAGGAGGGGTAAAGTCGTTCAGAACCCTCTCAAAGAATCACTGAAGATTAAAAAAAGGCTGAAATTCGATCACGGGACAGAACCTAAATGGGCCAATTTTCAATGGAGACAACTATTTTCGACGAACCATACATTTTTAATCAAAATAAAACTTACTGAAAGGGGTATTTAATTTTTTTAAGAGTATTAGTTTCACGATCTTTAACAGGCCTAAATACTAGTATAATAAAACGTTATAGTAGTAGATGCATTTGTTTTCGTTCTGAAGTTATGTCCGCATCACACACACACACACACACACACACACACACATATATATATATATATATATATATATATATATATATATATATATATATATATATATATATATACACATATATATATATATATATATATATATATATATATATATATATATATACACATATATATATACACATATATATATATATATATATATATATATATATATACACACACACACATCCTCACACACAAACACACATAATAAATATACACGTACATACACACATATATAAATACACTCACATACATAAATACTCACATACACATATATAACTACACCCACATACATAAATACGCACATACACACATATAAATACACATACATATATAAATACGCACATACACACAAGCACACACATACATAAATACGCACATACGCACAAGCACACACACACATATATATGAATACGCACATATATATGAGTACCACAAGCACACACACGTACATGAATACGTAAATGTACACAGAGAGAGAGATAGAGAGTGGGAGTATTATTTTTTCCAAAAGTTTTCTAAAATGGGTTCAGAAGGTCTTAAAACGTACTTATCCGTCTAAATCTTGAATTCGAAAATTGTTTTAAAAACCAATACTATTTATATATAATTGTACAAAAAAGTACCAGGGCTCAAAAGTTTTCCCGCTTTACATTTGGAAAGGTTTTCATTCGAGTCTTGCCACTGTCGAGTCGGGTTACAAAACAAAAATTTCTACCTGTGCAAACATTTATTTCTATTGTAAAAAGAAATTGCTCAAAGTGCTTAAAAATGAAACACTTCATTATCGAAACAGCTTAAAACAATATGCGGATAGGTATAAAAATAATTGCTTTGTTTTCAAATATTTGTTTCATGCTGTTTTTTTTTTTTTTTTGTCTAGAATCTCTCCTACCTGTTAATTATTTGGCGAGAAACCGTTGGCGACCGAAACCGAAACTCAACCTGGCAACCTTCATATGGCGCTGTGGTTGATCTGACGTCATTCACGCAAGAGTGCCCCGTATTTAAACCTTAAGATCCCTAGCTGGTTTCGTGGCAGTTGCACAGAGGATACACTCACTTGCTGTAAGGGAACATCCCCCCTTCCCAGAAGTTGTTTTAGAGCATCATTACTTTTTTTAATTTGTCACGTTGTTTATAGCATCCCGAACACATCATGGACCCGTTGTGGGAGGTTGTAGACTGGTATAAAAATTTCATGGCCTCAGGAGGTAAGTGAATTTTAATAAATTTTAGATATTTAAATTTGTCTTGTCTCAGCTGTCAGAATTGTGAAATTTTCAGTGTGCAGTATAATGTTGATATGGAACTTTTATTACATATTTTTCACTCGATAAAATTTTGAGCTATAGTCTAAAAAATAGGCGTTTGGTTGCTGAAAGAAGTAATTTGCTTTTAAACTTTGTTCAAATTTTGAATTTCTCTGTCAATTAGTTCGTTACTTCTAATGATATCTGATAAAAATTGAGAACTTATGTGCAAAATTAATTAAGTTTTTATTGCTATATCTAAATTTTCTGGTATATAGTTGTCAAACTTTGACATTTTACATATCAGTTTTATTTTGTCTCGCGTACTTCATGAATGTCAGTTTTGAAATATTTAGAATTTATAGATTAAAATTTTGAATTTAAATGACTAATTCGAATTTAAACTGGAAATCTGTCTGCAAAATTAATATTCATAAAGTTTTTAATGGTGTTAATAATAGTCCTAACTTTCTAAGCAAGGTGGTATAGAATTAGCTGTCAAATTTTATCTCATTTTGAAAATTTGCCCAGTTTCTAAATTCTCCAGTCTTAAGTACTTAATTCATAACGTCAGTTTTATATTTTAAATTCAGTTTCAAGCTCTAATTGCAATTAGCCATATATTGGATTTTAACAAAATTGTAATTTTTACCAAAATTTTCTTTTTTCAATACTGATTTAAATATTAAGTAAAATAGCAATGATCTGTAAAATTAAAGCAATAAATTTTTTGTTTGCAGAGCATAAAATTGATACTCTAATATTCGTAAAATTCTAATTTTAATACCTCAGTTTGGGGGGAATTTTAGTAAACTTCCTCAAGTGGGTATAGATATACCCCAGTCAAAACTGCACTTACATACTAAATTAGCATTTAAATTATTTTGATCATTGAAACATAAAATTGAAGGAAGACTTTTACTTTTTTAATTTTCTGATTATCTAGACTTCTAGGCAGAATTTTGCGTGCATTGTTCATAATACTAAACTACTCGTGCATTAAACACGAGGTTTGAAAATATGCAAATTAAGCCAAGTACTTTTGAATTTTAATGAATTACTTAATTTCAGGCAAGTTGAATTTTCACTTGTATAAATCAACGCTTTGACTTAAATAATTTCTCCAGAAATCTACTAAAATACATTCTAAAAATGCACATTTTCAGGAGGTATATAGTTATAAAGTTTGATCGATTTAAGCTCATAGTACAAATTCATACGTTCCACCATTTACTACAATTTCATTCTTTTTTAAAACTGGGAAATGTAAACTTGGAACAAATGTATATTTGGGAGGCAAATTAAGCCCTAAAAGATTAAGCGCCAGACTCGATGACGTTGTTGTCTAGCTTTGTTAAACGTACTTATGAGTTGTGTCGTAACAGAATCTGAAAAATTAACTCAAATCTACATATAAAATTTTATATTTGTGATTATGATTGCTTAACCTTTTGCTTACGGGTGGGACAGCTTCAATTACAAACGAAGAAAGTCTCAAAAAGACAAATATTTGACATACCCTATCTCAAACAGTTCGATCCCCTTTTGCAGACATTGGCGTCCCCTTCGTTTGGGATTGACGCTATCCCACCCGTAAGCAAAAGGTTAATAGTTATTCAGCAATGTTTATGTGCGCTAGGTGAAGACTTATGTTTTTAAAGAAACAAATTGGAGATGACAGTTTTCAAAAGGATCAAATTTGAAGCATTATATATTCTGGCAATAAAATAAGTAAAACCGAAATGTTTTAACTGTGGCAGTATGAAACTTGGCGTATCTAGTTACATTTAAACCTCTCTTTTTTATCATTTATCACTTAACACTCGATTCGTTACGCTTACAATCGTCCATTTTCGAAGTGCAGATTAAAATTTTAAAAGCCTTTATTTTTCCAATATTTGCAATTGTTGCACTCATCCTTCAAGCAGCAGAACGACTAAGGAGGAGAGGGGGGAACAGGGCATTAGACCCGGGGGGGGGCTGTCCCCTATAGAGCCTAATTATTTATTAAAGTGTAGTTTTTCTTGTATATTCTTATAATTTTGTGTATTCGATTCGTGGGCCCTCACCCCACAGAGCTAAATCCTGCCTACAAAAACCTCTTTGAGCAGCATGGACAGCATAGATTTCATATTCGTTTCCCGGATTATAAAATGTAGGCTTCATAATTGGAAGGGATATGCATTGATGAAATATATGAATCATCTAAATATTTATTTTGACAAGATTTTTCCTAAAATTTTAGAGTAAGCCGCATAATTCAGGAATGTAGCATGATGCACCTTGGCTTATGTGTTAAAAACTGAGAAAAATGAAATGTACCCATTTTTGGAAATCTAACTTCGCTCATTTAGTTTTCCCAGCTCCGTTGCCAGGGCAACCGCGTAAACATTCAACAGTAGTACGTTTGGCGCCAACAGCTGGATTAAGTTTCAAATCGTGACAGATTCTGTCGGGATCCCTTTTTTGTACATTTTCGCCTTTTTTTTTTTAATTGAGATTCCAATGCTTAATGAAACGTGGCAATTGCTCGCAAAATACATTGTTCACGCCTAATTTCAATTTTCTGCTCTGATGCAACGTTTATGCCATAAATACTTTTGTCTATATGAAACGGAACGGAACTGAATTTAAACGTTCTTGCGCAAACTAAGAGCATTAAACTAAGTTTCGAGCAGCGATTGCTTTTAATGTATGCAAGTTACTCGTGTCGTGAAATGTTGAAAGATCTTGGAATTTAGTAACATTTTAATGTAGCACTCGCTGATTTAATAGAGTATTTCAAATTGCATAAAATTTTTTGCATATATGCATACAGCAATACAATTTTTAAAAACTGGTAATTGATTGGATCTGACTCTAATTTTAGTTTTGCATGATTTAATCGGACTTTGTTAATTAACAAGATGAACAATTGCTGATACTGTAAAAGTTTTTTCTTCCATTTCTGATTAGTAGAACGTAAATAAGAGAAAAGCTTTTCTATATACAGGGTGTTTTAAAAAGAACGAGGCTTACAACATCTGACATGTTGGTGCTAATCATATGCTTCCAATTGGAAACTTATTTTAAATTGTAAGCATTATATTAACAAACATAGTTATATTCATTAAAACTATATTCTGTATGGGTTATATTTACAGAATGTATAACTGATTAAAAATATCAACCGTTTTGGAAGCAAAAAATGCCCTCCCTCTGGGTTCCGCATAGCGAAGAAAGTTAAATTACTGAATTTTTTTTCCTAAAATCTGGAATCCATTAAAAAAAAATGGACGATCCTAAGTAAACATGTAGTGATATTGAGACATATTTTCGGCGATCCGTATATCAATTAAATAGTGGTTTTCAGCAAAAACTGCACAAAGTACACTAAAATTTTATTTTATGAAGGGTCCCTAAATTCTTTCGAAAACTGCTTGGTAAAGGCGTGGGATTTTGGTTAAGCAGGAATTTAGTTTCCTACCAAACAATTTGATGCAAATGCCAAACTAGCTAATTATTGCATTAAAGTTCACAAACATTTTTCAAGTCATTGGATATTTTACTCAAAGACGGCCGTATAAAAATTTAGATTTCGAATTTTTATGCAATTACCTAGCTAGATTTAAAAATATTTTAGGCAAATATTCCTTACGATTCAAAGCCATTTTCCAGTTAGAACGGGTCAAAATTTACATAACTTATCAGCCCTAAAACACCCTGCAAACCTAATACACCTAAACCATATATACCTAAAACTCCTGCAAAAAATGTTTATAATAAAGAATACAGAATGCTAAGCTTTATCTTCGTAGCAAATCCGGTACTGAGCCCCCCCCCCCCCTCCCCAATATAACCCTCTGCGTATACCCCTGTGTACGCATCCCTATTAGAACTGGTCAAAAATTTATATACCTTATCAGTTTATTCAAAATACCCTTCAAAAAATGTTTACAATAAACAATGCAGAGGGTTATGGGGGGGGGGGGCTCAGTAGCGGATTTGCTATGAGCTTAGCATCCTGGATTGTTTATTGTAAGCATTTTTGAAGGTTGTTTTAAATAGCCTGATAAGGTATATAATTTTTTACCTGTTCCAATTGGAAAATTGCTTTGAATCGTAAGATCCATTTTTATCATCTCAATCCAGAATTTAAGTTGGATACCGGCCTTCTACCACCCATTAAAATATCCGCAATTGACACTATTTCCGTTTTGCCTTACCGTCAATCGTCTTCCTAAACATCCGCCAGGTAACGGAACATCGCTTGGGAAGAGAGGCACACAGTCTTCCTGTTCCGAAATCGACCCACAGAAACAGCCCGAGATGAAGCGAGGACGATGGCCTTGCCATGCCACCCCCAGGCAACGACAAACACTTGGTGAGATCTTAACAGGGTCCTCGAATGCAAATTTTATATACAAAATCATTGTTTTCTTCGGTGTATTCCTCTCTAATCTCGGGCTAAGTTACAGCTAAAGTTAAGCAGAGGAACTGACAACGGAACCTTCTGATGCGGCCAGAAGTGTGAAATGGAATAAAACTCGTTTAAAAGTACTGGTGGAAATGATTGCATCCGAAGCAAAAAATCGGATGCCTTTCTATACGTACTTTTGGAAATGTCTGAGGTAGATTAATTTTAATTTGCCAATGTTTTAACTAACATTAAGCGCGGCTGAAACACGAAAACTAACACTCAAAAAATTTTAATGCAATATTTTTTTAGGAAGTTTTATTTTAACATTATGTAGAGCTTAAATTCGAAAATAATTGCCTTAATAAAAAATTAGATGTTAGATTATGTCCGGGGTTGATGTTAAAAGTGTGCAAAGTATCAGCCTTCAAGGTTACAGGGAGGCTTCTGGATGGTCTGGAAAGACTTTTCACCCCTCCCCAGGGACCGTACCCTCCTTCCCCTACCACCAACCTCTCCTTCCGAGAGGTTGGTGGTAGGGGAAGGAGGGTACGGTCCCTGTGGATGCCTCCCCCACTGGGTTCCGGTCTAAATTGGGTGGCACTTCCCGACCGTCCAAACAGTTACCTTACACCTTTCTGGTAGGTCGGACGGTCTGGGTTTCAACCCCTCCCCCTTCATTTTGTCAGCTTTTGGGTAAGAAAACCAGAAATCCGATTTCGTTATGTTCTGTATTAAGTGTGAAAAAAAAAAAAGTCAGCCTTCTGACACCCGAGGTGCTTCTGGTGAGTCTGGAAAGTCTTTTCGGAAATATTTTTTCCTCCGGGAGGTGTAAATCGAAAATTCATCTCAGTTAGGTTCTGTACCGCAGTTGATACTGGGAGTATGCAAATATTTATTCTTAAAGGCCACCGCAGGGTTTCTGGGGGGTTTGGAAAGCAAAACTTTAGAACTTATTATATAGATTGATCAAGCGATTAAAAGATATATGAATACAAATAATACAACACATTTTCGCAGATTCTAATTTCAAAAAATTATATCTAGTTCTAGATTTTTGTGATGCCGGATATAAAGTTCCTTGAAAATGCATTAATATTTATGGTAGCTAGCGTGTACACAAAAAACCGACCACAGGCTAACGGATATCACTCTAAAAATAGTCAAAACGTGCTCAGGAGGTCTTAAAACATATTGGCAGCAAAATCTCTAAATTGAAAATTTTTGTGGAATCAATATTTTCTCCATACCACCGCATGCGAGAATAAAAAATAAATTTCACACTCATCTCAAATAGTAGTTATTTTTATCAGTGTCCTGCATTGGACTCATTTTTTGAGAATTAATATTGTAGGGAAATGCTATGGAATTTTTGAATAATTCGTATTCTAATTTTGCTACTGGCAATAAATCTCAAATTCCAACCTGTTACTTAATATATAAATATATTAAATTCTCTAGAAATGCGTGTATTCGCTGAGTTGTGTTCATATATCTCATGCATATAGACGGCCACCTTTCCGAAGATGTTCAAAATGCGATTAAAAAGCCCCCTCGGGTGCATTTATTCGTCAATATTGAACTCAAAAGTTTTCTGGAAAACAAGACTTATTTTTTATATAATAGTACAACAAAGTTAAAAGTTCCGAAATAGTGGCGTTATTGCCATTTTCATTAATTTGCTTGAACTGAATATTCCACAATCAACATATTGCGAATTAATTGATGCAATGATAGTAACTACTGCTTGGGACTAATTTGAATGCAGACTAATTTGAGCCATTTTAAATATCAATTAGGAATACTTTTTATTGAAATATGAGAACATTATATTTTTGAATTTTAATTATAGGAATCTATTGATTTAAACTCAAACTATTGGTAAGGGATGAGTTAGTTTCTGATAATTAATAGCCTTCAGTAGGATTATATTAACTTCTATGCTATTGAGTTATACAAGGTAGGATCAAAAAGTTCGGAGACTGTGCTGATATCTCCAACCCTGATTGAAGGAGAGGGGGAAACTATTTTACCGTGGCGTAGAGGCACAGTTCACTGACACGCATTGTTTGAGAAAACCCTGCACTGCGGATCTGCTTCTTCCTTTTCGCATCACGCGTCATATGTTGTGCCTCTATGCCAAGGTAAAATTGTTTCCCTCTCCTCCAATCAGGGTCGGAGATATCAGCACAGTCTCCGAACTTTTTGATCCTACCTTGTATAATCATGTTGTGTAAAACCACTACAGAGGTTTGCTAAGGCTAATTAGCCTTGCTCACAATATAATTGCAAGCCTGTTTTTATCCAAGTAAATTTAATTGCTTAATTATATTATCCTTTTGTCTAGCCTTCTCATTTTGTCTATTTAGCATCGTTTTACATTAAATAAAATAATTTACATGGATATGCATAAATGATCTGGGGGAAGGTCTCTAAAAAAAACCTTGTAATTAGACAAGGTTTTTTCGTCGGCCAAGGTTCGCTCTTTGGATTTATCGCGTTATGTCTTGAAGGCTCCTTCATTGGACATCTCTGTAATCATTGTGCAAGTACGAACAAGGTTATAATAATGTAATAAGATGTTTTCTTGTGACTATTAATACATGTCTCGTGGGTTAGGGACGGCAAGTGCAAAAAACTTGTTACAAATGTTGAGGTGAATATGCCATGGTAATGTTATACGTATTAATTGGGGTGTTATGAATTTTTTCAAGGATAAATTTTAGTTCGGTCGTTTTTACGGACGACGAAAAAAAAATCAGTTTCCGTTGCAAAGATTGGTTGATATGAGAAAACAAAGGGAGGGAGTATTGTTTATAAGAAAAATAGATTTTTAGAATCGGGAACAGTAATGTGTAAATATATGGAGAAAATATTTAAATAAGCATTCAAATTTGAATGTATTGCGATAAAATAATTGCAAAGCAGTTAAGATAAAGTTTTAAATATTTTTATAATAGATTTAATTCAAACCACCGATTTTATACTAAATTAATTTGGTTTCTAATTAAAATTAGCGTTTATCAAATGGACTCTGTAACTAGTGTGTGTGTGTGTGTGGGGGGGGAGCTTAGTTTTCCATGTATCTTTTAGAGTCAAATTAGGTTTTCCAAACTTAGTGTTCTAATAGAAGCTTTATCGATAAAATGTTCGTGTTATTTTGCTTTCACTACATACATGGTATAGTTTATAGCAAAAGTATTGTGACGGGCTCGAAAATTTGAATTAGTTTTCGACTGAAGAGCAGATTTTAACCATTTCTAAACTGGGATCAAACACTGAATCGATATCTACGTGTGTGTTAGTTTATGTATGTGTGTGGACGTGATACATCACGAGCGAATGAAGTGCTTGGAATATAATTGATGCGATTATTACAATCTGAATACTGGAACCAGATTAATTTTAAATGCGATCGAATATTTGGAAGACTTCCTCCCCCCCCCCCCAATAATTTGTGAATGAATTTTTGAACATAACATTAAAAAATCAGCACTTTAAAAGAATAGTAATTTCAGGCGTAATTTTTATTACAAAACGAATTATGCAAACTTTAAAATGTTAGCATGAACGGTTCTTCAGATATTGCAGGATCTTCAAAATTATCAAAGAATTGCATAAAATTATAAAAATAGTAAATATTGTCAAATATATCCACTTTCCATATGCAATTTTTTGAAACATCATGCTCGAGAATTTAGTTCGTTCCATTCACGAGGGAAGGTATTTTTTTTTATAATTCTGTACTTTGATGTCAAAGAATTTACCAATAGTCATTAAAGGTCATTTACAATTTGAGGACTGTGCATGTTAGTATGAATAAGCCATGCGATTGGACTAGTAAGTTGTAAAGTGTCGGATTTCAATTTACGTGCTCTGAATTCAATGCCAAAAATATTTTTCTGTATATTTTGCACACAATTTTACACTGAAAATAGTCATTGCATTATGTAAGGCATAATGTGCTGCCCACATGCATCATGTGCTGCTCACATAATTTTTTTTTCTCTTCGCAATGACATTACTGGGAATTTTAGTCCCTTATGCCAAAGATGAGTCTCCCCCAAAATTTTTTGTATTGCCCCCTCTTTCCCTTCCCCTCCAAAAAAGAGGTCTTAATGAAATTGAATTTTGTTTAAGGGATTAAATTTTCTTTTTTTAAAGCTCTACTAGCTTTTCTCAAACTTAGCAGCTATAGGTAATTGAATGAAAATTACTTTTAAATGTGTTAAAATAATTTGAGAAACTGTACACTGTTTCAGTTTGTATTAAAAAGATATTAAAACCTTGGACCACCTACACTTCGTGTGCCATGTTCTCCTCTGTGAGGTGAAGGCAATTTCGAAGTAAATCCAATGCGTTTGGTTTCGTACCGACACTTATTTCCAGTTTGATGCGATTCCGCGTTTTTCGTAACTTTTGAGAATCATTGAAATTTATATTTAACAAATGGATATTTTGTGCATAAATTGTTTTCGTATTTATCATAAATATTTTTATTAGTTCTAAATAACGAATTGTGATTGTTTTATACTTTTACTTTACAATAAAATTTTTGAAGTAAAAATTGTTTTGGTTCCGCAAGTACTCCAGCTAGCTTTGGGCCCCCTTTTTTTTTTGGAGGGGGGGTCTTAAACTGCGCTTAACTCTAACTATGCCTAAGTCAGTTGCGCTACTATCCTTGCATCATCGGGAGAATGGACGGAGAATTAAAATAACTAATTATGTATGATTGTTATATGCTTTTACTTTTCAATTAAGTTTTTGAAGAAAAAATTGTTTTGGGCTTCGCAAATATCACAGCTTCCCCTGAGCCCTATGTTTTTGGGGGCCCTTATATGTCTCTTAACTGCGTTTAATTAAGTTGCGCCACTGTCGTTACGTCATCTGCAGAAGGGACAAGGAATTAAAATAACTATTTACGCATTTATGTACTTTTACTTTATTAAAGTTTTTGAAGAAAAAATTGATTTGGACTTCCCAAATATTCCACCTCCCTCTGGGCCCTCTGTTTTTGCGGGCCCTTAAACGTCACTTAACTGCGTTTAATTATAGTTGCGCTACTGTCATCGGGAGAAGGCATAGGCATTTATTTGAGTTTAAAGCGGAGAAACGGTTCTTTCTCTCCAGTCTGCCAGAATCCGCTCCAAATACCAGAGATGCAGTGAACAGGAACAAGTTTTCTTTTCCAGTATCGTTGCAACGTTTCTCTTGATATTAAAACGTGGCAAATCTCTAATGCGGTTTCGTATGTGGCGCAAGATGTCCCCCAGCGCTACTGTTGTAATGAGAGGGGGGTATTGGCAATCCGGGCAATATTTTAAAGATTCTGCTGCGTAACTGTATCTAATCGGTCGTAGAAATTCTGAGGCAATTTGGGATTTTGCTTGCATTTTCGATATGACTAGCTTAAATCTCCAATTTCGGTAACCGCTTTAACTATTGCCCGTTTAACTGTTGCAAAATTACAAACAATGGAGGTAACGATAATGAGTAAAAACTCCATACTGAGAAAAAGGCCAATATCATTTGGACAATCATTCAGGTTGCACTGAGATAAAATAAGCGCCTTTGCATTGTATGCATTTCTATGGCCATGTACTTAAAACATGTATTTAAATAGTCAATTTTGTAGAAATTAGTAACGCCATGCAAATTAGAACTGAAGGAATATTCTTAAGTATTCAAAATTATTTTACCTTCAATTTATTTTTTTTTCTCCTATGCTCTGAACTCTGTCCTACAACTGTAAAAAAATGCTAATTAATTATACTGATAATTAAGGAAGCTTTATACTCCATACTATGCCTCTTAGTTCTGTCAAATGAAAACAAAAGGCTTGTTACTAATACTAGCAACACCTAGATATAATTCTCAAAGCGTTATGGCATTTTCAAGGGTTTCATCCATAGAAGTTTTATCTCCCTCACTCTAACTCCATGTATAAAAGTATCAAATTTTAGATGCAAGCCAGCTAACTTATCAACAAAAGCGGGAAAATATCTCAAAGATTCCTCCGAAATCAGTCAATGCCTTTCTTATTTTATGTTGCTTTGCTAAGTGGATTGAATTTGTGCCAATAATAGGATGTAAACAGACCATCAAGATCATGGTTACGTATAGAATTTTCTTTCACAGAGATAAATTTGTACCTGTTTCAAGGGCATCGGTCTAACCACATCTTGGTCACGCAAAAAACTGCATTTGTAAGGAATTGTAAACATACAGCTTTTGCGTGTGAGATTTTTTTAATCTCGAACGTGTTTTCGTTTGTGATCCATTGCATCTTCGAACAGAATTGTTGGAATTAGGGATATTGACAGTCTGATTACGCCTTTTAGGTATCCTCAGCAGCGTCACCGCTGACGCTGCTGCTATACTAATGAATTAAAAAAAATCTAATGTGGGGCAGCACCTGACTTTTCCTACTCTCTATTTCATTAATAATTCATTATGTTGAGCTTAAATACACAAAATAATACAAATAATTATTTGAAATGACTCTGAATTTGCACTTTTAATTCAATTTTCGTTTTCATTTGGTACATTTTCATTTAGTTTTCATTTGGTATTTTTAAAGGCGGCTTAGAGCAAAACTGCACAAACTCAAATATTTAGAGAATGGCTAGTTCTAGAGTAATGAGGTTGGTGTTATTCCTTGTGTCGTTAAAAATTAAATGTAAAATTAACATTTTATTGATACATTTTCGATTTTGACTATTTTATGGACCATTTCGCAAGAAAAGGCTGGGTTTTTTCCGAATCATACCGAAATCTAATCAACACCAGGTAACCCACAAGCGACTTGTAGAATTTTATGAAATTTGGTCAATTAGTTTTTGAGTCGGAGTGTATAAACGGTTCACACACATACGTCAAGCTAAAAATAATTTTTTAGTCGTTTAGAGGTCTCAAAACGCGTAGAGCAAGCTTGTCACGTAATCGAATGAGACAGTGATACAGGTTTACTTAAAAACCTGTACCACAATTATCGTTATAAACAATTTGTTTTCAATTGTCTATATTTTCTGTTTTTGTTGCAAATAAGTTTATAGTACAATAATACGAAATCTACAGGGAGGGCGAAAAATATCGTTATGGATAGGTTGACCGTTTTAAGGAATATCGTTATAGCTAGGTTTCGCTGTATCTGCAAAGAGAAATTATGTGATCATGCTGATATATGTATTAGTTATATCTTTGTCATATCTAGACACGCCTACAATATATCTGGAGATTGTGACGTAGATGAAAATACTCTGTTGAAATATTACTCAGAAAGGCTAATTGTATGGTCAGTGGCTCCGTCATCAATTAGAGATATAAGTAAAGAAAATTAACTCTTTATACAGCCGAAAACGAAAATCAAATTTAAAAAATATTATCCATACCGTATTTAATAAACCTGAAAAAATGTGTGTTATGCCTTTCAATTTGACATCGTAATCATAGATTAAAAATGTCATTGGGAAATAAGGGGATATCCTCAAATCAACTTCGGTTCACAAATAGTTACTAAAACTTTTAACACTTGTTTAAATTTATTTTATGCAGAATATTTCAGTAAAGTTGTTACATCCTCATCATGTCGATCCACAGTTTGTATTTAAGCATCCAAGCAATTATGCTATCAAACTATAGTTTGGATGATGGCGTTATTCAGTAATGTTGAACTCTATGACATAATTTTGATTTGTGACATAATTTTGCAATCAATCAACAGGTTAGTTTCATTGTCGAGATGATTCATGAACACAAGAACTAAACTGAAAATGGTGAAATATATTTTAGCCTATATCTCGTACTGTTCATATTCGAGTCTCCTTGCCGTACGTACTGAACATCAACGTCTTCCTAGGTCTAGAGAAACCCGCCACCTGCTGTACCGAATCTAAGAACCCTTACAGATGTGTCTGTCTACAAGGACTCTTATTCAAGTGGGAAAAAAGCAGTTATAAAATTGCGTTAGAAACTAAGTCAATTGAAAACATTGGTTTAAAATGTTCTTAGTTGATTTCAAAAATTGAAGGACATGCTTGTTTTCAAAATATTTTGTTACTAAAATGTCTGATAGACCCACAAAATTACAATCTGTTTTATTTGTCTTATTTTGAAAGATTAAAATAGCTTTTAACAAGGATAGTCTATCGTTACTAGTTTTAAAGACAAAGCATAGAAAAACTGTTATAAAACCCTACTAAATGATTTCTGTGGATTCAATTTGTGAACGTCCCCTGGATTCACGAATGTTGGCAATTGAAAGAGTGTCGAAATGTCTAGAGAAAGTGGTGTAAGTTATGAAGTTTGCCAATTTATTTCGTCCTAAATTTGAACTTTTTAGATGCAAGATTTTCTTTAGTTGAAGTATATTACCAAAAAGTAGTTGAATGAAGTATTTATTGATTTATTGTCAAAATTCTAAATAAAGTATTGACAATATTAAGTATTGACAACTATATAGTCATTTTTTAATTTGTTACAAAAATATTGCACATTATTTAAAATACTATTTCACAACATCCTACCTTATTTAAAACATTTCTTACATAATTCCAATTGTATCTACAACCAGCGGTTCACAAAAATCTTCCACTGTCCACTTTTTGTGACACGCCCTGTATAATAGTAATTGTAACAGTCTATAAACTCGAAAACATTTTCATTCTCTTAACAGTGTCTTCAGATTAAAAAGTTTGCTTTATTTAGTTCATTTATAAAGCATCCGTAATTTTATAAATGGAATTACAAACAACTATTACTGTCATGTATAGTATGTCCAAGGATTGTGACGTAGATGAAAATAATCTTAGACTTTGTATGTACTCCTATACTTAGCATAGCATCTACGTTATGCTTGGCGTCACAACAATCTATTCTTCCAAACAACTCTAGATTTCCCAACATTAAAATCTTACACGGGCCCTAGTGGACCAACTAGAATGTTCAGCAATGACTGAAAGGGAATTTGCAGTGATAAATCTTGATCACACCTGTAAAGAACGCCATCCCACGTACCCTCCGCATCTTTATTTCTTCAGAATTTCATTCACATTTTTTCGCGGAGCAAACCTGTCAATGGTATCAAGTATTGGACTCCTCATCCACTCTTGACCAGATTTTTCGATTCCAAAGGGGGTCACAAGTAACAAGGTCGATGACCCCTTTGCAGGAGATTCCTTCCAGCTGACCTTGCCCCGTCAGGAATACTGGTTTCTTGAATCGGGGTTAATTTTCACCCGCCGGTGTCGTGCATGTATTTGTACGGACCTTCCGACCATCCTCCGTGGGCAGAGACGCGGCTTGTGAAACGCTAACCTTAAACTCGCAAGCTTGAACTACTTACACAATCTACGAGCCACGGCCATCTTCAGTCTTCTGAGGTTCTCAAACGGTCCTTGAATTAAATGTCTTCGACATTGGATAAAACCAAGGACGTTGTTCATACGAGTCCCAAGCTGGCAGCCGTGGGTTTGTCAGGTCATACATACGCAAGTGGTGAGCTCGTGGACTTGACACCCCCCATTCCCTACAAAGCCGAAAAATCTTCAGATTAGTCTTATAGTGCTTGTCATAGTCGGAATTCGAACCACGGATCTTTACCTAACCAAACACTTTAGGACTCGAATCCCGTTTGAGAGATTCGATTTTTAGGGTCGTGTCTGAAAAACCGAGCCCATCCGATTACTTGCAGTAAATCTCTGGTCGGTTTCGAATGTCCTTTCTTAGATTCTGAAGTTCTTGGGTTGTTTTCAGTTTACAAGTTGTTCCAGTTTCGATTTTTCCAAAGTCCCCTTTGATTTATAGCAATTATATTCCAATTTACGCGTATTGAGACAAACAGAATCCTGTCATACATATAAAACTCCTAATGTTTCTTTTCGATCTGAAATTAGAATATAGGGTCGCCTTTCACTGTAGATCAATAGTTTTTCCAAGCGAAGATCTTTTATTCGAGACTCTGTTAGGACATGAAATGTAAAAATGGACATTTCGCACTAAATTTGGTTACATGCAAGTACTTACCCACCCTCTTTATAATATTAATGAATCCACTCAAAGATTGTCCTTTTCTTTCGCAAAAAGCTATAAATATTTATTGACTGCAAATTTTAAGATAGGTATAATTTTAAAATTGTCAATTATATGAAAGCCCTTTTCGTTATTTTGTGCCAAAGAACGATGGGCGCTAAAAGACTACATTAAAGGAGGACTAAGTCCCATTGGTGATCGGAGCAGTCATGAACTATTTATTTATGGGAATTCTTTGTAAAGTTTTTCTGGAAAATACTAAATGTTATGTTTTGTGATATTTAGTAAAATTTGTTACAAATACCATTTGCATCCCACTTCTGTGCCAGCTAAATAAAGTTGCTCCCTCGATTATTTTCACAGCAAACAACTTTCAATGAAACTTAAGCATTTGCCGCTGAAGTGATGAGTATTTTTAAATATTTAATGCTGTTTCAAAAATATTTTAAGTATCGCATTCGAATTGGAAAAACATGCTAAAATAATTTCTTCTGTAAAACTTAACAGTGTTTTCGAGAATAAAAATTGGAAGAAACTGTTTCATAATTTTCATGCAAAAGAGTTAATTTTAATTTAACATTTTCTTAAATATTAAAATTTTTAATTTTATTATACATCTTTAAATATTTGCCTATCACTAGTGGTTTTAAGGCAAAATCTTTGGTCAACAACCTTATGTTTATTTAATTTGAAAACATTTCAATTTTAAATATCTGACAATACAAATTAAAAATTATTCTATATAAAAAAAAATTCAATTTTCAAAACTTATTGTTTTACGTATGCAAAATTCAAAACCAAATCATATGTACAAGTATGTTTCGTTCAAAGTTTTATTTTTAAAATTAAAGCATGCAATAACATATTTAAATGTTTAAATTTTTAAGATCGATTAAAGTCGAGGTATTTTTCAATAATACAAATATGTAACAGTTTATTGATCTTCAACGTGGTAAGTTTTTGATTTGTAAAACGCAAACTTCGCCAAAACTAGATTCACGGTTAAACTATTAAATTTCTCAAAATAGAAGCCCGTTTTATTTGAAGTATTGGAAACAATCTGCGTAGCTTTCTGAAAGTGTAAAAATCATGACTTAGCTCCAAGTATTTGTTTTCAAGTTACTCTTGGGAAACATTTTTCATTCCCTCCCTCCGAAGGTCACAGTTACGCATCATCACTATACATTTGTAATATACGGGATATTCTTGTCACGCGTTAGAAATTTTCCTACCAGAACGCCATTGGTAATTAAGTATGACAGGTATGCAACACTTTAGTTGAAAATATTAACATCAGCGAGCCCGTTGCTAAGGTAAATAACAGTAGAGGTTCTGTTGGGTCAAATAATGGCTTTATGCTGCCCCTTTATTTGTATGAAAGAGAAACTTTGTTTCATCTATTGAATTGTTGGAAATTAAATTATAGTAAAACTTTTACATATCTTTAAACTGAAGAGTACGTTTCAAGCATCCCTGACTCGAATCGAACATTTTGATATGTGTCTGTGGACGCGATATCTCATTGTTTCGAACAAAATTTGGTACAAATATAATCTGAATATTGGAACCCTATTGATTTTGATCCCGATTTACTGTTTGGCAACCTCCCCCCCCCCCTCCAATTTTTGAATGAAGTTTTTAAAAAAATCATTAAAAATCTTAATTTTCAATTGTGGTATGCAAATTGTCATTTCTTATGTAATTTTTATTAGGAAACTAATGATATAAACATTGGAACGCTAACATAAACCGTTCTTGAAATATTGTACATTTCTAAAATAAATTTATTCAAAAATCAATTAAAGGTATCTATTAGGAAATATGTTCACTTTTTGCATGTAATATTACACTAATTTGTTAACAATATTTCCATAGATCTAGTTCATTCCATTCACGAGTGAAGATATTTGGGTTATAGTTTTGTATTTTGACAATAGTCATTGCAGTTTGCATCAGTTTTCCAATAGTCATTTATATGTATGTCTCTGTGTGTCTCGCTGTGCAATGTATGTATCCAAATTCAAACTGATGGAAAACATTTTATAGGTTAAGTCACTTGTGTGTGACCTGTTGCTGATTAGATTTTAGTACGATTCGAGGTAAAATAACCCGCGCCTTTTTTTGCGAAATGGCCGATAAAAATCTCATGCATCCCCTCTAGCTAAAAGGCTAATTGATCCAATTTTCAAAAATTTGGAAGATAAGTCCCTGATATACCCTGGTGCTAATATATTTTGATACGATTCGAAAAAAGCAACCTGCCGTTTTTTAAGAAATGGTCCGCAAAAGTCGACAAAATTCAAAATAAGACTCTGCATGCTCAAATGTATCCATTAAATGCTTGTTTTATATACTTAATTTTTAAAGAATATATACTTAAGTATGTAATTATATATATTCTTTTAACATTAATTTTAAATGAATAAGACCAGCCCCATGACTCTGGAACTAGCCGTTCGCGAAATATTTCTTTTCGCATTTTTGCTACGCCTGCGGTTTTGAGAATAAGTCAAATTACCAAACGAAAACTGAATTAAATGTCAATTCAGTGTCATTTAACCTTTTGCTTACGGATGGGATAACGTCGATCCAAAACGAAGAACCTCCCCAAAAGACAGGTATTTGACATACCCTATCCCAAGCAGTTCGATCCCCATTTGCACGCATTGGCCAATGCGTGCAAACGCCAATGCGTGCAAATGGGGATCGAACTGCTTGGGATAGGGTATGTCAAATACCTGTCTTTTGGGGAGGTTCTTCGTTTTGGATCGACGTTATCCCACCCGTAAGCAAAAGGTTAAAATAAGTATGCGTTTTATTTAGTGCAGTGAAACTGAATTTAATGAATTAAGGGAAGAAAATGAATGAGTCTGCAGGAAAAGTCATGTGCTGCTCACATATTTTTTTAAATTACACATGGGATGTCCTCAATGGAAAGCCTTTGAGAGGCTTAAAAGAAAACATTGACATACCCCGCCTTGCAATTCTTACGATGTTTATTTTCATATTTGACTTTTACTCTCTGTCGTGGTGTTCTGGGCCCTTGCAAACCATTTTTTATTTCTGACCGCCCCGACCAGTTCTTTTTTCGGCGGTTTCCGAGAGAAGTGGGACAGAGACTCAACCACCCTTTCGAATTCTTTTGTTCGGTGTGTGGATCTCGCACGTGTTACCTAGAAAGGCGGAAGAGAAACTCGCTTGTCAAATTTATAAGGTGACGGAGAAATTGGTTTGCCTAACCCATTTGCACTTAATCTTGAGCTACGGAGGCTTTCAATTAAGAAAAAATAAGAAAAAAAAAATGGAGAAGTCAGATGGAGCTAGAACTGAGTTCCGTAAATAACATCTTTCTTTGTGAGTGGTTTGTCTTATAATATTTTGAACTCTTCTGAAAATGTCTAATATCGAAATTAGAACTTTGCAAAATATCGAAATTGAACCACTATTTCGAAATATATATATATATATATATCTCCAGTTTTCCTATGAATTACTTGTTTAGTAAGAATTTTCATCTTTGATTCATATTCAAGATTGCGTATATGGGTTGTTCATATTCTGAATTGCTTGTCCGGTCTCCAGCTTAGACTCACTGGACGGGTCTGGGAGTATTATTGTGAACGTTTGTACTACCTCCCTGGTAGAATTTCGACTTGTTCATTCCGGTGCTTCTAGATAATTAAGCTGTTGAGGTTGATCGTGTATACACGTGGTGGAAGAAGGGTTCATGCCGCATGATAATACAAATTTTCTTAATGTATCCTATTTTCATTTTTTGATGCCTGTAGTCTGGGTTGGAGTATTTATAGTAATGTACTATTGCTCTATCTGAAACAGGCATGTGTTTGGGTTAGAGTTAAATACTCAGACCTGAGGAGGAATTTAACTCCGACTAATCATCGAATTTGGGCTGGTGCTGTTCTCTTCTCTTATCGACATTATGGCCGTGAATTTTGCTTCTATGGTGATTACTATGGTTAATATTACTTGGATTTTTTTTTATTACGTAAAATTTTTTATTATATATTTCTAATATATATATATATATATTCTTGTAAGGCTTTTCGAGGTCTATAAATTACTTCGTATAGTTCATAACTAAGAATTTTATCTTTCAAGATATAAGCATTACAAACTTAGAAAACCTTCAATCTTCAGCTTAAGATTTTTTTTTCGAAAACTGTAGCTTTGTAAAAATGATTAATCTCAAAACTAGATTTCCTACTGAACGTCTTGGTTGTTTACTATTTTTGAGTGAAATTAAGCAAAGTGAGGCAAAATGTTTATTAACTCTTTTAAACTGTGCCATTTTATTAGATCTTACAAGTTAGTTTTAATATTCATTCTATATCAATGCAAATAAGAAGAAATAGCTTTAGAAAAAAATTTAATGTTAATTTTAATGGCTAATAAATGCTTATATTCGTGAATATTTTACTTTGATAACATGAAAAATGTATTTAAAACTCTTAATTTAAAACTTTGTCTAAAATAAGATGCATGGCATGTTTTGTATATGCATTATACATCTAAGCGAGATGGACTAAAGAACGAATTACACAGCCCAAACTGTTAAAGGTAGAAAAATGAAACTTTGCATATCATTAGGAGTTATAGATATCCTAAATCTTTCAATTTTATTCGAAAAATTTATAAATTGCTGAATTTTTTGTTCCAACCTTTCAGCTATAACTAGAGAATAGCTAGAAACACAATTTGTTTTTTTACATCATACGCAAAAGTATATCCTAAAGTTTCTTAATGTTATCGGTGTACAATCAACCTGTTCTTGAAATATTGTAACCTAAGATACAGCAGACGATTTCTTTATTGTATCATAATATATTAATGGATTTATAGTTTTGATTCAAACATCATATTTGTATATGTATAGAATAGTATATAAATAATATATTTGAAGAATTTGTCATAGAATTGTCATTATATATTGTCCATTGTCATTTGCCAGAGGCATGATTACTTCAAAATAGTTAACCTTTTTCTACAACCGCAATTTAAAATGTTATCCGAGCTGGGTAATTTGATAATGTGACTATGAATATAAAACTATATTTCTAAATTCTGAAATGCTTCACGGAATACATAAATGAGATAATCTAGACCCCCTATAGTCTTTGTATGTAAAAGTTAAAATCCCAAATTTTTACCTTCACGTAACATTCTATGTTTATCATTTGGTTTCAATCTGTTAAGTAGTTAGTTAGAAATACTTATGCCTTTGTCGTAAGCGAAGGAAATGCTAAACTATTTCCATATTTTCAATTTGGTCGAAAGTGTTTTCATTCTTTACATTAAAAGAAAAGTCAAAGAATTTCTTTTATTCTCCAGCCTTAGAGTACAAATAAAAAATTAAGAAGTTTTAATTTGTAGTGAAAGTTATGTGCTGTCCACATCGTCCGATGTTTAAAATTTGATTTTTTTTTTCATCCTAATTTCAGCTGCATTTGTCCCGATTTCAAGCGTTTGTTACTTTAAAGTAATCTCAAAACTCATTCCAAATCTTACACCTGGCATTCCCTCTAGTAGACTAATATTGCAATGAAAGCAGATTTACAGGCAAAGTGGAAAGGGATTATTTCAATGTATTCAAGCATCTAAAATTGAGTATATTGGCAAAAATTGGAAACTTCGAATCATTTCCTATCTAAAATTAGGATGCGATTTTATTTTTTGTTTGTTCAGAATTATATAATCCACCTTTTTAAAAAGCAGGATTATTTAATGAAATTGATCATTTATATTGGTTCAGTTCATTTTATGGGAACTTAGTACCCTTGGTGAGTTTTATTTTTTTAGGCATTTAAAATAACCTTTCATGTATATTATGAAAGTGTGTGTTTTTGAAAGTGAATCCGATAAAAATTTCACATAATCGGTAAAGTGAATCCGATACAAAATTTCACACAATCGGTAAATCCGGCCACACACTCAGCTGCCATAAGCCTTCGAGTTGGTCGTGTGGTCTAGGTTTTCCGCACAATCTGTAAAGGCCAACGGCCCTACCGTGCTGAAAACACCGGTTATCGTTAGATCAGAGGTCAATCAGCATCGGGAGCGGTTAGTACTTAGGTGGGTGACCACCTGTGAACACCGCGTTCTGTTTGCACATTTCGGGCGCGGTAGCCCGGTGGTTTGAGCGCTGGATTTGCACGCTGCCACAACTGCCGCCGTGTTCATGCGGAGTACGATCACATTAAACATGTGGATCCGTAAGTCCTTCCGAGAGATTGGTGGTAGGGGAAGGAGGGTACGGTCCATGTGGATGCCTCCCCCACTGGGTTCCGATCTAAATTCGGTGGCACTTCCCGGCCGTCCAAACGGTTACCTTACACCTTTCTGGTAAGTCGGACGGTCTGGGTCTCAACAACATAATCGGTAAAACTTCTGAATTTAATCTGAAATTTAAATTAGAAATGTAATGTGAAAACTTCTAGTGTTCTAGATATGTATTCATTAGATGCTTGTTTTACGTCATTTTTGAGGATGAAAAGAATAAGACCAACCCCCACAACTCTAGTTATTTCACTTTTTTTTTCCCCGTTGCCTTTGAAAATATGTCCAGTCGCCAAATGACAACGAAAATTGAAGTAAAACTGCATATTCAATGTAATTACAAATAATAATTGGTTATTTTGTGCTTTCTATTTTCCCAAAACGTTTCTTATCTTAATATATTTATTCTCTGCAACTTTGAGGTATCCTATTTTAACCAAGTTTATTAGTTGTTGATAAAAAGAAAAAAACTATGAAGTACAAAGTAAAACTGTACAGAGATAAATCAACTTTTAAACACCAATTATTGATGTAAAATAACATTCAATTTACTTTACTAGTCTAACAATATACATAACACATTCAAAACAATTTAAGCAAAATTATTCACATAGTCCTATACTTGTAGCATCTTCGGTGTAGTGGTGAAACACATGAAAGTGTAAATAACATAAATATTGAAGCTTTTTCTTAATCATAAACACATGTTAAAAGGAGCAAAACTTCTAAAATCACCTCCTTTAACGACCACTTTTCATCGGAGTGATGCTAAATTTACCTCAATTTTACCTCAGAAATCACTCTCTCCCTAAGGAACCACAATTTTAGAAACTGTGAAGGAGGTAAAGGGAGGAGGGATTTCACTTCCTGCGCATTCAAAATATTTCTTTTTTTTTCTTTTTATTCTCAATCCGATTCTGAACCATAATCAGAAATCTCTCAACACAAAAAAAATCTTGACCTCCCGTCACACTGAAGGAAGTGAATAAATAAATAGAAACTTCATTATATGTTGAAGACAAGATAATGAATTTTCTGAACTTAACTTATTTGAATAGGAAAAAAGTAACATCAAAACAAACTATTTCTATTTCGATTTACATATTTATTTAGTTATTCCTTTTAGCTTCCCTAAAAATACTTGGTCATGTATAGGGAAAGTATTAGAATCGTGTCGGAAATCGCAACTTAAGTTTTCGACTGATCTATACGTTTCGGGACCTCTAGAATACGAAAACGCTATTTTTAGCGTGACGCGTGTCTGTGCAATGTATTTGTCCACTTTAACTGAAAAATTTACCAAATTTCATAATTTCATAAGCAAGTTTCTTATGGGTTACCCTGGTGCCGATCAGATTTTGGTACGATTTGAGAAAAAGGGCCTGCCTTGTTTTGCGAAATGGTCCGCAAAATCGTCAATCTAAAACAGGACTATGTATACTGTATCAATTAAAGACTTGTTTACGCAATTTGTACTTAATAATAATTAAATACTTAATTTTTATGTAATACTTAAATATTTAATTTTTGACCATGAAAAGAATAAGATCAATCCCATTACTCTAGAACTAGCCGTTTTTTTATATATTTGAGTCTTTTTGCATTTTTGTTACACCGCCTTTGAAAATACTGTTACCAAATGAATGTCATTTTAAATTATGCGTGTTATTCTGCGCAATTAAACTTCATTCAATGAATTGAAGAATGAATTTGAGTCTAGGGAAAATAATGTACAGCGTTCATCTGATTTTTAACACTTTAATACACATTTGAAAAGTATTTATAACTTTGGCCATTCGGTCTATTCGTTCGCATGAGAACTACAGTAAAAATGACTTTATTAAAATGAAATTTGAGTATGTTGTTGAGACTGTCTGTGGGACCTATTGGAATGTAAATTAATAATATCGCCCCATTAGTTTTGGGTTGAACTCTAATTGAAAAAATGAAATACATTGAACCCTATTGGACCTAATTTTTCAGTTTTTAAGCAAAGTTAAAATTCAAATTGAGTATTTCCTAAAATTTTCGAAGCAAATTTTCCCATAAGATATGTAAAAAAATTTCAGCAAAATATGTTTGGTAGCTTTTTAAATAAAAATTAAAGTGACACCCATATAATATGAAGAGATCACGTGACCAGCTTCAAAATAAAATATGGCATCCATCTTTTTTCCCAGAGTAGAAATCGTGATTTTTAGAGTTCTTTTAAATATATATTTAGTGTTGCATCTATTCTAAAACTATTTTTGCGTATTTCCTGTGTATCTATATTCTGCGCCAACGCAATTACAATATTTTTTAGTTTAAATAGTCATTAAAATTTGATTATTTCTGCAAGGAAGTCCAATTTTAATGGATGTAAAATGTAAACAAGTGATTCTCAGATGAGTTCTACAAGAATTACTAAATTTGTTTCAAAATTATTCAAGTCTGGAATAAGTGTATGAATGAAATATTCACTGCTTTTATAGAGCCTAATGATTTATATTTCGATGACGTCATTTGAATAAAGTTTTTTTTTTCGATGAAATTATCAAGTAAAATAAATTATTGTAGTTCTGTGATAATTAAAAAATCACCGCTGAGTTTATTTCATTTTAAAAATGGGATACATTCGGCGGATTGCATTGAAGTTGAAAAGTGTTTCATAATCTGGAAAGTGTTTCATAATCAATGCTTTATGCATGATTGTTTCTTATTTGTTTTCTTAATTTTCAAAGTTTAATAGTTTATTTACCGCATGACTAATTTAAATAGTCTTTCGTTACATAATTTAATGTGAATTAACTAGTGGTCATATTTTGCGAAACTCCACCATTTCAAAATTGTTTAGATCATTTTATTCTTCCGTTAACGAAATGCTGAGAACTTAGTTTTAGCAAATATAAATACTGTGAATTCGAAATGTAGCGCTTTTGGTATTGAAACATCTCTACCAAGAATTCGTAATATCTTGAAACTCTCAATTCGGAACAAATGAAGTGTGAAATGCCACAACAGCGTGTAGCGCTTTTTCGTCATCCTTGTTGCTTGCGACTGTCGATTATGAGATTTTTCTAAACCGGGAAAAAATTTCTATAATTTTTCGAATTCATTTAAGATGTCGTTAAAAAATTCAAAGTCTTGTTTAAGAGTTCAAATATGCTGAAATTGAAAATATTGCTTCATGGCTAATCTCATAAACACTTGGGGCAAAAATATTTCATTCTATTCTCTATTGCAAAGCGAAATTCATACTATTGAATCTGGGTTAGCGTAAAGAAATGTTGCTGAATAGTGAAATTGCACTATGCTGAGCATGCGTAGATGCTGTCACCTGGAATTTAAGTTTTTTCGACCACTATCCATGCAGTTTTAAATTTTTAGTCCCAATTTGTTATAAATTACGTCATTATTATTGGACAATTCTAATTTGAATTATCCAATAAGACTACTCAAGCAGTGGCTAGGAAAAAAATCTGCAGTGGCTCTAATCCGATGGAGCCGCAATAGCGTTGTGTGAATAACATCTTTTTGTGTGTGGTTTGTCTTTATAAATTTTCAAAACATTAAATTATCGAATTTATAACCACTCTAATTCAAAAGTTAAGAACCTAATTCGAAATCCAATTATAAACCTTTGTAGAACATTCAAAGGATTATAAATTATTTCTTATGGTTCATAGCTAGCACTTTTAGTTTTTGGTATATATAAGCATTACGAACTTGAAAAACGAATTTTTAATCTTCTCAAAACTGGGCAAGACCTTTCATCAAAACCCAAGTGCTTTTTAAAATCGAATTATTAATCTAAAAACTGAATGTACTACAGAATATTTTTGTTGCGTGCCGTTTATATCTATATTTTCTAGTTTGGAGAATATTACGAGTGAAAGTAAACAAAATGAGGCAGAAATTTGCTCGGAGAAACTTTTTTTCAAAAAAAAAAAATAGATTTTAAAATATTGAAATTATTTTTATATATACATGACTATATTTCCGACAAAACAGATATAGTTTCAGTTTAAGTATTGGGTTCGGAGGTCTAAGTATCCAAAGTATTTACATTTTTTGTTGATTTAAAAAAATTTCAACCATAGTAAAATTTTAGGTATGGATGCAATAGGTGAGGAATTGGATACAAGTTTTAGTAATTAAAGATTCGAATAAAATTAAAGATTCGAATTTTAAGATTTTCATAGCACTATTTCCTATGGGAGGGGGCGGGGGATATAATTCTCGAAACAAAGCCTAAAAGCTCCCATTTTGTTATCAATCGGAAGGTTTCTGAAGTTCTTTAAAGTGAAGGTAAATTTAACATATAATTAGAATCATTTGGACCAACATACAGATATAAATATTTTCTACATACATACAGATATAAATATTTAAATATTTTCTTGTAATTTCTTTCTTTTTGCAAATTGTGCAAGCTGCTTAAAAATGTATTCCGATATGAGAAAGTAGAGTGAAGTCACACATATTTTTAAATTAAGGTCATGGAATCGACTTAAAACCGTGGACTATCGCATCAACCTCTTGTCTGCTGATATCTGAGGGAAAATTGTTATCGCTTGCTCGGACAGGTGCAAGAATGGTTGCTTTCGTCGCAACCACTTCGGGTCCACCCACCAAAGGTGCCCGGGGGGCAGAGGTTTCACTCGATTTCTAAAGCGATTATGAAATGTAGGTCGTCCAAATACTCTCCCCCTCGTAAACAAGGAAGTGGGCCATTTTCGCTTCCTGCTGCCGGAAAGGAAGAACTTCCGAATCTCGTGCTCTTGCACGTGAATTTTCTAAATCTCGTCTCGTTAATCTTGTCCCCCTACCCCATTATTGGTCGAAAGTGAAATCCTATCGCGCTCCGCTTGGAAATGCAGTGGCGCGTCTTCTCCTTGAAGATGGTGAATTTATAGGTTCCAAATCACACACACAAGACTAGACTCTCAAAGGGGGATTTTGGGGACGTGAAAGAATTTAGAGGGTCCCAAGACAGAAAATTTTGGAAAAAATTATTTCTACTTTTTCACACTATGCAACATAGTATAAAGTATTGTTTACACGAAAATTTTTCAAACTCGAGGGTTTGATGACAATATATTTCAAGACCTCCTAAATACACTTTGACTATTTTTGGAGTCATGTCTGTCTAGTCGATTTCCTGTTTTTACAATATAGCGGCCACAAATATTAATTTATTTTTTTATGAAGCTTTATATCGGGCTTTGTTATAAAAACATCTAAAACTTGATAAAATGTTTTTAAACTCGAGCGAGAACTTTGAAATGGATTCGAAATTTTATATTTTTGAACATGGCAGCATTGGACAAAATTTGACAATCGTGCATAAAAAGGTTTATTTATGGCACAACAATCACGAGATCATTGTTTGGAAAAATAGCCGCGATACAATTTTTTTGTTCGTAGCGTTATTAATCCCCCCCCCCCTCAGAGATACATTGTCAAGTATGATATCAATCAAGATTTTTTTTCAGGCCTTTTAAAGTGAACGGTAATACTCTATAATTGTAATTATTTTACCGATTTTTCAAAATTTTTCTTGTAAAATCTGGAGAAAAAAAAGCTATTCAATATTTAAATGTAATTATAATATACAAATTTTGGAATAATTTATTTTCCTTTCGATCTTAACAGATTGTTCACCTTGTGTTTTGTCCATTGTATATATCACTAAAAAGGCATTTCTCATTTCATTTGTCGAATCTCTCATTTCGGTCTGCGACACCCCAAAAGAAGCTAATACTGGAAAACTAATATTTCTCCTTGATGCTATCGAGCAATCTGCCCTTGCACGAAATTTCAAGTCTCTCATCTAAAAGTAAAATTTTTCATAGGTTCGCATTTCTGACTTCGAATACCCTTCCTTCAAATGTACATATTTAAAAAAATATTTTCTCCCATGGGCTTTATTAAATTGTGAATCCTGCACTAAAGTCTTTTACTAAGAACGCTCCTTATTTGGCATATCGGTAATTGTGCTCGGTACCTTTTAAATTAACATATACTGGATAAAATGTAATTTCCTTACTACTTGCTACCCAACAGTCTACACCTATCTGCTTTCAAATGTTACATTTACTACACAACTCCGCATGGAACAACGGAAGAACCCGCCGTATCTTGGACTTTATTATTTCATTCTCTAATGCCACATGCAGCTTTTTGAACTTAACGAAATGTGTTTTCAAGCAATATAAATATGCATACCTCGCTTTGCACCAAAGATTATGAATATGCAAAAATGCATATAATGGCCTCCCCTTGAATGTAAATAATGAAAATTTCGAATGCGAACTTTCAAAACTCCTAAGTCCAATCTATAATTTTTTTTAATGATTCTCCTCATGCGGAACATCCCGTGCTTTTAAGCCGTCTGAGCGTCCTTGGGGGGTTTTTCTCAATGATTTTTTTCTATTTTTGCTTATTTAGAATAGATTGAAAACCACAACCTTTGTATACACTTGTGTACATCTTTCGTTTGGATAATTACCTTGGGTTTATAATGACCTGCCTTGTAGAATTCGTCTGGCATGTTTGGTGTGTTTTTGCTGAAAACAAGCGTTTTAAACTGGCTGGAACTAACATTTGCTTTTGGTTTAGTGTTTACTGGTAAATCGTTGTACTTCTATAAAATACTGGTCACATGTTCTGTCATCTAATAGGCGGCAGGTTTTTACCAAACAAACTATTTTTTAAAGAGAAGTTTGAGTGAGGGAGTTCAAAAGGAGATAAAACTCATGGTTGAAACACTTATAATTCGCAAAGCATTATGGCATTTTTATCCAGGCGTCGCTAGTGTTAGTAAAGTAGCCGCTATTCTTACTTGACACAACAGAAAGGCGTAATATTTAACATGTATTTTCGATTATTTTTAAATTAAGGGTTCCCTTATTATGAGTATAACTAACCAGCATGTTTTCATAGTTGTAAGATTGAGTATAGAATGTAGGTAGATAAAAAAATAAACTGAAAGGTAAATACCTAGTAATATTCATTGTTCAGTTCTACTTTGTGTTAGTTTTTTACAGAATTGGCAGTTTAAATAAATATTTTAATACTTTCGCCATAGAAATGCAAACAATGCAAAACTACTTATCCCAGCGCCATCTGAATGATTGTCTTAAACTATCTTGGTGTTTTTTTTAAATGAAGTTTTAACTCCTTACTTTTACCCCCATGGTTTGAGTGCATAGGTTATGTCCATCTATAGCCCGATCGAATAAAAGATTGCAGACCTCCTAGCAGAGAATTTAAGATAATCTTGAGAACATTTAATAGTCCGCGTACTAAATATGTGGTGTAAAAATTAGCCATTTGTTATTGTTTCAAACTGTATCCTTTATTTATTGAATCTGCGTATAGTTGCAAATGCATACACTGGCGTTGTTTACCGAGAATAACCCTCTAAATTTATCTTTACAGTAAGCCTTACTTCATCTGAAAAGTAAAAATTGAAATCAATAACTAAGCTATTTGGTAAATAATGCAGTGTGTGCAATTGATCACTATACGCCAATTCAATAAAAAGGATTAATTTTATAACATAGCTATTTTTTACACTACATAACCTCGAAACAGTCTAAAGAAACAACTTTTAAAGTTGTAACTATTGTCTGAGTAGATAACAATACCATCCACGAACTAAACGCGTATATAGAACTCAATAAATACAAACACTAATACTACTTTTTAACAGGTGACACCTACAATGCTTGTCAAAGTACTCCGTTATATCCTTGAACTCAAATGTGCATTGTTGCTGACGAAGAACATTTTAAAAACTATTCGATTACAGTGCATGCCAGTGTTGTCTATTTCAGCATTCTTGAACAACATAGCAATTCCCCAATAGCCCTATTGTGTCAAATAAATTCCTTCACTAACAGTTTTATTGTCAATCCCTACAAAGAAGATTATGCTCTATATCTTTAATTAGCCTTTTCGTGTCTTTTTGTTTTAGGATTACAACTGTTCAAAATTTTGCGCTAGGGGGCGCTAAAATAATTTTCAATTCTATCGGGCATGGCCACTTTACAATACGTAGATCTAAAGTGTATACTTAAGGATCTTTCTTTGAAAAGTTCTTGAGGTGATATAGGACTTGCTTAGAAAGGAAAATTTCAGTATTTTCTATCTCCTCAACCATGTGATAGACATTAATTTGTTTTTACTTTTCATACGAAGTGTAAAGTAAGTATTTTCACGAAAATTTTCGATTTTGAGGTCAATATATTTTTAAGAGTCTCCGGAGAACAAACGCATTTTGACTATCTTTAGAGTGACGCCCATTTATCTGTGGTCTATTTCTAGTGTAGATGATAGCTGCAACATATATTACTTAATTTTACAATACGTTATATTCGGCTTTGTTAATGAAAATTCTAAAACAAGATGGAATGTTGTGAAATTTGAGTGTAAACTTCGAACTTTTACATTTTCTTAACATGGCAGAATAGGACAATTTGATATAATCATGCATAAGAGGGTCGGTCCATCAAGAATGTCACCGGTTAAAGGGGGGCGTTGGAAAGGTTCCGAGAGACTTTATCTCCACCTTTTTTGTCCATTCCGGGAGAAAAATCGAATATCTGACTCAGGTTCAGTCTGGTAGTTGATACTTGTCACATGATAAACTCATGCTCCAATGCCTCACAGCAAAGATAGTCACATGTGTGACAGTGACGTTGTAGTCACGTGACACCTGGGCCACAATGTGACATATTTGTGACTTCTATTCGACGTTACGTATTAGTAATTTGTAACTTCATTGTGACTATATTCTGTGACGTTTCCACAATTTAACACGTAACAATGTGACGACATTACAATGGCAATTACAAAGTGACGACACAAACAAGTTAATATGTGACGTCACAAACGACCATGAAAATGACCAAAATGACTTCGCTGTGACCTCAATATGACATTGCAGAGACGTCCTGTGACGTCCCAAAGTCAGTGTGACGTAAATATTACGTCACTGAAAAAAAATGCTGTTTGAGATATTTTGGTTTTAAAATCAAGAGTTACTTTATAGTATTTTGTGGTTCAGCCCCAGTTTACAGGTGTCCAGCAAAACAGGATGTCGGTATGGACTTTGGCGTATTTTCGTTAAAATCTGATCTTCAGTGTCCAAACTGGACGAGATCATAACTTGTTGGTCTTTTGAATTAACATCCGAATGGTATCAAGTGTTGCCGAGGCTTTCCAAAGGTGGTTGTACATGGAGTGGTTTGAAAGACCAATGGAGCCGCTCTGTGGCTCATGGGCGACGCCCCTGGGATGAATCAGAATGGTTTAATTAATTTTAGGGGGGAATTTAAAACTTGAGAGAGTAAGAATTTAGCAGAGTTTCAGGGAGATAAACTAGAGACAACATCTAAAAAGGTGGCATATTTTTGGTGTGAGAAATAGATGTCGGAGACATCCGATGGACAGCTCCTTTACAATGTTTTCGGCGAGTTAATTTTGAACACCTATTTCCTCTTTCCTATTCAACAAATAAGCTTTCAAATTAAGTTTCGGGTTACCAATCCTCCGTCCCATTTTATTTAGTCATGTGGACTCTGTTTAAATAATTTTAAAATCCAATGAAGTTTAATGGCTATTACATTATTTATAAAAACATGTATATAATTACAAGTAATGTATCTGTTTAATGTACACACGGCCTTGTTCTTTTAGCGCTCTTACCGAGAGTGTGTCCTGAAAGAGGTAGATACCTCAGAACAATACTATAAAGTATGCAAAGATTCAGCCTTTTGAGCCAGCCTCTAGAGAGTATAAGGCTTCATAAAAACACCTATAATCTCCACCTTAGGTTAAGACTGAAAATCAGACTACGTTGGTTCTATCCCATTGTCTGTAATACAAATGTGCAAAATTCCAGCCTTCTACCTCCCCTAATTTCTGGTGGGCATGGAGAAACAAAAACGTTAAGACTATTATATAATAGCGATTCCTGAATGTCATTCCCTTTTATTAAAAATTGTTTGACAAACGGAAACCTTGGTTGATGTTTTATCAAAGATTCGTTTGATAAGAGGAAAGAAAATTTGAATTTTTTTTTTTAAACATTTTCTAGTGGAATATTAAAAATGTGTTGTTAGGGTACATTGTGTGACGCAAACTAGATAAATTTCAGGGGTTTTCAATGTTATTTTAGGTTAGATTCGCACCAAAATGGTTCGTTTATCAAGTAATTGCAAAACTTTCAGAAAAGCTACATTTGAATGAGCTTTTCGTTACATTATTTTAATAAAATTTAGGAGAATAAAAATGTTGCAATTGCGAAAGTAACTACAAAACACACTTCTTGTTAAGATCAAACTTTAAGTTGGACCACAGTTTGAGTTTTTCTGTGTATATTTTTATATTTCTGTGTATATATTTGTGTGTATTTTTAAAGCATTTTGTCTTTGAATGGCAATTTTTGGTAGGATTCCAACAAATAATTTTCTTTGTCGTATGCAAAATTAACTTCTCAATTACCCTCCACCCCACCCCCACCCCGCGATAAACATGGTCAAATATAGTATCAATCGAAAGCTTTTTAAGCCTTTCAGAATGAAAGGTAATGTACTAAAAGTGTGATCATATGGACCCAAGATAGATTTTTCAAATATTTTCTTGCAAAAAAAAAAACTACTTGGAAATGGATAGTGGTATAAGAAAATCGAGACTCTCACTCCAGATAATTATTTCTAAGATTCAGTGGTGTGAGTTTCTGAAAATTCCTTTATCGCCACTTCTAGTTTAAATTTTTGAAATTGTCTTTTTGTTGTTGATCTGGAAGCCGAAATGGATCAAAATGAGACTAAAACCTCGATTCTGGCTCCAGCAAAAGTTCTCAATCATTATAAAAAGTGGTTTCGGTTTTTCTTTCATGATTCCATTGAATTATCACGCCCTAATTCGAATTTCTGAAATCTTAATTTTTTTTTTTTAGTCTTGAAGCTGAGACTGATCCAATAACACAAATTCTGACTATAGCAGGACTTCAAAATCACAAAAACCCGTCAGAAAGGGGCATTCACATAAGGAAGACTCTCCCATTGCAAATAACAGTATTCATGGACCAGTTTCGCGCTTATGCACTCATCGGCATGGAATAACAGTTAATTGCAGTATCAGCAAGAAAACTTTGTTTGCCGCAATTTTGGGAACTTCAGCAAGAACAGACAATTGTAGTCATTCCACGGAGCCGGCATAAAATTGTCTTCCTTATAGTAGACGTGCTTCATAATTTTGATACATCCCTACCCCCTCGACACACACATTAGTTCTGTGTATATTGGTATTGTAAAATTGATTCTATTGATATTGATTCTATTGATATTATGATTGTAGTATTGATTCTGTGTATATAGATATCTCAGTTCTGTGTATATTGATATATGATCACCTTTGTTACTACATGATTCGCTGTAAGAAAAGTCACTTGCTGGTCATGGTTTTTATTGATAAACATCGCCATAAATAAGTCACAATTTTGCCGTCGCAATTGTCATAAGTGTTTGAAGATGCATAAATCGTGTCATTCGTGTATCGTAAATACTGATTACCGGAATATATTCTAAATAAGCCGAATAATTTTCCAGCGGGATTAACCACGCATGCGTGACGGGCAGTTACTGTTTGGTTACTCAATTCGCATTGTGTGGTTATGTAATGAAAATCCAGGTTTAAGCAAAACAAAAAAAAAAATGAACAAATGTTTCCGCTTTGTTGCTCGATTGCGTTTTGCCGCGTATCAACCGTTTAGTGGAAAGTTGCGCTAATTTTCTTGTTTTGAGGCGCATTACTTGTTTTCGTTGAAACTCTGTTTATCTATGAATACATATGCCGTAAATCAAATACACAACTCAAACATAATGATGCTTAGGAAAATTTGACTAATGCGCTTTTGGGAGTAGCAAATGAGTGCTTAAACCTATTTTGAGTAAGTTTGTGTACTTATGAGTTACAATTTGTCCCTAATCTATCATTGAAATTCCATATATTTTTATTAGATATATATATATAAACGCATACACAACATATACAATATATATACATACATATATAATATATACACACATGCATATATATATACACATATATATAAATTAAGAATCTGTTCAAAGATATGAAATTTTGTTTGATTCTTGAAACATATGCGAAATAATTACAATGCATTTTTATCGGAGACCTACCTTTACGTTAAAAATGCATTATTTTTCTCATCTTGTAAATTAAACAAACAAAATTCAATGTTATTCAAATTTCTGACCCCATTCTAGAGCAAAAATGTGCATAAAAAATCTCATGCATTCTATTTTTTCGATACTTTCGATACTATTTTTTCGATACTTTCGATACTATTTTTTCGATACTTTCGATACTATTTTTTCGATACTTTCGATAATATTTTTTCGATACTTTCGATACATTCCATACTATTTTTTCGATACATTCGATACTATTTTTACGATACTATTTTTTCGATACTTTCGATACTATTTGTTCGATATTTTTGTGGTGCGAATAATAACGCGGGAGGTGGTATGCAATATACATTTCTGTTTACTTTTCTAGACCAGTATTTACCACAGATACATTCCTATCCAGATTTCAAACTCTAAGAATCTTACTTCAAAATCAACCAAAAAATAGGTTTAAGTCTTTTATTAAAATCTCCTTTTTACGACGTATAAAATCGCACGGTCATAGAGCTTTCGGGCACTATTATCTGATGAAGAGTATAATAGTGCCCGAAAACGCTATGGCCGGGTGATTTTATACATCGTAAAAAATATTTTAATAAGACTTTTAAACCTATTTTTTTGGTTGTCTTTGATTTTCAAAGTATTAATTAGTTGACGTTTTTCCATAATATTTTATCTAAGAGTCTTGCTTGTATTGACAGTATTTTATCATTGTTCTAGGAATTATTCTGCATGTAAAATAATGCCGTAAATAACTTTCATTTCTATCAACTTTTGAGCAAGTAAAAATTACAAATTTTCATTTTGTTGCGGATTTTTTTACATAATATATCTTTGCAAAAATTGGAGAATATTCTTGGAAGAAATGCTATAATATGAAAATAAAAAAGAAATGGTTCAGCATAGTGAAATAAATAAGCACGAAATAGTAATTACATCACGAAATAAAACAATTTTTTATATTGACTACTATAATTGTTCCGGGAATTATCTGTGTTTTTTCCCATAGGAATTACGATGGGCAAATGTGAATGGGTACGGGTTTTCCACTCAAAAGACTTGTTGTGTTCATTTCACCAGAAAACGTGGTATCCACTCACCCCCAGAAATCTTTATGGGAGGTGTAAAGATTGCTGTAGTAGAGGAAATAAAATTTCTAGGGGTTTGGTTCGATAAAAAGCTTACTTTCTTGCCCCACATCCAGAAACTGCGAAATAAATGTGAGAAAGCTCTTAACATCTTAAAAGTCCTCTCAAATACTAAATGGGGTGCAGATTTTACTTCCATGCTTCGCATCTACAGAGCTGTTATTCGGTCAAAACTAGATTATGGTTGTTCTGTGTATGGATCAGCACGAACATCAGTGCTAAAAAAGCTTGATCCAATTCACCATAAGGCATTACGTATATGCTCAGGAGCCTTTAGGACATCTCCAGTTCAAAGCATATATGCTGTCTCTAATGAGCCATGTTTACAATTAAGGCGTGAACAGCTGGCACTGAATTATTATTTTCGTATCATGTCCTTACATAACCATCCGTTACAACGTGCATTCCTTGATGATCATTATGATCGACTGTATGACCACAGACCTTCATGCATTCCTATTTTTGGCAAGCGGATACGCAATATAGTAGAAACTACCCCTTTAGTAGAGCTTTATGTTCGAAAAACAAAGTTTTTTGAAACACCTCCATGGTATGTTAACAATTTCACCTTTCTCAACCCTTTTTGTAATTTTACGAAGACTAACACCATTCCGGCTATTTATGTGCAATTGTTTGCTGAACATAGGAATCTGTATAAGGAGTTTACTCCTGTTTTTACAGATGGTTCCAAAGCAGGAGATTACGTTGGCCTAGCTTATGTTTGCAACAATACTATAAAGTCTTATAAACTACATGCATCTTGCTCTATTTTTACAGCTGAGATTATGGCTATTTACCAGTCCCTAATCTTCATCTCTTATCAAAAGTCCAAAAAGCACATTATATATACTGACTCATTGAGTTCATTACAGCTTTTATCATCGAAGAGAGCTATGAATTACCACATTGCCTCTGATATCCTTAAGTATGAGCATCGTCTGAAGGAGCAAGGATACCATACTAAATTCTGTTGGGTCCCAGGACATGTTGGCATCAAAGGAAATGATTTAGCAGACATTGCTGCTAAATCAGCTACTCAAACTTTGAGTCTGACTATCCCTTTGACCGACATCAAACAATTTGTTCTAAAAAATATTCATGACAAATGGCAGTATTCCTGGAATCAGCAAGCTGATAATAAGTTGCTCGAGATAAAGCCCTTAGTACAAGAATGGAATAGTTTCCAATGTAGGAAACTGGATGTAATTTTAACTCGTTTGCGCATTGGTCACACTCGTTTTACTCACAGGCATTTACTTTTAGGAGAAATTGAACCCCTTTGTAATGTTTGTCAAACAGCAGCAAGTGTAAAACATATTCTAATTACTTGTCCTAAATATAAACAGTTTCGTTTTAAACATTTTAAAACGTATACTCTAACTTTGACGGAATTGATTGGAGAAAACCCTCATTCAGGGATTTTTCCATTCTTATTAGACATTGGGTTTTACCATCATATTTAAATTCACTTCCTATCACCTTTTAAACTTTTTTCATCTTGTTTCCATCATTAACCCTCTTGCATTGTCTTGTTTTAGTCATACAACTTTTTAGATTATACACTTGTTTTTATTCTTTACCTTTATCTGTATTTTAGTACCATATGTCCGGCGCAGCATATCCTCTTTGGATCTTGTGCCAAAAATCCTAAATCAACCAACCAACCAACCCATAGGAATTAATGTGAAAATCTTTAGCATACAATTTATAATATTAATTGGGAAGATGCTTGTTAATACTGAATATTCCTTCCGCTATTAAATGTTTCCGCGGTAGTTAATAACATTTAAAAACAGTTTTTGGTTGAGTGTCTTCTTTGAAAATTCAGTTATCTGTGTTGAAATATTTAACAAAGGAAAATCGAAGTAAATGTAACTGCTGGTAAATCTCATTTAAATTGCTGTAATATTCCCAATATCTGGCTGTTATTTTACCCTACATGCATAGCATAATATATAAGGGAAGTATTGTGATGAGACTGAAAATTAGAGTTTTTAACAGAAGGGTACGTTTTAAGCATCTCTGAACTTGAATAGAACGTTTTTGAGGTGATGTCTGTGTGTATATTACTGTTAGTGTGTCAGTGTATGTATATCAGTATTAGATGTGCATGTTAGAGTGTATTTATTAGTGTGTTAGATATGTGTGTATATTAGTGTATGTTAGATGTGTATATGTTAGTGTCTCCGAGGAAATGATCTCACGAACGAATGGAGCAATAAAATTTTTGATATGATTGCTATAATCTGCGAATACTAGAACCTTATTGGATAGCATTTTCTGAAAATAAAGAATTATCTTCTCGGAGAGAAAAATGCAATTTAGAATTTCCCTATTGCAATCAAGAAAGGCCAATATTTTCAAACGATGAATTATTTTCTATGAGCCATGTATGTATTTTCTAATTAAGTGCTAGCAATGAAGATCGTCCCGTTAGGACTATACCATGTATTTGATCGTCACTACCCTTCATCTGTACGTAATTTGGTAATATCATGCACAATAATGAATAAAACTTTCAGAAATCCGATTTTCACTTTTTATACTGCATTAAAGGGAGAACGCAAGCCCACGTTTTTCTTGTCTGCATACATTATTTCTACGACTTCAAACAGCTACCGTCCTTCAATCGCGTGCCAATTTATGGATATTTTAGACAATCGATAGCCATTGCTCCACTGTGTGGAAGATTCCGTGACTAGCCTTAATAGCTGCAATATTCCCCAATACTTTTCCACCAGGTAAATCGCATGTCGGAAAACTCTTTAATAATCGATATATCACTTTCGGACAGATCATTGTACTTTCGGGGTTGTGCCCAATTTGGATTTTGTCTATAGAACTTTCTACACAGATATACATGGGGAAACCCGCTTATAACAAAGCCTCTAGATTCTGTAGAATTTATTCGGTGTATCCAACTTTCGAAATAGCCTAGGCCGGCAAACATTTCAAATGATCTTAAAGTTATATACGTAAAGAATATATCTATCATTTGCAACCTTGGTGATAAACGTGAACTTCGCAAAAAATTTGAAATATCGCCAAGTTGGCGTTAATTCAATACATCTGAAAGCCAAATGAATTAAATCGGATATGTGAGGCCTGTCGATGTGTGGGAATTAATTTAATATTTTACTGTTCGTCGGACTGGTACCTTTTAGTTAATAAACATAATTACTATATAATCCTTTAAGGGTTATATAATGTTTAATATGTTATATAATATGTAACATAATATTTAATTAATCCAAACTACACAGTCACGAAATTTGTTATTAGTGCTTCAGGTCCTCCAACGTTGGACCTATAGATAACTTTTTTTTTTATTTGACATTTCGAGTTATTTTATGTGGAAGTACATTGTAGATAGATTTTCATACATCGATTTCTTAACGATCAAAAATAATTACCACAAAGGTTCCATCTAAACACTATCGGAAAGTTTGAAGAATTCAGTGCCCGTTATTTGGATTTCTGCTTTTGAATAGCTCCCTGGGATTTTAATTTAAGTTATTGAAAAACTTAAAGCACGTTTTAGTAATCAAAACTTAATTCGTCCTTCTACGAATTTTATATACGCACGATTCTAATCTTCTGCGTGAATACAGATTAATTTCCACTGGGAGGTCCTTGGTGTTTACGCCCATAATCTGCCAGAAAAGCTACGTGAATACAGAGTAATATCTCTGTAGGAAATATTATGCAGACTCAACATAATTTACCAGGCATTTCATATAGTACTCTGATGACCACGTATTTAGTTTTTATATGCATAGTCCTATTGCTGCTGCAGGGGTGACTTAAATTCTAGGAAGTTTATTTCAGATTACTTTAGCATTTTCTGAAAATTATCCACACCTCCAAGTTTACAAATTATCGCCAAATTTGAAACCAGTCATATTTATTCTTGTGTATCCTTGCCTGTAAAAGTTGATCCCACTGTGTGGATACTGGTCAAAGCTGTGAAACAAAATTACAAAGATGTATAACCAATCGCATGTCGAGTTATCGACTTTTTTGTCGATCGATAGTCATTGTTTTGTTGCAGTATGTCGGAGATTCCGTGAGTCGCCCAATGGCTTGTCCCGATATTTTTTGCCAGTAAAATTGCATGTGGAGAAAGTACTCAGCACAGGATCGATATATCATTCAGGGCTGACAGTAGTATCATTTCGGTTGTGAACTAAATATATACTCTACCGCTGGACTTGGGGTGAACTTTGTAAATGAGGCGGCCATCTGCGTGTGAAAATATTTTATTTTTGTGAGTGATAATGTGTGCAAAATTGGGCAATTGCAGTAAAAGCTATTTGATGTCATCACTTGCAAATGGTAGTTGTTTTAAATTAGGTTTTTGTGCGAGTGAATGAGATGCTAGAGATTTGAGTAGATGGGGTGTTGTTCATAGGTTCATATATCATTTGATTTTTAATGGGTTTCATGGCCGCCCATAGGGGCGGAAACCACTCATAGATGTAAAGGATACTAATATTTCAATGGAATCATTTAGGGGGGGGGGGGGGATTTGAACTTCAGGGGGCCGGTGACCTGGGTTTTTTTCTTTTTGAGTGAAGACAAGACATGCAAGATTCATGAGGGGGGAATTTAATATGGAAACCTATTGTAAAAGCACCAACAATGTATGGGAGATCCTGTGTTTCTTTTCGGCAAATATTTGAACTTGAACTGTTATCTATTTTGCATATTCATGTAACTTCAATTTAAACCCATTTATTCTAAACTGACTTTCTAAATTTTCTGTTTGCTTTTCAAAAATACTAAGTGCGAGTCTCCACTAGACCTTCTCATACATTCAAATTCCATAGCTTTTAGTTCTACTTGTATTACAATCATTACCATTGAAAAATATTTTTTTTTGCAGATTTATTACCCAAGTTATTCGTATAAATTCTTAAGGTTTTTTTCAAGTTGGCAGCATTTTGGTGACGCCTGTAGATGTATTTGACTTATTTGTGTTAATAAAAACTCTCATTAGCATCTATAGTGTAATTTAAATTATCAGTTCCTCTTTATACTATTTGCTATCATAATTATTGCCAGAATTATCAAAGTTCTTTTATAGGAAATAATACTATAGGAATATTACAATTTCTATTTACCGCCGGGGGAGGAGTTGCAATCTACCACCTGGGGGTACATTGTCAAGTATTACATTGTTAGCAATCGAAAGATTTTTTTCAAGCCCTTTAAAGTGAAGGGTAGCATTCTGTAATTGTAATCATTTTGACCCACGATACCGATTTTTAAAAATATATTTGTAAAATTAAAAAAAGCTACTAAAAAGTGGATTTTGGTATGAGACAGTTGATTGCAGCCACACTTTAGTTAATTACAATTGGTGCAGCTTCAGAGCCATGACGTCGCCAATGTTGCAAGATTGGCGTCTAGCAGTTTTTAATTGTTCACAATAGCAACTGGAGTTGTATTGTTTCATCATTAATTGTCGTACCACAGTATTTCTTGTACCTCGGACAATTTTTCCGGAAGAGGGTGTACTTATTGCTTATTCGAGGAAAAGCGTGCCTAGGAACTTACGTGCTCGACCATGAGGAAGCAAGACTGAGCTGACCCACAAAATTGCCCATTGAAACAAAATCCTCGTCTGCTTGGCGTATTCAAACAATCTTTTGTGGGTTAACGAGCATTTTCCTTTTAATCCCAGTAATACATGCCCGATTATCTTGTGACAGTTCGGACACTATAAAGAGATCGTTAAAACAGAGGAAGATTATTTATCTGGAAGTGAATTTTATCGCCAACAAAACCGCCAAAAGCGTTTTTTTTTCACTTTCGCATACTATGAAATATTTCAAGCCCTTTTTATTTCAAGTATTGTTTTCACAAAAAATTTCGAATTCGATATTTTGATGCCAGTGTGTTTTAAGACCCTCTGAATATGTTTTGACTATTTTTGGAGTCAACCATCTGTAGTCGATTTGTGTATACAATAACTGCAGCAAATATTAATGGATTCTCACGAAACTTTATATCCGGCTTTGTCATCATCAAATCTAGAACTGGATAGACTTTTCTTAATTGCGAGCTGAAACTTTATATATTGTAACATAACAGCATAGGACAAAATTTGACATAATATTGCATTTGACAGAATTTGACAAAATTTGGCACGCATAAAAGGGTTTACATGGCTCAATGGTCATGAGATTTAAGTTTCTATCACAGTTGTGAAAGATTGCCACGATACATTGTTTTTGCTCGTGACGTCATTAGCCCCCCCCCCCCCAAAAGTGTATATTAAGTATTGTATCAATCGAAAAAAATTTTCAAGCCCTTTAAAGTGAAAGTTAACCCGCTATAGTCGTAATTTGGACTCACGATATAAAGTTTTCAAATTTTTTCTTGTAAAATTTGAAAAAAAAAATTTCTGGTATAAGGATGTTGAGTTGAGCCACATTTCAGTTAAATTTTAATTATACTTAGAGTTCTATACAAGTCCTTGTGAATCGCTTTAACTTTCAATTAAAATGTTTTTAGAGCTGTAAAATCAAGGTTCATTAATAGGAAATCGACTGAGCTATCGATTAAAAGCGTTTGCAGTGCCTCTAGTGGCAAATTGAGGAAGCTACAAGTCTCATCTCAAAAACTGAGCAAGACGGGTAAAATTTTCAAACTACTAAGGAATTTTCATTCTCCATTCAACATAGAAAGATGTTAAATTTGCACATATAACGTGTACACAGATAATGTCAATGTAAAAGGATAATCATTGTCCAGCATCATTTGTCTATTTTTATGCAACATTTATTTTTTCACTCCGTAACAAATACTTCTAAATAAATTAAAATTCGCTCATTAGACGCATTATTATTTTCTCATGCTTATTTATCGCTATTTCTTTCAGGAATAATTCAGTATAACGAGACATTTACATAATCATCATCTTTCATTGATCTCATTATTTACCAGTTGTGTACAAGTTTAAATTAGAAACTACGTATCTATACTAATTAGAGATCAGTATACAACTTTGTGAAACAAAATTCCCACCCATCTTGCTTCATTTTTGAGATGGGAACAGGGCACGATAAAGCCAAATAAGGGTCCAGGAACTGCTGATATTTCGGGGCCCCGGACCGCAGCGCCTCCAAAGGTCCTTTTCTGCATGTAGACTTCCACACTTTTTATTTCAAATTAATATAATTTAAAGAATGTAATATTTAAAATTGACATATGTAGGGAGGCAACATGTTTACATTTTGAAATTTTAGAAAAATCTTCCTTTTCAATGAATTATATTTGTAACTTTAGTTCTATATTTTAGTTTTAGGAAAATTTTCTTAAAAAAATATTTTTTCTTTAAAAATTATTTAAAAAGTTATATGCAAAATTTAGGGGACTCTAAAATTTTGGGGCTGTGGTCCTGGAACCCCGTGCGTTAATCCGGCCCTGGATGGGCATTATAAATTCAATTCGCCACTGGAGACATTGTAAACGTTCTCAATCAATAGCGCATCTAATCAGTGCTTTACTATCGGTAGACCTTTATTTTGCATCTCTAGAACACTTTAATCGAAAGTAAGTGTTATTTTATAAAGATTATTTCTCGAGTGGTGTTTTTCGAAATCTGGAAATTCAAAGCTCTGAATTGTTTTGAGGCTTGATTCACAAAGAGAACAATGCAAGAAAAAAAATATCTGATGTGGGCAACACATGACTTTCCTTATATAATGTAATGAATTTGCTACTTTTACAGTAAAAAAATAGGTTTTTCTTATAGTAGATACTAATATTCTTTCCAAGATATTGAATTTTCGACAATTAATCGTCATTTTCATTGATTTGGCGTCATTTCTATCCATTTGGCGAGATTTTCGTTAATTTGGCAACATTTCAAAAAAGTCGCCAAGTTGGCGACATTCCGCCAAATTTATCGCCAAAATCTCGCCAAGCGTTATGCACTAAGAAATAAGTTATTCTTACAGCAGATAAATAAATGACTATTGGCGTTCAAATACAAAAGTATTATTCAAAGTATCTTTTCATGAATGGAACGAGCTAGATCCACGAGAATGATGTTACTCAATTTATCGCATGGTATTACATATGAAAAGTGAACATGTTTCTCAATAGGAAATATTTTTATTTTATGACTTTTTGATATTTTTTTTTTAAATGTACAATATCTCGAGAACGGTTCATGTCTAAAATTTATGCCAATCGTTTTCTAATGAAAAATTGCATAAGAAATGTCTATTTGCGTAACTTTATTAGTGGTTTTGATTTTTTGACGATTTTTTCAAAATTTCATTTGAAAATTTAGGGAGGTTCTGAACATTCGATTGCGTATAAAAACAATAGGCTTCCAATGTTTACGGATTGTGATTTTTGTACCAAATTTCGTTCGAATCTGTCCATTCGTTCGTCGGTTATCGTCTCCACAGACCCACTCACACAGACATCACTTCAAAAATGTTTGATTCGTGATCAGGGATGCTTGAAACGTGCTCTCCCGTCGAAAACTCAAATTCGAATTTTCGACCCCGTCACAATACTTTCCTTATACATTATGTATATAAGGAAAGTAAAAATATTGCCCATCTAAAAATATTGTAAATCATATTACAATACATTATAATTATTTAGAAATCTTGTTTGTATCTCTAGGGTATGAGGAAAATATAGATTCCACTTAACGTGAACAACCTAGATTTATAATTCACTTTCTGGCGAGATTAAAAAAATGCAAGTGTTCCTTAGCGTTAAAACACATTGCCGTATAAATAAATTATATTTACAGTTAATTTATTTTTAAATGCTTGCAATGTTAATTATCCTGATGTACAAATAGCTCCATAGCTGCGAGAGCCAGGAGCGTATTTAAAAGTGGGAATCGAAAGTTTCAACTGTTCCCTCAACCAAACATTTTGAGGCAAAATTCCCTCTGATCACAGTATATTAATCTGCATTTCTAGTTGCTTTCTCGTAGGTAGTATTGAGAAAGTATTTTTTTCACAAAAATTTTCGATTTCGTGATTTTGATGCCAATGTTTTAAGACCTGAACACGTTTTAACTATTTTCGGAGTGGTGTCGATTTCTTGTGTATACGATAGCAGGCACAAATATTAATGGATTTTCACAAAACTTTATCCGACATTGTTGACAAAATCTAGAACTAGATAGAATTTTTTACTTTGAGCGAAAAATTCGAAATTTTATAATTTTTTTAACATGGCATCATAGGACAATTTGACATAATCATACATAAAAGGGTTTATTTATGGCTCAATGATCGTGTGAGATAGTTTAAACCATTGTTGTAAAAAATAGTCGCGATATAACGTTTTGTCCGTGACGTCATTAGCCCCCCCCCCCCTTTTGGATAGCAAGTTACCCCGCGGGGTACATTGTCAAGTATAGTACAAATCAAGATTGTTTTCAAGCCTTTTAAAGTGAATCGTGACACGCTGTAATTGTACTTGTAATAATTTGGACCCACAATACCGATTTTTCAATTTTTTTTTCTTGTAAAATTTGAAGAAATTAATTCTGGTATGAAAAAGTAACTGAGCCACATTCCAATTATTTATTTTGGAATGGTCCAACATCCTGCCTAGAACAAAATATCCTACCGTGCGCAATAGCCCTCGAAATGATTGCTCAGGTATACGATACTGGAACTCAACTAATTTAATAAAATAAGTCAAGGCGCAAAATTTTAATAAATTTTATTTAGACATCTCTAAAATGCGATACATTTGGTACTCATATTTTTTTTAATTACCACAGTCCTACAATAATTTCGCTGGGAAACTTAAAACATCATGAAACAAAGTCATAAACACTTTCAACTATATTGTAAAGTGTTAAAAATAGTATAAATTCTATACATAGTCTGCTTCTTTATGTAAAATCAATGAATATTTGATTCATATCACATATTCCAGACTCGAGCTAAATTTTTACTTGTATAAGAATTGAATTTTTATAAACTCATCTTACAATTGTTCGATTTGTTTTCATTCTGCATGTTATAGAAATTGGGCTTTTTGTAAGAATAGTCAAAGTTTAGTAATTATTTAAAATAAAAAATGTTGCAATTGCTCTGGCACGAAATTTAGATACAGATAATATGCAAAAATAAAGCGATTTTATAAGGAATGCAACACTAAATATAAATTTTAAACGATCTTTAAACATCACGATTTTAACACTGAAAATAAAATGGATGCCATATTTTATTTTGAAATGAGTCACGTGATCTCTTTATATAATGTGGGTGTAATTATTTTTATTTAAAAAAACTACCTAACATATTTTGCTGAAAATTTTTTTTTACACATTTTGCATGATAATTTGAATATTCCCTATAATTTTCGAAGCAATTTGTGAATTTTAACTCCGCTTATAAAATGTTTGAAAAATTAGGTCCAATAAGGTTCAATGTATTTTATTTTTTCAACCCGGGTTATATCCTAAATTAATTAGGTTATATTATTTATTTTCATTTCCCTATGTCCCAAAGACCGTCTCAACAACATACTCAAAGTTCATTTTGATAGTCATTTTTACGCTAGTCATCGTGAGAACGAACGAACAGATAGAATGAAGTCATAAACACTTTACAACTAATGTCGGAAAGTGTTAAAAAAGAAACTAGATATACACATTTGTAAGCTTAATGTACATTTATTGAGCATTTATAAGTTATTGAAGTTAAATTTCTATGCGTGCAACGCAGCACGATACCGGTCTCGGAAGTGGAAGTATGTAAAGGAAGTGACATCATATTGTTACGAATACATAACAGAAAACCGTTGTTACAATTTGACATATATTTCGACCTTCATACAGAATCCAATATATATTCGTATCTTCCGATTTCATATACCATTTAAGCTGTATTATAAATCACTTTCGGTAAGAAAAAATGTTATGTAAAAAAAACGCTAAACTGATCAGATTACATTTAAACGTTAATAAGTAGAAAATGTTAATTTCAACAAATAAGTTTCACCTGTACCGCGTGGTCCACAGCACACATTTTTTTTATAAATATTCTTGAACGGTCTATATTTATCATAATTTAAGTGAGACCTTGAAAGAATTACTACTCTCATACCTACTTCTATGACTCCCCCCCCCCCCCTTTCAGCTACGTCACTTATTGATAGTGAATGTGTTTAGGATAAACGTGGTTTACAGATCCCGTCAAGAGGTGGTGAGTTTTTCGCTTTCGTCCCCATCGAACCCCCAAACTCTAATCCTCATCCGCGGCTTCCAGAGAAACCAGTCGAGTTTCTTCCGCATAGCTAAAGGAAAAGGCAACTTCCTCCGAAGGCTTTTAACCTCCTTTTACCTCTTCGAAAAAGGGAAGTATATACAGACTGGCTTACCTCGTCCAGGACGCCGTTTAGCTGTGGCAGATCATCTTAATGAGAACTATCATAGAAGTTCCACATCATCCACGGAGCTCAAATTTTGGGACACTCTATTATTGGTTTGGCTTTTATTGGGAATAGAGCATAGGCATGTGACGCCACGCTGGCAATTTTGTCTTTCCACTTCCAAAACAAAATACTAATTTGCTTAGCACTATTGAAATTTTCATTATTTCTGTATTAGAAACGGTTACTCAGGAAACTTGCAATCGTTTAAAATCTAATTTTAGTAGGATATATCTAAATTTATCTTCTGTGATGGCTATTTTTAATTAACAGAAAATTAAGATATTAACTTTCATTAAAGAATATACACGAGTTTTTTTTTTAAAGACAAATCGTTATGTACATTTCCCTTCTCGTTCGCATATACATTACAAAATTTACTAATAAATGTAGAATTTTTAGAACGCTTGTTAGTGACTATAGAAAAAATCAGCAGTGTACATTCACTTTAAATCACTTAAAGTGCACTTTAGCAAATGAAATCTTGTATATTGTTATTAAAGTATTCTAAATAACTTATTTTCAGCACAAAGATAAATTTCGATGTTTAATGGGTTTAGTTTCAATTTTTATTTTCCATCATAGTCAGTTTGCTATTACACGCTGTGGTAAAAATGTTCTTGCGTTTCTGCGCATTCTACTACGCAGGTTATTTACGGTGGTGCTCATGCTCTATTAAAATAAAATAATCATTGACAGAGGTTGTAAGTAGAAGAAATTTTTCCGTTTTTAGGGAAATTCAGACATGAAAATAAAGTATAAGGGAGAAATTTTGACAACTTCGAAAGCAGACGGTAGAGAACATTTGACCAAATCCCATTGTGCACGATGGATATTAAATTTCTTTTTGCAAGAATTGTTCATGAATCTACCCGTTTTTTGTGTAGATATCGAAAACTTGGCAGTAGAGAGCAAAGGTTTAATTTTTTTATCTATTAAACGCTATTAATAATCGAACTAACATTCTGCTGTAATAAACCATAGTTTAAATTCAAATCACATTTTTCTTAAATCACAATTCAACATTGCATTCATATGTTAATACGAAATATTCCAAGTAATATTCAGCATATTCTGTTACTATGGTAAAAATTCCGGCAATGTGCCCTTAATAGGCCTTTATAGATGAAACTAAATAAGCAGTCGCTGCTTTCACAGTACTGTCAAGTTTGTTTTGCCTCAAGTATAATTATCCTTTTAGACCCATATTGATCTCGGAATATCATATTTGACTTTGTCAAAGACCTATTCATCAGTGGCAACTGACAAGGTATATGTTCTGAATAATAAACATTAGCGACGTTCCATATATTCTATAGAACTGAGATGAAGCATCTGGACATTTGTTTTCATTGCTAATTGGAAATGCCGAACTGATCTTTGACCTCTATAAATTTATCTTTTGATTCATAGTCCATTTTGTAGTAGCGCACGGAAAAGTAGAAAATAAATTTTAATCACGCACGAAATTGAGTGTAGACAGATTCAATTAAAAAGATAATATATAAATCTTATCACTCTCCAAAATTGATATTATCTCAAAGGGAAATTTGGGTGTCGGCAGATGGAATAATTTCGACAGTTTGCATAAGCTGTGAATCATGTTGCTGAAAGTTTCAGGGGAATCAGGTGTCCGTAATGGAAAGTGAGATTCCTGATTATATATATATAAGTTTGAAAGCCCAATGAAAGAAAAGTAGTGAGAAGCTGTAACTCGAAAAACCTAACTTTCTAATAAGCTTATAAAATATAAATCGGCAAATCTTCAAGCAAATGGGAAAAAATACAAATTTCGAATCATAAAGTTAAAGAAAATTATCAAAAATCAATGGTATGGAATCGATAAAAGAAAAACAGATGAAATCCAAGCATTAATGCTGAACACACGTGGACAAGGTCTAGGCCTAAATCATGGATTTGTTCACTTCTTCAAAACTCTTCCTCAAGTCAAAGTATCTTGTAGAAGCAGACAAAAAAATGTGTGTTTCTGAAGAAGTAGATTATATCTATAAACTATTTCTACTTGGGCAACATGCATAAAGAAGAAAAGGAAAAAGGAATACCTGGAATATAACTCAACAAATGCACGAACCTGGGAACCCAGAATGAAAAGACCAGTGTTGCCATTCTCAAAGGGAAAAGATATGATCTACTGTTGCCATTCATAAGAAATAAATAACAATAATGCGAAAAGGCAAGTATATATATATATAAATAAATATTTCTTTGGACTTTTATAAACTATTACTATTCTTTATTTTTCTTGCATAGCAAGTAATTAGGTAAATATGCAATGTTTCTGTTCCCTAGTTATAAATTGTTGTTCGTTAAGTGTTTAAATTTGGTTTTATATGCAGCTATCTTATATTTTAAGTTGTAACTCATATAACCATAACTTATCTCTAATCTATTATTGGAATTCCATATAATTTTATTATAATACTAGCCGCCTTTGGCGACCAGCCTGTTCGCTACCCTTGAAAATTCTGACCGTGGCAAACTCGTTGGCGCGACCTACCAGAAAGGTGTAAGGTAACTGCTTGGAAGGCCAGGAAGTGCCACACAATTTAGACCGGAACCCAATGGGGGAGGCATCCAAAGAGACCGTACCCTCCACTGGGCTACCGTGCCATCCGCGACAATCTCCATAACTTTATTTTTATTCGGCAATTTTGGGAATCGAACCCGGGCCTACCAAGTGCAAATCCCGCGCACTAACCATTGGGGTACTTCACCCTCCGCGATATTCTTCATAACTTTCTTTTTATTCACCCAATTTAGACCGGAACCAAGTGGGAGAAGCATCCACAGGGACCGTACCCTTCTTCCCCTACCACCAACCTCTCGGAAGGACTTACAGACCCACATGTTTAACGTGATCGTACTCCGCGTAAACACGGCGGCAATTTTGGGAATCGAACCCGGGCCTACCGAGTGCAATTTCCGCGCGCTAACCATTGGGCTACTTTGCCCTACGCGACAATCTCCATAACTTTCTTTTTATTCATCCAATTTAGACCGTACCCTCCTTCCCCTACCACCAACTTCTCGGAAGGACTCACGGACCCACATGTTTAACGTGATCGTACTCCGCGTAAACACGGCGGCAATTTTGGGAATCGAACCCGGGCCTACTGAGTGCAATTCCCGCGCGCTAACCACTGGGCTTCTTCGCCCCCCAGCGACTATCTCCATAACATTCTTTTTATTTACCCAATTTAGAACGGAACCCAGTGGGAGAGGCATCCACAGGGACCGTACCCTCCTTCCCCTACCACCAACCTCTCGGAAGGACTTCCGGACCCACATGTTTATCGTGATCGTACTCCGCGTGAACACGGCGGCAGTTTTGGAAGTGGCGGGAATCGAACCCGGGCCTACCGAGTGCAATTCCTGAGCGCTAACCACTGGGCTGCCTCGCCCTCCGCAACTTTCTTTATATTCACCCAATTTAGACGGGAACCCTGTGAAGGAGGCATCCACAGGGACCGTACCCTCCTTCCCCTACCACCAACCTCTCGGAAGGACTTACGGGCCCACATGTTTAACGTGATCGTATTCCGCGTGAACACTTCGGCAGTTTTGGCAGTGGCGGGAATCGTACCCGGGCCTACCGCTAACTTCCCGCGCGCTAATTTACAATTTAAAATGACCATATGCTCTCTAAGCTCTTAATTCCATCATCCTCATTCCATTGTTCCATCATTTAAAATATCCATAAAATTAAAATATCCATCGTTCCATCATTTAAAATATCCATAAAATTAAAATATCCATTTAAAAAATCCATATCGTTCCATCATTTAAAATATAAATATAATAATTTCTACAGTGCATATGTTAAGCTCTTATTTCATTTAAAATCGGAAGCGCGGGAAACGGAAAGTAAAAACTAATTCGGTTTCTTATTGTCCCACCCATCGCTATGCATATACAGAACCGTGACGTCACCTCCACCTTGACGTCCCCACCCACCACCTTCCCTGCTTCAGCGGGGGAGAAACGAAGCGACACGCCGAGCGGAACGCCGAGAAATTTAAAATCATGACGTCTTTAAAATTGCGATCCTGAAGGCAATTTTCATTATTTCTGGACCAGATTAGACTTGTAAGAATGCCAGATATTTCAGCTTTCTAAAAATGTAAATTATTAGTCGAAATTATGAGTACTTTTTACTATGCGAGAATTTAAAAACCAAAAATCGTTTTTTTGAGTCAAAAGTGACTTTTGCTTTAAAATCATAAAAAAATATTAGAATTTATCTCTGAGATTTGAAATTGATATATTTTTACTCGAAATTCTCTGCTCTTTCCGATGGTGTGATTTGTTTTTTTCTACGATGTCTGGATCGAGGAGAAAAAAGGGCAAAAAGATCAAAAAAAGGTCGAAATCGCATAAAACATTAAATAAATAAAAAAATAATTAGAATTTTGAAAATCGGTTTTCACGTGTCCCCTTCCCACCCCCCAGGGTCTCAGATTGCCAAATTTCGTAACTCTCCGACGCGCGGTCGCGAAACGTATAGTGTATAAGACACACACACACACACACACAGACATTGCCTTTTATTATTTAAGATATATATGCACAAATAACACTTCGACAGACGATAATTAGCTGAATATTTCAGAAATGAAGCTGGGATTTTCATAGCCGCCTGTAATTGTGACTTTTGTTATCAGTTTGCCGAAATTATCAAGAGAGTATGCAACCTTTGCTCAGTTTTTGTTTCAGCTAATGTTTCACAGTGTAATATCAGTTTTAAAGAATATAAGATTCATATAGTATTGTATTTTTAACTGAATCTGCCTACGCCCTAATTTCTCAGACAATTTTGCATAACAAACTTTTGCCAATAAGATTTATATTTTATTGTAGTTAAATTCAATTCAAAACACCATCAATTTCGTTCAGTTTCGTATGCGATTGAAATTTATTTTTAACTTTTCCGTGCGCCATTGTTTTGCAGAGAACGTCGAAAAACGTGTTTTAACTTAACATTTTTGACGTAATTTACGTTTAAACATGTATAATATTACACATGGATCAGCGCGTTAGAACAAATGCATTTCATCCAAAGATACTGTCGTAAAGAAATGCACGAAAAGGACATAAACATGACGTGCGTAACAACGGAACGTAATTATGTGAAAATTTGATGGATGAAAATGTTCCGTAGAATGAAACTGTGGTGAATGTCGGCTCTCTACGTGCTGGGGGAACCAAGGATAGAGCCGTCAAACATAGAGAGAAGTCAAAGGTCCAGCCGTCAAAGATGCTGAAAAGGGAGAAAACGGAAGTAACGACGTGAAAATTTTAGATGAAAATGCTCCGAATTGAAACTAAGTTTTAGCTATCGACATGCTCTGGGAGCAGAGAACTATCCAGTCCAAGATGTTGACCGAAGATAATCCATATGGGAAGTTAACACTAGAACGACGGAAGCGGTCATTTTGACCACATAACTACTTTGAGAAGCGATTCCTCCAAAACGGCTAATCCCAGCCCATTGAAATTTTGTGCCAAGAACGGTGCATCAAGAACGCTTATTGCAAAAAATGTGTCGAAGAAACATCCTAAATGCTGTAACTTTGATGTTTTGGTTTTGAATTAAAGGTACATTGCATTTTTTCTATGGCGGTCAAATTGACCGTTGACAGTCGTTCTAGTGTTAAATAGAATAGCGTAGAAGGGAATCGAAAAGTATTCAGCTTTCAACAAAATTCTAAGTTTACTAAAAGCCTCTCCTTCTGCGTTTAAATTGCGGTATCTAGATATTTTCGATTTTTAAAACTTTCATAAGCGCCATCGATAAATGCTTAAGAAATAATTAAAACCGTAATTTAAAATAAGTGGTCACGTTAGATTATATTTTAAATTATAAAACCTGTTTCAATGAGTATAAATAAGGGAAGGTAAAGAGAAAGCGATTGCCGGCCAAGGCGAATTTCTTCATTTCTGAATTTTGGATATCTCCCGGTGTAACCATCGAAATCGATGCACCAATAGAATCATATTTGCGTCCTCCAACGACCTTGGCTTCACACCTTCCGCCTCGTAAATCCCCCCCCCCCCCAAATCTCTTGCGTAACAAAATTACCTGTTCATCTGCAATTACTACTGCCCTACTGCTGCGTTTTGGCCTCTTCCCTTGCTAGAAAACGCGTAGTTTCGAGTCGGAAGCAATCATCTTGCTTCCTGGACATGACCCACATCAAAGGAATACCAGCAGCGGCAACTAGTCTTGAATCGAGAAATTCTTCAATGGAAGCGCAGAAGACATCTTCGGCGTGGACTCCAGAGCTCTCGCGTGAACTTAAAAATATTGAAATTTGTACGAGGCACCTTTATGTGAACCTCGTTCAATTTCGCTGCAGTAAAAACTCACAACATGAGTTTGACAAAATAGGTCACTATAATCATGCGTAGCTTGGACCTATACATGCGATTGGTTGACTTCCATAGCTTGCATAATAAGAGATGGCTGTCTTTTCGTCTGTCTGTGTTGCGCCTTATGTGTAACGGAAAAACAAAGCTTTCTAGCAATCGCAAAATTTGCACTGGATTGGCTAAATTACCGGTACTACTGACCCTGGCGATTTTTTTTTTAAATTCGAATTGGTTTTTTAATTATGTTAAAACACGATTTTGAACAATTCTCTCTCAAAATGACTTGCAAATATGTTCTGGTGTCATTTTAATCGGAGGTTTGCATCTTAAATCCTCGGTCTCACCGAGGTACATTTTTAGGGGATTTTTTTAATAAATTATGTCATTGAACTGAAGGTGTTGCAAAAGAAAACTTTTTTCTTAATTAGCCATCGTAACTCATCTGGAACATTTCGTATTTTTTTTTACTTTCTCTACAATATATAGTAATGTAAAAGCAAAGGTATTGTAATAAGGACCAATACTGTCGTAACCCCGTATTTGCTGAATGAGTATCCGCGGTTTCAGTTATCCACAGTTTACTGCGGCTCAATAGGAACATTGGAAAATTAAAGATATAAACGGTTGATTAGTTTTAAATCAAAACTGGGTCTACAATCTTTGATTAGTAGTATTTTTTCGTCTTTTCTTGAAGCGGGTGTATTTTTGAAAAATAACTTTGAGTTATGTGCGGGTACATGGGTAGAATATCTTTTTATAAAATGTGCAACTCGTTTTTCCATTATTCATGCATGGGAAAAAATAAGTATTTTTATTAATCTGTCATCCCTTGAAACTGCATATGATACAGTGTACTGTAATTTTATTTTATCATGTATAGTATTCAGAAAGTAGTGTTTTCACGTAATTTTTTTAACACTTTACAATATAGTTGAAAAGTGTTTATGACTTTGTTCATTCTGTCTGTCCGTTAGCACGATAACCGCCGTAAAAATGACTTTATCAAAATGAAATTTTAGTATGTTGTTGAGACAATCTGTGGGACCTATGGGAATATAAATTAATAATATCGCCCAATTAGTTTTGGATGGAACGCGGGTTGAAAACATTAAATACATTGAACCCTATGGGACATAATTTTTCAAACATTTTTTAAGCAAATTTAAAATTCAAATTGCTCAGAAAATTTTAGGAAATGTTAAAATTATCCCATAAAATATATAAAAAAATGTCAGTAAAATATATTAAGAAGTTTTTAAATAAAAATTATTTAATATAGGGAGAAAAACAAATTCAATTAAATTCCGACTCTTACTATATCCTCCAGAAAGGAAAGATATATTATATAATTATCTTTCCAAGACACACACACACACATTGGCGTTCATGGATGCCAATGTCTGCAAATGGGGATCGAACTGTTTGGGATAGGGTATGTCAAATACCTGTCTTTTTGAGAGGTTCTTCGTTTAGGATGGAGGCTGTCCCACCCGTAAGCAAAAGGTTAAGAATTTCTTCATTTTATACCCGTCTTTTTGAGAGGTTCATCATTTGGGATGGACGCTGTCTTGCCCATAAGCAAAAGGTGAAATGGAATAAACTCTTACCAATTGATTAACGCAGCGGTGTAACTAAAAATGTTACCCTCTTCAGCAAAATATGTGTAAACGCTTTAAATATGTTTTCCCAGACCTTTACTGTGTATAGACCTAACGTACACACTCGTGGGTCTTTGCTTGTGAAATTATTTGTGTGTTTAAGATATTCCTAGGAACACTGCATCTACAATATAAGGAAGTGTCTGTTTGCCCAACGCGATACTACACTATATCTACCGCACTTACAGCTCTACGATTTTTCACACAGTAGTATCTATACCTAAACTGATGCGCTTCGAAAGCCTCTTTCCGAAATTTTAATTAAATTTTTCCCAACTTAAAAACAATCTCCGGCTACCGATATGTTCTGACAGCTACCGTCACGATCCAACAGCTACCGGCTGTCCAGATGCCGATCTCATCCAACAGCTACCTTCAAAATCTAACAGCTACCCACATGATCTAACGGCTACCGCTACGATCTACTGCCACGTTCCTCTCCTAGACGTTTTGAATCTTTTATTTTATTGCTTTGCGGAGAGCGTGCGTGGGAATTTGTCGACTGTATAGGATTTTAATAAAATTAAGTAGTGTTATATGCAACTTTATTATTTAAAGTAGCGTGCGTTTATGAGCCAGGCAAGGTCGAAGAATTCCTTATAGTATCTAGTATTTTATGGTATTACCCTCCCCCCCCCCCCCCATGAAAATAAAACGTTCAATGAAGACTCTCTGGTGCCAAGGGTCGTTTTCTAAACGAGTTCAATGTCAATATAATATCCAATCACTAAAATCCTTTCAAAAGTTTCGCTTTAATATATTCGTGGACATGACCCACATCGGAGCGATGAGGAAACTGCTTGTACGGAGAAATCTCATCCCTCTGGGCGTACAACTCCGAACCGATTAATTCTCGGCACCTTGAAAAAGATGGAACTTATCTGCTTTAATTGAACTTGCCCTCGTTAAAAATTCACGGCTGCGAACTTACGGAGTTTTCCTGGTGAACAATATCGTAGCGCCTGACGATCGTTCAGGATGCAAGACACCTGTGCCGTAAGCGTATAACTAATTTTCTCGGTATGTGGGATGAGCACAGTGCATCGCTAAAAAAGAAAAAATCTTGTTACGAGTACTTTCCAATAATTCATATTCCATAATTCAGTGTAAATTCAGATAATTTCGGAGAAATGTTTGCAATTTTTCTGGCTCTCCAGCGGATTAGAGAGAGGCCTGAAGAGAGATTTGTTCTCTTCATTGATTGCCAGGCTGCAATTCACACTGTATCAAGTCATGCTCCACTGTCCGCCATTGAATTTAACTGTAAAAACATCATTAATACTCTATTGTCAAATGGAAAGAATATTGTTCTACAATGGATCCCGGGCCATTGTGGCTTGTGGGGGAAATAAAAAATCTGATATGGGCAGCACATGACTTTCCCTGCAGACTTATATCCACGTTCTTTTTAGTTTAATTAAATTTAATTAACTTTTAATTCAATTATCGTTCTCATTTGATAACTAGACTTTTTTCAAAGGTGGCCTAGAGAAAATACAAAAAACTAAAATATCTCGAGAACGGCTAGTCCTAGTGTAATGGGGTTGGTCTTATTCTTTTCTTCGTTAAAAATTACGTATGATACAAGCATTAAATAGATGTATCTGAGCATACGTAGTTTTTATTTTAGATTTTGGCGATTTTGCGGTCCATTTTGCAAAAAAAGGCAGGTTTTCTTTCGAATCGTACCAAAATCTAATCAGCACTAGAGTGACCCACAAGTGACTTATCTACCGAATTTTGTGAAATTTGATCCATTAGTTTTTCAGAGAGTGGATACAAACTTTTGCGGGCCATTTCGCAGAAAAAGGCGGATTCTTTTATCCCGATTCATACCCAAAACTAATCAGCACCAGATTCGCCCACAAGTGACTTACCTACCAAATTTTATGAAATTCGGCCCATTAGTTTATTAGTTAGGGTGGATACAAAATCTGCACACACAGACGTCACGCTAAAAATAGTTTTTTCGTATTCTAGAGGTCTCGAAACGTGTAGATCCGTCGAAAACTCGAGTTGCGATTTTCGGCATGATTCCAATACTTTCCCTATACATTACCATGTATTGCAGGGAAAGTAAAAAGCAGACAATCTGGCAAAAGAGGCATCTCTTATGGACCCACCTGTGTCGCCTGCTAATTTGAGAAATGTTAAAATTCAAATCAGGCAGAAAATTCGAAGTTTCCGAGCAACTGCAAGAAGAGAGCGGGTTGGGGGGAAAATCTTGGGAAGGCCTACTGACATTGCGTCTTCCAAGAAACCTTCCTAGGGCTCTTGGGGTTCAATCTTTCAGATTACTGACTGGACATGACTATCTGCGGGCGCACTTGCACCGTTTTGCACTCGCTGACTCTCCTGTCTGTGTGAGGAAGTGTTGACATGAATGGCGGGCATCTCCGGAGTTGTTCTGCTCTCCAGGATGTCCGTACTTCTTCAAGACGCTCTCCACCCCTGGAGATACTTCGTATTTATATTGGACTGCAAGACTCCTTATGCTCCAGAGAGCAAATGATGAGGGACGTAATTAAAAAAATATGATGTGGGCAGCACATGACTTTCCCTGCAGACTTATATCCACGTTCTCTTTATTTAAATTAAATTTATTTCACTTTTAATTCAATTTTCGTTCTCAGTCGGTAACCGGACTTATATTCAAAGGTGGCGTAGAGAAAATGCGAAAAACTAAAATATCTCGAGAACGGCTAGTCCTAGTGTAATGCGGTTGGTCTTATTCTTTTCGTCGTTAAAAATTACGTACTAAACGAGCATTTAATGGATATATTTGAGCATACGTAGTTCTTTAGATTTTGACGATTTTTGCGGGCCATTTTGCAAAAAAAGGCAGGTTATTTTTTTCCGAATCATACCAAAATCTAATCAGCACCAGGGTGATCCACAAATGCCTCATCTGCCAAATTTTGTGAAATTCGGTCCATTAGTTTTTTAGTTAGAGTGGATACAAGCTTTTGCGGATCATTTCGCAAAAATAGGCGGGTTCTTTTATCCCGAATCGTACCAAAAACTAGTCAGCACCAGACTCTCCCTCAAGTGACTTACCTACCATTTTTTTTGAAATTCGGTCCATTAATTTTTTAGTTTGTGTGTGCAGATTTTGTATCCACTGACAGACACACAGAGACGTCACGCTAAAAATGGTTTTTTCGTATTATAAAGGTCTTGAAACGTGTAGATCCGTCGAAAACTCGAGTTGCGATTTTCGACATGATTCCAATACTTTCCCTATACATTACCATGTATTGCAGGGAAAGTAAAAAATAATACTTCAGTGTAGAGTAAGAAGATCCATTCGCAAATCCATAATGACAGTTTTTCCCTAAGGAATTTTCCCATTGAGCAATATAGCAGCGACTGACGATCGTTCAAGATGCAGAGACACCTGCGCCATGAACTTACAAAGAATTCGCTTGGTATATGGGCTGTAGTACACAGTAGCGTCCAGAGGTTTTGGGGTCACAAGCGAGCTTTCATAAAATGAATTTATCTGAACAGTAAATGCAGTAAAACGTTACACATCCGAAAATTGGTAATCCGAAAAATCTATTATCCGACAATTTGTTTTTGAAAGTTAAAAAATAATAAAATGGGAATTCATTAATAGACTAAGATATGCGTTCGTCTTAGAATAGAATTATAGAATTTTGTTAGTTTTGTTATATTTGTTTCGTTATAGAGTAGAATTTTGAGCCCTCAGAGTCAATATTTTGGAAGTCTTTGTATGATTCAAAATACTTCAGAGTTCGAAACTACCTTGTCCCAATGCTTAATCTGACCCTGGTTATATAACAAAGCGCACCATGCGGATTATAATATCGCAATGTTCTCAACTGCATTTCGATAAAAAGATTGTAGCCAGAAACGTTTTAAAGAACACTATAAACTGATACCCAAATCTTAATAATAAAATTTTGAATTATATAAAATACTAACAAAACGTTGGATAACGTATAATGCACTAACAAGTCATTAAAAAATGCATAATAAGTCTAAAAGTAATGTTTAAAATTTTAAGGCCCTCTGCAATCCAGTACTTTCTAATAATTGACATTCAATGTTTTTTACGCCCAGAAATTATTGGATTTGATTATTTTTCTAATCTGTTTCCTTTTGATTAAAATTTAGTCAAAGCTGCATCCATTGATTTTTGCGTAATAATAATGAAGACAGTCTTACTAAGTTAATGAAACTCTGTCTTGTTAACAATTCGTCAATTTTATATTTTCAAATATATTTTAATTTAAGAACAGCAACTACTTAAAATCAATCACAATATCAGTTCCACTCGTTCTTACAACTAGAACCGAGTTAATGAAATGCTTTAACATGTCAATTTTATGTTTTCAAATGCATTTTTTTTATTTAAGTACCCCAACTACATAGAAATCAATCGCAGCATTAGTTCCACTCGTTCTTGCAACTACAACTATATTATTTATAAAGCTATTCATGAAATCTTTCACAAGAACTTATGTTTAGCCCTTAAAAATGTTAATGCTTTACCCAATGAACTGAAATCTGTAAGTCACCTAACTGTTTCAAGTGCAAGCTAAATGTTTATATATATACTTTAGCAAAATCCAATGAAAAAATAGAGAAGTTTTATCTCAAAAAATTACAAAATTCCTTACAAAAAGTGATATATATATATATCATTATTCTAAATAATTAAGCATAGTTTTTGTTCATTTTTGTACTGCACCTATTGCCGATCTCTCCTTATTATAGTTTATCTTAGCGACCTGAACGAACATTTTTTTCCTTTTAAAAATACTATTCCCTTAAAAAAATATCCTTCAATGCCCTACATAAGTGTTATATTTTTTTATAAAAATTCCGCCCAACATGAATTTCGAATATTATGGAAGATTTTGAAAAATCAGAATTTACTACTCATGTATTTCCTCTTTTGCAAATTATATATTTCCTCTCAAAGGAAGGCTCTCTGTAGCTTTACCTTATTGCAAGGTTTCGAAATATGGTACGTTAGTTCCGCCCATATGTCTTCGCATGTATAACGAATTTTTAAACTATCCTACTCTTGTATTAAATAAATTTATTCCGGAAATTGGCGTTCCTATGAAACAATGCCGTTAAAATCTCAAATTTCGACTCATTTATATTCTAATAATACGATTTAAAAAAAAAATCTTGTTTTAACGTTTATGTAAGATATAAATATAAGATGTAAAAAAATTTAAAAAAAAATAACAGCTGTTCAGTGGAAAGCAGAAAGTTTTCTTATTACATACAGAATTCAACAAGAAATCGTCAAACCTGCAACTTGTATCTGAATTGGATCATTGTGGCTTTATACTGCTCTATTTATGTTCTCCAGTACTTAACTTCGATCGATTTTTGTTCAGTGTGTTGACGGACAAAAGAATGGTTTACACAGGTTTGCAATATGTTCTAAACGCGGAACGCGAAGCTCTAGGAAGTTTCCAAATGCAAATGAGCAGAGTACTGTATGTAGGTCAAAAGAGAAAGGAAAAGTTTGAGATTAAGGTTAAGAGCGACGTTCCACAGAAACAGGATCTTCACGATTCGCAATCACGTGACTCTGAATCAAATTTTTGTTGGTGCTACGCAAGCCATTAAAATTGCTAGGACTGAAAAGTACTAACAGAGGAAATAAATGCTCAATTTACTACTAGGCCATTTTATGCAAAATATTGACTGATCTAAAAATCCTGACATCTATAATGTACCGAGCAATTGAAATAGAATTTTTTTTAATTATTGGCACAAATATACCAATATATCAGACATATCGTCTGCTGTTTATAATACGTCAGACGATCATGAGTTATATCAGGAGTGGCGACACGTCAAGCTTTTCAAATCACTAAATTAACTAAACGATGGACAAATCTTAAAACCAGATCCAAAGGTCACTTTATTAAACAATCATCCTACAGACGTACATCAAATACAGCCAAAGCGCTTTCGAACCTCCTCATATTCATCTTCAGTGGCGATATCGCCAGTGAAGATGAACATGAGGATGAAAAGCGTCCAGATGGTTTGCCAACGGTGCTTTGTGAACCATAAACTGACTTCATAGTAAACTAATTTGTATCGCTTGCATTAGCATTAAATACGGAAGAAAATGATTATGCACATGCGCGTGATTATCTGCGTAAATAGGAGACCGATCATAAATAGTTAAAACAAGAAAGATCAATCATGCATAAAGCATAGATTATGAAACACTTTCCAACTTCAATGCAATTTCATTTAAACATCTCTAAAATGCGATACATTCCTCGGTAATATTTTAAAAATTATCAATACTACATTAATTTATTATATTTGAAAACTTCCATCAAAAACAACTGAAATTTATTCAAATGACGCCATCGAAATATAAAACGCCTGGCTCTGTATGAAAGCAGCATTTCATTCATTAACATTTTCCCATTCATTTCATTCATCACAATACTATAATTTATTTTATTTAAAAGGCCATGGAGGTACAAGTAATTACACTCTATGCTTAAAACTTCATCGAAAAAAAATCCCCCTTCTCTGTGTAAAATCAATTAATATTTCATTCACATCAGCTATGCAGACTCCATGAGCTAAATAATTTTGCCATAAAGAAATGCAGCAATTCTTATACAACTCATTCTATAAGAAATGCAGCAATTCTTATGTAAAATGTAAACAGCAAAATATATAGAATGAGTTGTATAAGTGAAAAATAGGCTTCGTTGTAGAAATAATCAAATTTGGATGACCATTTAAACTCAAACATATTGTCATTGCGTTGTTTCAATATGTAGATGGACAGAATTTAAGCAAAAATAAAGCGGTTTTAGGACGGATACAACACAAAATATTAATTGCAAAGAACTTTGAAAATCACGATTTTGACACAAGATGCATGACATATTTTATTTTGAAGTGGGTCACTTGATCTCGTCATATAATGGTCGTGATCTCTTCATATAAAGGGTGTAATTATTATTTTAATTTTTATTTAAAAACAACTAAATATATTTTGCTGAAATTTCTTTATATATTTTATGGGATAATTTGAATATTTCCTAAAGCTTTCAAAGCAATTTGTGAATTTTAAATTCGCTTGAAAAATGTTTGAGAAATTATGTCCCATAGGATTCAATGTATTTCATTTTTTCAACCCGGGTTCAATCCAAAACTAATTGGGTGATATGATTCATTTATATTCCCATAGGTCCCACAGATCGTCTGAACAACATACTAAAATTTTAATAGTCATTTTTACGGCAGTTATCGTGCTAACTGACAGACAGAATGAACAAAGTCATAAACACTTTCAACTATGTTGTAAAATGTTAAAAATAGGAAATAAAACTAGATGAAACGCTTGAAAATGCCATAATGTTTTGAGAATTATATTTATGTGTCTATAGTGTTAGTAAAGTAGTCGCCAGTCTCAATTGCCACAACAGAAAGGCGTAGTATTTAATATATATTTTTGATTTTTAACACTTTACAACATAGTTGAAAAGTATTTAACTTTGTTCATTCAGTCTGTCTGTTCGTTAGCACGATAATTGCCGTAAAAATGACTTTATCAAAATGAAATTTTAGTATGTTGTTCAGACGGTCTGTGGGACCTATGGGAATATAAATAATATCACCCAATTAGTTTTGGATTGAACCCGGGTTGAAAAAATGAAATACATTGAACCCTATGGGACCTAATTTTTCAAACATTTTTTAAGCAAAGTTAAAATTCACAAATTGCTTCGAAATTTTTAGGAAATATTCACATTATCCCAGGAAATATATATAAAAAAAATTTCAGTAAAATATGTTAAGTAGTTTTTGATAAAAAATTATTTAATATAGGGAGAAAAACAAATTCAATTAAATTCTGACTTTTGCGACATCCTCCAGAAAGAAAAGAGATATATTATATAATAAATATCTTTCCAAGAGTTTAACTATTTTGTATATGAGAGAGGCTTCACATTTTAAAATAAATTTGGTAGAAAACAATTTTTTTTTATTTTATACAACTCTTCGTGATATACTTATTTGATAGCATTTTCAATGCACTTTCCTACGTTCTAGAGAGTTAATATTTGGTACACAACTTAAATTTGTTGAATATTTTATTCTACAAAAATTTGGTGGATCTTTAAATATAGATCATGCATGTTTTTCAAAATGGCCTGCAAATAATCCCCGTTCACTTCTATAGATTCTATTGTTGTGCTGCCCATATCAGAATTTTTAACAATATTACATGTCTTTCCCTGCAGACTCGTATTCACGTTCTTTACTTCTTCAATAATAATTTAAGTTTATCTGCTCAAAATAACACCCATAAGTATTTTAAATGACATTGAATTTGCACGTTAAACTTAAATTTGGTTCTCATTTGATAGCTGGACTTATTGTCAAAGGTGGCGTAGCGAAAAAACTAAAATATCCCAAGAAGGGCTAGTCCTAGAGTAATGGGGTTAGTCTTTTTTTTGTCAAAAATCACGTATAAAATAGGAATTTAATTGATATAATTAAGCACACGTAGTCTTTTATTTTTATATTTAGCGATTTTTGCGGGCCATTTCGCAAAAACAGCCGGTTCCTTTTTCCCAAATCGTACTAGAATAACCTACAAGTGATTTATATACCAAATTTTGTTAAATTTGGTATATAAATCACTTGTAGGTTATTGAAATATTATACACCAAATTTTGTTAAATTTGTCCCATTAGTTTTTAGCTAGAGAGGATAAATGCAATTTCTACCGGCCATTTCGCAAAGAAGGCAGATTCTTTTATTACGAATTGTACTATAATCTAATGAACATCAGGGTTTCCCACAAAAAATTTACCCACCAAATTTTATGAAATTCGGTCCATTCGTTTTTCAGTTAGTGAATGCAATATCCTCACAGACACAGAAACGCATACAGATACACACACACACACACAGACGTCTTCCTAAAAATAGTTTTTTCGTGTCTAGAAGTCCCAAAATGTGTAGATCCTTCTAAAATTCGAGTTCCGATCTTCAGCACGATTCCAATACTTTGAATACACACACGCATATTATCTGTGTATCTAAATTCCGTGTCTACCCAATTACAATAGTTGTGATTTTAAATGATCCCTAAACTTTTATTATTTCTTCAACGAAGCCTAATTTTAACTTATGCAGAATGCAAATATCTCAAGCGATTGTAAGGTGAGTTATATAAGAATTGATGAATTTTTTCACACAAAATTATTTAGCTCTGGAGTCTGGAATACAAGTTATATGAATGAAATATTCATTGATTTTGCTTAGAGAATCAGATGATTTGTATTTCGATACAGTTTTAAATATTTAAGTATAATAAATTATTGTAGTACTGTGATAATGTAAAAGATATCACCACTGAATGTATCACATTTTAGAAATTTTTAAATGAAATTGCATTTCAATTGGAAAGTGTTTCATAATCAATGCTTATGCATGATTGATCTTTCGTGTTTATAAATTAAGGGTTCCTTAATTATCCGTGTAATTAACCAGTATTTTTTCATAGTTGTAGAATAGAGTATAGAATAATTGGAGATAAAAATATATCGAAGTGCAATATAATTTTGAATGCGTAGAGATGGTATTTGTTTCAATTCTAATTTGCAGTGTGCTTATAATTAATTTTTACAAAATGGATAGTTTAAATATTTCAAGCCTTTCCACATAAAATACATACAACGCAGGAATACTTATCTTACTCCAGCGGCCCCTGAATGATTCTCAAACAATATCTGCTTCTTCTTAGTATGAAGTTTTTAACTCCATACTTTTACCTCCATGGTTCCTTGTCCTCATCAGCTGCCAGTTGTAGATAAATTCAATTTACTTAGTTTTCGCAAATTGGCAACATACTCATCGATTCGAGACCTGTTGAGAACGCTTGGATAAATTTTATAATTAGACCTTGTCTCAAAATGTGAGGGACAAAACGAACTGAAACAGACTGAACGAAACCCTGGAGTGTGAATGCGCTCGGACAACAAACTCGTCAAGCTTATCCTCTGCATAGCTAATACAGGAAGAATTCTACGGTCGTTACATTTCTGGCAATTAAAGTTCAAACTGCAAATATTTTTCCAGCATAGCTGAGAAAGTACTTTAACGATATTTATTTGTTTCGGTAAATTAAACACTAGAATACACCGTTTGGCAGAACATGCTAGGGATGTCAAAGGTGGTAAACTTTCCACGGCCCTTGCTCATTTTGTTGTTAAAGAAAATTTCCGGCCCATTTTTGAAAGAACTTTCCTTCTTATGCGTTGTAATAACCCTCGTAATATTCTCCTTTTTGAGTCCCTCTTTATTTATGTTTACCGCGAGTCGAATTGTAATTTTGACCCCGTTCAGATTTTGAGTTATGCTTGGCGACTCATTCTCGACTCATGCAATTCAAGTCTCTTCATAGTTATCTTTGACGTCATCCTCTCGGAGATTGGACCTGATTTCCCCCATTCAAAAAGAAAAAAAAAAAATTGAATTTGAAAATTCTGTAATAAAATTTTAAATTTTTAATGTTCTTTTCGTGATTTATGCTCAATTTTTTGAATCTGTGCAAAATGTTTTGGATTTTTGGATTCTCCTTAGATAAACGTAAGTTTATTGATAATTGTATTTATGCAAATTTGTCACCTTTTCTGGTCTATTAATGGACGATTATTCCTATTTCCATGTAGCCACTGATGAAGAGCGTATTTACGCTCGAAAGCGCTCTGGCCTTTTTAAGTTTTGTACGTCTTAAAGTGAAATAAAAGACCTTCTATTATAGTTGTGTGTGCTTGTTGTTTCCACTAGAATATACGTTTATACCAGTTGAACAGTGATAAAGGCAGGGACGTAGCCAGAGGCAAAATTGAAGAGGAGCTAGAGTGAAATTCAAGTGGGGCGGGGGGGGGTGCTTAAGTCTTGAAGGAGGGTCCCTCCAAAAAACACAATCATTAGCATTTGTAAAGCATAATATAGTTACTATTGTATATTTCAATCCATATAAATTAATAAATAGTTGCATATTCATATTTGTTAGCTAAGCGTTGATTATTAATATTCATATAGCTACTATACACAATATTAATATATAATTATAATTGACTTGAATATAAGCATTAACTAGTTGTAAAGCTGTTAATGAATCGAAGAAAATTTCTTTAAGTTGATACAAGTTAAATCGTAATATTAACTCTTAACTACTTATCAGTTGATTTTTGTCTCTATAATGTATAACGGTGAACCCCGCAATAATACAAAAGTATCTTAAATACTATTGTCATAATTTTTAAAGTTTTTAAATATTTTAAAATTAAATATGTAAATAAATTGATCATCAGTATAACCATAAATTCAGCTAAATTAAAAATTATTTAAAGCCAAGTAATTTACAAAAAAAAATAATCCCAAAAAGAAATGTTTTATGAAAACTTTGGATGAAATTTTATATCGCTACTAAAAATTTAATATTTTTATTAGGGGAGAGCTCGGTATGTGTCTTTGTGGAGGGGAAGGGGTTAGCCCCCTCTTGCTACGGCCTGGATAAATGAAAATCTGAATTGAGGTTTATTAACATTTATATAGATTTGTTACGACACATCTGAATTGGCTATTGTCGTTTTTAAATGCACAGTTTGAGCATGTCGCATTCTCATTGCAATAAGTCTAATTCCATTATTGAATATCTCCGATTGTGTTATTTTAGTATGCTTAATTTGGTGCTAATCTGAAAAAAAAGGAAAGAATCTGATGAAAAATAACCGATGTGGGCAGCACATGACCTTTTTATTTATTATATATTATAACATATTTTAGACCATAAAGCTGCTCGTTATTAAGCTTAAATTACCACTGAAAAAATTGCTAATCCAATAAATCCTTCAAAATATAAGCGGCCATGACAGACGAACAGACAAAATCTGGTTTATAATTCTGGTTATTTCGCACTTCGATTTGAGTGATAAAACTTTGCATTAAAATTTCCCTAAATGCAGACTCTATCGCCTTACTATAAATAATCCATTCAAAATCCATCGCATGTGATTGGGATATATAAAAGTTAAAAGCGTGTATTGAAATTTTCTCATTTTATAGGTTAGGTTTTCCTATTCATATCGCGCACATTAGGCTGAACACCAGCAGGTTAAGTAGGTGAAATTTTGATTTTTTTTTTCTTCGCTTGGCTCGATCGCGCCAAGACTATAACAGCGGTCAAGTTCCCGACTGTTGCAAATTCCGCTTCCTTGACAGACGCAGTTGCATTCATTGTGTCTTGACTGTTGGTCCACATCAGCTTATCCATCCCATTTCTCGGTTTATCACAGTTGGTGTACCGATTTGAAGGTTATCCTTCCTTCCACCTGTGGTCACGCTTGATAGTTGTGTGCATCTTTAACACAAGGCCAACAATGAAAATCAATTTTGTGTTCTATGGGTAAAGGTTACATATCGGTGCTTCGTAACATTTTGAAAGTCAATGGGCCCCTGTAAAACTAAATTATAATCCACGACTTAACCAAAGTAAAAGTAAATAAGTCCTAAGCTTCCGTAGTTTGAATTTAAATGCATTAAAAGCAGGGGGTACAGCATCTAATACAAGGTAGGATGAAAAAGTTTGGAGACTGTGCTGATATCTCCAACCCTGATTGGAGGAGAAGGGAACTATTTTACCGTGGCGTAGAGGCACATGCGACACGAGATGTGAAAAGAAAGAAGCATGTCCGCAGTGCAGGGTTTTTCCAGACAATGCGTGTCGGTGAACTGTAGTCACTCGCGTTCGTCGAAAATTGAAATGGCGTTTGAAGAACAACGTGCAAATATCAAATTCTGCCAGGATTTGGGGAAATCGCCGACAGACTTGCTGCAGCAGGTCTGTCGGCGATTTCCCCATAATGTTTATGTCGGGTATGTCAAATACCTGTCTTTTTGGGAGGTTCTTCGTTTAGGATTGTCGCTGTCCCACCCGTAAGCAAATGTTAAATGTGTAAAATATTATATAAACTTTGTTTAGTCGATTTTTGCTTATTTCAACGTCCACCGTCCCCTTAAAGCAACAACTGAGGCAAAAGATGCAACAAGAAAGACATCCATTAGTGATGACATCAATTAAAAAATTTGATGTGGGCATCACATGACTTTCCCAATATAATGTAATGAATTTACTTTTCAACAATGCAAAAAATGATCTACTGCAAAATGTTTTTAATATTTAATTGTACATTTGGCACTTTCTGTATGATAGATGACAGTGATCAATATTTATAGCATTCGTAATAGACAGTATGGTCCATATATTAAAATATTTAAAAATAATTTAGTGTCATTTTTGTTAACTCTGCAACATTTTTACAATTTTCCCGATATTTTCGTCAATCTAGGGCGAATTACATTTGGCACTTTTCCGGAAAAAAGATAATTATCAATATTGATAGCATTCGCAATAAAAAATATAGTCCACATATTAAAATATTTTAAAAATTCAATTTGGCGTCATTTTTGTCAGCTAGGCATTATTTTTACAATTTTCCCGATATTTTCATCAATCTAGGCTGAAATATAATTGGATTCCCTCATTCAAGTTCGTGTTTGAGAACAGACTTTTTTAGGTAGTTTCATCTATATTTCCCCTCCATTCAGCATTATTTACAGACTTATTTTGTTGCTTGTCGTGGAACTAACTTCAAAGAAGTGTTTGGAAATTCAGTTCTTCCCGTTGAAAATTACTGCGTTAAAATGTTTGTTTTTATATTCTATATATTTCAATGTTTTTAAATTATCTTATATACTGATTTATTTTTTGTATGGTGTACCTTTAGACTATTTTTTTTTGCTTTTTTATATTGCCTTATACTGATTTATTTTATTTATTTCCTGTATGGTGTACTTTTAGTCTTTTGTTTTTCTCTTTTTATTACCTTATATACTGATTTATTTTATTTTTTGTATGGTGTACTTTTTAGTCTTTTTTTTCCGCAATGAAATGAATACTAACGTTATTAAGATCGCCCTCCCATTGCATATAACAGCATCCACTTCGCTTTTTTCTGTCCATGAACTCTAAATCTGCAATGGGAACACGATCCTGATTTTGAAAACACCCACCATAAGCTGGTTCTGAAAGTGGGACCTTAACCCTTGCAGCCCTGTGAAGTCCAAGCATTGGGAAATTATGGGCCGGCCTCGTGGTAGGATTGAATTTCTGTCGTACATTTTCGGAAAATTGTGATACATAGCAAATTTCTTTGCTGTCATTGCAAGCATAGGCTGTTCCCTGTTTAAGAGCTCATAATAAAAGCAAGACTAGTCTATAGATGTTAACTGCGCGATTTTAACTCTTAAAGTTTAACTTTTATCCGTTTAGTCTGCAAGATTCATTGGAGTACGACCAGACCTGTTCCCTTCTTCGACAGAGACCGTCCGACCTTCCAGAAGGTGTAAGGTATCTGTTTAGACGGCCGGTAAGTGCCACCCAATTCAGACCGGACAAGGACTGTACTCTCTCTCCTCTATCACCAACCTCTTGGAAGGACTTGCGGACATTCATATTTAACGCGTCCGTATTCCGCGTGAACTCTGGGATAGAGGCGGGAATCTAACTCGAATCACGATAGTGCCATCTCCACTCGCTAACCACTGGGCTGTCGTACCCCAGATCTACCCCTTCTCCTTCTCGATCCAAACTGCACGGCTCACCAAAAGGCTTGGAACTTCTTAATATACGGTCGGGAAAATAATCTGCTCCTTATCTAATAAATCTACCTTGTCTAACCTTGGCCACGTTTCAATGGACAAGAGTAAACATTTACATCAAATCCTCTAGTTTGCAGTAAAGCTACACTTTCTAAAAGTGTTAAGGTAGTGTTATTTTCTATCGCCTACTTTTATCAATGTATTTTTTTCTAATTTCAATCATCTGTTGATAAAAGTTTGAAGCCACTTATAACAATCATTTTGCATATAATTAAAATATTCAATAGTCTGGAAAGGAAAAACTTCCCAACAGAATGCAAATCGTCAAAACGAACATCAATGAACACAAACTCTGTAATATAATTCAAGAATATATTTAATAGAAAAGCAACAGGAATTATGAAAGAAATTAAATTTCCTGAGACATTGAATTACCGTGAACTTGGCGATCTTTCCCAAAAGCACGTTGGCGATATTACTTCAAATTTGTCGCCGAGCGTAACAGATTACGTAGACAGACTTGCTTTTATGCAACGTCATATTATAAGGCAGAAGTCATGACTATATTCCTAAGAGCTTTGAATTTTATTAATGGGCGGGACTAAAAACGCCCCTAATTGTTTCTAAATTCAAAATTGAATTCCTGTACCAGAAAAATTATAAAATCTTTATATAAAAGGGTTTTGTGCTCCGTCATAGTTTGCATAGTGCATTAGAAATAACCGCGAAATCATGGTCCACGGATGATGGATGATCAGACTTTCTTGTTTTAAGAAACATGCACTTTTCTTGTGTGTATTCCCAACCTGCAGGGAAGTATTCATCTTAAAGTGTACACTTAAGTACAATCTCTGAAAGGAGTACAACGGTAAAAAAAAAAAGTGTACACAGATAAAATAAATACCACAAAATGGGCACGAAAATGTTAAAAATTTGAGAAGCATTGGTGTAAAGTATTTTTATAGAAAGTAAAGATGATCTGGATGTCTATTTCATCCAAGGACAAATAAGCGATTACAGGAACAAAGTATACTTATATAGCAAGTAATGCAAAATTTAATTTGCTAAGACTCCTCGGAAACATCAAATAATGTAATAACAACCAATGCTCGAGCGCATCTCAACATACAATTACAGCAGTGAAGCTCTGGCTAGGCCAGCTTGGCGAAATGGATAGTGACAATTGTAATAGATTGGGTACATTTCCGTATTGAACAAGCGCAATGTTCATATTGCCAAGTTTTCTGTCAGTCGCAGCATTTAAATTAAAAAAAAAATTCAAAGTTTATTTCGTCAAATGCTATTAAATTAGTCATCAGTGGCGAAGCGTAAAAGGAATCTGGGTATCCTGTGTCTACTCAAACAACCCGCTACCGAGTAAATTATTTTTTAATTGTACATTATTCGAAATAAGTGCATAAATTGCTTCGAATAATAAATACAGTAGATTCCCGAGAAGTTTTCGGAGACCCCCAAACGAGCTTTATTGCAAGACCCCACCCGAACAAAAAATGCAGTAAAAAGTCACCAATCCAGAAATTGGTAATCTGAAAAATAGATTATCCGATGACTTATTTCTGTAAAAGTTGGATTGGGAAGAACTGAATAAGAAAAATGATATTCAAAAAAGACCTGATAAAAAAAAAACATGCAAAATTTTGGACCCTCTGAAAACATGTAGCTTCAAGAGGTCAATTGAGCTGATGGGTTACCCCTGGGAAGTGAAAGTTGCTTGGTATCGGGTTGTTTGGATAGACGCAGTCTACCCAGATTCTCATGCTTCGCCAGTCTGTCATCACTTGTCGGAATTTTCCCTTAGTCTTGGCTTGACTGGGGTTAACACGACCTTGACCACAGGATCAAAGTGAATTTAAAATACCTGTCTCTTTTTAATCAAAAAAACGTCTGCACCTTAATCGCGAGAGTGCCTCCACCCCCCTTGGGCAATCCCAGTCGAGGTCATTAATGCGTGTTAAAGCAGGGCAAGTTCGCCGGGACCCAGTTTCGACGGGCGAGATCGGTGTAGCGGCTTCGGAATTGGCTCTCGGGCACGGGTGACTTCTTTGCTCAGGGATGCAAAGAGGGGGATTAGGATTCGAAGGATTTGGCATAGATCACTGGCTTGGGTGAGGAAATGATCAGCTGCGATGGTTAACGCGTGTTCACTAGAAATAGTCAACGGTAGTTTTGTCTGTTAATTAAAAACAAATAGAAGCTTGTTACTGGATTTTGTGTAATCCGAAAACAGGCTGGGTTGAATCTAATTTGCTTAGTCATCATTATAGAAGTTTGTTTTAAAGTTGTTTACACTGCTTTTATACTTATGAGCGAGTGTATCACGTTATTAAAAAATTAAGCATGACAAGCGGCCTTTGCTTTCAAGACTGAAATAGATGTTGATTGTGTGTGTTTGCAAAAATTGATTCCTACTTTTTAATGTGCATTGTATGATATTCAGGCATGCTACAAAGGGGAAGGATATTGGAACCAGAGTTCCCAGGAACGATACTTTGGGGGTATAGGCTGAAAAATCACACTAATCACACACTAGTTTTAATATTAAATGTATAACATTATCTTAAAGACAAAATTGTATTTATTGGTATACATATAACTTCAATACAATACATTTTGAATAATGTTTTTGCATATAAACAGAAGTGTTTCATTAAATAAATGCGCCTGTAAGGGGCGTTCCAAAAAATATGGACGACGTTTCTACAACAGATATCAACAGACGTGGACCGGTTATGCCCTCGTTAACATAGTGTATTCGTTATGGCAATAGCAGCAAAATCTTTCTATAAACTAAAATTTTTGCGAGCATCTATAGGAACTGACAATTTCAGTCTTTCCGCGTGGCTGGCATAAAATACCGAAAATATTTGTCTGACAGAAAAACCGCGTCAGACAACTTGTCGGGCAGAAAAACAAACTTTAATCCTAATTTGAGTCTTTTTGAATTGTAAACTAATGCGATACTGATATTTATTTTAGAAACTTAATTTCCACTCTTGAAAATAATTAAATATTAAGTAAATGAAATAATTAAGCATCTATCTTCTAAATAATCTACCCTGTATATTATACTGACTTTACCCCATAATATAATTTTCTCAGTCTGTCCTTGTTTGTTGAAAATGCTCTATCTATAGATTTTAAGTATCAAACCCTCTGATCGTGAATTTTCTTTCAGATATTAGAGTACAGAACTGGACTTTCATGAAAGGTCCAGCACCCACCCTCTCCATATGCCTATCGTACGTCCTCTTCGTCAAATGGATAGGTCCCTTCCTCATGAGGAACCGGCCGCCCATGAACATACGATGGCTCATGATACTTTACAATTCCGCCATGGTTGTCATCAGTACCTACATATTCGTTGAAGTACGGCTCATTTTCTATTTTTCTATTTCTGATGTAGACTATTTATAGTATTTTTGTGGAAATATCAGCAATGTAATGTGTGTAAAAAAAACTTTCTCTTTAACGGTGTATCGTGAGTCTGTTACGAAATCGAAGATGGCAAAAATTAAATCGGTAAGCAATAGGGAGACATGAAACTGAAAAATCTCATGTTGCCAGATGGAAAAAAATAATTGTATCATAGTAAAGACTTTGGAATCTCTTCCAAACAATCCAAACCAGCTTTGCTTTTTCCCGGACGTCTTAAATTTAATATAAGTAATGAAAGACCTTGTATCCGGGCACAGATAAAGTTCTACCGCAGAAGCTTGGTTCAGTCTTGACTGAATTCAGGCCGTGGTATGTATTCGGTGTTCAGGAATATTGGTCGCGACATTAACCGTCACAATGAAGGTATATATCCCATATGAAGTAGCAGTTATGCACGACAAGTAGCTTTATTTTCCATTATCTCCACAGAACCATATTGAGTTGGACTCATAACACGTTGTGCCGAATGAATAGGTTGAGATTCTGTTCATAGATGAATCCTAACTTGTCACCAACGTCAACCGTCTCGAGAACCATTAAAGAGCAAACTCATCTGCGAATAAGTACAGATTCCGGTGACTCGGGCATCAAATTACATTGAGTTACAGATTACAAATGAGTCCAATTCAATCTACTTTCTGTGGATGGGAATGAATAGTACAAACTTCTTGGTCTTTTTGCATAAATAATACTTTATGTAATAACTCGGCATACTGCCGATACCTGCAGTCTCCTGAATATAGTTGAATATTAAATAAAGCTGCTGTGCAGGTCATGCTGTAATGCACGAATACAAGACCTTACAGACACATTGCATCTAGGTATAGATATAGACCATCTCTGCATCTAGGTATAGATATAGACCATCTCTAACCAGTGTAAGTCTTACCTTACCCTGCAACATAAGTTCTAAAGACAGTTTGACTTGATTTATAATGTTTTAAGAGGCGGTATTACGCTTTGGTGGCATTTAACTATCTGCTAACTTCATGACTGTTTCGTTGACTTTGAACTTCTTTTTTAATCAAATCACCTTTGTTTGCGCAAAAGTTTTCATTGAATCATTAGCTAAATGCTAGCGTAGTCATTTTCAGACTGTTCTTGCGCGTCGATCACTTAATTTACTCATTATTTCTGAAAAATAAATGCTTAAGACAATGCTATAAAGACAACGTCATATAAAAGTTGAATAAAGTATACTTTATTGAACCTTTGACGAGGTGTTTATTTTAGATTATTTATCAGTAGTCTAAGCTACAGGATTATTCAAATTATTTCATAGGGGAATTTTACCATCTTCCATTACGTACAACCAGATTTTCACGACAAAATACCTTGTAGAAGGAAGAAACATGTTTTATACACTGAGCCATTTTAAATTGGGACTGAATTTTATGCAAATTATGCTCAAAGCTTTGAATACACCACTAAAGGCAACTAATTTTGCTCAAAGCTGATTTAAGGTAAATTATCCTACTTTTGTTTAATTTGACAAAGACACTATCGAGGTTTTTAGTTCATATCGTAAATTTTGTCCAAAATGAATGCTAAAATTGACAGCTTGTCAGAATTTTTAGAGCATTTTTCATTTACATGGATGCGTATAATTGAATTCCTATCCATTTAAGTAATGGCCTTTGGTGCATGAGAAGCAATTTTGTACGCGATGTTGAGCCTATGGTAAAGGGTAAAGTAAAAATGATTGTTTCCGCTCATCTTAAAAGCCTAAATATTTCGTACAGTGTTGCCAGTTTTAAACTGAAATAAGCAGAAAACAAGATTTAGAATCTACACTTTAGAATCGGTGATTTCATCCATTTAATGGTGGCAATGATCTATATCTTTAATCAATGATTTCAAATATTTAATGGTGATATTTTGGAGTTTACCGAAATATAATGAAATTAATTTAAAAAAAAAAGAAATTAGCCACTTAATTTCACTGTAGAGAAGTAAATAAAATATTTTAGTTTGTGTAGCTTGAAGTAAAAGCGAGAATCCTAAAAGTTCTTTTTTCATTGTTTTTTACTTTTAAGAGCATTTTATAAATAAATGTGTTGATCCTTAAATCTTGCCTATGATGGACTGGATCGGTAAGGCTCACAATTCGAAAGATTATCGTTGCCTTTAGTGGTATAATTTAATCAAAATGTGAGCTTTTTAACTGTTTCGGTTATAGCTTTATTTCTGAAACTTTGGTCTTACTATAGCAAGTCCAAGAAAAGCCAAACCGGTAAAAATCAAAATCCAAAGAAAAATATACCACGAAAGGCAACGATATACCAAATTTGCGCTTTCTAGATGCTCCGATTTAGTTTCCTAAAATGCCCACTTTTCTATGAGTAGGGCTAGATCGATATGATTTAAAATCCTAAGAATGAAAATGTACCACGAAAGACAACGATAAGACAAATTTGAGCTTTTTAACTGCTCCGGTTCCCAAAAGAGTGTAACTTCCTATTGCGAGTACAGAACGGAATGGAGCGGTGAAATTAAAAAATACGAAGAATTAAAATATACTACGACAAGCAATGCTCTCGAGTTCCTCCCCAGAACAATGTACGTTCCTGAGATGGACGGGGCCGCCCCTAAGAGAAACGGATGCCACTAGAGAGTAGGTTACCGCAAATGTTTTTCTTCTTGAGACTGGGAAAGACATGCATATTTCACAAAAATATGAAAATCAGATATGGAAAAGGCCAGTGATAAATGTTTGTAGGCGGACCCAACAATTTCTGTGGACGGACACAGCAAAGTTCAATATCCGAAGGACTCTGATGTGCCACAAAAGACAACGGCCAAGTTTTGTCGCTACGATTAACGAAACCTGGTTAGTTTAGGGCTTTAAGATTTGAAACGAAACAAATATACAGGGTGTCCCAAAAAGATTGAAAAGCGCTTTAATTCTTTACCTGTTGGAGCTAAGTGGGCAATGTAAATTGCAAAAATGTTGAAAGTAAAGTAGGAAATAAGACTAATGAAATAGTCCTCCCATTCATTTTCAAAAATTTACACTTTTAAATTTTTATACGACCCCCCTTAGACAAATTGGGTCAATTAGAAATTTTTTTTTAATACAAAAAGATCATTAAAAAAAACCCGCATATCTGTATCTTTAAAATTGATAGTTATATTTAATTGAAAAGTGAACATTGTAAATGGGGACCTTATATCAAATTAGAAATGTAAATTTGTGACTTATCACAAAAAGATAAAACTGGATGATAATACATAGGATACCCAACCGCGTAGTGAATACCACTGCTTCATATAATCTGTCTGTGTAATGTTTTATTTAGATGTATTTGTGATAAAATTTTACACCTATTAACGTATCCCATTATGTATATATACTTTGCATAACGTATCCCATTATGTATATATACTTTGCATACACCCTAACCCGGATTTTTATAATTATATTTTCTCACCCTGAATTTATTCCCTTACATCCTCGGTTTCTCAACTTATACTTTGGTTTTTCATCCCCCAACTGTCATGTGTTTTTGTATATATAATTTTATATGTAATTTTTGTGTATTTTTTGTATTTCTGTGTATTTTATGTATTTCTTGTACTTCTTTTCGTTTTGTTTTAGTTGGTTATACTACATTTGTGCTTGGATTTTTTTCCCTTCGGGGTTTTCTCCTCTTTTCTTTTTTCCTTATGTCTCTCTTGTATTGTATTGTATTGTTTTTATGTTTTGTTTTGTCGTTGCCATTCTTTTATTTGTCTTGTAACTGTGTTGTGATTCATTTTTAACCTGTTTTGTAATGTTTTGGATCTAAAATAAAGTTCCCGGCCACACACTTAGCTACAGTAAACCTTCGGGTCTGTCGTGTGGTCTGGGTTTTCAACATCAACCTATTAACGTATTTTTGATCTAAGCAATTTCCATTGTCAATTTGTTTATGATCCCTATTTTCACTGATGAAACAACCTTTCACATGGTACGGAAAAGTGGCATAAGTCAGATTTTTCTTTTATCATTCAATTGATTTTAAAGATACAGATATGTGTTTTTTTTAATGATCTTGTTGCATTAAAAATAAAAAATTTGATTGACCAAATTTGCCTAAGGAGATCGTATAAAAATTAAAGTAACTTTTTGAAAATGAATGGGAGGACTATTTCACTAACGTAGTCTTATTTTCTATCTTACTTTCAACATTTTTGCAATTTACATTGCTCACTTATCTCCCAACAGGTAAAGAATTAAAGCGCGTTTCAATCTTTTTGGGACACTCTGTATACTCCGATCGAATTTAAATAAGTGTGTAAAATGATTATTGAAGATTCTGTTTCAACCTTTTCATGGTCAACTCGGTCCATTAGTATACCACCGGACTGTTATGTCCAGTGAATCCTTGCACCTAGTCTTTCTCGGATTCATTCTCCAGTTTCACTGAATGAATTCCTTTTCCAAAGTAATGTAATGAGTCGCTTTCACTGGCATGCATCCTGTTCCTTTAACCTAAATGCGAAATCAGCAAACTGTTCTCCCGCCCTGTATGAACCGATAGTTCTTCTAACTTGCTTCTTACGGGAGTATTTCAGAAATCAAGCTTATAAAGGTTCTTTTCTTAGACGCCTTCATATATATTTGGAATAATGTTAATGGTCGGAACATCCGGTTGAAATCAGTACGTTATGAAATATGGAAATTTTAAACTCTTATTTCCGACCTTTATATAAAAAAAAAGATTAAACTTGTTTTGTTGAGAATAAGGTGTCATTTATGAAGAGATAAAAATGATTTTCATATATTTTGAACTATTTTTTCTGAAAAATTTGTAAGATATTTTGCTTACTTTTACATGAAATGTCTTCTAGGTTGTAAACTATTAATATAAAATAGTGATAAAAATGTTCAGTCGAAAATCCAGTTGCACGATCAATGATTTGTTTTTTACACAGTTCTTACAGTTATTGAACAGTTTGCCTTATCAAGTTGGAAATTTTCAATTTGTAATGATCAGAAATATTTAAAAAAAATTAAGTGCTAACTCTGAACCGATTGAGTCATTTGTAGTCATTTGAGTCATTTAAAATCCCTACAAGTATATATATAATTTTATTTCAGATTTGATTCCAAGTTTTTTTATATTTTAACATAGATATTAAGAAATTTGATATTTTAACTTAGACGTCAGCCAACGGCCCTACCGTACTCAAAACACCCTTTCTCGTTAGATCACCGAAGTCAAGCAGCATCGGGCGCGGTTAGTACTTGGGTGGGTGACCACCTGGGAACACCGCGTGCTGTTGGCACATTTCGGGCGCGGTAGCCTTGTGGTTTGCGAGCTGGATTTGCACACTGCCACAACTGCCGCCGGGTTCATGCGGAGTACGATTACGTTAAACATGTGGGTCCGTAAGTCCTTCCGAGAGGTTGGTGGTAGGGGAATGAAGGTACGGTCCCTGTGGATGCCTCCCCCACTGGGTTCCGGTCTAAATTGGGTGGCACTTCCCGGCCGTCCAAACGGCTACCTTACACCTTTCTGGTAGGTCGGACGGTCTGGGTCTCAACAACTTAGACGTCAATAAATAATGCAAAGTTAGACTGTGTAAGCCATGTTCAACTTAAAACTTGCACCAGTCCCTGTGAAATCTATGTACGGACGAACTTGTAGAGGCTTGATATTCACTCGCAACTTGATATTATCTGGAAAGATTAAGCTGTTTAAATTGTGCATCTTGCATTTGTTACAGATTAACCACCTATAGGTGCCGGCCCGAAGGTGTACAGTATATTTGCAGCTTGTTGTGGAGAAAGACCTGCCCCAAACCAGAAAACAAGCTTATTACTTGTAACGTGGCTTTTGTAAACTTGTTACTTTTGTTGCAATGTTATTTGCAACTCAACTCTCACCCACACACAGAATTGAGTTGAGCCTCCAGCCTTGACTTGTTTTGCGTAGCAATATAAATGCGTCAAAGGTCCATCATCAAATGTATCCCTCATGGAACTATGGACATTTGACAAGGGCCGCATAAGTACCACGACCTTTATTTTATGCTAATTTGCAATATTGCAAATACATTAAGTCGCAAAAGAGGAATTTTTTATAAAACGTTGTATTACAGATTGCCTTGAACTTTTTCACAAATTTCTGAAATATCGGATATACTATGAAAGTGAATTGCGTGTTTAATTGCAAAAATAATCTACTTAAGATTAACGCTTTAAGTTGCTTATTCTTGCAGTTACAGTAGACCACGCACACACAAGTCGATTTTTAAAAAGCTATAAATCCACCAATCTTGCATTATAAAAAGCGTGACGTTTCTCTGTTGCAGGAAATCTAAACTTCAAAATTCAGTACAGGGGTAGATAAAATCTCGCGGAGTAACTTTTTTCATTCGAATTTTTAGTGTTATTTTAGGTTGCAGAGGTCCAAGTGCGCTTATTTAGGGCATATGTTTCGTACATTTGCTTAAAAAATGGTAAAAAAAAGCAGACGAGGTGCAACTACGCCTTAAATAAATGAATTCAATTAATCTTTGCTCTAAATTCCGGGCAACGCCATGTACATTCTCTAGTTTTTAGAAAATAACAGCTTGACTTATACATTTGAAGAAAATTGAAATAATTTTAGAATGCTCCCTTGAACGATTCTTGAGGTATAATGCGTGTTTTCGAATTTATCACGAATGTAAATATTCTTTAAATGTACTACATGTCACTAAGTTAATGAAATACTTAACAAATACTTAACAAATCGATTGAGCTAATTACTATACAAAGCTGAGCACGTGACTGCAACACTATATTTTGCTTACATACATAGTATAACGAATGCTGCGAGTATTGTAACGAGGTCGAAAATTCGAATTTGTGTTTTCGAGATTTTTACTTTTCTCATACTATAGTATAGAAAGTATTGTTTTCACGAATATTTCCCAATTTTGATGCCAATATGTTTTAGGATTTCTTGAACACGATTTGACTATTTTTAAAGTGTCTGTCTGTAGTTTTATTTCTTGTGTACGCGATAACTGCTAATATATTAATGGATTTTTACGGAACTTTGTATCCGGCTTTTTTATCGAAAAATCTAGAGCTATATAGAATTTTTTTTAATTCGAGCGAAAACTTCAAAATTGATTGGAAATTTTATATTTCCTTAATATGGCAGCGTATTACAAAATGTGACATAATTATGCATTAAAGGAGTTATTTATGGCTCAATGATTACGAGACGTAACAATTTCAAACATTGTTGTGAAAAATAACTATGCAATAATGTTTGTTCGTCACATCATTATCTCTCCTCAGGAGGAAGTTACCTCCCTCCCCGAAGGTGTCATTGTAATGTTCAAATTTGTTATTTGAACTGTCATGTCCAAATGTATTTTATTTTTTATTTATTACCCAAGTTGTTCTGCCAGACAGGCGCCAGAAGGGGGGTAAGCCCCCCTCCCCAAGAGGTATACTCAGCCCCCCCCCCCCCCCGATAAAAAGTATTAAAGTTTTAATAGTGATAGGAAATTTCAACTAACATGCCATCCAAATTTTGCATAAAAAAGTGAGATTTTTTTTATAAATTACTTTGTTTTAAAGATTTTTTAATTTAGCTGAATTTATGGTTATACTGAAATTTATTTACATATTTAAATTTAAAAATATTTTTAAAATTAACACAATTGTATTTGGATAATTTTGTATTGCCGGATTCACTGTTTTACATTATTGTGTCAATCAACTGATAGGTAGTTAAGAGTTAATATTAAACGTTAACTTGTATTTACTTTCAGATTTTTTTTTTCGATTAACAACTTTGCTACTAGTTAATAATGCTTGTATAATAATTACAAGGACTTTAATATAAGTATATTATAATACTGATGTATAGTAACTATATGGATTTTCCTAATCAACTTTTAGCTTACAAATATAAATATGCAATGATTTGGTAATTTATATGAATTAAAACATAATAGTGACTATTATGGTTAATAAATGCTAATGATTAACTGTTTTAGGTGAGCCCCTCCTTCAACATTATTGAGCCCCTCCTTCAAGCCTATTGAGCCTCAAGACTATTGAGCTTCCCTTGAATTTCATTTCATCCCCACAGGGTCTCTGGCTACGATCCTGTGTCCAGCTCACCCAAAAGGTGTAGACCAGTTATAAGAGACGACCGATAAAAATAATATACAATGGCATGCATATGCCCAAATGTATGTCATCTTGCCCACCTCATAATCAAATCATCACAAAATGGCTGCCTATGTCTGATTTAAATTAACTGGTCGATATTAGAATAAGTACCGATTACGCCATTACTGCACACAATGTTAATTTCATGCTTTTTAAAGTGCTAAACCATTCATGCATTGTATATATTTCAAACTAATTAATATGAATTTATGTTGTAAAAATGCCCCGTTTATTTTCTGTTGCAGCTGGGCTTCTTAGGCTGGTTCTCGGCGTACAACTGGAAATGTCAACCGGTGGATTATTCAGACAACCCAGACGCCACAGCTGTAAGTGTCTTGTCTCTCATTAACCTCATTATCTTTACTACATAGGAATGATTCATTGTTTCAAAGCACAACTATTGTTTATCTAGATACATTTTTATTGATATATACTTTCATATTTTAGATAAATGGATTTTTTTAAACGAATGTTCGAATTGTTCGACCAAACTAATGTTCGAATTGTTCGACCAAATAACCAAAATTTACGCAATTCGATATTAAATTACTTTTAGAAAGCTGTTTCAACATAATGGAATTTCGGGTTTAAAACCCAAGAAGGTAATTGACCTTCACACTCATGTAGCGTTCTTCCCCTCTTATGGGCTGCCCTACGCTAAGAAACTGACAAAGAAACAACTGTCTGTAACATACCCCGTACTTTCTAGTTGGTTGGACAGTCTGGGTTAAAAGAAAGAACTGTCTTTAACAGTTGTTTTTTGGTGTCTGTTAAGAGTACAATGTTTTGGCAGGGGGAAAAAAGCTCAAAACGTCCTTGAAACAATTATAACTTACCAATACCTCTTTGAAGAAAGCAGGCATAATTTTCTCATAGTAATGGGTAATTGCATTTTAGTTGTAAAATTTTTCTCGTAATTCCTTCCCTACAGCACCTCCGCGTACACCATGGATAATTGTAGACGTGTCCCAAGGCGTAAGTTATAGTGTTTCAAACCTCAAGCGACCTTAGTGCGGCATTGCTTAGGAGTATGGGACTGTCGAAAACCCAGACCACTCGACTGACTCGAGGGTTTACAGCAGCCGTTTGAGTGGCCGGAAGAGTGTTGGGACTGTGGAAGACCCAGACCATCCGACTCGTTCCAAGACTTGAGCAGCTGTTTGGACGGCCAGGAGAAGAGTATGGGACTGTGTCAAAATTTTGTGTAGAGAATCTATATTGCTTCAACCCATAACAAGAACTTCCAATGGTCTGATTAATCTAACCAATGATTACCAGAATATCACCCCTCACTCCATATTTCTGATTAGAGAGCCATGTATATCACACAAAACCATCCAATTCTCAGCGAGATAAGTCACCAAATACGGCAAAACTGAACCGCTATTGATCTCTGACACCTGGGACGAAAGTCCTGTAGAGGACCCGGTGTTCGCAGTCCATATTACCAGATAGGCGACGTTCGACCGTTAAAACCTGAATCTGCTGTGCTTAGTAATTTCGAGGAATTTTTTACTCTGCGTGTATTTGATTAATATTTACGCCTGTCAAAGACGGGGAAATTAACATTTAAATATTAAATTGCGATATTTTTAAATGTTTCTTTTTTAATTTAATGTATCGCGTTTAGCGGAAATGATCGTCTTAACAATAAATTAGCTGTATTGAGTTATATTCCGTGGATGAATACAATAACTGCAAAAGTTCCTCTTTCTGGACGGAGAGGGGACATTTGGAGTTCCTGCGAAAACTTTTCGACATCCCCCTCTCCTATTTTATACATCTTCAGGGGAGAAAACTCATACGGGTTCTGTCCGTATAATAGATACTATGAATAGGTAAAAATTGGCATCTAGGTCACCATGAAGTGGGCTTCTACATGTGTTTTGCAATAGCTTTTCAAAACTTCCCCATTTTCTCCGCCCCCGAGAGGTTAATGGAAAATCCAGTTCCGTTAGGTTTTGTGTCTTAGTCAATACTGTAAGCTGACAAAGTTTTTAGGTTACCGAGAAGGGTCTGGGGAAACAAAAAAACTTTAGCCAATTATTACATAAATACTTAACATTCTATACATGTGTTGCATGAAATTGACTGATAGTATGAAGAAGTTGTAAGAAAAAACATGTATGAGCGAGAGTTTTTATTTTGAAGCATGTTTCACACATCAAAGACTGTGTGTGAAACAAACCATATAAACATTCGAAATATATTCGTATTATAATAAATAAAACTGCTGCTTGTGAAAATATGACTTTCTAATACTTCCTTAAAAATGCTGCTTGTGAAAATGACTTTCTAATACTTCCTTTAAAATGCTGCTTGTGAAAATATGACTTTCTAATACTTCCTTAAAACTGCTGCTTGTGAAAATATGACTTTCTAATACTTCCTTAAAACTGCTGCTTGTGAAAATATGACTTTCTAATACTTCCTTAAAACTGCAGCTTGTGAAATTATAACTTTCTAATACTTCCTTAAAAATGCTGCTTGTGAAAATGACTTTCTAATACTTCCTTAAAACTGCTGCTTGAGAAAATATAACTTTCTAATACTTCCTTAAAAATGCTGCTTGTGAAAATATAACTTCCTAATACTTCCTTGAAGAGAGCAGGCAGAGCTGATGAGAGGAGGGAGCCGGGGCCGGCCTGGCAACGAGAAAGAAAATTAAGTTCAAACAGGAGAGGGATGCCAGTAGCGTACCCAGAATTTAGGCGCACTGAAGTGCCAAAGAGCTTCCCATAATACATATAGTCTTTGTCCTTGTGTTCTTTGCAAGAGGCACCTCTTCTCGTTGGGTGTCCTGGTACGATCATTTCGTCACGCTGCATGCTAAGACTCCTCTAGATACGAGCTGACTCATCAAGCATATTGAAGCCCACCATAGCTGGATGCGCAATCCATTAGCATTAGCTCTATTCGTATTTTCACTTTAAGAAGTATAATTGAAATAATTATGGGTGGTTGTTCTGCACCGAACTGCTCTAATCATTTTAGAAAGGGTTTTGGGTTATTTCGCTTTCCTAGAAACGAAGAAAGAAGAAAACAATGGCTAAAAAATAATCGGATACCCAGTACTGGAGCATACTTGTGAGAGCTAAGTTCTGCAATATTCTAATTGAAACTTCTTTTTTTAAATAAAGTATTTATTTTAAACACTTATTTTATAATTTCTGTAACTGTAGTATAGAACCCTATGGGCTTCAATATGCTTGATAAGTCAGCCTGTAGTAAAGGAGCTCTACTCCATGTCAGTACGGGTTCCGACTGGTCCTTGCCACCGATCGCTTTCCACGGGCTTGAAAACGCAAATATTTTTTTTTCTGCAATTGTTTTTCAATGGTTGTTTAAGAGTCCACCTCATCGGGTCAAAAGAATAGTATGCTCCTAAATGGACTCTTAAGAAAACTGCATTGTAGCAGATAAAGGGACATTCGAACAGAAACCAAAGCGAGAATTCGCTAGTGGGAGATATCGACCATAGAAAATGGAAACCCAACCATAAGCATATCAACACAGGCCGATAAATAGGCCTCCTACCTCGCACACGGATGTTAGGTGTAGAATAGGGACACGAAGGACAGTATTGGTTTGAGATTTGAAATAAAACGTAAACAAAAAATATTAGAACCATTAAATTCCAGGAGCGTAATAAGTGTTGTTGATAAATCATATGGCTAAGAGCTCTTAATTTGTCTGAAAGTGCAATATTTCGTAAGTTTAACAGCATATAAGGTTTGTTAAAAGTATCAATCGGCTTCGAAGACAAAGAACAAACGGCCTTCAGGATAAAAGGCACAACAGAAATAAAAGCAAGAACGCGTCTACCTGTTTCTATGCCGGAGCTCTGTCTTTGTTATGAAGAAAGCTGTTCTAAGATTCCAAAATGGTTTAATACTTTTAATCCACCTTAAATTTTATTAAACTGTTTATTTTTCAGATTAATTCAGACGATGAAATTTTTATACTCAAAACAAATTTGCATTTAACTTGCCTTTTTCTGCTCCCGTAGTGCTGCCATCTAGTGTGAAAAGAGGTATTCCAATTATAGTACCCTTTTCAACACTAAATGGCAGCACTACGAAATGCATGAAATGAAATATAACGATTGCTCAATAATTTCAGTTTGGGGCCTTAATGTACGTATATGTATATTTTCTATGTCGTATAAAGATGTCATTAAATAAATTCGATCTTTATTTTTATATTCTAGTTCAATATAATAGTTTACATAAGTATAAAACTAAAGATAATTGAAATTGCACCTTGCAGTAAATATTTAAACAATTGACATAGGTCGCTGCATTATACTTATCTGTAGAACACACTCCCCTTCCCACATATGCTCTTTGGCCAGGGTTGGTCGGTTTAAACAATAGTTTTTAAAGCTTTTCCCAACCCTGACCCAAGGTTTCTAATCTACTTAATAGTAGCTACTATTAAGTAGGTTATAAACCTACCCTAGGGCACGTGCATTTATATAGACTGCGGGGTTTCCTATCAAAAGAGAAATAGACATTTATTGAGGTTTAGCTTAACGCGCCATTCATTGAGGTTTAGCTTAACGCGCCATTTATTGAGCCAAGTAAGGAGTATGTCTAAAGGATTTTGTAACAGTTTGTATACTGTTGAGAACCATAAATTTTTGGCGAATATCGCATTAATCCTAAATTGCTATCGAGTGTTCCGTGTCCTGAGTGACATTTAAGTATGTTAAAGTTTAGAGCAAAGTATGAATCCTTGAGAAACGGTACTTTTTATGAGTTTACGCGTCAATAGTTTATCTGTAACGTTATTTTTAACGTTTATCTTTGACGATAGTTTATATAACGAACGAGAAACCGATCAACTGATGCTGGTTTCTGTCCTTGGGCAATGTTTCAAACACTGGCAAAAACACTTAATTTAGGGTTAAACAGTTTAATGTTTGGCACAGGAAATAAAAATGTTCTTGGCGATTAATTGCAGAAGCCAGATTTCGAAATTGGTTATCCAGCAAAGGTTCTTACCACTTAGCGTGCCGTGCGTACAGTCATTTGACGGGAGCAGCCTGTAAAATTATGAAACGCCAATCTGCGTCTTTGAGTGTTCAGTTGTCTTTACATAAAGTCACCAAAGTTTGTCGGTCACGCAAAAGACTGAGGCTAACCTGGAAAACACACATTGTAAGACAGTTTTTCCCTATTTGTGAAAGGTGCAATATAAAGCTTCGCGATATTGTCCTAAATTATTACGACCACAACAGATGAAAGCCAACGAAATTTCGGATCACGCTTCTATTGCGGATAACGGCATCCATGGTCTGGTTTACTGCTTATGCTATCATAGCATAACTTATTGGTTTCTAAAGCGGGATACGCAAGTCAATATGGGAGGGGGAAGGGATACACGAGAAAAGTTTACTAATTTTTTGGTCTATTTTTAGACAAGTGTATTAAATTAGCAGAAAAAAATAAGGAAATTAAGTTTCTCACAAATATAAACTTATATTTAATTACACTATCATGAACACTATTAATATTATATGAATATTATTTTACTAGAACGTCCATTTAGAAGAAACATATTGCGCTGTTCAAATACGGAGCTTCCATATTAGTGCCAACGCCCTTTCAGAACCAAAAATAAAATTAAATTCCGTATGTATGTTTACCATAGGAGTTCGCAAATGGGTCTTTACAAATACGTGATCAAAAGGTTTTGGAGGCAACTGATATAGCCGATATTTATAATAACAGCAAGAACTTACTATATGCTACGATTTTGCCAACTTCTGATAAACTCTATCCAACCACGGTGATACCCTCGTGGTGGGACTGAACAGTACTAGGGCTGGTTGTTACCGCCCCCCCCCCCCACACACACATGCATTCGGGGGGGGGGGGATGATACATTGTTAAACATGGTATCGATCAAAAAAAAATTTCAAGCCCTTTAAAATGAAGGGTAGCACGCTATAATTAGGCCAACGATACAGGTTTTTTTTTGTAATTCACTTGTGGTTTTTATCTCATTTTACAAGCTACTTAAAAGTAGATTCTTGTATAAGAAAGTCGCGTTGAGCCACGTACCAGTTAATTTTACGAATTTTCTTAGCTTGAAAATTATTATTCTTAAAATAAATCTGTTTGCCTTTCAGTAAAAAAAGTTTTACAGTGTAATTTAAGTGGTCAAAAGCGACACATTTAAAAAAAAAACTTATTACTCTAATGAGTTATAGTAGTGTAGAATCAAAGGATATAAATATTACGTAAATCCCTTTTATTAAAACTTTAAGAAATAAAACATTAAAAATTTGGTTTTCTAATATTATGTAAAACAGAACTTAAAACCTTGTTTCCTCAAAAATTGAACGCTGTTCAATATTTTAATCGACAATCTCGAGTACGATTTGAGCTCGTGGTATGAAACTTGAGATTTTTGTTTAAAATGTTTACTTTGAGTTGTCTTAAAATTATATGCATAGATCTGTGCATAAAATTATAAATTTTAAAATTTATTATTTAAAGATCTGTGCATAAAATTATAAATTTTAAAATTTATTATGTTTGATAAATAAGTTACTCAAAGTTCCTCGGGAATTATACTACTTCTACAGTATAAAAATGTTAAAATGCAACTTGGGAGGTGTAATGAAATAAAAGCACATTTTACTCATAATTCCCCAAATTGTCTTTTTTAAACATTTCAAAAATTGGATAATATAGTTTTCAATGCAGCATTTGAATGAATACACAGTATTTTATTACTGTGCTCGTCATGTGGAGCTATGGGTTAATTATATATAATTTTAACATGCTACTTTTAAAAAAATTATTTTAAATGTTAATATTTTTTCTTTTCCAGATGGCTAACCTAGCTTGGTGGTACTACCTCTCAAAGTTCCTCGAATTCACAGATACCGTAAGAAAAAAATTATTTATTAAGTGAATTACATAACTGTAGATTTTAATGCCTGCATGTTGAATTCAGATTTCGAACATTTTGGTTTATTGAAACAATTATTAGGTTGGCATTTCCATTTAAATTCGGTATAGTTTTTATAATAGTGGGTACTGGTGGGGGGTCTATTGTGCAAAACTAAACATTTACATTTATAATCCAAAAGTCATTAAAACCTCAGCAGTGCATCTACACGTCAAGACATAGTCCAAGTTGCAGGTAACTTGCTGCAGGTATGACCACCTGCACATTCTGCAATGACGACCGTAATTGCCTTCTCATTGGATGGTGCTGGACTCATAGATCATAAGTTTGTTTCCATAGATCATCGGCACGAGCGTAAATAGCCTGCGTAGTAGAAATTAGGGGCTATACTATTGTAAATTTCCAAAAGAATGTTTTTTAATACAGAAATAATGAAATTTTCCGTATTGCTAAACATACGTGTATTTTGCTCTGGAAACGTAAGGGTAAAAAAAGAATTTTTGTGACATCACGTGCCCATGCTCTATTATGTCCCACAGGGTCACCGAGGAATTCATATCGAGGGGCAGTGAGGAACCAAATCATGATGGTAATGTCAGTAATGTTTCTCAATCTCCTAGCGGCTAGACTGGTGACATATAGAGCATTAGCAAGTGACGTCACAGAATTTTCCCGTTGCGTTTTCAAAACAAAATACTAGCATGCTTAGTAGTATGGAAATGTTCATCATTTCTACATTAAAAACGGCTACTTTACAAATTTACAATTGTTTAACCTTCAATTCTAGTAGGATATATCTAAATTTATCTTTGATAGATATTTTTAACACTTTACAACAAAGTTGAAAAGTGTTTATGACTTTGTTCATTCCGTCTGTCTGTCCGTTAGCACGATAACTGCCGTAAAAATGACTTAATCAAAATGAAATTTTAGTACGTTGTTCAGACGGTCTGTAGGACCTAAGGGAATATAAATGAATAATATCACCCAATTAATTTTGGATTGAACCCGGGTTGAAAAAATGAAATACATTGAGCCCTATGGGACCTAATTTTTCAAACATTTTTTAAGCGCATTTGAAACTCACAAATTGCTTCGAAAATTTTAGGTAATAGTCAAATTGTTCCATAAAATATATAAAAAAAATTCAGCGAAATATATTCAGTAGTTTTTTTAATAAAAACTAAAATAATAATTACACCTTTTATATGAAACGATCACGTGACCATGATATGAAACGATCACGTGACCATGATATGAAACGATCACGTGACCCACTTCAAAATGATACATGGCATCCATCTTGTTTCAAAATCGTGATTTTTTAAAGTTCTTTTTAATTCATATTGAGTGTTGTATCCGTCCTAAAACTACTTTATTTTTGCTTAAATTCTGTGCATCTACATACTAAAACAACACAATGACAATATATTTGAGTTTAAATTCTCATTCAAATTTGATTATTTCTACAACTAAGCCTATTTTTCTCCTATGTAAACAGTAAAATATGTAGAATGAGTTGTATTAGAATTACTGTATTTCTTTAACACAAAATAATTCAGTCCATGGAGTCTGCATGGCTGATATGAATGAAATATTAATTGATTTTATAAACGGAAGGACGATTTTTTTTCGATGAAGTTTTAAGCATGAAGTTTATGAATTGTAGCTCCATGGTCTTAATTTTTAAATAAAATAAATTATTATAGTATTGTGATGAATGAAATCCTGCTTTTATAGAGATCCAGGCGTGTTATTTTTTCTATGACGTCATTTGAATTTATTTCAGTTGTTTTCGATGAAGATTTCAAATATAATAAATTATCGTAGTATTATGATAGTTTTAAAAATATTACCGTGGAATGTATTGCATTTTAGAGATATTTAAACCAGGCAATTTATATTTCAATGCCGTCATTTGAATGAAGTTCATTTTTTTCAATGAAGGTTTAAGTTTTCAAATATAATAAATCAATGTAGTATTGTGATAAGTTTTAAAATGTTACCGAGGAATGTATTGCATTTTAGAGATGTTTAAATAAAATTGCATTGAAGTTGGAAAGTGTTTCATAATCAATGCTTTAAGCATGATTGATCTTTCTTGTTAATTTACCAAATAATAAAATATTCACTTTTTCAATAAAATATATACACGAGTTTTTGTAGGAAAATTCGTTATGTACCTTTCTCTTCTCGCTCGCATATACACTGTAGAATGTTCTAGTAAATGTATCCATCTTCAGAACGCTAGCTAGTGACTACAGTAAAAATGAATAATAGTGTGCATTCACTTAAAATCCCTTAAAGTGCACTTTAGCAAATGGAATCTTAAACATATATTGTCACTTAAGTATTCTAAATAACTTACTTTCAGTACAAAGGTGAATTTCGATGTTTAATGTTTTTAGTTTCAATTTTTATTTGCCATCATCGTCTCCGTTTGCCATTACCCGCTATGGTAGAAATGATCTTTTGCCCTTACGTTTCTGCGCATTCTACTACGCAGGCTGTTTATTTACGCTCGTGCCTATGCTCTAATACATGGTTTCCTTGGAATACCCCTTCGCAATCGGGGTGCTGGAGAATCATGAAGGGGTGCAGGTGATCTGCGATCGATAATGCGCATGTATCTCATAACTTTCAGCGATTGATCCATATGGACGATAGTCCAATGTAAACCACATGAACACCCCCCCCCCTACAGTTACCTTACACCTTTCTGGTAGGTCGGACGGTCTGGGTCTCAACAACAACCCCCCCCCCCCCCTACTGTCGCATTTCAATGACATTTTGCTTGTTTGTAAAATTGTGTTTGAATAATAATCGTAGAAACATTTAATTTCTTGCTAGACATTTCGGGTAAAACATCCCTCACGCGAACCCAGTACACACGTTATCCTCTAAAAGCTAAATAAAATATACTTTGTTTAGTTAATACAGTGCGCGAAAAAAAGTATAAGAACAACATATAATTGAATGAAAATATACTTTATTTTCACTTTATCAAAATGAATTTTTGATATTTCTGAACTCTAATATGAAATTATGCAATAACATTCACAACACATAAAACAACAAATATGAACCTTACAAAAGTTGACCTTATAAAGATTCTCACTAAAGAAAACATAGAAAAGTATAAGGATATGTTCTAAATTACTTGGGCTTTTCTCTTGATTATTAAGAGAAATATCTTTCTTTTCAATTACTTGAATAAGCCGAGAGGTCATCGATACTGAAAGTTCTTTTAAAGTGTCTATAGGAATGTTATTCCAAGCTTGTTTGATGGCCAACACCAGTTCCTGTTTACACTGATATTGTGTGTCATTTCCATAAACTTCTCGGGCTAGGACACAAATTTTCTATTGAATTGAGATCAAGATTCCTTACATGCCAATCAAATAAATTTACTACGTTAGCTTCAAACCAGAGTTTTGCACTCTTAGAAACGTTAGCTTCAAACCAGAGTTTTGCACTCTTAGAAACGTTAGCTTCAAACCAGAGTTTTGCACTCTTAGAAACGTTAGCTTCAAACCAGAGTTTTGCACTCTTAGAAACGTTAGCTTCAAACCAGAGTTTTGCACTCTTAGAAACGTTAGCTTCAAACCAGAGTTTTGCACTCTTAGAAACGTTAGCTTCAAACCAGAGTTTTGCACTCTTAGAAACGTTAGCTTCAAACCAGAGTTTTGCACTCTTAGAAACGTTAGCTTCAAACCAGAGTTTTGCACTCTTAGAAACGTTAGCTTCAAACCAGAGTTTTGCACTCTTAGAAACGTTAGCTTCAAACCAGAGTTTTGCACTCTTAGAAACGTTAGCTTCAAACCAGAGTTTTGCACTCTTAGAAACGTTAGCTTCAAACCAGAGTTTTGCACTCTTAGAAACGTTAGCTTCAAACCAGAGTTTTGCACTCTTAGAAACGTTAGCTTCAAACCAGAGTTTTGCACTCTTAGAAACGTTAGCTTCAAACCAGAGTTTTGCACTCTTAGAAACGTTAGCTTCAAACCAGAGTTTTGCACTCTTAGAAACGTTAGCTTCAAACCAGAGTTTTGCACTCTTAGAAACGTTAGCTTCAAACCAGAGTTTTGCACTCTTAGAAACGTTAGCTTCAAACCAGAGTTTTGCACTCTTAGAAACGTTAGCTTCAAACCAGAGTTTTGCACTCTTAGAAACGTTAGCTTCAAACCAGAGTTTTGCACTCTTAGAAACGTTAGCTTCAAACCAGAGTTTTGCACTCTTAGAAACGTTAGCTTCAAACCAGAGTTTTGCACTCTTAGAAACGTGTATAGAAGTGTTATCCTGTTGGAAAATATAGTCTCCTGCCGTTATTAGTGGGCCTTCGTGTAACAAATATTCGTCTAACATATCAACATATTTGTCAGAGTTCATTTAGTAGTTGATAAAGACTATAGGCGTGGTTCCGTATGCTGCAAAAGCGTCCCAAATCATTACTGTGCCCCCCACAGTATTGACTTTCGGAAAAAAATTTCTTTGGTTTTACGCAGATTATACCCAAAATAGTGAAAACCATCTAGCCCATCAAGATTGAATTTATTTTCGTCCGAAAAGATTAAATCAATCCATTTTTAACAGAGAAATGTATTTTTTGAAAATTCCTGTCTTCGTTCCTTTTTAAGAGGCGGACGTGACATTAACTTTCCATACCAAATATTCGGATGTTTATTCAAAACATTTTGAATTGTTCGTATGGAACATGGTAGGTCCAAATTTCTTCTAACTACATTCACAGTTTCTTTTTTCTCGCAAGCTCTTCTTACAACCATTCTTTTCTGTCTATGCGTTAAAATTTCTGGTCTTCCAGTTCATTTTTTCATTCCATACATTCCAGGTTCTTTTAGAAAATTATAAACTACAGTTTTAGATCTTTTAATTTTTTTCAAAATTTCATGCCCACTCAATCCACATTCTTTAAAAGCAAGAATTTCCCCCCTTTTCAAGGTCAGACAGTTGAATTCCTTTTGGCATCGTACAAAAATCGTGAAGGAATAAGGAAAGTGTGAATTTTGTTCAGAAACCCAGTCTTTATATTTGAAATGGTCATTCTCTGCTTTCAAATATGCAAATTTTACTATAATTTTAGATCCAAAAACAGTTGTCCTTATACTTTTTTCTAAGATCATATGGGCTTAAAACTTATAAAGTAAATTTATACATATTTATTTTTGGAAAATTTAACTAATTTACATGAAAAAGAACTTAATTTTATCAATATTTTTTACTTAAGAAATTTGCATACATTTCCGTCTAAAAGATTTCTAGATTCGACGAGTTTTCGCTTGTCCTTATAATTTTTTCGCGCACTGTACGTAGTTATTTAATTGAGACCCGCTGGCATTCTGCTCTATGAGTAATAAACAAAAAAAACACGCAAGAAAGTTTCCTATATTTAATAAGTTGGTTTAGAGCTGAGTCGTAATTAAAATGTATAAAATGATAAACAAGAAAGATCACTCATGCATAAAGCATTGATTATGAAGCTTTCCAACTTCAATGCGATTTTATTTAAACATCTCTAAAATGCGATACATGCCTCGGTAATATTTTTAAAATTATCACAATACTACAATAATTTGTTATATTTGAAAACTTCATCGAAAACAAATGAAATTTATTCAAATGACGTCATCGAAATGTAACAGGCCTGGCTCTCTATAAAAGCAACATTTCATTCATAAACTTTTTCCATTAATTCATCACAATACTATAATTTATTTTATTTGAAAACTTAAGACCATGGAGGTACAAGTAATTAAACTCTATGCTTGAAACTTCATCGAAAAAATCGTCCTTCTCTGTGTAAAATCAATTAATATTTCATTCATATCCGCTGTATTGCAAACTCCATGAGCTAAATAATTTTGCTTTAAAAACATACAGCAATTCTTGTACAACTCATTCTACATCTTTTGGTATTTACATTCTCCATAAGTGAAAATTAGGCTTCGTTGTAGAAATAATCAAAGTTGGATGATCATTTAAACTCAAATATATTGTAATTGAGTTGTTTCAGTATGGAGATGCACAAAATTTAAGCAAAAATAATGAAGTTTTAGGACGGATACAACACTCAATATGAATTAAAAAGAACTTTAAAAATCACGATTTTGACACAAGATGGATGCTATATTTTATTTTGACGTGGGTCACGTGATCTCTTCATATAAAAGATGTAATTATTTAATTTTATTTTAAAACTACTGAATATATTTTGCGGAAATTTTTATTATATTTTATAGGGTAATTTGAATATTTCCTAAAACTTTCGAAGCAATTTGTAAATTTTAAATCCGCTTGGAAAATGTTTGAAAAATGAGGTCCCATAGGGTTCAATGTATTTCATTTTTTCAACCCGGGTTCAATCCAAAACTAATTGGGTGATATTATTCATTTATATTCCCATAGGTACCACATATCGTCTGAATAACATGCTAGAATTTCATTTTCTTAAAGTCATTTTTACGGAAGTTATCGTGCTAACGCGCGGACAGAATGAACAAAGTTATAAACACTTTTCAACTATGTTGTAAAGTGTTAATAAAAGAACATTATGGTCTCACTTTCAGTATCTGATGTCATACGCTATGTAAAGCTCCATGGTTACATTACAGTGTTTTGCTGTGAAAGAATTAGTCACTGCATTATGTAGGGATCTGGCCGCCCACATGGACTCGTTTTCAGTATCTGATATGTGAAGTCATACGCTCGTAAAGTTCCAGAGTTCGTGAAATGTTTTCCGTGATTGAAACAAGTTTGGCAACATTTTATAGCAGCGTTACCCAGAGATTGATAGATACATAAAGGTGTTAATATTATTAATTCAATAACTGCTGCATACATGTATTTTTTATCATAACTAATAACACTCATGACTTTAGAATTAAGCGATTTGGATATATTTATTGTTTTTAGATTTTTGAAGGCTATTTAAAATGCTCCTAATAGAAAAGTAAATTATTTTAAACTGTAAATTTTCAGGTTCAAATAAGTATCAACTTCGTGTGTTGTATGCGGTAAAAATCACAATTTATGTAAAGAAAAAGAAGAAGAATGGGTCCAAGTCATGTGCTGTTCAGAAATTATGAATATCATATTTAATATGAATATCTGAAAACTTATCGAATATCAATATTACAGTAGTGTAAATTGTGTTGAATATAAAAGCAAGAAATCTTCTCTTTCAGATCTTCTTCGTCTTGAGAAAGAAGTTCACGCACATCTCAACCCTGCATGTTATACACCACGGAATCATGCCAATGAGCGTCTGGTGGGGAGTCAAATTCACGCCTGGTACGTGTTCTCTTTCTTGTAATTAATTTGTAGTGTCCAATCCTGGACGTTGTGCCTCTTCAAGGTTGTATTCAAGGTGGCTCAAACCAAATTCCTACTGCAAATTAGCTTTCCTGACAAATTTCCTTAAAATGCTACTGTGAATTTATATTTTCAATTAATTTTTGAATATGCCTCCTTAACCTAAAATTAAACATCTCGTATGTCGTTAAAGTAGTACGTCCCTGGGCCTTGTAAATGTTTCCATTGCTTTGCTTTATATAGAAGTTTGCTTTCATTTTAATACTGGATTATATAAATGCCAAACTTGAAACCCAGAACTGCAACCTAAAATTATTTCCCCTTTTTAAAGAAACATTGAACAGTTTCGCCACAGTATTCTATCTATGGGCGCGGTAACCCTGTGGTTAGCGCGCTGGAGTTGCACTCGGTAGACCCGGGTTCGATTCCAGCCACTGCCAAAACTGCCGCCGTGTTCACGCGGAGTACGATCACGTTAAACATGTGGGTCCGAAAGTCCTTCCGAGAGGTTGGTGGTAGGGGAAGGAGGGTACGGTCCCTGTGGATGCCTCCCCCACTGGGTTCCGGTCTAAATTGGGTGGCACTTCCCGACCGTCCAAACTGTTACCTTACACCTTTCTGGTAGGTCGGACGGTCTGGGTTTCAACAACAGTATTCTATCTCTTCCGAATACAAGCAATTTCGAAATAGTTACCAATAGAAGAGTGTTCGTAAGGAAGGAGGATGAGGTGGCTTTGTTAACTCTCACAGACAAAGACCTTACACTTTAAATTTTAAAAAATAATCATAAATAAGGATAGATTCCCATACAAGGTCTTACAAACTTCCAGGATTGTCCTATTCATACGCTGTCGTTACTCTCCGAACCAAAAATCATGCTTGATTTACAGAATCTGATAAAGTTGAAGAAATGGTAAAAATTTTGTTATAAATAATTAGCTAGAATTCATGCTTTGTTTTTAAAAGGAAGCATAAACGGTGCTAGAGATATAGTTCTGAAGCTCTTTACTTAATTAAGTTGCTGTATCGAATATATAATATCGGTATGTAGATTTGAAAGGCCGTTGGAGGAATGAGCTAAAAGTAACTTTTGACTGAGGCAATTAAATCCCCCATTCACCTTCCAAACTAGCCACATCTTCACCTAAGCAAAAAAGCAATAGTTATGACAAGAGCGCTTCATTGTGATAACCTTCATTAAATTTCTGGAATTGCACTTTCCGAAACTTGCACCTAATCTTGATTAGATTTACTTTAAATGCATTGTTTGTTAGTCGGTGTATTTTTATTTCAAACGGAACGAGCAAATCGCCATTCTCTCAAGGTCATATTATAGCATATAAAAGCAGAATGCAATAGGAAAGTTGATATAAGTGGGGAAGTAAAAGTTTGCAATTATCTTTAATTCCAATATAGAATGCTGATATTTTCTGCAAACACAGTGGTTAATTTGTAGAGGTTGTTGGAATTTATAATATCGATTAGACAAAGCAGGCTTGCGAAGATTCCAAATCGTTTGAGATGGTAAATCCAAGTAATCATGGATTGGTGCATTCGAACGCTTTCTTACGAACTGCATCTCATTGAAGACTTCGTTAATATGTAAACATAGTCAGGACCTGATAATATATAAACTTGAGCAAGGGACATAGGCCTGGGTCCCAAAATTTAAGGATCTCGTATTGCACGACTATTAAAGTCTGAAATTTTAAGTTACAGAATTTTAAAAGCCAATATGGATGTGAATAAATATGGTATAACACTGTTTAGATTCAAAAGAAAAACTTGAATGGTTTCATTTTTTAATTGGATGTTTACAAGAGTTAGAAGAAATTAAATATCCACAAATATATTCGCTAAACTTACTAAATATAGTGATGAACCCTTTGCCCGTTTTTGCCTTGCATCATATATGATGCACGTAGCACTCTGTTAATACGATTCTGCATCATAAATAATATACGGACCTTTAAATTTTCAAAGAACATTTAAAAAGCTTAAAGCCTGGATATTTCATAAGTGTAACCTTAGGAAGCGTCAAAGGGGCATTGGTAACAGCCAATAAACACAAGTATAACATTGGGTCAGACAAAGGGCTAAATGGATAATCAACTATAGTTTTTACTATGGTTGAAATAAACTATCAATTTTATTCTAGCACTGGACATCCACGCAATGTAAATAGTATACATTTTGCGTTTATTAATAAAAATGTTATACGATCTTGGTTTCCTTTCTACTATTTACGTTAAACATTGATTACGTTAAAATTTGGTGTTAACGGTATACATAAATTATAAAATATCTAGTGGGAGGCCCCCAAAAGACTGATGGGTTCAATCTTCCGAAAGTTATGCCCAGAACATAGCGTATTACTTACTAACATCTTGTATCTTCTGACTCCTTAAATGAGTAAGGAACTCTCCCTAAGATATCTTCAAACTTTTCTATTTCAGGTGGCCATAGTACCTTCTTTGCCTTTGTCAACAGCTTAGTCCACATCGTCATGTACTTCTACTATGCCTTGGCAGCCATCGGCCCTAGCATGAATAAGTACTTGTGGTGGAAGAAATACATGACTGCATTCCAGATGGTTAGTATATGTTCTATATTTACGTTCATTTAACTCGCGTACCCTTCTAAAACGGGTTAAATTTTGGGCACTCTGAACTTTTAACATGGCCCCCTTAAGGCATAATGTATAACGAACGGGTATCGCAAATGTTGGCGGCTCCGTTGCTCAAACGGTTACGACGAGGATATTAATGACTGATAACTACAGAAGAGGATAATCGGAATGAAAATAAATCTGGGATCTCATACTTCATATGGGTGGTCTCGCCGATATCCAATAGATGTCAGGAAGTAACCTCTGATAACAAAGATTGACAGTCAATACGTAACCTCAATTTCTTTCGGCTCTGAACTACAACATTTGCATCCAAAGAGTGTAATGAAATGCCCTCTTCCTTAATATTGTCCTGTCTTAAATATTTCTTGCAGATAACGATGCTGTAATAATTCTGCTTCACTTGCGCTTCACTTTGCAACTAAAAACGGGATAAGAAATAATTTTATTGAAATTTAAAACTGCTTTGACCATGCTGCCAATGAAATGGGGCCATTCCCAGAAGACTTTCTATGGGAATCTCTGATGTACTTAGTTTACATGCTTGACCTGTATGAGCACTAAACTTGCTTGATTCTTCACTCGTTTCTTATGTCACAGTCAAAATTTTTAGGCCGGTGGTTCCACATTGGATGTTTCATTCGATACATATTTCGTGACATAAGAAAACTTATACTCAATGGTATTTTCTTTATAGAATGCTTTAAAGCTCTTTTATTTAGAAACATAGATCATTTGGAGATAAATTGTGTATACTGAAACTAAGTAATAAAAATTTAAAACTTTTAATAATATCACTGATAATTCCACGATTATTCGAATCTCGGTTTTTTGAAACTCCAGTAACTGAATCTACCTTTTCCGGAAGTATATATTTATCCACATTAGAGAAAATTATTTTACAACAGATTGTGCCATATCGCTCATTAGCTGAAATAACTCAAATCCTGATTTTTCGGAAAATGATTTTAAAAATTTTGATTTGGTATTCATCTAATCATTATGGGGCAGCGACAACTGCCCTTGTGGCGAATTTTATAAGTTCAGTATTGTCGTTCCACCAGTAAAAAGTACCCATTCCTTCTATACCAATCTCAGAAGCGAAAAATTTTAAGCTACGTCACTGTTGCAAGAAATTAGCAATATGGGATTTCAAAATTGAGTTTAGGGACTTAAATACAGCTTTTCAGGTTAATTTTAAAACACAAAACCGCATGTCTTTACGATAATTACACGTCATCTTACAAATTTTGCATAATCAATCAAGCGGGAACATTAAAAGAAACTACAGTTTAAAAATTAAACTTCTATGTACAGTTGTCGGTATTAAGCGTTACTTCAAAAGTAAAATTATAGACTTTCTTTTTCTTGTAAACCATCGTCCAATAGTTCTCTATAATATCCTATTTAACTAGATACATGGCCCATTTTCTGATAGCTATATGGATGATCCATTTCAGCTATAGTTCTAATGGCTGAGTGACCATATAACAGTCCGGTACATTTACCGGGATAGTTTTATTGAAGACAGACTACTTTTTATCACGGACATATATATTTTTATTGGATCTGGTAATATAATAAAAAATAACATTCAAAAGAAATGGGCTAAATGTTGGTCCCATTCCGCTTCTGGATAATCCATTTTAAATGTTCTCGAATAAGCGAAATATTTGATTCGAAGTGCTTCGATATCAATTAATTCGAACAGCATCTTTGGACGAGTTTATCACATATCCGAATCAAATCCAAAACCGCTCAGTTGATACTTTGCTCTGCAATGAAGAGCACAGTCTTAATTTTGGGGGCGACCCTATAGGCAGGTTCTGTAAATATGTGTTTATAGGTTGAATCTACCTTTAGGCCTAATCTGTGAAAAATTAGACATCTAACACTCTCATCTCAAATTATACCGGCGCATCGCGAAGTTTGTATGTAATAAACTACTTAAAATTGCTCGGGCAATTTGTGTTTAAATCTTGTATATTCATTCAATTATTTTTTTCAGGTCCAGTTCATCGCAATCTTCGTTCATTCCTTCCAACTGCTCTTCAGAGAATGCGATTATCCGCACGGATTCATGTGGTGGATCGGATTCCACGCCGTCCTCTTCTGGTTCCTCTTCGCAGACTTCTACAAGAACACCTACGGAAGGAAATTCGCTAAAGCAAAGTCCGCCATGAATGGAAATTCTGTCAGATTCGAATCAAAGTCCAACGGAACGAACGGTTACTGCAACGGAAACGGAGTAGCCAAAACCAACGGGTTCCACAAGCCAAACGGTATCGTTAGCAACGGTACCGTTAGCAACGGTACTTCCAACGGATATCGCAAGCCTACCGAGAACGGTTACAAGAACGGATCAGTCTCCAACGGCCACACCAACGGATATCTTGTACACAGGACGGCGACGTCCAACGAGGAATAGCGCAACAAATAAACTATAGTATTTTTTCAATCTCGCCAAAAGGTTTAGCATTGAAATCGCTCACACAGTGCCTTAATCAGAACTATTGCATACTATCGGCTGTAAATGTCAGTGAACCTCGGCATTTATGCCAAGTATATATATATATATATATATCAAGAACTTTTATACTCTAGTATGAAGAACATCGCCGCGACGGACTCGTTATATATTTTGTCGCGCTATTGGCTAAACCTGTGTCGATAACAACGCTGAAGAATCCTCAAGTAACTTATGGTTTTTAAGTAATCTATGTCCAAACTTTTGTGTCGACGTGTGACGGACTTTTAGCTACAGTGTCTTCACTACCATCAGAGAGCTTAAGACCTTTTGAGAGGGTTATACTCACCAGCAAGAACGGTCATAAAGCAACTGCTACTTTTTACTTGATCTGCTTCCAGATATACTTTGGTCCATATTTTGTGCAGCTGCTACACTTCAGTCCGATTAATTTCGTGTTTTAGAGCTAGAAAATACTGTCCAGGCTGTTGCAAGCTGTGAAAGATGGCAGCACTAGCTTGCGCACCCATACCCCAATTCGAACACAGCCTGGCGCATTTTCTCAGCTAGTCCTTCATTACAGTCATTAATGTCATTAACTTATTTGTACAATTTACTTTTTACATTAACAGCAGTAGCAGATGCTCGATTTTTAACTTTTACACTTTTTTTCTAACTGCTCCAAAGATGCTTTTACTAGAAATTCCGCATTTTTTAGATATCTTCATTATTATTTTTTTTAATCATATTTTTCCCAGAATCAATAGAATTTCACCTATGCAGTTGAATATCATACGGGACCACTTGATGTATCGATTGTAATTTGTACAGTATTCTTACAACCCCAGAGACTTTTTTGTTGCAGTTGTAGTTATTTGCTTGTATTTGCCTATGGGGTGAAAATAAACATGTTTATACTTTAAGATGCCATTGTCTTTTATGCCACCTGTAGCACACTTGCCTAACGTTACAAATACAAAGCTATATTATATTGGTGCGATCATTTATATTTATATAAAACGTGTATTTCTACGTAGATTTGTAAAAATCCATTGAATTCGGAGACTTAACATTTTGAAATAAGTCTTGCAAAATGCACAAATCGTGGAGCTAGAGATGAAACTCCTATGGATGTAAAGCTTGAAAATGCCATAGCACTTTGATAATTATATCATGGTGTGGCTAGTGCTAGTAAAGCACCCTTTGTTTCCATTTGACACAATAGAGGCATAGGATTGAGTATATGTACTTTTGATTATTTTTAAATGAAGATTCCCTTATCAGTATAATTAATCGCTAATGTTTCACAGTTGTAGGACAGAGTTCAGAATATGGGGAGATAAAAATAAATTGAAAGGTAAAATAATTTTGCATACGTTGAAAAATTCCTTGTTGCTTCAGTTCTAATTTGCATTGCCCTACTGATTTATTTCTTCAAAATTCACAGTTTAATTATTTGAAGATTTCACCATAAAAATATATACAATGCAGGGGCGTTTATCTTATTGAAGCCCCATCTGAATGGTTGTCTCAAATGTTACCATTTTCTCAGCAGGGAATTTTAACTCCTTACCTTTCCCTCCAATAATGCGAAACGAAATGACATTTTTAAATGCGACTTTTCTCAATCAGATCTTTTATAATTGAAAACTCATTCACCGTTACCATTCCAAAAAATCTGATGTGGGCAACACATGACTTTCCTTATATAATGTAATGAATTTACTACTTTTACAGTAAAAAAATAGGTTTTTCTTATAGTAGATACTAATATTCTTTCCAAGATATTGAATTTTCGACAATTAGTCGTCCTTTTCATTGATTTAGCGCCATTTTTATCCATTTGGCGAGATTTTCGTTAATTTGGCAACATTTCAAAAAGTCGCCAAGTTGGCGACATTCCGCCAAATTCGTCGCCAAACATTATGGACGAAGAAATAAGTTATTCTTACAGCATATAAATGACTATTGGCATTCAAATACAAAAGTATTACTTAAAGTATATTTTTTCATGAATGGAACGAGCTAGATCCACAAGAATGATGTCACCCAATGTATCGCATGGTATTACATATGAAAAGTGAACATGTTTCTCAATAGGAAATATTTTTTTTTATTTTATGACTTTTTGATAATTTTTTGAAAAATGTATAATACCTAGAGAACGGTTCATGTTAGCGTTCTAAAATTTATGTCAATCGTTTTCTAATGAAAAATTACATAGGAAATGTCTATTTGCGTAACTTTATTAGCGGTTTTGATTTTTTGACTATTTTTTCAAAATTTCATTCGAAAATTTAGGGGGGTTCTGAACATTCAATTGCGTATAAAAACAATATTGTCCTACCGCCACGAGAAAGTCCACAGACAGCAGACGTTTTGGTGGCGGTCGTTATGGAAACAGGTTATTCCACTGCATTTTAGGTGTGACGGAAAGCGCTTTTTTCGATTTGGCGCAGATAGAACCGACGAAAGTCGCATTTCGCTTTGTACTGGGGTCAATGCTAGACGCTCGCATTCTGTGATTTTTAAAGCTGTGAAGTAACTTGTACTGTGTTGCACACTTTGTGGATTTTGTCTAGTTGAAAAATGACTACATTTAAAAGTGGAAAGACTTTGCATTCGCAAGCACGTGCAATAGTCCACAATGTTACGGCATTTTTTGAAGAGGAAAAACCGCAAATTCTCTAAAAATACCAATTTCAAATGAAATGAAGAGAACTGCGAAAGCGACAGAGATTTCAGCGTCATCAGTTGAAAAGATAAAACGTGGGGGGAAATCGCTTAATGACACTGAGATAAGTATTTTATCTATTTGAACAATTTACAATTATTGCTTAAAGAAGCTATTTTAAAAGTAACACAAAATGAATGGAAAAAACACTGTGAACAAACAACACATTGAAAAAATAGAGAATATTTATTGGAGGAAAGATGGACTGATAGAAGATATTGTGAAGAAATTAGTGATAAATCTGTCGGATAGCGATTTTCAGACTCTTCTTCAAGTAAAAACATTTCAAGTGATTCGGACATAGCAGATAATAGTTATTCCAATGAATGTGAATGAATATTTTATAATTGATTGAAAAATATGAAAAGAATGAATATTTTAAAGTCATAATTTTGCTTATTTATCATTTATTTTTTCCTTTTTGCTAGCTAATAATTGTGTAACTTGCTGATTGAAAACTGTAATAATTTTCATTTAATTCGAAATTTAGTTTTAAACAAAATGATATAATTTCCAGTTTTAAATTGTAAGCTTCTCTCTCTCAAAATCGCCCGAACCTAAAAGAAAATATCTAAAATTACTTTGTTCTAATAGATTAACCGCTTCCAGTAGCCGCTGTCGCCTATAACAAATTATTTTCTGAGTTTAAATGAGAAATTTTTAAGTTAATTTATAATTTAATGTCATTTAATACGAAAATTTTGTTTAACTATCGGATAAAAAACATCTACTATTTTCTTTTAGTACATCATGATAACCGAAACGGATTCTTCGCTTAATGAAGTGCGCTTGATTTGCCAAATGTTGCAGTCGATTTTAAACCTTTCTCCCTCCTTTCTTCGACTCGTCTACTTGCGGCAACCCTGTTCAGAGACTTTCTCGTGGCGGTGGGACAGTAGGCTTCCAGTGTTTATAGATTGTGATTTTTGTACCAAATTTCGTTCGAATCGGTCCATTCGTTCGTCAGTTATCGTCTCCACAGACTCACTGACACACACGCATACTTTCACACTCACACAGACATCACTTCAAAAATGTTTGATTCGTGATCAGGGATGCTTGAAACGTGCTCTCCCGTCGAAAACTCGCATTCGAATTTTCGACCCCGTCACAATACTTTCCTTATACATTATGTATATAAGGAAAGTAAAAAGGATATTTATATTTTTCTCTTGGTTATACTAATCAAATCTTTCATTTGAGATACGAATTTTTCGGAATATTTTTAATTCTACCCCCCCCCCTTTCACATACTCTCCTCTTTCAATCATATTATGGAAACATTGTATTTTTGCAGTATATTATGTACTTGAGTTTTTCAGAATTTTCTCTTGATTTATTTCTCTCAAAACAAATAAATCTGATGTGGGCAACACATGACTTTCCTTATATAATGCAATGAATTTACTACTTTTACAATTAAAAAAAAAATGTTATTATAGTAGATACTTATACTCTTTCCCAAGATATTGAATTTTCTTCAAGCCAAGCTTTACTGACGGAGAAATAAGTTATTCTTATAGCAGATAAATGACTATTGGTGTTCAAATACAAAAGTATTATTCAAAGTATCTTTTTTCATGAATGGAACGAGCTAGATCTATAAGAATGATGTCACCCAATTTATCACATATTACATATGAAAAGTGAACATTTTTCTCATTGGGAAATATTTTTTTATTTTATAACTTATTGCACATTTTTCAAAAAATTATCAAAATCTCGAGAACGGTTCATGTTAGCGTTCTAAAATTTGTCAATCGTTTTCTAATGAAAACTTGCATAAGAAATGTCTATTTGTGTAACTTTATTAGCGGTTTAGATTTTTTTGACGATTTTTTCAAAATTTCACTCGAAAATTTAGGGGGATTCTGAACATTTGATTGCGTATAAAAACAATAGGCTTATGGACTGTGATTTTTGTACCAAATTTCGGTCGAATCGGTCCATTCGTTCGTCAGTTATAGTCTCCAGACTCACTGACACACATGGATGGGCGAGAGCGTATGCTAGCACATCTTCAGGTTGCACTTTGCGTCCTACATTACAAGGTGTACGAATTCGAGGTAGGCTGGTGACGCAGCCCGTCTCCCTTAAACGTTTTACAACTTTTAAGATGGTCTGCCGTGTAGGATGCGGGCCTTGAGGGAGATGTTCACGATACAGCCTTGCAGCTGATTTTGCCTTACGCCCATATTCACCGTAAATTAAAATCTCGCAATACTCGTTACTGCCAAATTTTGCCATAACTCTCCGCTTTAACGTACAACCCAGCAGAAACATCATTTTTATGGTAGTCTCTGGTGAACAGGTATGACGTTCCATCCACATTTGCATAGCATGAGATCCATGTGATTTTTATACCAGACATGGTTGAGTTGAGCTGTGTGTTTGGAGAGACGATTTTGCAAGATCAGCAGAAAGTTTTCATGGTTTGTAGATACATTCAGTAAAACACGCAACCGGTGGGGACAGAACCGTGGTCCTCATGAATGCGAACCACGTGCATTTCCCCTGCGCCACAACACAGGCTCGTATTTAGTCCGTAAGGTGGTCTTTTCTCACTTCACAATCAAACAAATGTTCATGTTTTGCATTCTGTTTTGATTATAAATGTGCGCAAGGTATCTTTTCGTACTAAATCGAGGGTGCTCTACAACTTTCTAATTGACTTTTTTCACGTATCTTGCACCGTTTACGAGATAGGTCCGCTAATTCCAAAATTTGCCGATAGATGGCGTTGTAAGTTATCTTATCGAGTTGCGCATAGCCTTTTTACTATACCTAGACACCAACTTTATGGCCTAATCCACAGAATACTATATTCAGAAGGTGCACTCCCATAGGACCCTATGGCAACATTTTTAACATGTGATGTCGCATAGACACTAGAGCTCGTGAGTTGGACCAACTGAACTACGATGCGTCTGCCAGATTTGGCGCGTTATCGCTCACTTGGCGATTTTGTTTTTAAACGGGAGGGGAACAAAATGTTGAGAACTGTACTTTTATAATTTTTGAAACTATAGAAAGGATCAGGATTTAAAAATACAGTAATCTGCAACATAAATATATTCATTAGTTTAAGAATATTTAAATAAACATAGTTATATATTTAATTCAAATAATCATAAAATAGATTAAAAAATAAACACATTGCATTGTCTCACTATAAAACATAATGCACAAAAAATTACAAGCTAACATACTCAAAAGACTGAAATATTATATAATATTTTCAGTCTAAAAAGTATACTAGCGTGTTGATCGTTAATTACTTGATCCTTAATTTATTCTGGAATACTGATAATAGACTTTTTTTTTAAATATAAAAATATTCATATAGTAAATATCAAATTTACATAAATGCACTATCGAAGTTGTGGAACTCAATCATTAATTACCCGAGGGGGGGGGGGGAATTTTCCACCATAAGGCACTTAATAAAAATTTTACATAAATATATACACACACTATATCACATTCAACTAAGAAAAAGCTATCCAAATATCAATTATTTCACATTTTATAAAAATACGGAAAATATTTTTTAACTAATTATACCACTACCTCTTAAAATTTAGTCTAATCCGGCAGTAATAACAACACAGCACTAATTTCGTATGATGAACATGTGTATACTTATAATGAACACGTATGTAGGATGGTGATAACTAAAATTATTTCAATTTTAATAAACATAAATTACATACCCTGTAACGCAACCAGTTTTCTTTTATCAATCCATTTCTATGAAATGATCTAAACACTTAACAAATAAAACAAATAATCCTTTTTCACGTTACTCAAACCACGGTAGTCTGTTGTTCTAAGTTTTCGCCGAGCGAAATAGGGTTATAACACTGAAAATCGTCTTGGACCCAAACCAGACCATCGCCAAGCGCTCGGACCAAACCAGACCATCGCCAAGAGCGCGCCAACCCTCTGTTTGGTCTATCTCTAATGGCCGCCGCGAAAACGAAACTATCGAGAGTGACAGGTCTGTATAATAGTCTGTGATAGTACGGTTATCGCAGCCTTTCGTAATGATGTCTGTGTGTGTGTGTCAGTGAGTCTGTGGAGAAGATAACTGACGCACGAATGGACCGATTCAAACGAAATTTGGTACAAAAATCACAATCTGTAGACACTGGAAGCCTTTGTTTTTATACGCAATCGAATGTTTAGAATCCCCCTAAATTTTCAAATGAAATTTTGAAAAAATCGTCAAAAAATCAAAACCGCTAATAAAGTTACGCAAATAGACATGTATTATGTAATTTTTCATTAGAAAACGATTGACATAAATTTTAGAACGCTAACATGAACCGTTCTCGAGATATCGCACATTTTTCAAAAAAATTCTCAAAAAGTTATATAAAATAAAAAAAAAATATTTCCTGTTGAGAAACATGTTCACTTTTCATATGTAATACCATACGATAAATTGGGGGGCATCATTCTCGTGGATCTAGCTCATACCATTCATGAAAAAAGATACTTTGAGTAATACTTTTGTATTTGAAAGCCAATAGTCATTTATCTGCTGTAAGAATAACTTATTTCTCCGTCCATAACGCTTGGCGAGATTTTGGCGACAAATTTGGCGGAATGTCGCCAAATTGGCGACATTTTTAATTGTTACCAAATTAACAAAAATTTCGCCAAATGGATAAAAATGACGCTAAATCAATGAAAATGACGACTAATTGAAGAAAATTCATTATCTCGGAAAGAATATAAGTATCTACTATAAGAATAACATTTTTCTTAAGTGTAAAAGTAGTAAATTCATTGCATTATATAAGGAAAGTCATGTGTTGCCCACATCAGATTTTTTTTTTCTTGTATTTGGTAAGCCGTGTGTGTATGGGGGCCCTCAAGAACTTTTTATAAAATAGGCCTAGTGGCAAGGGGCATTACATTTTCGAAAATCATTAAATAAATTTTTCTTGTAAATTCGAGTAACAAGCCTTGTTGCCTTCAAATCAAAATTCTTATGCCATTTGCACAGCAATAGCAACAGAATGCAATGCTCATGACATGCAGTATTTCATGTAATAGGTTTATAATTGGGAAACTCTAATTATTACTGAAGTAATTATTAATTGTTAGCAGTAGAAAAATAAAATTTAACAGTAGCGAAATAAAACCATGTTTTTGCAAACTCAGTATGCCTGATTCAAATATTTTTAACGTATTTTTGTCATTTTTAAACTCTCCGTTTGGATGTTGTTGTTGAGACCCAGACCGTCCGACCTACCAGAATGGTGTAAGGTAACCGTCTCCGTTTGGATGTGGAAGACCCAGATCGTTCGACTCACCCGAGGGCTAGAACAGCAATTTGAAAGGCAGGGTCCTTTTAGATGTGAATAACATCTATGGTCGGGGTTTCTCTGGCTTGAAAACGCATCATTACAAAAAATGTAAGAACTTTAAACGTTTATACCCCGAACCTAATAGAGAAAATGTAAATAAACTTTCCTTGTTTTATCGGAAATAGAGTTTAAGTTATGGCTATATAAAAATAATTTCAATATTTTAATATTTTAAAATTTTTTTTTCGAAACTTTAAAAAATATCTCTCCGAAAGAGTGTTTTTTCCATTTTTCTAACTTTCATTCGAAATATATAGTAAACTCTAAAAGATATACAGGGTGTCCAGTGCTGTCGGTGCCCAATGGCTATTTCCTCAACCATTAGTCACAGAGATACACTTCCAATTGCAAAAATGTTTTAAATTTTGAATCTATTATCTTAGAAACAGTTTAAATCAATAAATGCATTTTTGAAAGAAATACGAAATATAAAATTTTATACACACACTCCCACAGTCCTACCAATTATATTTAGAAAAATCATCCTCATACAATTTTATGCAAAATTAAAAAAAAATCATCCTTTTACAACCAAAATTCACCGACTATAGCTGTTTAAAGTTGAACCCCTTTTCTGCTGAGAAATGATCAATACAGTCCTTGATTGGTTGGTTGCCTGAAACGGAACATTTTTATGCGTGGAAAAGCGACTTAAGTCATAAAGTTTAATGCTTCATAACTTGGTGAATTTTGAACGTAAAAGGAAGATTTTTTTTTTTATTTTGCATGAAATTGTCTGAGGATTATTTTCCTATATATAATTGGTAGGACCGGGGGACCGCATAAAAATTTATATTACGTATTTCTTTCAGAAATATATTTATTAATTTAAACTGTTTCTAAGATAATAGATTTTAAAATTTAAAACCTTTCTGCAATAGGAAGTATGTCTCTGTGACTAGCGGTTGAGGAAATAGCCATTAGGCACCGATAGTACTGAACACCCTGTATATAAATAGTAAAAGACAAAAATGTGTACTAGAAAATTTAGTATTCATATCTATATTTATCATTAAAAAAATATAGTTTTCGAGTAATCGTCTTGTCAAGTTGAAGAATGAAAAATTTTCCATTTTTCAAATCTGTAATGCTTATATCATAAAACTAAAAAAGCTAGCTTTGAACAATAAGCAAGATTTCCTAGCTCTTTGAAAGCCCTGCAACTGTATATAATTGAATTTTTAATCAAATTCTATTTCTTAAATGTTGCAGAAGTTGAATTTTATTTTGCAAAATTGTATTCATGCAAAACCATTTCAGCTCCATCGGGCTGGAGCCAACGAAGATTTTAAGAATGCATTAGAATGAATATAAAATAAATAATCCTATAATATAGATGTGTGAACATAATCTGGATGATACAATTCACATTCATTACACATCCATTTTGCGTCCATACGAATGAATATCCATTAGGCGTCAACTTGGATGAGCGATAGAAGAAATATGGATGATTCAGTAAACATTCATTTTACGCCCAGATAGCTATCAATTGGATATTCATAGCTGGTATCTATGTGTCCATTTCAACGACTAAATTTTGGATTTGTTCTAGATGATCCAAATTATATCTACTGGATGTAATCTCGACGGAATCTGGATATAATGTGATGTGTGGATAAAACACAAGAGTGAAACTTGGTACAACCGGAAGGGACCTAAGAAATGCGATTGCTTCCCGCGGGCTTGTCTATACCACTGGCAGAACAATACACATTCTATATTTTCATGTGTTGCTAAAATACACTGCTCACAACTGAAATCGCAACACAATGAAGAAATTTATGTATCCTTATGAAATTTACAGAATATAATTGCAACATGGAGATGTGCAAATGATTCAAAAATCATATCTGGAAAATGAAAGCATGGAACTTTATTGACATTAGATCAATATGGAATAGGCCCACCGAGAGCGGCTATGCAGGATTGAATACGACGAGGCATCCCGTCAATGAGATAGATGGTCAATGGTATGCTGAGGGATGGCATTCCACACAACATGCAATTGAGCTTGTAACTGAATATGGTTTGCTAAAATTGGGAGTTCTTTTAATCAGCGGCCCATGATGACCCAGATATGTTCAATTGGCGACGAATCAGGAGAATATGCTGGCCAAGGCAGGATATCAAAACATTGTAGACTGTTCGTAGCTACCCGTGCAGTATGTCGCCTGGCATTATCCTGCTGAAAAAGCAGTCCAGATCTGGTTGACAGATATGACTGTACCACGGGTCTTACAATTTTAGAAACGTATCGTGATATCGTCAGAAACGTAGTCCACAGATGTTCGTCCACCAAATGTTATACCACCCCCAAACCATGGTACCACTTGGGGGGGCTGTGAAAGGCCCAGACCATACAGCCAACCCAGGGGTTTACGGCAGATTGGGGGGGGGCTGTGTAGCGACTGATAGAAAAAGCTTCCTGGTGGCGTTTTTGAAAGCGCCACCATACGCGAGTACGGCCATCTGGCACGCCAAAACAGAATGTTTCGCCATTCTGTCAACCAATTGCTTCTCATTTGACACCACTGGAGGCAACGTAACCGGTGAAGACGTTGAAACGGTAGGTGTCAAAAAGTTCGTCTACCTCGGAGTCCTGCGTCATGCAAACGGTTTTAAATTGTTTGCATCGAAACCACGTTACTTGTAGTGTGGGGAAAATGTCATTGTAACACGGTTGCTGTGGTAAAACGCTCCCGCGCAACTTTCTCAAAAACATACGATCTTTACGTGGTGTATTACATCTGGAAGCTCCACTACCTGATCTTTGTGTCGTTTCGTTGTCTCTCACGAACCGTAACACATACTGTTGAACTGTGTGCTCCCATCACGACCCAATATTTCAGCGATCCTTCGAAGACTCATACCACCCTCACGTAAAACAATGATTTGTTGCCGTTCCGTTGACGACAACTGAACGGCATACTGTGATGATTTTTACAACCTGAAACCAATGACGCTACAATTTAGCTGTGATGTGATATCGCTTCTCCTTGACCTGACGCTTTCATGCTGTTTGGCAAGGTGTTACGTCACTATGCATAGCGAAACTGTGATCATTTGCATATCTCGCCTTGCTGTTTTCGTTGTCTGATTTACATAAAGCTACTCCTACAAATATATGGTGTTGCGATATTAGTTGTGAACAGTGTACTATCAAAGATAAACCTTTTTCCCTTTCTGCTTGCCCCACGTGGAGTCAAATCATTACCACCTCAACTAGATGTAGTAGACATGGATTTTGTCAAATGCTCGAAAATACAAAAGAGCATGGGCGCGGGCGTAAATAAACAGCCAGCGTAGTAGAATGCGCAGAAACATAAGGACAAAAAGGTATTATTTATTATTATTTTTACCATAGCGGATCATGGCAAACGGACGATGATGGCATATAAAAATTACAACTAAATCCGTTAAACATCGAAATTTATCTGTATGCTGAAAATAAGTTATTTAAGATACTTGAGTAACAATATATATTTAAAGATTTCATTTGCTTAAAGTGCACTTTAAGTGATTTTAAGTGATTGTACACTACTACTCATTTTCACCGTAGTCAGTAACTAGCGTTCTGAAAATGTATACATTTACTAGCAAATTCTGTAGTGTATATGCGAGCAAGAAAGGAAAGGTACATAACGAATTTTCCTTAAAAAAAACTGGTGTATATATTTTATTAAAAGTGAATATTTTATTTTCCAATAAATTAAAAATATCCATGGAAGACGATAAATTTAGATATACCATTACTAAAGTTAAACGTTACACGATTGTAAGTTTCTAAAGTAGTCGTTTTTAATACAGAAATAATGAACATTTCCACATTGCTAAGCAAACGAGTATTTTGCTTTGGAAACATAAGTGCAAAATTGCCCGTGCTCATGTTCTATACCTGCAAGAGTTGGTTATTATCTATTTGATTATCGTTGTCCCTTTATAGTAATTATTAATTTAATATTATTGATTCAAAATATAGTGAGTTTCTTACTTCATGGAACGGATATTTTTTGTTAGGTGGTCTATAACGACATAAATTCATTGCGTTTTGTTAGGGTGTGGTTCAGGAATCATGCTTCGTTAGGGTGTCGTACAACAATTAATAATATTGATTAGGATAAGTGCGTGTGTTCAGGAATATTAGGAGCGCAAGTATCGCAGGTGAGTAGATGAAATTTATTTTGTACAACTTTATGCACCTTATTATGTGACGAATTAACATCCAGGGTAACATAAATACCAAGGGAATATCCAGGAGAGGTTGGGGTCTGATCCTTCACCCGAAATCCCAAAAAGATTTCTAATTATATGGGAAATGTCTGCATATATAAACAGCATTATTTGTTTTTAACTGCTCGTATATACACTATCATTTGAAAATGTTTGGAGCGTCTCTACTGTGAATTGAAGGAGATAGAAATCCTATCTCTAAAACGAATCAAAATACGCAAAAATTTTCTATTACAAAGTGGTAGAGCGTTCTGTATTTAGTACAAAAAATATGTGGTTTACACTTAGCACGTACACAGATGATAATGAGGTCGACAAAAAAGGGATATTTATTGTTATACTGTATCATTTATGTACAAATTTTATACACCATTTATTATTTACTGCAACAAGGATAACTCTAAATAAGTCTAAATTAGCTTATTGCACGGATTAGATTATTATTTCTACACACGCATTTCTCATCATTTCTTTCAGAGGTAATTTCGTAGTGAACAACGCTTTTCGTTTGCTTCACATTTTATCGTCTGGGTCGTTGTGTGCAAACTGATATCTTTCTCTCTTTTTTTATAGAGCGTTTCTTGCTTTGTGTTTGAAATAGAACTTCCTGCAGAACGCTCTACAACTTTGTACTACAACTTTCAACAAGTATAATTTTCTTCTATGTTGCGTTTCCGAGATAGGATTGGAACAGTTATCATTGGAAGGCGGAGCGATAACTCTATGACGTAGGCTTAAGGTTTGGAAGGCTGATATTTAGAAAAGCAGAAAAACTACAAATTCCTTCTGCACGTGTCAAGGCGTAGAGCGCATGCTTATATTTTGTATATGAATTCACTTAAGTAAATATTTTTGTGTAAATTGTTTTTTAAGTAAGTTTAATGCCATTTAAACGTTGAATTTGTATTAATTATATATTGTTCTTGTGTAATATTTATTTTCAGTTTCCTTTTGTGATAAATTTCAAGCAATATAAAGAGTGCCAAGTAATTTCAGTTATGTTCATATTTAAATAATGTTCTCTGCGAATGTTTTTGTTTTGTTACAATACTAAATTTAGTGATTAGATTTAGGAATTCGGAGGAATCATTTCTTTAAATGAAATTCGTATTGCTATTAGTAGCCAATTATAACAGTCGGGAGTCATAAATGCCAGGGGATTTGAACCAGTAGAAAATAAAAAGTAACATTAGAAGTAATAACTGAAATTCTAAGAAAACATTATAAACAATAAAACATAAATCCAAGTTTCTGAGTCCAAATGCTTGTCAAAGTAAACAGCAATGCTTACCAAGGTTTGCAGTCCTATTATTTCTTGAATTCAAATGTCCATTGTTGCTGACGAAAAACATTTTAAATTATCCCAATAAATAGAACGGTCTTTTTTTTCTCTTTTTGTCACGCTATAATTGGCTGCGTGCTCTTTTGATGACTTTTACTAGTTCTGGTAACCTTCAAAGCAGCCTGCATGCAAATTTCTTGCTGCAGCACGTTAGATGGGTATTCTGTTTGGTACATTTTTTTTTTCTTTTGTACAGCATATGATTTACCCCAGAAAGTTTTTAGATTTGAATACTTTGATTTAGTTTTTGTCTTTTTCAATTGTAAGTCTCTTTCTTATTTGTATGGGTTTAAAATACAAATTTCAAATATTTAGTGTGAAAGCCCCAGGCTTTCACACTAAATATTTGAAATTTGTATTTTAAACCCATACAAATAAGAAAGAGACTTACAATTGGGATTTTTTTTTCATTTTTAACTACTACAAATCAGCTTTTCTTCAAGTTTTGAATGACAGTGATACCAAACAACTGTGATCATACTTTTTTTAGAACGAGTGCAGAAGTACGATCATGAGGTGCCGTAGCATAATGGTCTAGGTGCATGCACTAGGCATGAATTAGCCTTTTTTCATGGTCCAAGCAATTCTACTGAATGACTGATGTTTTTGAGGGCAAATGCAGTGAGTAAAGGCACAAAGCACTTATGAGGCATATGTCTCAGGGTGCATTGAACACAAATTTCTACAAAATAAATTAGCCTTTCTCCCATTTCTGGTCAACAGTGGTACTGGAAGACAGTGGTGGTTTTTTTAGAGTGAGTACAGCAAAGTACTGTACAAAGCACCTCATGTATCATGGTACACTGTGCCCAAATTTATATTTAAGTGCAAAATTTGCTCCAAGTTGGTGTGTTTCTCCATGTTTTGAAATTGACTCCTCTCCACTCAGTGACGTATATTCCCGTGTTTTAAAATATGCTCTTCCTACCAAAGGGACGTGTATTCTACAGTTTTATGAACTGGAATTTTGATAAATGATAGTGCAATTCAATTTGAATAAAAGTGAATAATACTCATAAAAAGATTGTAAAATAAGATTTTTGTATATTATAAAAATATTGCGTAATGGCAGAATAAGCTTTTAAAATTTTAGAAACCATATTGAAACACTCAATACTTAAAATATTTTTTAATTTTAAACCAATACCAAAAAACTTATAACTCGAAACATAAAAAATTAAAAAAAAAAGACAATACTTTAAAAAAAAGGTACGAAAATTTAAAAAAATGATTGTACTTTTACTAAACTGTATAAAAACTAATAACTGTACTTTTAAACTAAATTTAAAAAAAAATATGGTACTTTAACAAAATTTAAGAAAAAACAGAACTTAGAAAAAAGATTGTACTTTAACTAAAATTAAGAAAAAAACAGAACTTAGAAATACGAAAATTTAAAAAAACGGTTGTACTTTAACTTAATTTAAGAAAAAACGATACTTAGAAAAGATATGGTACTTGAACTAAATTTAAGAAAAAACAGAACTTAGATAAAAGATTGTACTTTAACAAAATTTAAAAAAACATGATACTTTGGAAAAATATTGTACTTTAGCAAAATTTAAGAAAAACTAATTCTTAGGAGAACCATTTTAAAAACACAGGAAAATACAAAAGACAAATTCAAAACATGGGACGAATAAATAAAAGAACAAACCTTTATGTAACGGAACATGTTTCACACTGCAATCCAAAAATATCTACTGATATATCCAGATTTTTAATTGCATCCACAACGGAACATGTTTTCTTGAACATACATGTACATTCAACACTGGAACACTTTTCACACTCCAATCCAATTAAATCTACAAAAATATCTACTGAAACTTTACATAAAATGTTGATATACGTATATTACGTGGAAAGTTTTAAATATTTATTCCAAAAAAGTTTGCAGGAACAAATCCTTGCAAAATCGATTGAAGAAGATCTGTAAAAACAAGGGTCAACGAATTCGATCGAAAAAGGTCTGATGAAATACACAGAAGACTATTGAAATACTTCCTGCCTATTAAAATGCAGATTCCCAAAAAGTCGTGTGCTGATTAGATGTCCGGAAAGTCGTGGGCTACCATATTGGCGAAGTAAACGGAATGAAAGTGAAACCTGGTGAATCGCGCCAACTTGGCACGCTTTCATACTTTTAAAAAAGAGTGGGGGTCTATTCTATCGATCACCCACATTTTTTTGTAAAATTTGTATTTTGTGTAAAATTTGCATTTTTAGCATTACATTGTTTCTAAAATGTGTTGTTGCTGATAAATAAGACTTTTCCTCTCAAATTTTATGCAGATTTGACTATTATTATTTCAGATGTTTCCATCAATGAAAAATTAATAAAAAAATTGTTAAATTTGCATAAAATTTGACTAAGAAAGCCTTTTTATGAGCTAAAAGATGCATTTTTGAAATGTTGGGCACCAAACAAGACTTGTTATGCCAAAAAAATTGTCAAAGGATAGTGCACAGCAGACCTAGATTTGATTCTCGATGATGTCTAAAATTTCTCTGTGTTTATGTGCTGTATGGGCATAATAAATCTGTAGGACTGAAAATCCATTCTAGAGCTAATGGAATAGCTGAAGAATGGTGCTATTCCTGTGGTTGCCATCCCCAATGGGTTCCAATCTAAATTAAGTGGCACTGTCCCATTCATCGATAGTTACCCTGCATCTTTGGGTAGGTTGGATAGTTGGGCTAAAATAAAAAGCCATTATAAGACAGTTTATGGCAGCAATAAATGTAATTAAGGGTCAAAATCTCATTATTAATGTTGATTGTTTTCCTTTTTTCAATATATATTATATATATTTATTTATTTTGTTTTGTTCCGATTTGGGAAACAATACTGAATACTATATATGGTAAACCTATTATTTATGATATGTTCTGATTCATTAATTCATATATATATATCTAAAATTTCTTTAAATTTTTATCAGATTGTAGCTAAATGGAAAGTCTACTGATTGGCAATGACAGCAAAGGGAAATTCCATCTCCCTGGAGCTATTTATCACAAGTAAGTTACAAATTATTAGGAAATAAAATGAACAAAATATAAATATTGATATCTTATGTATATTAAATTAAATCATAATTTTAAATTTTGTATCATGCAGAGTTGTTGGGAGCAACTTTAAACCTTCATCCTGACAATAATAGCAAGCTAAACATTTTATTTTATGGTTTTCTTTGCAACAATGGTTTTCTTTGTAACAAAGTTTCTCTTTAACTCAAGAATGTCATCAAGACATTCCTTTTTGTAAGATAGCTTTTGCCTATAATGCATTTTCTTCCTCTTACCACCCCTAAAAATGTTGCATGTAATGTTGGTTTATATATATATATATATATATATATATAGTGTTTTGTCTAGAATGTTTGGCAGTCAGATATATGCAATGATGTTAATCCTACTAGAGCTTCCCCTGGTGACTGAAAAGGACCACTAGAAAGGTGGCTTTTATTTTAAAAGAAAGGTGACTTTCTAAATCAAAATACAATACACCCTACATTGACTATTTTTAGAACAAACTGCTACATTTTTTTGTCCATCGGTACCTATTTTACATCTTGCCATGTATCTTGTGCTAAATGCAATCCTATCAAGGCTGACAAGAATCATGTTTTCTATTTCATGACATCACCAGCAAGATTTGGAGGTGAGCTTTTTTCTGTAGTGAGTCTAATGGCGGAAGACCAGGCAGTCAGATGTTCCTGCTAATGAGTTTTGAGGTGCGACATCCTTTATTTTCTTCTCACATTCTGCTGGGCATAATGTAGAATTCCAATGATCCATCCCCTCAAATGCAATTGAAAGTCATAGAAATTATAGTGGCACTTTCTGGAATTTTCTGCTAAAAGAAACAAGTTAAATTCCATTCGCTTTCTCAAATGCAATGAAAAAATACCAACTATGGAAGAAGAGGAGGCTTGGAATTTTTAATTAAAGAAAAAAAGTATATTTTTATTAATAAATTTATTTTATTTGACAAGAATTTTGGTACTTATCGGTTATAGGAACCATGAAGCCAAATACGGCAACACGTAAGAACCACTCCAAATTCTGGTTTATACCGGTTGCTGATATTATACATAGGTGGCTTTGTTTTCATATATTGTGGCTTACACCGGTTGCTGATATTATAAGTAGGTGGTGCTAATTTGGAATATCGGCAACCTGTTGATAGCGGTTAGTTTGAATTTAGTGCCATTTTATTTCTGTTATACTGTTAGTTAGATTTTTCTACCATTTTGCTGCAATAATGAAAATCTGGAATTTGCCTATGAACAAAGAAGACTCTAAAAGGTTCTTACAACAGAAGAAAATTTTACCACGATACTGTTTTTGTCCAAACGGACATGCCATGCGGCTTCAAGTAAGCAAGAAATGTCGCTGGAGGTGTAACGTCGTTGGTTGTCGGTGTACTGTCTGTCCTCGCATGATGAATTGGTTCTCGGGATCTAGGATTCCGTTTACAGAAGCCTTACTCTTTATATACTGTTGGGCCGAGGAACTTACTTCTGTGTCATGGTGTCAACGTCAGATGGATTTCAGCCCAGAAACAACTGTAGATTGGAACAGTTACATGCGCAAAATATGTTTCCAGTATCTGCAGAAACGATCTACGAAGAAGATTAGGGGGATAAGGGAGATCGTTGAAATCGACAAAACTTTGTTCATGAAACGAAAAAGTAATTGCTGCCGATTACTTCCCGAGCAATGGGTGTTTTGTGGCGTTTGTCGAAAAACCAAGAAATGCTTTCTCGTGACAGTGTCTGATCGGAAAGCTATTATGCTTTTCCAAGAAATTGTTGAACACATCGAGGACGGCTCAATCATATTTTCAGATTGCTGACTTGGGTACAAAACTGAAGAATTAGAAAAAGCCGGCTTTCAATATTTCAAAGTAAAGAATCGGTATAACTTCGTGGATCCTGAAACCGGGTCTCATCTGCAGACCATAGAAAAACTCTGGGAATCTGTGAAATAGCATAACAAAAAGTATAGAGGCACTGTGAGACAGCACTTGGACTCATATCTCGCAGAATTTATGTGGCAAAGCGTTACCAGTAGTGATAAATTTAATGAAATTTTATCAGCAATAGCTGAGATTTAGCTGCCACAATATTTTTTGTTAAGTAAAGTTGATCATTATATATTGAATTTTAATCATTGTGTTTGTAGTTTATTTCTCATATCGGATTATATCGCTAATGTTCGTGTTGGCGACAACTCGGAAAAGCAGTCGCTAACCCATGGTCCCTATAACCGATAAGTACCACAATTTCTTTTATTTCTTCCGGTGTTTAGAATAGGGTGAGGGATACTTTCCCAAGGCAGATCAACAGAATTCTAATAGTTTTATTTTTTGTGGTGAAACGAAATATGAGGTTCGTGAAACTTTGAATTTCAGACCTATGTATAGACCAAAATTTGAGACTTCCTTCTGGCCTAAAAGTACCAGTTAACCTGACTGAAGACCATTGAGACTAAGCATGGTTCATAAAATGAATTATATTCAAATTTGTTAAAAACATAAATTTAGGAAATTTTTGTACAAAGAATTAAGATAAAAGTTGGGTTTATTAACATGTATGTAGCTGAAATCAACACAATAATTTTTTATCCTCTTATTAAAATTCATTTACTGATATGGTATTTATCATTTTGTTAACCTTTTTATTTATTTTCTATATTAATTATTATTTAATTATTCAAATTAGATTTGAGATTATCCCTGTGCCTATATTTTTTATTAGGGAAAAATTAGAATTCCTACTCAAAGTAAAAATCCCTACTCTAAAATTAAAACTCCCTTTCCTAGATCTGAAAATTCAAATGTTTACTTAGTAACAAATAGGCAGTTTTAGTTTAGTGCCGACTCTATCACAGAATTTTTGATATGTGTGGTTATATATATTTAACATGTAATTAATATATATTATATACATGTGGGATCAGAAATGCACAGTTAGTAAGCTTCTGGACAGATTTCTGATTACAACAAAATGGGGTAGACGGTCAAGGCTGGTTAGTTGTTTCATTTAATCATCACACTGCATTGTTTAATTGACCTGTAGCGAGTGCCTATTTTCAGCTCTACCCTTTTTCGCCTATCAGTCCTTACAAAATTTTCGACAGTCTAGGGATTTTGGCACAACATGAAAATATCCCTAATTTCTATTTCCTAAGGTTGGTAGTTATGACATATAAATTTAGCAAAATAATACAGAAATCCACAATTAGCAAGATAATTAAAGAAATCCACTTAAGTGTGCCGACCCCTTAACTACACGAAATTTCATTGATGCATACCTATGTAGTTTTGACTGTACCTTATCTAGTAGTTAACACTTCTGCATATACTTATTTTACTTATAGAAATGTAATGCTTTTAGCTGTCCATACTTCATAAAAATAAAAATCCCTACATAGATTTTTTGTTATTTTTTTTATATTCTGCAAACAAAAAATGTTTAAATATTGTTTTGCTTTAGATCATGTTCAGCTTGTGAAGCTCCTGCAAAATATTGTTGTCCAAAGTGTTCTGCTCTATCATGTTCTCTAGATTGTGTCAAAGCTCATAAAACAACAAAAGAATGTGATGGAATTCGAGATAAAACTACATATGTACCAGTAGAAGCATTTCAAGATAAACATTTACTTAATGGTGAGTTTAGAGAGTTGTTTTTTTTTTTGGCCATTTATGAAGAATTTGAATCGTTCATAAACCAAAATATAAAAATCTGTTTTATATTTGTTAAAGTGAGATATATTCATGAAATAACCCATGAAATGAATACATTTATAAAATTACATCAAATTTGCTATTTTAAAATAATTTCATTTTCTGACGGCACACTCTTAAATTACATAACTCACTAAGAAAAATATCTTGAGAATAATTTATTCCAGTATAATCAAATGATTGCAATCATTTTGTTCTAAAAAATTGCAGATAAATGAATCATATAATTGATATACATTACTTCAGCATATTTGTTCATTTTCCAGTTTATTAAAAAATATCACTTCTGTATTGATTTACACTAAAAACTAATCTGCACCAAATTAATCCTTAGTCCAGCAATCTGCTGAATTTCATGAAATATTGTAGACATGTGTTGTATATATTAATAATTATATCTCTCTATTATCTATTTAAACAAGCAAAAAATATTTATTTGTTGTCAAAAAGGCACCATTATTTAGATTTATGTATCGGGTACAAAGTACCCTCTTGCCCCCATCCAGCTGTGCCACTGCATTCAAAGATAAAATGTTATAAAAATTCAACAAAAACTTCTAACTATCAAAATAAACTTGTTTTCATTTTCTAAATATGAATGTGCCATGCAAATATGCAGGTTGACTCCATTATTTTTGTATGCATTTTGTATTTTAGCATAAAGTATTAGCCAAAATCTTGGTTTGCACGGTGAGGAAAACTTTCAGAATTATTGTATAGATAAGATAAATGATGTATAATAGTATATTGCTATCTATTTATTGTTTATTCCCTACAAAAAATAAATTTTTGTCTCTTTGATTTGCAGATTATCACTTTCTGGAAGAAGTTGGTCGCACTATAGATAATGCAAGTAGAGCAAAGCGAAACCATGGAAGCCTGTTCTATAAGCCTATTGTAAGGCATTTTTATCCTATTTATTTAAAGTTCATTAACATTTTTTGTGCTTCAAAGGTAATGTGTAAAGTATTTATGATGGTATTGAAGTATATTAGTAGGGTTACCATGCGTCTCGATGTAACCAAGATTTGCCTAGTTTAAAGTGTGCGTCTCAGAGTCCCGGCTGGTTTCTTGTTTTGTCCCAGTTAGAAGAAAAATACTGAGGCCATGCTACTTTTTATTTGTGTTTTAAACCAGCAGTAAATGATCGTGAAAAAATTATCATTTTTTTTTAATTCCTTTTACTGAAACTTTTTAGCCATTGTTATTGGTAAAGGTGTGTTTAGGTGCTAATTTATGGCATATAATTATGCCTACATAGAGAGAGGGCAGCCACATGTGTGTTCCCATGTCATACGACTATGTCTTTTGAAAGATTGAGTAAATGAATAGAATTAAATCCTGGTGAATGCTGTGTTTATTTTCTAATCTTGGATGAATTGGGTATTCCATAGCACACTGACACCAAACTTGAAGAACCTGTTGATCGTAGCACTGCATAAAAGTGTCCTGGTTTGAAAAAAAAATATATATTATAATGAGCCTATATATTAGGTAAAGTAAATGTGTATGATCATTCTGTTTGGTACTATTTCATTGGAACAGGGCTACAAATATGATGGCTAGAATTAAATTAAGCTACACCAGTGGTTTTATTGGCTTTTTTTTTTTTTTTTAATATAAGTAAACATTTTAATTTTAAACAGTAAATATTTTATTATCAATTTTATTGCATAACTAGATTTAAAGACGCTTCATTTCAATATAACGTAGCAATACTTTTTTCCCCAAGCAAATAGTCAAAATGTGCATTGACATTTAATATTAAAGCCACAATTTCTCTTAATATTCAAAACATTAATACAGTACAACCTCGAAAATCCGGACATCCGAAATCCGGAAACCTCCAAAATCCGGACGTTTTCCAAATTTTCGATTTTTTTTTTTTTTTTCCCCGGACTGACGAAGTTGCGGATTTAAAACAACGGGGTAAAATTATTTATATGGAATTATATTTTATAAGCAAATACCGTATTTTTCCCGATCGACTTTCTGAACCCGGAAATGAATCGAAAGTTTAGATGGACGGCCGTAGATCGGCTCGTGGTAGGAGCGTGAATTACGTTGTTATCGTTAATCCCTCCTCCCCCTTATTTAAGTCACAACTCCCGATGAATTATTTCGCGTAAAATATACATCGTTATTTAAATACGGAATTTTTATTATCAATATTTCCTTTTCTCATTATTGAAAAAGACATTTTTCTGAAACAATGTAATTTTTAATATTAAACACTAACGTTATCGTAACATTTTATCACAGATTGTTCAATTAAATCTAAAACTCCTGAGAATTCATATTAACGCTCACGGAAATTTATTTTGTTCACTTCGTAGTACGAATTCCATTCTTCAATGTATTCTGTTTTGTCTTCAGAATCTCCTCCCCCTCCCGATATCTGACGATTTTTTCGTTCTCGTCGAACGTGTCAGCTTGAAATCAACTGTATATTTTACCTTTTTTGTTTAGAAAGCCATATTTGCATACTATAAATAGCAAATAAATAACTAAATAATATCGTATCGCACAGAACCGAGCAACAAGGTCATTAACACACAGACCTCTCAAAGGGGTTGGCTGCGTTTACGATTAGGCTAAGCAAATTCCTTTCTTCGCTTTCCCTGCCCCACTACGTCCCGGTGCTGCAGTCTAGTAATGACTCATAGTAATTTAGAAAAATCATTGAGAGGAGAAATATTTTCCTGTTTTGGAAAAGATATTTATTTTATCTACTGCGATATTTTTTACGTATTTGACTATTACTAATAAAGTTTTTACTTTTTTCAGAGTCATCGGCCTTTTTAAACATAACATTTAGATGCTGGAAAATAAATAAAACTTTTAAATTCTTATTTTTTGTTTTACGGTCGTTAATAGCGAAAACAGTTTAAACACATTTACACCTTTAAAGATATCGTCAAAAGTGCTAATCCTCGATCTTTATTAAATCTCGGCACTTCTTTAAATCTTCCGGCGCTTTATTAAATCTCGACAAAGCCGATATAACGGAAGTTCTGCACTGTGATGATGATGCGCCAATCGTAAATAAATTGAGTGATTGCGTAATTCGCGATATGATATTAAATAAAAAAAGATTAAAGTAGCCACGATAAATGCAGAGAAGAAAAAATACCCATTGATAATCTTATGCAAACAATCGATCATGCTATTAAAGGTCTTGAACAAAGAAGCTTTATAAAACCGAGCAGAAATAATGTCCATCTACAGGATAAAGAAAACTGCTTTCCCATAAACCAAAATTAATGAAATAACAAATGTTAATTCAAATATTTAAACGAAATGATAAAATGTGATTTTATCATTTCGTTTCGTTCACACATTCTAAATTATTAATGTGTATTTTTTTTCTTAGAAATTTCTTTTGCCCTATTTTTTAAATTAAATATGTTTTAATTGATTAACTTAACTTTAGCCATTATTTTTACTAAAAATAGTGCTTTATAGCGTATTTAGTTAATATTAAATCGGAATTTTATTCAAATTCTATAATCCGGAAAAATCGATAATCCGGAATCGGCAAAGTCCGGACGAGTCCGGATTTTCGAGGTTGTACTGTATTAAGAAAAACACATTCATGAATAACTTTTACAGAATCATTTGAAAAGGGACAAAGCTTGCTTATATAAAACAAACCCTATTGATTGATAAAATATGTACTCATGTGTTTTATATAGTGCATCTTGTTCTATTGGGTATGTCAGATACATATTTTGCTTATTATAAAGTTTGACATTTGAAACATTAAATTGCTATAATTAATGTAACTATGTAAAACACATTGTTTTTTTTTGTAATGTTGTAACTTTTTCTAATGCAATATTTTTAGTTTGAATGCTTACATGGTTATTTATATAGCTGAGCAAGTAAACATATATTTTTCTTTTTAATATGTAGGTATTTTCTCCTTAATATAGATTTATTTAGCCAATTTCAGTAGACCAGTTATCATAGTATATTCCTGATGCTACTAATACACAAAAATGATTTATTTGTTTAATCTGTTATCATTTAGTGTTTATTAAATGTAAAATTTAACAAAGTTGTTTAATAAATTCTTTTCAAAATGCATTAAAAATCAATTTCACACATTTTATTTTAATTTTTTCAAAAACTCCAGCTTTTTGATAAGACACAATGTAACTTTTTCAGTCATATGCTTCTGATGATAGGCATTTCATGCCTGAATGCGCCCAGGCTTTGTAAATATGTTTCAAAATGTCCTTTAGTGTGTATAAAACTTTTAATTTTTAAAGTAGTTTTATATCTGGATTTTGGATGTACTGCCTGATGTAATTATCTGCAAAATGCACTCAAAATTATATAACCTTGGACATTTGAAGAATCTAAAATGTTAATTCTTGATGTAAAAAATTAGAATTTAACTTAAATGACATGTGCAGATCTTGAAATGAAAGTTGTAACAGAGACTTTAGAAACAGATATTTTTAGTTCTATTATTGTTAGCTTTGACCATCAGAAAAATGACTGTTGGCTACGAGTACCGCAGCTAGTAATGATGAAAAGCTAATTCTCCTTTAATAAAAAAGCAATGCTTTTCTTACTTTTTCATAGGTTTACAGCTTTAATGAAGTTTTCCAAGGTTCTTTACAATTTAATTATGAGCGGATTCAACTATATTTTATTTTGAACTCTGAAAATTTGTATAAAGAGTTTTGTAATACATCAGTCTGTTACACCAGACAATATTCATAAGCAATTTATTAAAAAAACAGTAATATCAATATTTTACAATAAACACTGCAAGAATTTAAGCATAAAATGAGTATTCTTCTATAATTAAGGGATTTTACGTTGAAGCCTACTTATTGGTATGCAGTAAAACTTTATAAACTTACACTTTAAATGCTAATATTTTGTCCCCACAATATTCTATTTATTAATTTTTAAAAATAAGGATGGACTTTTTTTTTTTTTTCATCTTGTAGAATTTGGACAGACTGCGGAAGGTTGCTTGGTTCAGAAAGACCAAACTTGAGATTCTTCCAATTGTATTTTCTCGAAGAAAAATTAGTACGACATATTTGAGATACAGGTATGCAATTTATTTCATGCTATAAATGTCAAACTAAGCATTTGAGAAGAAAATTTGGTTGAGATCTATATGGGTTTTTTATGCTTTGTTGAGTGTAAATGTAAATTTAAAGTTTGCATCATATTCACTTTATTTATGCATGTTTTGTAAATTTGCTTTTTTTTTTTTTTTTTTTTTTTTTTTTTTTTTTTTTTTTTGTGTGTGTGTGTGTTTAATCTAAAATATACAGTTCTAGTGACATAAGTAGTGTATTTGCTACTGCCTATGTTTACCTTTGGCTATGTTTACCTTTGAAGATGGAAAATGGAGTCACATTTTGTATGTTGGATCTATGCCACCTGTAGTAGAAACCACATGATGTGAAATATGAAGGATCAATATAAGCGTTTCATCTTAACTGAATTTTGTGTTAATTAAATTTTTATGAGACTGTTTAGAGTTTGAGATATTGTTAGCTTATATAATAGAAGAAGGTGCCTGCCTGTGTGTATGTGTCATACTGTCATCTGTATTAGAAAATCAAAGCTTTGGCACTGAAATCTGTTACAGGAGTTCATTTCTTATCAACTCAGAGCCATGAACTTCAATCACAAAAATCTGATGTGGGCAACACATGACTTTCCTTATATAATGTAATGAATTTACTACTTTGACAGTAAAAAAAATAGGTTTTTCTTATAGTAGATACTAATATTCTTTCCAAGATATTGAATTTTCGACAATTAGTCCTCATTTTCATTGATTTAGCATCATTTTTATCCATTTGGCGAAATTTTCGTTAATTTGGCAACATTTCAAAAAGTTGCCAAGTTGGCGACATTCCGCCAAATTCGTCGCCAAAATCTCGCCAAGCGTTATGGACGAAGAAATAAGTTATTCTTACAGCAGATAAATGACTATTAGCGTTCACATACAAAAGTATTACTTAAAGTATCTTTTTTCATGAATGGAACGAACTAGATCCATGAGAATGATGTCACCCAATTTATCGCATGGTACTACATATGAAAAGTGAACATGTTTCTCAATAGGAAATATTTTTTTTTTTAAATGACTTTTTGATAATTTTTTTGAAAACTGTACAATATCTCGAGAATGGTTCATGTTAGCATTCTAAAATTTATGTCAATCGTTTTCTAATGAAAAATTACATAAGAAATGTCTATTTGCGTAACTTTATTAGCAGTTTTGATTTTTTGACGATTTTTTCAAAATTTCATTTGAAAATTTGGGGGGGTTCTGGACATTCGATTGCATATAAAAAGCAATAGGCTTCCAGTGTTTACGAATTGTGATTTTTGTACCAAATTTTGTTCGAATCGGTCCATTCGTTCCTCAGTTATCGTCTCCACAGACTCACTGACACACACACACACATACTTTCACACACATACACACACACACAGAGACATCACTTCAAAAATGTTTGATTCGTGATCAGGGATGCTTGATACGTGCTCTCCCGTCGAAAACTCGAATTCGAATTTTCAACCCCGTCACAATACTTTCCTTATACATTATGTATATAAGGAAAGTAATAAATGGGAGATGTGAACTTGATGATAAAATGTGGAAATCTAACTTTTCTAACTAAAAGAAATGTCTTTTGGGGGATTTCAAGTATTTTCAGCATGCTTATTTAGGGAATATCAAAAAAACTTATTTAGTGTGTATTACACTTGCATTGTATAATTAGCATGGTTGCACATGGGAAAAACAGAGCATAGGAATGATTTTATTTAAAACATGTGATACAGAAATTGTTATGTTATCTGTATTTTTTATGTAGTGGAGGCTTATTTAGACCCAAGCAATGCTGGGTAATTTGCTCTAGTAAGTTTATAATCAAGGCTTTGAAACTCAAATACTTTTCTAATATGAAAAGAAAATTTTAAATGTATGTGTATTTTACTAATGTATTTTTAAAAGCATTTTGCATTTTTTTTTTAATTTGCAAAAGCATATTTAAGTAAAATAATATAAAATCATGAAAACTTTTACATAAATCCTTTACTTGATTATTTTTACTAAAAATGCATTGTGCAGTAAAAATAAAAATATATCTATAATATAACTTAACAGCTTTGATCTTTAAAAATTGTCAAAGTATTCAAGAATTAGTCTTCTATAGTATAAATAAAATCCAACTGTTATGCTTGTAAAGTATTAATCTTAGTCTCATCTATTAAATACACAAAGTAATAATATATTTCTGTAAAATGTTATTTGTCGAACAAAATCTGTGTGACATCCCTGTAAAGTTTTCAGAAATTCTATATAGTATTTCTTTTTGAGGGAGCATAAGTATTTTATATTTTCTTATCTGTAGAAGAAAAGTGTTTTGCATTTGTATTTTTTGCAAATAAAGTGTATTTTCTTTCCAGTCTTATTCTTAAGGGAGCACTGGCACAAAAAGTTAAAATAATTCACATAAGAGTTTTCTGTCCTTTATTGCTGCTTTTATTTTATTCCTTTGAAGCTTTATTGCTTTAATTTTATTCCTTTAAAGCTTTATTGCTTCAATTGAGTTTTGTATTTCCTGATCATCTCTTCACCAATTCCTTGCTTATGAGTAGCAAAAATCACAATTCAATGATTTTGAAAAAGTAACGAGATTAAGATTTTCTTACTTAAATCCAATAACTCACTAGTATACTTAAAAGGTTGACATGTTAAATCGGTACATTTAAATTGCTTATTTCCAGGAATATTCTTATTGAAATTTTGTAGCAAGTGTGTATTTATTCATTTACTCCTCTCAATTTTATCTATACTCACCTTGATGTTCTTATTTTAGTGATAACAAGATTTTCTGGAGAATTGAGTGGGAGTTTCCATTGTGTAACATTTCTTTTAGTGATGAAAGGTAAGAAATAATTCATTCCCTCCTACTTACCTGCATGCTGCATTTTCTATATGCAACAAAAAAGAATACAAGCACCTTACAATCTATTGAGAAAATGTAAACTAAACTTTAAAAAATAAAAAAGTAGATAAAATATTGAGAAAAAGATTTGCAAAATAGTTTTTGCTATAATTCTACATTGTCCTATGATATAATTATTCTGCAGAGTTCGTGTGCATACTAAAGATACTTAAAAGTCCTTAAATTTATTTTGAAAAATTAAGCATACTCCTATATAAAGTGTCAAAAATCTTTCTGCTCATTGCTTCAGAATCCAATTGACAACTAGCAATGGCTTTCTTTCTTACTCAATGCCAGTTTAAGGTGCAGTTTTTTTTTTTTTTCCCTCCCCGTAATTCATGGTGTTTATGAACAAGTCTTTAATTTTGATTTAACTTGAAATAATTATGAACCTTGTCCTAATTTCTTATATATTTTAATACAGTCTTCTCTGAATCAGTAGGTTAAATATATTTCATCTTAATTTTTTTAGAAGCTTTTAATTGGATATGGGCAGTTCCCAAACAAAGCTGGTTATGCATAGTTTATAACATCCTAATTCTGATCCAATTTTCATAAAAAAATATTTATATTAAGATAATATGATGTTAAAAATTGTAAAAAGGAAGTTAGACATTATATTACATAATTACATTTTGTGAAATTGTGCTTCTTGTTCAGTTGACAAAATTCCAAATCAGGGATGTATCTACAGTGGTTGGGGTTTCCACCACTCAATTGCCGACCACCACTCATCCAAAAAAATATACACATTATAATTGCATTTAAAAAAAGTTATTCAATTTTTCAAATGTTTTTCTTTAATATAAAAGTATACAATACTAATACTGTTTGTGTGTGCGAATTAATGCGAAGCTCGTTTCGAAATTTTATATTCGCAATTATAATTGTTCTGGAAAATCAACTACCATTCACATTTCTCTACATACATCCCTGCAAATATTCATGGGATTCAGAAAGAAATGGTATGCTATAAGCAAAATTATTGTCAATGTATGTAGATGTTAGTATACAAGGAAAGTCACTTGAATAATAATCTACCACTATTTCACTCATTACAATGATGTTTATAATTACTACATTCCCAATTACTTTTTCGACTTTTGAACCATAGCTTAATTTTTCTGTCACATTTAAATTTTCAGCCACTGTACATGGATTATCTACTCACACTAAAAATTTAAGAACAATCTAAAATAAATATACTATTTTTAGTGATGTAACCTGTGTCTATTTGCCTGTGCAATGTATGTATCATTTTTAGCTGGAAAGGGTATCTGACAAAATTTCACGAAATTTGAATGTTAAATTACTTATGTGTTTATTACTTACAGTCTAGTACTAATAAGATTTTGGTGTGATTTGAAAAAAATATATCCAAGCATAAGTTGTCTAATTTTCTGCTTTTCCCATACATTAAGAGGTTGACATTCCAAGAATCCTGTATTACAAACAGGTAAAAGAGTATTTCCAAAACTATCCCTTAGGGCCCTAGGCATATGAAAAGATATCAACAGAAGGTTGGGTCTGCTTTACAAGAGTAGCTTCATGAGATCTTGAATTCGTAGACTGTTGAACTTGCGTATTACCCAATACCTCAGAAAGCACAGGAATGTTGTTTGCACTCTGTGAATTTGTAAAAGACAAATTAACACTGGTTTCCAATATGTCTATTCTAGAAATAACTTTATATTAGAAATCCATAAAAAGATTATTAAACTCTTCGGGTATATCCTCCGTCACTGCCGAAGTAGAAGAAACATCAGAACTTTTTATGTTAGTGTGTAATGTCTGGCAATTTGGCTTCATGGTTTCCTAAAATACAGTCACGGATTCTCAAGTACTTTTCAATAACTAAGTATTTTTTCAATAATTACTTTTTTTTTCATCTAAACAATTTTCATCGTCAATTTGTTTATGAACCCTATTTTCACTGATGGAACAGCTTTTCACATGGTACGGAAAAGTAGCATAAGTCAAATTTTTTCCTTTATCATAATTCAGTTGATTTTAAAGATACAGATATGTGGTTTTTTTTTTTTTTTTGTAATGATCCTGTTGCATTAAAAATAAAAAATTTCTGATTGACCAAATTTGTCTAAAGAGGTCGTATAAAAATTTAAAAAGTGTAACTTTTTTAATATTAATGGGAGGACTATTTTATTAATGTAGTCTTATTTCCTACCGTACTTTCAACATTTTTGCAATTTACATTGCATTGCCCACTTATCTCCAACATGTAAAGCATGTTTCAATCTTTTTAGGACACCCTGTATATATGTCCCCTATGCTACAGATTTAGAACATATTTTGTGATACATATCTTAAAAATTACCATATGGTGCTGATTAAAAACAAGCTTTCTATGTTTTTTTCATAACCAGGTTTTATTCAAGAAACTCGTTGCAATTAATTCTATGTACATTTTATTTTATTTTTTTTATATATATAGAATAGATGAGGAAACATTATTGGGAAAATGCCTCGACAAATATTTATGTCCTGGTGGTTCTGAGCTGGATGAAAAACTTGTATATTATCAGTCCATAGGCCACAAGGAAGTTGCTATTTTGCTCAAAAATGAGAATGCTGCTGCTAATAACCTAAAGTATGTTGATTTTGTTTTTATTTTTTGCTTTATTTTAAAATGATTCTATTTCAGAATTTGTGTATTTTAAACTGCAGTATGTGCTGGGCAACATTTCATCATAAAATATTGTGCAAAAAAAGTAGTTAGATAATTGGAGAATTTGTGACAAAAATCTGTTTAAAAGAAATATGGGGCCAATTTTGTACCCTTAAAAAAAAATGTATTAATGGGCCCTTAACAAAATCTCTGATAATATTAATAAAATTTCAAAAAGGGGTATGATTTAATGAAATGTTATATATATGCTGACAGATGTCTGTCTGTTTGTGTCGTTTGTTGCGATTAATCTAAACATTGTATGGCCATGAAATTTTGTACAGAGGTATTTGAGGATCCGGAAAAATATGCCTTGGTGCATACCTGCCAACTTTTACGCATTATGCGTAAAATTTACGCATTTTAACTGCTCTTTACGCTTTTACGCATATATTGCTATATTTTACGCATTTGCGCATTTATTTGAATTTTTTAACATTAATAGGAAATCAATCTCCGGCGAAATTCTCTGGCTTTTTATGTTTGAAATTTATCAATTAACCAGACATTCCTCGGAAACACCGCATTTTTAGCTCTAATAACTACCATTTCCGGGATCGTAGCAAATCCATAATAAAGTGCAGGGTAATGCCAATCAAATTAACGGAGATTTACGGCCGCGTGTAACGTAAATTAAGATCTCGATCACTTATTTTATGAAAGTAATAAGTATACTTCATCAAAGGTTGTCTAATTCAGCATAAATCGCTAAAATGTTATTTTGTTCATTAATTTCGCATAAACACTGCGATTGCACAATTCAGTTTGTTCTCATGAATCGCCGCGAGTACAATAGTATCTTTTTCCATCCATCTCAATCTTCTAAATATTGCATTTTTGATTGACTAAACTAGCTTATTTTCATATACTAATTAATTATTACTGTTAATTTCTTAATTATTTTCGCATAAACAGTGCGATTACGCAATTCAGTTACTTCGTGTGAATTACTGAGCGTACGTTAGTATCTTTTTCCATCCATCTCCATCATTTAAATGTTGCATATTAGATCGACTAAACTAGCTTATTTTCATATTCTGATTAATTATTACGGTTAATTTCTTAATTATTTTCACATAAACAGTGCGATTGCGCAATTCAGTTACTTCACGTGAATTGCCGAGAGTACGTTATAGTATCGTTTTTCATCCATCTCCATCATTTAAATGTTGCATATTAGATCGACTAAACTAGCTTATTTTCATATTATGGCAAATTATTAAGGTTAATTTTTTAATTATATTTGCATAATATAAATTTTTCTATTTAAAAAATGAGTATAAACTCTGTGAAGGGATATTTTCCAAAAAGTGGTATTAAAGCAATGATTTAGGCAAATAAAAGGGAAACCATTTTGGCAGGAATATAATTCAGTGCTATATATATATATATATTTTATTAAAGATCAATATTTGTTACTCTCTTTAGTGAAAACCTGTGTTTTGCCAAACATAAATATTTGTCTTCATTATAAAGTAATTCTCACCGGATAAAACCTTTATATATTTTTTGCTTTATAATTTATTGTCCTGAAATTTCATAAAATTGGTGTCCTGAATTTTCATATTCTACCAGTAAACCTGATATTTAATGCAGGTACATGTACATAGTTGAATTCATTAGAAATGTCGTTTGCGCGTGTAGTTAAAAAAAAATCATTATAAAAGTCATTCATGCAAAATTTTACACATTCCAATTTTCCCAGGTTGGCAGGTATGTTGGTGTTATTTTTATTAATTTTTTTAATTAGTTTTTAGTTTTAGTATGATTTTGAGTGATTTTCATACAAAAAGTTTCCATCTTAACACCATCAGAAAGATCAAATAATTCTCTTTCAAGCAAATTTTAAATAGAATCCATGTTATTAAGATGCATTTTCATGCATTTCTTTTTAAATATATACTTTTTGTGTGTTAAAAATGTAATCTCTATTTGTAATAAGAAAGAAAGATGTCTATCTGTAACATCTGTAATAAAAAATCATAGTATTGTACAACAATGAAATTTGGTACACATGTACTTCAGGACCCAGGAAGATGTGCATCGATGACAATTTTCTTTTAATTCAAATTTGTTTTTCAGTTATTTTATGGTTTAGCACAATTTTGGGCAATTTTCACCTAAATCTGTTCCATTGCGACTGCAATTATTATCGTAGCATTTCCATCTTAACACAGTTAGAAAGATGAAAAAAATCTCTTTCAGACTAATTTTGAACGGAATCTATACTATTAATAAACAAATTAGTATGATTTATTTTTTAAATATATAGGCGGGCCTCGACTTTCGCACATAATTGGTTCTTGAAAATGTGTGCGAATGTTGAATGTTCGAAAGTAGGGGGATGTAAAAAAAACATCAAAAATTGTATTTTACAATATTTATTTATCAATAATAATATTTATTTATCAATATACATAATTAAGTTAACGAGGCGTGTTTAAGTGCTTTCAGGTGTTTTCCTTATAGACTTGTCAAGAGTTAGTTGAATACCACCTTTTTTTTTCTTTTCTTGATAAAGAGTTCTATAACATGCTGTGTCTTTCTCAATCGCCATACATACTTGAGATATACATTCTCCATTGGGATCACATTCTTCCATGATAGTCAAAAATCTGTCAAGATGCATGAAGGTTTCATTCATATTTTTGATTGTCAAAGTCTTGATGATTTTATCAGCTTCTTGTTCCTCACTTTCATTGTATATTTCATTTAAATCTTGTTGCTCAATTAAGTATTCATTTGACAGAGGTACTGAGTGAGATTCAATCAACTCATTAACATCTTCGTTGTTTAAGTCCAAGTTTAGTTCATTCATTAGGCTAACTATTTCATCTGTGATAGTTTCCGCAGTTTCTTTAGAATTTATAAAATCACTCATCATTTGTGGGCATAATTGTTTCCAGGAACCTTTCATTGTTGACTCTTTTATTTCAGCCCACGAGTCTCCAAAATTGTGTATTGAGTTCCATATATTATAGTTCTTCCAAAAATCTCTTAATGTAGTCCCACCTACCCTGTCAGTTCACTTGATGGCCTGATTCATTATTGTCCTCCTATATTATATCGTTTAAATGTAGCTATCACTGTTTGGTCCATGAGCTGTATGAGGCAGGTTGTATTGGGAGGAAGAAACACAACATTGATTTCCGGGTATAAATTCTGCAGAGATTTTGGGTGTCCTGGAGCATTGTCTAAGATTAATAATGCTTTAAATTGTAAAATTTTATCTTTACAATATTGCTTAACTGCCGGCATAAAATGAAAAGTGAACCAATCTTTAAATATTAGCGTAGTAACCCAGGCTATTTTTTTTTATTTCCAAATGCTTAGAAGCAATTCTTTATCTTTCCCTTTCAATGCTCTGTGATTTTCTGCTTGATAAACTAACATTGGCCTTAATTTTAAATCACCAGCTAAGTTTCCACTAAGAAGCAATGTCCATCGGTTTTTAGAAGGTTTATGTCCAAGGGCAACTGATTCTTTCTTCGGTAAGAAAGATACTATTAGGCATTTTTTTCCAAAATAAACCCGTCTCATCTGCATTGAATATTTAGCTAGGAAAATATTCTCCATCTACAATAATTTTGGACAATGAAAAAATAAGTTCTTTTGCAGCATCTTTATCTGCATCAGCCGATTCTCCAGTAAATTTAATATTATGTAAAGAATATAGACAAAAATCTTTTTAAAACCGAATTTTTAAAAATGTACGAAATAGCGAAAGTTGAGGACCGCCTGTATACTTTTTATATGTTGAAGATGTAATCTCCCGAGACGAGAGGCTCTGATCATCAGCACAACATTTTTTTGTAGTTGTTACAAGTGAGCTTATTGTTAAAGCATTATTTGGTTTTCGAGAATTTGCTGTGCGTTTCTGTGTGATTTTAATTGGACGTTCGCATCTTAAATCCTGAGCATCGTTGGATATATTTTCTAGTATATAATATGATTATTAGTGGCCCTACAAGTAAAGTTTCTGCAAAGACTGCATATCCAGCAGTCATTCAAATTTTAATGAAAAAACACTTATTCATACATATTTAAGAATATCATAAGATTTTTAAGATAAACAAGTTCTGTGAGACCATCACTTACATGGCGCTACTAATCCTAAGATAACAAATTAACAAGTATCTTCTATATCGGCATGCCTCAGTGTGTGGTCTGCAATTGGAAATTTCTTTGTCAGTAGCATAGCACTCTGGCCTCTTCACTTACAGTGCAAGTTACCCAGTCTATTGAGGAACCCACATAAAAGAACTGAAAATTATTATGAGGATTCTGGAAATAGTGGAAGCAAGGCCAAAATTAAATCATTCATAAGAGCCTGAACTTAGTCAGTTGCACCATTATTTGGGGCTTAAAAAACCCCCCAAGTACATCTGATTTGCCTTATTTATTTTAAATCAGCAATATATTTTGAAATGGAGCGGTACAAACTTATTTTTCATATACTTTTTGCTAAATATGCCTGCAATGTTATTATTAAGGAAGTTGTAATTTATTGCAAATTTTTGAAGTGAATAATAACAATAATAAGTGCATAAAGATATTTTATTTTGCCAAAGCAGTTTACTGTTATAACTACTTGTGAAACACTTTTCAATGGATTCGGTAAATAACACACATCCTGGAACTCGGTTATTTGCTCATCAGGTCCTAAACACTCGTTAAATCCAACTAGCATAGGAAAGCTATATATGAATTTTTAAATGATAAATCATACCTCCAAAAAGCTATAATATTTATTGTATAGATGTAAATGCAAGGAATAAATTTTCAAAAATATATATAGTTAGGCTCAGAGATCAAATGCACTGTTGTTTTGCGAGAAAAGTCTTGGAATTTTTGGAAATTTGGAATTCTCAGAAGATTGTCCCAATTCTCTCATTTTTCTTTTGCTTTGAGTTTTTCATCATTTTGTTTTTATATTTTGTTTGATTTTGCTATTGTATGCTTGTTAAAAGCTAGAATATCAGACTTCAGATAAGTCCATAATTTCCATGTTAAATCCACTAATTCACTTAATGTGAATTAATTTCATTATAAGTGGGGTCTACTGTATAATGGTCCTGAATAAAAAAAAATTACAGTACAATCTCAGTAATCCAGCACATCCAATAGTCTGACATCATATCCCAGGAGGTAGTGATTCACCTTTCTGCATGTCGCATGATGTTTGTTTTAATTTACTTAATATTTATTTCCATTTCCAAAGATGCGTCAAATAGTGGCATGTCTGGCATCACTATGAATACATAATTTCTGTGTAAATATATTACAATTTCTTTACATATATTATGTGCATATTTATTTTCATTTTGTTTGCTCTCTATTCAAATTATTTTTTAAATATCCAGCAAATGAAAACATAAAACTTTAACAGTATAGCGATAGAGAATAATACAAATATAAAACTTTAAATAGAACAATAGAAAACTTTAACAATTTTGTATTGTTTATTTTTTAGAAAACAAAACTTTAACAATATAAGATAAAGATTTTAATGAGGTTTCCAATAATTCGGCGCTAGCTGGTTTTTAATAGTGCCAGATTTCTGAGACTGTACTGTACATCTGCATGCAAATTTGCAGATTTTGAATCTTTATCTCACCAGTTTTGTTATTTTCAGGTATTATGTTTTAAGGCAAAACAAGTCTTTGAAACTGAACTTCAAGCATAAGAGAATAATTGAATTTCCAACTCTACTTATTGTTCCCAAAATGCATTTGTCTGCATATCCTCTCATGGATAAGCTGACAAACGCATAATACTATGTATAGATAGAATCTACGGAAGCTGTTGGTGTAAATATTTTTGTACATTATTTTCAATAGATTATATTTTTCTTTTAAATATGTGTGTTATTCTTGAGTACTAAAAAAGCTAAAAAAAAATTCACTTTTTTACAAAGCAAAATTGTTCTATTGCACATGACATGCCTGAAGACTAGATGCTATAATTAATATGCATCTGTGTATATACTAGTTGAAACAAAATATGTTGCAAGAATATGAAGTGTCTAATCAGGGTTTTTACAATTTAAAAACCCTAGAATTTTCAGAAGATTTAAGTTTAGATCAAAATCTCTGAAAGCTAATGAAAAAATTGAATTTATTTTCCCCTCTCTATAGTTAAAAAAACTATCACTGACAAAAGATTGTAAAAATTTTCTTTAAAAGCTAGTGCCAATTCTGTGGCATCAAATGGTTTTAAATTTTGCAAGTTGGTTTAGAATATTGTGACATGTTTTCTTTTTCATTTTGGTTATAACTGGATTTAAATTTCTACTTTTTATACAATTTCAAAGTGAAAATTGAATATATATGTATATATTTATAGTGAATCAGCGCAATACATGGTCTTGGGCACTTTTTATTTAAATTTGTTCCGCCTACAAAACTCAAACAAATCATAATTGTTACAAATATTATACAGCCAATGCATCATATGTTGCATTGGCTGTGAAAGTAAATTTGTTATAACTCCAAATATACTTTGACCAAAATTTATATATTTGTATTTATTGATTTTGATATATTGATGCCTGTACCAAAATCAGGGATTTGTGAGCATGGCACAGGGGGAAAGAAAGGCCCCATGGTTTATTGAAAAAAAGTTCACTTATGTACTGGGAAAACCTTTGTTTTGTATGTTTTATGCAGATTCTTTTTCCTATTGCATTTGAAAGTAAAATTTGGATTTTCGTTTCAAATATGATTTGGTGTTGAGCTTCTATCATCAAATTGGTTCTTTTTTCCCTGTTAAATTTTTTACCAATTACTGAATTTTAATTTATTTTACTAAATAAAATGATTGTGTACTACACAAAATATCACTCTGAAAGTTGGTAAAATTTCCTTTCGAAAACTCAGGAAATTTCATTTCTAAGTTTTACTATGAAACCCAGTAAATTCATTAAAAAAAGTTTAAACAAAACATTCCAAAATTTTTACTTGTGCATTACAGTCCTGTATCCTGCAAATATTTAAAAAAAAAAAAAATAAATAAAAAAAAATTATAATTGTATATGCAGAAATGACTGGGTTTGATTTGTCGTTTGTTTGCTACATACTTGAAAAATGTGTAGGTAAATATGGGTGTATGCATATTGTAATTGTATAGTATGATTATAGCAATAATTACAGTATACTATAATATATGGGAGTAGCATTGGAAAGGAACTAATAAACTATGGTTCAAACCAGCTAATAGAGCTGCAGATTAGCACTCGCCATTGGCCAATTGGCGAGTAACTTTCCAAAAATTCCAGGTAAGAAAATGTGCAACATGAGACAAAATTGATGAGTAGATGCTGTCAAAACCTAAAAAGTTGCAGTCTTGAAATTGTATTATTCATGAGTTACCACTCTCTACTGCATTTGTGTGTGGCATCAGGCTGCTCTTATTAGATTGAAATAAAGTACTAAAAAAAGTATTGGAATTTGGGAAAATAAAAAAAATAGCTTTAATAAAGAAAAACTCCAGTTGAAATAATTTTAAAATACGGAAATAACCAATTATAAAATGTGGCAAAATGTAGAACTAACAGGAAATAAACATAAAAAAAAGGGGAAGTTCAAAAATAGAAATTTAAGTCATAATAGATCTAATCTTGAATTTGAAAGAGTATTCCTAAGTGCAATTTTAATATGCTTCAACCAAAATTAAACATAATCAAGCCAGTTTTGTAAGAAATCCATGATTGGGGTTTAAGAGCAGAACCCCTATTATATGAAAATAAAATTTTGTTTCTGAATAATTGCAGATCATTATGTACATACATATAATAATACATAAATTTTAAATACAGTTGAACTTGTTTAAGATAAGTTCAATTTAGACGAGATTTCAGAAAACTTTGTATAATGCTGAAGTAATGCTTTGTATAAAGTTTTGTATAATGCTAAAATACTATACATTGTACCATCTATGCTAAGCATGACCTTGCTTAAGACAAGAAAATTCTAAGAAAACTCTTCATCTTTCATATTTTTTGTTGTACATTTAGGATAAAATATTTTCATATGAACAACAAAAGGTTTCACAGCAGAAATTGTATGAGGAATTAAAAGACGTGCAGTGGTTTTTATCAAGACAACTTTTAAATATTTGGTTCCATAAATGGCCAAATAAACCAAAAAGAATTGGAAGAGAGTAAACCGAAATGCAAAGAAATTAAACTTCAAAAAAATACAACCATCAATGACTTTTTATGAAAATGGTTTGAAGTACAGCATGAAGCTAGCTTCCTAATTAATGGTACATTGGAAAAATTTGTTGAAAGACTTCGAGAGACAAATTTTGTAAGTACCAATAGCTGTTTGGATAGATTTAAAAAATGCCATAACATTACTAAATTGTAGGAGAGGCAAAATATTTCGACCCATTGACTGTAGATAAATGGATAAAAACTGTGGCCAAAACTACATTATAAATATATTGAAGCTGAAATTTACAATGCTGACAAAACTAGTGTGTTCCACAGAGTAACTTCTTATACGATTTTCAAATTTAGAAGTGAAAAATGTGTTGGTCGTAAGTTATCAAAAGACTGCTTGACAGTTTTGGTTTGCACTAACATATCTGGAAATGCCAAGAAATAATTACTAGTGATTGGCAAGGCAATAAAACCTCATTGATTTAAAAAAGCATGAAATAGTTTTCTGTTGGAATAAACTGCTTCAAAAAAAGTTTGGATGACATAAAATATTTTCCAGATATTTTTTAGTAAAATGAGACGTTGAACTCTACATTTAAAGAACAAAAGAATCTTACTTTTGATCAATAACAGTGCTGCACATTCTAAAACTGGAAGTTTGTCTAATATCAAAGTAATTTTTTCTCCTTCAAATTGTACTTTGATTATACAGCCAATGGATCAAGTAGTGATCTGTAGTTTTAAAAGCAAATATTGGCAATTTCAAATTTTGCATATCATAGACTAAATGGAGACTCCATCTCTGTCAACCTCTGCTATAAATATCAAGCTCTCCATTCTGAATGCTGTCTATTGAGAGATGTGTAGGATGCAGTTTTGCCTTCAAGTATTTGCAATACTTCTGCAAAGGCTGGTTTAATAAAAGCAGGCAGCATGAATCCTAAAGAAAAAGAGGATTCTGATATTCCTTTATCTCAGTAACTGGCAAAACACGAAATTGAAAATTCCAAAACAACTGCTAATAATTTATTGACATTGATACTGAAATTTTGAGTAAGGATAATATTTTGCATTAATAAAACAAATGAAAGTGACATTGAAGAAGAAGCCACAATAGAAAAGCACATACCTTTAATCGGGGTGCAAAGTGCATTAAATCTGTTAATGCAATTTTTTTTATCAATCTTCAGCTAATGAGCATGCTCATAAAGCACTGTCTGTAATGAGATCTGATCTTAGAAATTATAAATTAAATGTGTGCAGAAAACAAACAATTGTAAATAATGTTTGTTTAAATAAGGAATTCAATCTTAAGTCAAGTAAAACTTTATCAGTTATGTAAGTATAGTACTACTTTAAATTTTACTTTTTTACTCTCATATACAATCAAGAAGTAACTTTTCATTTTTTTTTTTTTTTTTTTTTTTTTTTTTTTTTTTTTTTTTTTTGCTTCCAGTATTGTATATTATTATTCTTATGTATTACTGTCAAATATGATCATTATGTTTCAATTTTTATAATTAGTAAATATATAAATTAAGGAACTCAGTTGACACAGAGTACTGGTTAACATGAGCAAATCAAATTGCTCATGTTAACCGGTGTCTCATATTAACTGAATTTGACAGTATGTAAGCAATAAAATTAATGACACATATCATATAAAAGGCCAGAGCGCTTTCGGGTATCACTATACCCTTCATCAGTGGCATATGAAAAATTACCATGGAAGCAAGCTCTTATGTAGACCAGATCGGCATTCGGCAATTTTTCATATAGCCACTGATGAAGGGAATAGTGATACCCCACTCTGGCCTTTTAACATTTGTACATCTTATAGGATGGTTTGATTTGATTAAATGACCTTTTATATATTTAATATGTGTCATTAATTTTATTGCTTATATATTGAAGTACACATGATTATTGACAGTATGTGTCTACAGTAAATAGTTTTTAGTGTTTCAGTTGGAGGCATAATATATATGTATACTTTATACATCTCAATAAGCAGTAGTAAAGACTAAATTCATAATAAAAATATTTGGCTAGTGAAAATATTTTTTGGTTTTCTCAATTTATATTCATGAGATGAGAGTAGGCCCCCAAATGGGGTATGTTTTTCCTGACTTGATGGGGTAATCAGGTCCTGCAGTCAACCCTGATAGATGGTCACGTGATGCAACTATATGCTACAGTTTCATCACATGACCTGACCCCCTTCCTAGGCCATGTGATTCAACCATTTCCTAACTTGATGGGTTAATCAGGTTCTGCAGTTAGCCTTAATAGATGGTCATGTGATGCAACTATACGCTATAGTTTCGTCACATGACCTGACTCCTTCCTAAGCCATGTGATTCAACTGTTTCTTAACAGACACATTCTTATATTCTGCTGGTGCATTTGCTCAGTCTTTCTATTCTTGCAAAGAGGGCTCTTATTTGTCTTTGAAACTGGTTTCTTCTTTTTATCAACAAAGTAATTTTATTGCAAATTATATTTTATAGCTTTGGTTTAGGGTGGGTGGGGGTTCTTAACCTATGGGTCACGACCCAAAAGTGGGTCAGTGTCTTTTGAAATAAGTTATGACATCACAGCTACCATAGAGGGAAAAAAAATATTGATGGTTTTTCTAATATTGTTGGCCTCCAAGGAAAAGCTTATTGTCCAAAACAATCAAATTTTGCATCACAGTTTTTGAATACAGTCTATGTTTTGGATAAAATTAGGAAAGTAAAGCCTGTACTACAAAATCTCTGGCGAGAAAAGCTTCATAATGGTTGAAAGCAGTAATTGAAATTAATGCATTTCTTTCTCTTAAAAGATACACAAAATTTAAGAGGAAAAAATGTAGAAAAATTAAATTATTTAAGAAATATAGTAATACTTTGGGTGTGTATGGGTGCTTTAAAGTACTTGAAAATTCACATTTTCTTGATCGAGTGCTTGAAAAAAGCAGGGATGAAAATGTTGCATAAATCTGCAATTTGTTTTTTCTGAAAGTTCTGCTTTTCCTGAAAATTTCCTTAGCAACATAATTTTTATCCATAATTTACTCAATGAAGCTGCTGCAACATACTATTCCTTTCTTTACTAAGTAAGAACAAGTCACGAGCACCTAAAACTCACAATATAATATGTACTTGGGAAGGGGGGGGTATTTATTTAAAAGTGATCACTTTCAAATCATGTTGATTCTTTTTCTTATTTTATATTCCTACTGGGAGGGATATATCGGAGGAAGTCTCAACTCATTGATTTGATTTTGCAACTATTAACAGATTACTTTTAATAATCCATTGATAAGAAAATTAATTAACCATATAAATATTTCATAAAGCTCTCCTAAAGCTAGCTTTGAACATATTTAGGTGTTATTGATATATTTTAACTATTAATTTTGCTCAATAAACAATAGCATTAGCTTGCTATGATTTTTCCTCCCTGAAACATATACAAGAGGTCGATTGACGTCCTTGAAAAAAAATTGCATTCTACTTGAAAGTTTTTGAAATTTTTTGCTGACATATGTTGAAAGAAACTTGATCAAAAACAACATGAATAAAATTATATACAAAAATCGATGGTGGCTGCTGTTCGATGGAGCCAAAATGGTTTTACATGAATAACATCTTTCTTATGGTTCTTTAGACATTTTTTACAGTTACAAATATTGAAATATCAAAATTAGAACCACCTTTTCAAAATATTAAAATATCAGAATTATAACCACTATATTTTAAAGACTAAGATCCTGATCGAAAATCCAATTTTATATGCTTGTAGAATTTTCAAAGGGCTACAAATCACTTCTTATAGTTCACTTTTAGTTTTTGAAATAAATATAGCATTACAAACTTAAAAAATGAAAATTTTTCCTGTCTCCGAACTTGCCTAGATGATTCCTCAGAAATTAAAAGAGGTTTATAAAAACAAATTACTAATCTAGAAACTTGTTTTCCTACTGAACATATGTTATCTCTTTCTGTTTGTATCGATGTTTTATACAGTGCACGAAAAAAGTATAAGGACAACGTATAATTGAATGAAAATATACTTTATTTTCACTTTATCAAAATGCATTTTTTATATTTCTGACCTCTAATATGAAATTATACAATAACATTTATAACATATAAAATAACAAATATGAACCTTACAAAAGTTAACCTTTTATAGATATTATCAGTAAAGAAAATATAGAAAAAAGTATAAGGACACGTTGTAAATTGCTTAATATTTCTCTTAATAAAGAAGGAAACAACCTTTTTTTCAATTACTTCAATAAGTCGAGAGGTCATTGATGCTGAAAGTTATTTTAAAGTGTCTATGGAAATGTTATTCCAAGCTTGTTTGATGGCTATCACAAGATCCTGTTTACACTGATATTGTGTGCCATCTTTATAAACTTCTCGGGCTAGAAGGCTCCATAAATTTTCTATTGGATTGAGATCGGGACTCCTCGCCGGCCAATCAAGTAAATTTACTGAATTAGCTTCAAACCAGTGTTTTGCACTCTTAGAAACGTGTATGGAAGCGTTACCTATTGGAAACTATAGTCTCCAGAAGTAATTACTGAGGCCTCAGGTAGCAAATGTTCGCCTAACATATCAACATATTTATCAGAGTTCATTTTGTAGTTAATAAAGACGATAGACATGGTTCCGTTTGCTGCAAAAGCACCCCAAATCATTACTGTGCCCCCACCGTATTGACGTTTGGAAAAAACTTCTTTGGTTTTATGCAGATTATACCAAAAATAGTGAAAAACATCTGGCCCATCAAGATTGAACTTCTTTTCGTCCGAAAAGATTACATCAAATCATTTTAGACCAAGAGAAATGCATATTTTTTTTAATTCCTGTCTTCGTTCCTTATGTTCCTTTTTAAGAAGGGAACGTGACACTAACTTTCCATACCAAATATTCGGATGTTTATTCAAAACATTTTGAACTGTTCGTGTGGAACATGGTAAGTTCAAATTTCTTCTAACTTCATTTACAGTTCCTTTTTTCTCGCAAGCTCTTCTGACAACCATTCTTTTCTGTTGATGCGTTAGAATTTCTGGTCTTCCAGTTCGTTTTTTCATCCCATACATTCCAGGTTCTTTTAGAAAATTATAAACTACAGTTTTAGATCTTTTAATTTTTTCAAAATTTCATGCCCATTCAATTCACATACTTTAAAAGCAAGAATTTCCCCTTTTTCAAGGTCAGACAGATGAGTTCCTTCTAGCATCGTACAAAAATCGTGAAGAAATGAGGCAAGTGTGAATTTTGTTTAGAAACCCAGTCTTTATATTTGAAATGGTCATTTTCTGCTTTCAAATATGCAAATTTTACTATAATTTTAGATAGCTTAAAAGGTAAATTAGCTTAAAAGGCATTTCAAGTGAAAACAAACAAGGTAAGGCAAAACTCGCTTTAACAAAAGCGAAAAAGAATAAGTTCAAAATATTAAAATTATTTTTATATATTTATAAATATTTCTCACAAAACAAATAAAAATTGTTTACATTTTTATCAGTGAGGTCTGGAAATTTAAGTATCCAAAGTGTTTACATTTTTCATAATGTTTAGATTTCAGCTAGTACTTCAACCATAGATGTTATACATATAAAAAATTCAGAGTTAAAAACTCTACTCAACTTTCCCACATATTCATAGTCCATACTTTTTAGAGGTCTTTAGTCTCCGTGATTGGAAAATATTTGTTTCAAATGTCTTATATTACCAGTAAGGTACTTTTTAACAAGTTTCATTTTTTCTGTTTATATATCAAGCAGCTCTTTCCAATGGATTACAGTTGGAACATACAGCAATATATATGGAAATGCTCTTGGTGTCAAATAGTTTGTACAGTATTGGTACAAAGTTTGTACAAGTTGGAGCTTTTCAAGTCCAGAAATCGACCTCAACCACCAATAGTGGATAATTAAGGTGTAGATCAAGTAAAAAAACTCAGTAATTTTGAGTCTAACAATCCTCACTATCAATGTCAATTGTTGACTTTTGTTTGTATGGCAGTCTAATGGATTACACAAAGTATTTGTAGAAATTATTTCTTGTCTAACCTTGTAAGTCATTAAATTTAAAATTTCATTTTGAATTATCAGCCCAAAATAAAAGTCATTTGTTTTATTGTTTTTTATAGGCTTTAAATATTCAGCCATTTGATCATCAAATTTTGAAATCATTTCTATTAGACCAAGAAATTTTGCATTATTTTCTGTAAATACTGTAGCAAAACTACCATTATGTTTACGCAAGACATCATTATATTTTGCCAAATATTGGATAAATAGTATAATTCTTGAAATGTATATTTTTTCGATGCCACTCTGTGGGGCCCAGGGCATTTGCCCTGTTTGTCCCTACCTAAGGGCTGCCCTGTGTGTTATACACCCTACCTTACCCAAAGTGCAGTGTTGTTTTACACCTCATAACTTCCACTAACAAAGTCTCAATTTTTAACACTTTACAACAAAGTTGTAAAGTGTTTATGTCTTTATTCATTCTGTCTGTCTGTCCGTTAGCACGATAACTGCCGTAAAAATGACTTAATCAAAATGAAATTTTACTATGTTGTTCAGCCGGTCTGTAGAACTTATGTGAATATAAATGAATAATATCACCCAATTAGTTTTGGATTGAACCCGGGTTGAAAAAATGAAATACATTGAACCCTATGGGACCTAATTTTTCAAACATTTTTTAAGAGGATTTAAAATTCATAAATTGCTTTGAAATTTTTAGGTAATATTCAAATTGTTCCATAAAATATATAAAAAAAAAATCAACAAAATATATTCAGTAGTTTTTTTAAATAAAAATTAAAATAATAATTACACCTCTTATTTGAAGCGATCACGTGACCATGATATGAAAACATCACGTGACCCACTTCAAAATGAAATATGGCATCCATCTTGTCTCAAAATCGTGATTTTCAAAGTTCTTTTTAATTCATATTGAGTGTTGTATCCGTCTTAAAATCGTTTTATTTTTGCTTAAATTCTGTGCATCTACATACTGAAACAACGCAATTACAATATATTTCAGTTTAAATGAGCATCCAAATTTGATTATTTCTACAACGAAGCCTATTTTTCACTTATGTAAAATGTAAACAGCAAAATATGCAGACTGAGTTGTGTAAGAATTTCTGTATTTCTTTAACACAAAATTATTTAGATCATGGAGTCTGCATAGCTGATATGAATGAAATATTCATTGATTTTACAAAGAGAAGGATGATTTTTTTCGATGAAGTTTTAAGCATAGAGTTTAATTACGTGTAGCTCCATAGTCTTAATTTTTAAATAAAATAATTTATTATAGTATTGTGATGAATGAAATGAATGGGAATATATTTTTGAATGAAATGCTTCTTTTATAGAGAGAGCCAGGCGTGTTATTTTTTCTATGACATCATTTGAATGAATTTCGGTTGTTTTCGATGAAGATTTCAAATATAATTAATTATTGTAGTATTACGATAATTTTAAAAATATTACCGAGGAATGTATCACATTTTAGAGATGTTTAAACCAGGCAATTTATATTTCAATGCTGTCATTTGACATGAGTTCATTTTTGAGTTCATTTTTTTCGATGAAGGTTTAAGTTTTCAAATATAATAAGTTAATGTAGTATTGTGATAAGTTTTAAAGTATTACTTAGGAATGTATTGTATCTTAGAGATGTTTAATTAAATTTGCATTGAAGTTGGAAAGTGTTTCATAACATTCCACAGAGAGTATATAAACTCATCATTATTTATTTGGGTTGTTGACATGATACGAGTAAAAGTGAATTGTGAATACGTCAATGTCTGAATAAATCATAAAAGAAATGGAACCATGATGAAACAAAATTATGTAACAAAAGTGACTCTATACTTTGCTGCCGAACTACATACAGAACCCAATATGTAATTTTCCTTTTAATTATATATACCCTTTAAGATACACATACAAACTGTCCATCTAACTTGAAAGTTTATAGTAGCAGTTGGGCAGCCAGGAGATTAATTTGAAAATTTCGTAACTTACAATCGATATATATATTACTTTAACAGACAATAGTGTAGTATTATAAAATAATTTGAAAAAATAGAAGATCGGGGAGCAAAATTAGAAAATAAATTTTCATGTATATTTTAGCAAGTCTAAAATAAAATATACAGCAAACTTCTGATAATCTAGCGTATACGGAACTTCAGTAGTGGTGGATCAGGGTTGGGTTTTCAATGGTAAAAAAACCCAAATATATAGTACATGTAGAATATGTGTGTAGAATACATAGAGTATGTAGAAAACTTATCATGCATCACTTCTTTATGGTACAATGATGTAATATAATTTCTAGAAATTATTTCTTTACTTTTCTATTATTCAACATGGTTTACTTCACCTAATATATTTGTAATTTCAAAATATATGAAATTTTAATAAAATAAAACATTGTATATCATTACTAAGATGTAATGTAATTTCTAGGCATATTTGTTTACTTTTTATTATTCTACATGGTTTACTTCTGAAGTATTTGGTATGTATCTTCAATGAAATGCAAGTTCATTAACCATTTAGAAATGAGTTCAAACAACATCCAGAGATGAGTAGCTTAGTTATGAAATTGTTCAACTTAAAAGGGTTGTTTCAAACTGGTCGTGTGTCAATAATATCCATTTACCCATTCAAAACAATCATTTGTGCATCATACCTGGTGTTAATTTGCATCATAATTTAACACCCATGTAGTTTTTAAAATATTTTTTCCCGATAAATATTTTTAAAAATATGTTTTCTACACTTAGAATACATGGTTTTCTATATATTTTATGTACCCAACCCTGTGCCGAATAATAGGATGTCGAATTAAAATGGGATGAAGATAAAAAAAAAATAATTAATTTAAGTAATGGACGATAAATGTGATAAAAGCTTATAAAATTTCCATGAATAAAGCAAACATGTCAGTAAGGTGACAGCAATTGTTTTGAGGACATTATAAGCTTCCTTCTTCAGACCAAATGAGTAGGTAGAACAGTATGTGCTCTTATCCACTGCCTAAAAGCCTCGAAACAATTGTCGCCTTACTGATATATGCCTACTTTATTCAAAGAAGTTTTTTAAGCTTTTATCTTACAAACATCAGTTTGATTTATTATGATGCATATATTTTTTCCCTAATGTTACACAGATAGAATTACACTGCACAGTGTGAAAACATTTAAATTAATTTTAAAATTATGAGGTAAACTTCAATGAACATAAATCTGCATATAAAGACATGTTGCATATTATAGTAAATGTACAGCTATTGGGGGGGAGGGTCATCCCACTGCTTTTGAGCATCATTCATTGTAAAGCAAATTTGAAGATACCATTTGATTAGGAATAACGTCCTCTATAATAACGTTCTCTATTCATGTGCATAGAATTTGTATAAGGGTTAATCTTCATATCTAAATATGCACAGACTTCGAAAATTTCAATCGCAACACTATTTTGACATCATAAATAAATTCTAGACCCACAAATTTGATCAAACATACATTTTCATGAAGTTCCTACTGTTATATTCGGAAATATTCAATATTTCGTAATGTGCAATTTTCAGGTGCCAGCTCCATATTGAAAACTAATTTGAAAGGCGAGATTTTGTTGATTGACCGCAACTGTTCTAATAAAGTGTGTCATTTGCTATTTTACAAAAGGCGGTACTGGTTTATTCTGATATCTCATCTTGTGTTTGAGAACGTAAAACTCTCTTCAATAATCATCTAATGAAATTATAAAATGATCGAATTAATGGTCAAATTAAACGAATGATGGAATTAGCACATTGTAATAATATTCAAGTATGTCAAAGTCATGAGATTAGTTCTTCAAATAGATATTTTAATAATATCCAACGGTACTTAGTTTATTGTATTAACTGTCATACTGAACCACAAATATGTAAATTAGTATTTTGACGTAAAGCTACGTCTTGTGGTAATTAATGTCACATAATTTTATTTTTATTATTATATTTATTATGTTATTTTATAAATATGTTATCATAAATTATCACATTTTGTGAACAATTTCAATTCTCATTAACCTCAGGATAATTAATCATAGAGTTATAAATTGTAGAGTTATAAACAAATTCATCATTCGATCATCCCATTTATAACAATACAAGTTTAAAACCGCCACCCGTTCCGTAACTCTTTGATGCAATTTCAAAATTATGTTGATTAGATTGCATCTATACTACACTTAATTTTATTAAAATTTTACACACAGTTTTCCAAATAGTTGCTCAAGTCCTCTGGATGAGTCGGACGGCCTGGGGTTTCCACACAGTTTTATTAAAATTGGGTAAAATGAAGTGTCCGTTACATTAAATAAAGATTAAATTAATTTAACTTTTTCAAATTAATTCATTTCCATCAAAATATATCAAAATTCTTATTCATATTTCTTCAAATATTAATTTCGTATTTCATACAAAAAATTATTTAAAAAAAAAATTAAAAATCTCTCAATTGTGTTTGGGCTGCAATCAGTGTGAGAAAATAATTATTACAGAAGATACGAATAAAAGGATAGGAAACAAATTCAACATTTGGAACTCAACTTTATATACTCAAATGGTTTTAAATTTCATATCAGAGGCTGAACTTTGTTCTAGATTCAAAATATATTGTAACAATTGGATGTTGTCATTACAAATTTCGAAGGTTGTACACGTTTTAATATAAAGGCCCATTATACAAATTTTATACACAAGAATTGGTAGCCGATGTTATTCCTAATTGAATAGTATTTTTAAATTTGCATTACGATGAACAATGTTTTAATAATAAGGGATGGGGCATTTTTTTCCACAGCTGTACCAGTACACCCAAATGCAGGCATGCCGAGCTATTGGGCATTCCGAAACATTAGATGCTTGATGCTTGTAATTTGCTTCAAATTATATATATATATATATATGAAAAATGCTTCAAATTATATATATATATATATATATACTGTGTAACATGGATATATATATATATAATAAGGGCCCCATCCCTTTGCATTCTCATTTCAATAATTAGCCACAAGCTGGTGTAACAGAATATTTTATATTCATGTTTGATTTTTTTGTGTACTTGATCCACTTTGTCTTTTCTTCTATGTCGGGCCATTTACATTATTTCTGTAATACATTTTACAGTTGTGTAAACAGAAACGTAGAATCAGCATTAATGAAACATGTATGGCCCTTGGTAACGTACATGGTTTCAGAAATGCTTTTCATATTCATTTTATTCCTTTTATATTCACTAGATTCCATTTATTCAATTTCAAAACTTCTTGCATAGCTCATCGTGCTACACTAGGCTTCTGATTTGCAAAGACCCTCAGATTACAAGCAATTTTCTTTGGTATTTCTCGGGTATATTTATATTACAAGTAATCATAATAATCTTCAATTATATATATATATATATATATATATATCCATGTTACACCGATATCCTTCAAGTTTTATACATTTTATTGTATTTTTAAAGTGAAATGGATTAAGAACTGTTGAATCCTACTATTGCCAAATGTAAATCTTACCATATTATAATAACTATGTAAACATAAGCAAAAAAATAAATAAATTGAAATGCATCTGTCATAAACTAATTAATGTTTGAATATGATTTTCTTTTTCTTTTTCGAAAAATTGAGAGAATTCATATTCTAATGACACAAAAGTTCTTTGAAACAGCACTGATATTGTTAGGAGGTTTGGATATAGATCCATATTTGCTTCCTAGAAGCATTTTCAGTACATTCTTATAGTGTGCCCAGGATGGACTGCCCCTATAAGATTCGAAATCTAAATTAAAATATACCACAACAGACAATTACATGCTAAATTTAGACTTCTAGCTGGCCCGGTTCTCAAGATATTCCCTCAAAAAGAGATATTCCTATGGCGGTCCCAGATGGAATAGCCCAATATGGTTCCAAAAGATTAAAATTAAAATTCACCTCCCGCAGTGACCGATGAGGTTTACACCAGGACAGGGGTTCTAATCTCTTTCAGCTGGGATATGGCTGTAGAAGTGAAGTCAGCAAAACCGTGACATGCTGAATTTGAACTTTCTAGCTGCTCTGGCTTTTGAGTTATTTCCAAAAGTCGAATACACTTCTATGGCAGACCCAGGATGTATTAGCCGGACAAAGTTCAAAATTCGGAGAATTAAAATATACCAAAAAAGACAATGACATGCTAAATTTAGGCTTTCTATCTGTTCCAGTTCTTGAGTTATTGAAAATGAGTACACTTCTGTAGTGGATCTAGGATGGGCTACCCCGATAAGGTTCAAAATTCATAGAATTAAAATATATTCCAAAAAAGTCAACAACATGCTAAATTTAGACTTTCTAGTTGACTAAGAGCACGACAGCCCAGCGGTTAGCACGCAGGGATTGCACTCTGACAACCTGTGTTTGATTCCTGCCTCTGCTGAAACTGTCGCTGAGTTCACGCAGAGTACGATTACGTTAAACATATGGGTCTGTATGCCCTTCCGAGAGGTTAGTGGTAGAGAAAGGAGGGTATGGTCCCTGTGGATCCCTCTCCCATTGGATTCCTGTCTAAATTGGGTGGCACTTCCCAGCCATCCAAACAGATACCTTACACCTTCGGGTAGGTCGGACTGTCAGAATGAAAGAAAGACTCTCTAGCTGCATCGTATCGCAAGTCATTGCCTCAAAATGATTACATTCCTACTGCGGGCTCTGGACGGACTAGCTCGATAAGGTTCAAAATCCAAAGAATTCAAATGTACCATAAGAAACTGAATTTAGACTTTCTCTCTAGATGTTCTGGTTTTCGAGTTGTTACCAAAAAACGTGTACCTTCCTGTTGCAGTCCCAGGATGACAAACTATTTTGATAAGGTTTAAAATCAAATTAATTAAAATGTCCCGCAAAGGATAGCTGTAAATTTGGACTTTCTATGTTCTCCAGGTTTCGAGTTGTTCCCTCAAAACAAGTTTTCCCCATGCAGTTTTCACACAATTTTGCCTTCCCATTTGGATGACAGAAGTAGCATTTATGGTAGTGACTTCACATGCGAATGGTCAATGCACCGAGAAGGAACTAGATAGAGACGGCATGACATCACAAAGTTGTCTGCAAAATTAGAAGATAGGAAATCACGTGACTCATATCCACGTCTCTCTATGCTTACAGTAAAGTTTGTATTGTAAATGCTAATTTCTGTTGGGAAATCTTGTGTGTAGTTGTATTTTTTAACACTTTATAGCATAGTTGAAAACTGTTTATGACTTTGTTCGTTCTAATTAGTTTTGGATCTTTTCACCTAATTAGTTTTGGATTGAACCCAGGTTGAAAAAATGAATCCCATGGGACCCAATTTTTCAAATATTTTTTAAGCGAATTTAAAATTCACAAATTGTTTCGAAAGTTTTAAGAAATATTCAAATTATCCCATCAGTGGCTTTTCTATTTGAAAGCCACTGATGATTAAAAAAATAGATTCAAAAACACCGAGGTATTAAAAACAAGAATCATGCATAAAGCATTGATTATGAAACACCTTCCAACTTCAATGCAATTTTATTTAAACATCTTTAAAATGCGATACATTCCTCTTTAATATTTTTTAAATTATCACAATACTACATTAATCTATTATATTTGAAAACTTAACTTCATCGAAAAAAAATGAACATCATTCAAATGACAGTATTGAAATATAAATTGCCTGGTTTAAACATCTCTAAAATATGATACATTCCTCGGTAATATTTTTAAAACTATCATAATACTACAATGATTTATTATATTTGAAAACTTCATCGAAAACAAACTTTATTTGAATGACGTCATCGAAATATAAATCGGCTGGCTCTCTGTATAAAAGTAGCATTTCATTCATAAACTTTTTTCATTCATTTCATTCATCACAATACTACAATAATTTATTTTATTTAAAAACATAAAACCATGGAGGTACAAGTAATTTAATTTTATGCTTAAAACTTGAAAACGAAAAAATCGTAATGTAAAAATGTATTTCAGAAAGAGGATTTTCATAAATTCCCATTTATGTGTTCTAAAACAGAGATTTTTTTTTTTTGTCTTCATCCTATTACGGATGGATATATTTTTCTATTTACATATGTATAATTATCAAAACTCATTCAAACTGCAATTCGTATTAATTTGAGCACATAATGTAATTTTTGAAATATTTCAGCGAGCTGGGTATTTTTCTTAGGATTAGGTGGATTTTAAAACATCTGATTCATTGTAAATTTACCTTGCTCGCATTTTTAAAATAATTTTAATCATCAGTTCATCAGTATTATTTTGTGTTGAATTCGAATTCCTCTTACTTTCAAGTTTTTGACAACATATTTGAAGCTTGCAAATATGATATTAAATATTTTTATTCTGTTTTTAATGTTTTCTTGCCACAATTACAAATGACTCTTAAGTGGTCATGTAAATGACTTACCAGACTCTTAAGTGGTCACTTGAAATGCCTTAAATTTGATCAGGGCAATAAGATCTTCCCCATTTGCGGGAAATGTAACATCAACCAGTTCACCCCTGATCATCTGTCCTGCCTGGGGCTTGTCCAGGAGGATCTGACACACAGCCTCCTCCTCGTATTGTACTTTTTGAGTGTTTTTGGTTTCATGGACCTGGTCTAGCCTATTGGCTAGACCAGTTAAGATTAATAACAACAACAACACAAATGACAATTAGTAAATAGTTTTGCATAATTCATGTATGTAGTTACAATATCACACAACTACCTAATATTTTGCCCACTGCATTTTATAAACAAGTGGGGAGTTACAGTGGAGGCCATTAATGGCCCTCACCATGACGCCTTAATCTGTTGCTTGTAGTCACAGTGAGGGCCATTAATGGCCCTCACCATGACGCCTTAATCTGTTGCTTGTAGTACACTCCAAAATATTTAGTATAATATACCATTAAACTATTGATAAATACACCACTCAAAGTATTGATAATCGAAATTATTTCATAGGAATGCTGTTGTGAATCTGAGATTTGATTTAAACTTTTATTTCAGCTTTATATGTTCATGGCTGCAGCTATCTTATCTGCAATGAGAACAGGGTGCATAATAAGCGGTATCGTATCGCAAATTGCGATAGGAAATTTGTGTTTTGCTATGTAAAAATAAGTTTGAATCTCATTTTAAGACTTTGGTTATATTGATATCAATTTCATACCAAATCTTTTCAGACATAGTTTAATATGTATATCAGTAAATTTTCCATTTTTATTTCATTTTATTAATTTGAAAATTAATTCTTTTTATACTGCTTTTTAAAAAGCAAGTAACTTTAAAAGGCTTTAATTATTTAGTTTTTTAATTTTGAGGAAGATGGTTCAGTAATGATGAAAGAACAGTCTTGTAAAAATAATTTGAGGAGACTGAAAAACAGAGTCCAAAATTTGCAAATATGAAATTTCATGATATATATTTTAGCTAGGTTACATTTAAGACTGCCGGATTATCAACTGTTGAAATGAGGTAAGAAATAAAAAAAAATAATTTTAAACAAAATATTGGGCAATAAATATATTTTTTCCAAAAGCAGTAGACAAAATGGTCACTATGTACAGTACGTGTGTGAAAAACATTTAAATTAATTTATATATTATAAAGTAAACTGCGATAAACAGAAATTTGCATACAAAAGCATTTAGTCTATTACAATAAATATACCTTAGTATAGCTGAATGGACCTGAACATAGACGCCGTCAGATATTTTAGGCATATACAACAAATGTGCACCCCTCCGTACTTTACACGTTATTGATCTATTTTTACAAACGGTTAGGTAAAAAGGGGTCCGGTTTGTGGAACAGTCCAGTTGTTAATGCACTAGGATTGCACACGGATCACCCAAGTTTGATTCCCATCTCTGCCCAAACTGTGTATGTGTTCATGCGGAATACGGGAATGTTAAATGTATGGATCTGTAAGTTCTTCTGAAAGATACAGTCCTTGTGGATGCTGCCCCCACTGTTTTCTTATCTAAATTGGATGGCACTTCCCAGTCATTTGAACAAATACCTTACACCTTCGGGTAGGTCAGATGGTGTGGGTAAAAAGAGTGAAGCCTCCCGAGCCCCTATGCAAAGTATATTTTTGCCGTACCTATCAGCTGCTGTTCGAGAGATATGCAATACTGTTTTAAGTATATTTTCGGTAATAACTGAATTGCAATTAAAATAAATTAATGACATTAACAAATTTATTAAAGTGAAACCCCGGTTTTGTAATACAAACATTATATGCAGGAAAACAAAATACAAGGAAAACTCCATTTTAATTCGAATATAAAAATCAAGGAAAATATATAAGAAAATAAATCGACCACTTATCAAGCCTTCCTTTGTCATTTGATAAAAATTAATCAAGAACAATTCCAAATATATATTCGTATATTTCATTCAAGTTTGGTTTGGTTTCCATAAGAATTTTTTACCTTGACCTTAATACATAGACTTGTAAATTTCTTTATTATAAACAACTATGCTACTAATTTATACAAAAAAAAAATTGAAGCAAATAATAAATAAATATCAAAATATGGAAGGTGAAATTGAATTAATTAAAACATCAGGATATTTGAAGTCAAATTTCCTATTAACTATTAAGAAACCAGCCATTTCCTCATAGTTTAGACATGTCTATCAAAGACTTGCTGTAGCTCGAGTATAAATTGTGTGCATATTTTAAGTTCCATTTCCAGTGGAATATCGTCTAATGTGGGTAGACAGAGAGAGATTCTCCACTCCTGAAAATTCCGCTTGGCGCTCAGCTTTACTAGACAAAGTAAACATACTTTGTTTATTTACAAATTATTTGGGTTGACACTATTTCCCTTCTCAGCCATAAAACCAAAATAAATAAAATATTTCTACAAAATTGACTTTTTATAAAAACTTAAAACAAAATTGTAACATGTTACATGGGGGCACAATCCGATAAAGTTATAAAAAATATTCACAAAGTCTATAAGGATATAATAACCTACAAGCCCTCCTTAAAGAATATAAGCATATGTCAGTTAGGTGACTACAATTGTTTCGAGGTCATTATAATTCCCTACTTCAGGCCAAAAGAACAGTATGCGCCCTTAGCAACCGCCAAGAACAAACTGTCCAATGAACGGCAGTAGTGGTTATTAAGAGCACATAATGTTATTTTGGTCTATAAAAAGGGGTCTTATAATGCCATCGAAGCAATTGTAGTGACCTAACTGGCATATATATGCTTTCCTCAAGGAAATTTTGTAAGTTATTATCTTACAAGCAGTAGTTTTAGAGTGGAATAACCAAGTGGTTAAGTCACGGGGTTTGTAATCGGGGAACCCGGGTTCGATTTCCGGCTTTGCCTAAACTGTCCCCGTGTATAAGCACGCTAAATTTGTGGGTTTGAAAGTCCTTCCGACTGGTTGGTAGCGAGGGAAGGAGGGTCGGTCCCTGTGGATGTCGCCACCACTATATGGCTTCCAGTCTAAATTAGATTGCACTATCCCGGCGATCTAAACAGATATCTTACACCTTTTTTCGGATAACCGGTCTGGGACGAAAGAAAGAAATCAGCAGTTTTATTTATTGTACGATAAATATTTTTAATCTTTTTAGGCCTGCGCCACTTTAGTTTACCACTTATAAAATTTGAGCTCTTTGATTCCTGAGCTCACTCCCTTCTTGACGTACCGGATGCCATCGTCTACAAATTGCATTTTCTCCCTTTGAGGAGCAATTAGTGGGTTGAAAGACATAGACGTACTATATATGTCTGTTGAAAGTGAAAGGGAGGGGCTACAAGGCTAATGTTTTGCAGTGTTGCCACCGATAGAGGTAACACTTGTAGTTCCCCTAGCAAGAAACCGTCACATTATGCTCTCCAGCATACTGTTGATTCAGACCCTGAAGTGGTCGGTGGGATCTCTATAGAAATTTCCTGGTGGGGCGGGCTCACTGCATTTAATTTTTTCTTTAATGTGTATGACGGGCCTAAAAGGTTGATCATGCCCTGTTTTTCCTGGGACAATCTCGGAGCTAGTATCCGGGCCTACCCAACACCCACTGAGAGTAAAAAATGATATAAAGTTGCAAAACAATAAAATCAAAAACTGGAGTTATGATATGCAACGAAACCTTAAGATTTCGTAAAATATAAATTTATATGAATCCGGATGGCCATGTCATTATATGAGTAATTAATGTAAAAACAAGTTTCATTAAGAAAACATAAACGTATAAATGAAGGGCTTGGAGCATCAGCATGACTAGCGACACTTTTTCCCAAACTGGAATTTCTCCATCAAATAACACATAACTTGTATGCAGCAATTTCTGGAAAAATCCCATTTCTGTTAAAATTATAGTATTGTCATGTTTCACCAATCCCTTTAAATGAAAGACCTAATATAGTTATATTATTTAATTCAAAAGCACCTATCAGTACCATTTCATAGAATGCAATGCACAGAGCCATTATAACATATACACTTACCAGTGTGTTGCGCTTAAGGGTGAGCGTCAGTAAATTTTCTGCCCTATCCGCGCTTTGTTAACTTTCGCGGCACACATATTTCGCCGAAATTCTGCTCAAACAGTTTCGAAATATTTTCTGAAAGATAAAATGCAATGCTTAGATTATATTAAAACTAAATTTAATGCCCCCAAAAACATAGAATATATTTTTTATTTTAATCCAAAATATTTTGGGTGCTGCCATCTGTTGTCGTAATTTAATTCATACCGATTATTTTTATTTTTTAATGAACATTTTTAAATATCTACTCATTCTAATACAGTGTTAAATACAACAACAGATGATATATAATAATGCCACAATCAACGGAAAGGTAATTTATCATTTTATAAATTTGATAAGGGATCTGAATGTACATCACTGAGAACTGCAGTTTTGTCTTCAAGTTCCTTTGTCTTCTAATTCCAAGTTCAATTACGTTTCCGTGATTATGGTATTATATATGATCTGTTGTTTTATTTAATAGCGTATTAGAAGGAATAGACATTTAAAAATGTTCATTAAAAAATAAAAATAGTCGGTATGAATTAAATTACGACAACAGATGGCAGCACCAAAAATACTTTAAATTAAAACAAAACATATATTCTATGTTTTATTGGGTATTAAATTTAGTTTTAATATAATCTAAGCATAGCATTTTATCTATAAGAAAATATTTTGCAACTGTTTGAACAGAATTTCGGCGAAATATGTGTGCCGTGAAAGTTAACAAGGCGCAGATAGGGCAGAAAATTTACTGACGCTCACTCTTAAATCAAAATCTGCATGCTTAATATAATATGCAGGTCTTTCAACAGTTTGGAGATTTCTCACGCAAAGAGAAATTTTTGCAGTTTCAATTTAAATTTATCCATGAGATATAAGTATGTTTATATTTAATTACAAAACCTTTACGAAAAGCACAAAATATTGCGTTCTTTTTTCATCAAAAACCAAACTGAAATCTTTATTAAGAGAACCAAAGCATCACACTGCCTTCGACGCGGAAGGCCAGAAAGTATATTAAGCCAGAAAGACTTCTTTCAAATCAGACGCCGAACTTCGTTTTATCGCCAGCGTGATAGGCGAAGGAGCGCCCTCTCTCAAGGTTACTATAGCAGCCACATCAAGAGAAAGGACTCTCGCAATTTGGTTTATCTTTTTATAGGATATATAACTTACAATTTAGCACGTTTTAAATGGATTGTCTCTTAGATTGGAATTAAATTAATTCAATATTGATTAGATTAAAGAAGCCGATATATAACTTACAATTAAGCAATATGGGCTTATCGCCGATATATAACTTACAATTAAGCAGTATAGACACTTTTTAAATGCATTATCTCTTAGATTAGAATTAAATTAATTCAGTATTGACTCAATTAAAGAATCATTTTATTATTTTCTAATGCTATTGTATACAGGAAGTTCACGGATAATCATGACATTTAGACGAAAAAATACACTTAAAGACACCATGAACACATTTCGGGAAATATTTCCATCAGTGTGTGTGTGTGTATCTGTGGGGTGCGAATGCACGTACCACTATGACAATTTATATGTAGATGCATTCTGTAGAAAATTAGACACAGGTAGAATATTTTGTAATAAATGGGATTAAAACATTATTCGAAATTAGAGATTTTAAATTAGAGAGAGTACGTACAGCCACGAAATTCTATATGTAGCTACATTCTGAAAAAATTAGAATTAGGTAGATCATCATGTAATTAACGTGATTAAAATACGGGTGAAAAGGAGGGAGGGAGACACAGAGAGCGAGAGCGAAAGAGTGTGGTTGTGTGTGTGTCAAAATATAGTACGATCAAAATATAGTGTGGTAACTGCAGGAGAGGTCGACCTTGTTTCGAACGAGTACGATTCAAAGGCGCCCATAAAACTTATTCCTGAGATAGCCAAACTCAAGGATGGGAGGTAAATATCTATTAACTTAATACCTACATTTCTGACCGTAAACGTTCGAGGGAGCGAAAGTGCCCCCTCGCGCTCCCCTATGGGCGACCATAGAACATTTTCCAGAGGGTAAACTCATGGATGAGAAGTACAATATTGACTAACTTGATACCTACATTTGTGACTTTGAACGCCCCTATGGACACCCATGGCTATAAGTGTTGAAGACCCAGACCATTTGACTAGCCCTATAGGGCTTACAAAGTTGCTACTTTGTTGCTACTTTTTTGTTGCTTACAAAGTTGCTACTTTGTAAGCAGCTGTTTTGAGTGGCCGGGAGAGATGGCTATAAGCACAGACTAATATAGTATTCTGTGGCTATAAGTGTTGCAGACTCAAACCACTCGGCTGACCCAGAGGGCTTACAGCAGCTATTTGAGTGGCCGGGGTGGCTATAAGTGTTGTTGAGACCCAGACCGTCCGACCTACCAGAAAGGTGTAAGGTGATAGGCGAATAAAATGGGTGTTTGGACGGCCGGGAAGTGCCACCCAAATTAGACAGGAACCCAGTGGGGGAGGCATCCACAGGGACCGTACCCTCCTTCCCCTACCACCAACCTCTCGGAAGGACTTACGGACCCACATGTTTAACGTGATCGTACTCCGCGTGAACACGGCGGCAGTTTTGGCAGCGGCTGGAATCGAACCCGGGCCTACCGAGTGCAACTCCAGCGCGCTAACCAATGGGCTACCGCGCCCAGGGTGGCTATAAGTGTGTAAAGCTTTAGACTTCACGGAAACTTTTGTGGGGTCTGGAAAGACTCCATTTTTCCACCCCTGGGGAAATCGAAACTCAACTCCGTTAGGTTCTGTCTTGAGGTTACTAGTATAAGCAGGGAGTTTTTTCAATGAGCGCCCATAGGGGAGGGAAAGGAGGCACTTCCGCTCCCCTGGACATTGTGTCCCAAATATGGGGATCAAGGTAGTCGATATTGTACATATCATTGAGTTTAACTTCTAAAAAAAAAGTGCTATGGGCGCCCATGCTTATAATATCGACAACGGGACAGAACCTAACGGAGCTTAATATTTTTGTTTCTCACTCGAGGGCAAATAAAATGGGTGGGAGTGTCAAAAAGACTTTATCAATCAATGACTTTGAGTCCTTCACAGCTTAACCGAATTAACTTTTATTTTGTTCAAATATTGTATTTGAAACGATTATAACCGCGAAACTCAACATATCTTAAATCAAGAATATTAATTTCCCCAAAGGGACAGGAATTATCAAATAAATTAAACTTCATTTTCCAAGATATTGACTATCATCAATTTGACATCATTTTTAACACTTTACAACAAAGTTGAAAAGTGTTTATGACTTTGTTCATTCTGTCTGTCTGTCTGTCTGTCTGTCCGTTAGCACGATAACTGCCGTAAAAATGACTTAATCAAAATGAAATTTTAGTATGTTGTTCAGACGGTCTGTAGGACCTTTGGGAATATAAAGGAATAATATCACCCAATTAGTTTTGGATTGAACCCGGGTTGAAAAAATGGAATACATTGAGCCCTATGGGACCTAATTTTTCAAGCATTTTTTAAGCAGATTTAAAATTCACAAATTGCTTCGAAAATTTTAGGGAGTATTCAAATTGTTCCATAAAATATATAAAAAAAAAATTCAGCGAAATATATTCAGTAGTTTTTAAATAAAAATTAAAATAATAATAACACCTCTTATATGAAGCGATCACGTGTCCATGATATGAAACGATCACATGACCCACTTCAAAATGATATATGGCATCCATCTTGTGTCAAAATCTTGATTTTTAATGTTCGTTTTAATTCATATTGAGTGTTGTATCCATCCTAAAACTACTTTATTTTTGCCTAAATTCTGTGCATCTACATACTGATACAACGCAATGACAATATATTTCAGTTTAAATGCTCAACCAAATTTGATTATTTCTACTATTAAGCCTATTTTTCACCTATGTAAAATGTAAACAGCAAAATATGTAGAATGAGTTGTATTAGAATGGCTGTAATTCTTTAACACAAAATCATTTAGTCCATGGAGTCTGCTTAGCTGATATGAATGAAATATTCATTGATTTTAGAAAGAGAAGGACGATATTTTTCGATGAAGTTTTACGCATAGAGTTTACTTACTTCTATCTCCATGGTCTTAATTTTTAAATAAAATAAATTATTATAGTATTGTGATGAATGACATGAATGGGGGAATTATTTATGAATGAAATGTTGCTTTTATAGAGCGAGCCAGGCGTGTTATTTTTTTATGACGTCATTTGAATCAATTTCAGTTGTTTTCGATGAAGTTTTCAAATATAATAAATTATCGTAGTATTATGATAATTCTAAAATTATTACCGAGGCATGTATCACATTTTAGAGATGTTTAAACCAAGCAATTTATACTTTAATGCCGTCATTTGAATGAAATTAATTTTTTTCGATGAAGGTTTAAGGTTTCAAATATAATAAATTAATGTAGTATTGTGATAAGTTTTAAAATATTACCAAGGAATGTATTGCGTTTTAGACATGTTTAAATAAAATTGCATTGAAGTTGGAAAGTGTTTCATAATCAATGCTTTAAGTATGATTGATCTTTCTTGTTATTAATTTAGTGTCATTTTTGCCAATTTGGAAACATTTTAAATAAAATGTCAAGTTGACGATATTTTGTTAATTTATCGACAAGCATTACAGACATACAGACAAACTAATAAATTACATTTGACAAATTGTTTGATGTCAAAATACAAAACTATTGTAAAACAGTGTCTCGTGAATAAAACCTACCAGAATGATGCTAACACCGTTATCACATAATATTGTGCATGGAATGGAAACATATTACGGTAGTTAGCACTGTTTTAATTTCATGTATTTTTTAAAATTTATTTGAAAAACGTACAATATATCAAGAATGGTTCATGCTATTATCCCAAAATTTATGTTATTCATTTTCTAATAAAAAATTAAATAAAAAATGATATTTTATGTAACAATATTAAAGGTTCTTATTTTTTATGATTTTTTTCAAAATTTCGTTTGAAAGTTTGGAGCTGGTTTCCAAATATTCGATTGCTTATAAAATCAATAGACTTCCAGTATTAACTGATTGTAATAATCGAATTTTTTTTTGTTTGAAACGTTCCATCCGTTCGTTAGATATCGCATCCACTGACTCAAGGACGCACACACTAATATACATACACACACACTAATATACATGCACATACTACATACATTAATATACACGCACACACACACACAGATATCACTTTAAAAACATTCGATTCGATTTCAGGAATGTTTGAAACAAGCTCTACCGTCGAAAACACTAAGTAGAATTCGAGTTTTCAACCTCGTCATAATACTTTCCCTATACATTATATCAATGTTTTTCAAATTTATTTTCTCACGAAACTCTTTTGAAATTTAATTTGATGGTAGAACACCAAAATAAGAAATATCCCGATTTGTCCAAATTATGCATCAAAATTTTACACGTTTTTAAATTCAAGACAATTTGCATTAAACTATCACGTCGCGGAATCCCAAGGATTCCGAAAACCCTGAAAAGTCCACCTTGAAAAATGATGCATTATTCTAGGTATGTTAGAAAAGTAATATTTATTGCTCCCACAAACCGAAAATGTCAAGCAAATTTCCTTTAAATGTCACAAATTTTGCATTTTTAAAATGACAAATATTCCTTCCTTTCAAATAATCTTCAATTTTCGTCACTGATTGTTGTACTATATAAGTATTGAACAACATACGGATCCTACACATATATTTACTCCAAAATCTCGCATATAAACGTTTTATTCAAATAATGTGGGTGGAACATTTCTTACACTCATTGCAAAGAATCTATGTGCAGTACAAAAAGGTCTTAAATACATGTATTTTCATAGTATTACTTTAAAACCAAAATGTACATAAAATATGATTTAAATAATGGGATACAAATGTATCTAATCTGTCTTCATGAACAATATCGCGGATTAAAAACAATCGTCTTTCTCTCGCTTTTGCAGGAGTTGCAAAAATAGTGTACCAGAACTGGCGATAAAACGACGTTTGGCGTGTGATGTGAGAGAAACCTTCTGAATTGGTATACCTTTGGGCTTATCGCGCCTTCGACACCACAAACATCACTCATCTGAGACCACACCAGTTGAACATATGCCAAGTCTTCCTACAAAACGCAACCATTTTTCCACAAGGTTCCTACGAATCCGATATTGATATTTTCAATTTTCTCATAATTTATATGTCTTGCTTTCTTTTGCTCAAATGACTTTGCTTTTCGCTGCCAAATGGCCGGCGCTCATCAGGAATAAAGCTACCAGCGGGGCTTGGAGCCTCAAACGAAATGAATGCCACCTGTAAAGACGACACTGGTATCGAGGAGTAATTACAGATACGATCTCTTTAGGCAGACCAAATAAGTTATCTCTACTTCGTGGTTATCATTTATACTGGAGGATCATTTATACTGCAGTTATTACTGGAGAGAGACAGCTATTTTTTGTAAATGCCAATCGCATGGTTGTAAATATTCTGTTTTTCTTTGAATTAGGTGGCCAGTAGAAAAAGTTCTGGTAACCAGATGTTTGTCATTACCGTAAACATGTTTCCCAGGCGTAAAGAGGAGCTTGATTGTTTGTGTGCGAGATAGTTTACGGCGCTGTGGTAAGGATGATGTGAACAAAACTGAACTGAAATGTGACATTTACGTTAATAGGATTTTCTTTCAATTATTTTTAAGTTTAAAAAATTTCATTTTCTAGCAAAAAGATCTTGAAATTTCCCAGAGCGGACAAAGCCCCCTCTGGAAAAGATCAGTGGAGGCTTGTGCCCCTCTGTAGTCGGCGCCTATGACATATATAAACGTACAAGGTTACCGAATTGATTTTTAAATTAAATGATAAAATCAGTGGTGTGCAGCGATATTTTGCTTTAGACAAGCACAACATTTAATTCTGATATATAAAAACAATAGAAAAAATATATTACAGTCAACCATTCTATATCCAGGTATTCTCATAATGCGGATTCTATATAATGTGGAGCAAAATTTGCGATATCCCTGTCATAAGGCAATATTCATAAAACGCGATAGTCTTATAAAGCGGTTTCTCTATAATACCACTCAGTGTAAGCAGTCTCCCTATAGTATGATTTTTTCTATTACACTTTTATGGTGCGAAATTAATGGGGAATTTTCCTGTTTTTTCATCCACGTACATCACCATATTTCAATTATCAGGGAAATCCTCTGTAAAATAAATTAATACATTCACGTCAAATGCATTGGTAGACGAAAATATGGGTAAAGAATGGGTTTCAAATTTCAATTTAAGTGATGTGAAAAGGGGGCTGGGTTTGGGTAAACAATTAGAAAATTACTTTATTGAAAATAATCCTTCATCAGTGCGAAGTGCAAAGCTTAAAAGATAATTACAAAATTGTTAAGCTCCTTTCAGAGAGATTTTAGTAGAATTACAAATTGAAACTACATTTGAAAACGAAAATGAAGATATGCAAAGTGAAGAGGACATTAAAAGAATTAAGCCACTAACTAATATTTAACAGAGGTGATGAATATTAATAGAATTTTTGTTACAAAAACGTTATTAAGATTGTACTTCATTGTGTTTTTAATTTTCTTATAAAGAAAAATAATTTGAAATACACTGACGGAAGATAAAACCCAACACCAAGAAGAAAGTGCTAGATAAACGAAATTTGGGAGGCTCGTTTGCACATATAAAAGATGACTCCTGTTCAAATTTCGAGCTAGACGAATAAGAGTGGCGCTAGTAGCGGCACTATGACCATGCAAATCACGTTTGCTTTAAATACTCGGTGTAAACTTCGTGAGCGTTATTTATCTTCGAGACTGGGCTTTGTGAGCTAGGTTTGAGTCAAGAATGCCTTTAAGGAGACAAAGAAGGCAGTATCCGCAGCTTAGTGAGTGTGAATGAGGTCGTATAATAGGGCTACGAGAAGGTGAATTTTCTTTTCGCGATATTGCAGAAAGACTTGGCAGGGATGTATCCACTCTACATGATTATTGGCAGCAGTTGTCACGGGAAGGCACTGTCTCAAGAAGACCGGGGTCCGGCCGCATACGGGCCACTACTTAGAGGGAAGACCGCCGTATTTGCCTCACGGCTGTAGCGGATCGTACTGCATCTGCAGCAGCAATTAGAACTTCTGTTGGCCCCAGAGTGACACAGCGAACTGTAAGAAATCGATTACTTGAGAGACAGCTCCGAGCCAGACGGCCTGTAGTGTTCATACCACTAACTGCGAATCACTGCCATCTGCGACGTCAGTGGTATCAAGCTAGAACCATTGGAGGGCGGAGTGGAGATCTGTTGTATTCTCAGCTGAGAGCCGTTTCTGTCTTTGTACCCGTGATGGTCGTATGTGGTAAGAAGGAGGCCAGGTGAGCTCTTGGAAGCAAACTGTCTGCGGCATAGACACACTGGACCTACACCAGGAGTTATGGTCTGGGAAGCCATTTCCTATGACAGCAAGAGCACTCCCGTCGTTATTCCAAGCACCTTGACAGCAAATTTGTACATCAGACTGGTGATTGAACCGGTTGTGCTGCCATTCATGAGCAGTATTCAAGATGGTGTTTCCACACACACAACAGGATCACGTTCGTCCTCATACCGCTACTGTCACCCAACGTGCTCTACAGAGTGTCGGCATGTTGCCTTGGCCTGCGAGATCACCAGATCTTTCTCCCACCGAGCACTTATGGGACATTATTGGAAGACAAATCCAGCGTCATCCACAACCACCATTAACCGTTGCTGATTTGACTGACAAAGTGCAACAGACATGGAATTCCATTCCACAAAATGACATACGGCACCTGTACGACACAATGCATGCACGTTTGTATGCTTGCATTCAAAATCGTGGCGACTACAGCGGTTATTAATGTACCACCATTTCACATCTGAGATGGCTCTTCTCGCGCATGCGTTAACCTGTGACCTTGAAACTTTAATCAAATAAATATGTTACACAATTGCTTTGCCTAAATTTCATTCCTCTAAACTAATTTCTTCTTGGTGTTGGGATTTTATTTCCCGCCAGTGTATGTAAAATATTTTTGCCTTACTTTTGTATCTATAAACTTATATTTCATAACCATATTCACCATAACATGTCACTCTAAAAATACAATTTTGTATAACGTAGATTCTACGTTATATAAAATTGTATTTATAAAATATTATGTCCGTGAAGCAAGTTGGGCTGCGAAACACTGACGTAGAATGAATGAGTCTGATTTATATGTTCTGAGTTTCACTTAATGCGGTTTTTGTATAACACAGTACGAATTGTTCTGAGTTTCTTATAACGCGGTATGCGGTTTCCATATAACATGGTACGAATTATCTGATGTGCACTAATCTGAGTTTCATAATATAATGTGGTATGACTTAACACTAGAACGACAGAAACGGTCATTTTGACCGCATAACTACTTTGAGAAACTATTCCTCCAAAACGACTAATCCCAGCCCATTAAAATTTTATGACTTTTCTCATTTTCTTTGCAAAAAATGTGTCAAAGAAACATCCTAAATACTGTAACTATGATGTTTTGGTTTTGAAATAAAGGTATATTGTACTTTTTCTATGGTGGTCAAATTGACCGCTGCCCGTCGTTCTAGGTAGCTCAAAATATCAGTCATTCTAGTGTTAATCGCATTATGGGAGGGTTGACTGTACTATTGAACCAATTTGTACATAAATTCCAATCTTCTACTGTTTTTGCAAACGCATTAATTACATTTTCGTGGAAATTAAGAGTTCTTATTTCTTAAATTTGAAGAAAACTTTTTAAGATACAACAAAAAAATGCATCTTTGCTATTATTAATTAAGATTAATTTGAGCTTGGTCACGAATGATCTATCATCAATCACCGTTTCACAAATTCTGCTGAAATATTATAGTAAATTATTATTTTTTTAAACTGATGTTAGGTAAGCAATGCTCGCATTTCTTCTATGGACTGCATACCACTGGACAAAATCTAACTAAAACTGATAATATTTGGGAAACAGTTGAAGAGTTTCTACATTTATGACAGGTGACCACCAGTCATGACCAGAGAGTTCGAAAACTTTTTCAAAACCACTGCAATTTAAAAACTTATTTCAGTCATAGTGCAGTTATAACCAGAATGACCAAGGATTTTCTCAATCAATGTTATGTGGTCACATGATACGCAGAACACGTGTTTTGCTTGAAATGCTGTTTTTCTCTGGTGAGTGACTTGATAACTGATAAACAATTGTTAACGGAGATGACCATTCAGTTAACTTTTCAAACACCCTTGATGTGTGCAAAAGTTATACAATAAAAGCAATGCGCAACTCATTGATTGTTTCAAAGCTGGACCAAATCTTGTTTGACATAAATGATAACAGAAACTAAATATCGCAACAAAATTTCTTACTTCTACAAAAGAAAGCTTATTGAATGAATGTTTGTCCAGAAGTACATACAAAATTAGTTAAAATATATTTCTACATACGTGTACGCCTGCATTGTGTAAGTATTTATTACCAGGCATGGGGTGGTTTATGTAAAAAGATGCTAGTATGAATTGTTATAAAGATTGGCAAATAATTGATCAGTTACACATGCAATATAAATTTTACATATAGATATTTTTAAAAATTCTTGGCTAGAAAAACACTGGAAAGTTTGCTGATATTTTTATAAACAGCAAAAACTTCATTATGTTCATCTAGCCTTTCCGAGGTTTAATAAAATATGTGTACTTTTATACACGATTGATAAGCATTTGATATTTTGTAAATAATGCTTGAATTTTTTATAAAACAATCTTGAAATGATGTTAGATTATTGTTAAAAGGAAATCTGCGTTGTTATACATATTAAAATATAACACATACTTGATTAATACATCGTTAAAATGTTATATCCAGCATAATAACCATAATAGCACTATAGGCATATATTGAGACAAGAAAGAAAAGAGGATGTACTAAGGCTCCTATATATACAGGCTGGCGCAAGAGCGGCCATTGAAGCTCCTGTGGGAGCGACGACTGTACTTGGCGAAAAGGAGGGTTACTTTCTCTTGCTATTTATCGCTATAATGGCGCATTTCTCTGCGTCTGTTTTTTAAACTACCGACTGTCAAACTCTGATTTTATCTGAAAGTCTCGAAATATTTTATGCTTTTAAAACGCGCATTTTTAATGTAATATTTTGCATAAAATATTATATTTCTTATTTTGATTAGAATGAAAAGTGTTATTAATCAAATTTTGCATGCAATACGCTTTTATTTTGAGAATTTTTGTAACAATTTAACAAAAATGTGTTTAAAAATAGGCAATCAAAAATATATTTGCTTGTAACGTTCTAGTATGTACACTGAATACTTAATTATAAAAAAAAATATATTAATTTTATAAATGCTTTGGAGACAATCAAAATAGCATATTTTTATTTTTTTTTAAATGCAGCTTTTGCATATTTCTACAAACAATTGTTAAAATTTTATATCAATACACATATTTTATAATTGAAATACAAAGCAGTCTTTAAAGTACAATAATTACATAAAAACACAAATTTCAAAATCAAATCTTGCTATCTTGGCGATGTCATCGATAAACCCACGCCAAATTGCGACAGCAACCCTACAATTGCATTGCAAGAAAAAATTCTATTTAACTACTATAAAAAATTAATTTATTGAAAATTCAACTTTAAGAAAGCAATTTTCAAACCTTCTTTTCAAGATCTTAACATGCATTTACTTTTAAAAAGACAAAAGGAAGCATGAAATATGAAACTACTTACACTGCGTAATTCAGATGAATGTCCAGGAATCTATCCATTTCTTCGGCAGTTTATAAAGCCATATTTTCCTTTTCTCGGGATCTTGAGGAAATTTAAACATTTCCAACTTCTTCCTCCAATGATTAGTGCCATTTATTATACCACACTCACCCATTTTACGGATAAAATATGTATCAAACATCAGACAAGTAACGTGCCCTCGCCATTGAAATAGCATAGGCAGGCAGTTACGGCAGGAGCTTCAATGGCGGTTGCGCCAGCCTGTCTATATAGAAGCCTTAGGATGTACAGGAAGCAAAGTGACGTTTGGGTTTTACGTCACAGTGGCCCGCCCCCAGTATGGGTGGGACGGAGGCGGAGCCGTAGAAAGTAGTAATTTGGACACTCCGTTTCAATATATGCCACGGAGGAAGAGACAGTGCGACGTAACACATAAACGTAAGGCTCCTCTATATACGAGCTGACTCATTAATCATATTGAAGCCCAGTGAGCTTTTATTCATTGTATTAAACTTTCATTGCCTATTTCGGACATCCTCGTCGCACGTCTGTTTCTTGCCCACAATTGTTAGCGGATGAGTGTTAAAGTCTGCTTCCCACAAAAATATCTGCGGATGAGTGTTAATCCGTTTTTCCGCCACCTGTTTTGCAGACGATTGTTATTTTTCTTTCCCGATATTTGTGCGGATGTTTTTGTTATTATTTTCCCGCCATGAGAGGCGGATGTATTGTATTGCCATTGTAACCACCTTGGCCGGTTTTCAATTCTGAAAGTTACTTTTGAAAATTAATAAATGTTCTGGGTGTGATGGGATCACGCTTTTCCCGACCGTGCAGCAAGGGGCACGGTCTGGGTCGCGGAAGCTCTTAATTCCCTCATCCTCATTCCATCATTTAAAATATCCATAAATTAAAAATGGCCACCAGCCTGTTCGCTACCCTTGAAAATTCTGACCGTGGCAAACTCGCTGGCGCGACCTACTAGAAAGGTGTAAGGTAACTGTTTGGATGGCCAAGAAGTGCCACCCAATTTAGACCGGAACCCAGTGGGGGAGGCATCCACAGGGACCTTCCCCTACCACCAACCTCTCGGAAGGACTTACGGACCCATATGTTTAAAGTGATCGTACTCCGCGTCAGTGGCGGGAATCGAACCCGGGCCTACCGAGTTCAATTCCCGCGCGCTAATTTAAATTTTATAATGACTATATGCTAAGCTCTTAACATGAAAAAGGTTGTGCAGAATTAAAAAGGAGATGAATCCCATAGCCCGTCTTAAGGGATTCATCTCCTTTTTAATCATGCACAACCTTTTTCATGTATGATACTTAGTTAATTGAAATATTAAACAGTTAAATAAACTTTCCTGGTTCTTGAATTTATTACAGTTTCGTCATGAATCCGGTGTTTACTTATATACCCCTCCCCCCCAGTTTCGCATCTTTTAACTGGCTAATGTCTTAAATTTAAATGATGATTAAAATCCTAAATAACATTATACAAGCAATTGAGGTAATTTGGAAATTTTTGGAAATGTTATATTTTACGGTTGTATACTTGGGTCATGGTCTGTCAAAGTAAATATTGTAAATAATTGTTGTCATGGTAGTGTCATAAATATTATAAATACGTTATGGATGTATAATAACGTCATTGTAGATGTTGTAGAATTGAAATTGTTGTAAATACTGTGATTATTGTAAATATTATATATAGTGCATAACGTGTAAATTCAATTGTATAAAATCGTCTAAACTACTGTATAGTGTTTATATATATTTTTAATAATTATAATTAACAAAAGTAAAACTTTACTAAATTGTAGTTACAACGATGAGTGTGAGTGTGAAGACCCAGACCGTCCGACTCATCCAGAGGACTTGAGTATCTAATTGGACGACCGGGAAGAGATCCGGCGACAACACCAGAATAATCACAACCAAACAAAACAGCAAACAAACAAAGCAGTAATCAAAAACAAAACACAACACCAAAACAACACAGCAAATCAAAATAAAAGGGAAGGCGGCACCACCGGGGAGGAGCAAGTAAAAACCAAGGGGATCAACAACCAGAGAAAAAGTTAAAAGCAGCTATGGCTCTCAGGCTATTCAAGTGATTTTGTTGGATATTTCTCTCGCTATGAGAACACAGTTTTTAATTTCGTTAATTGAAGTTTTATTCGAGCAGACACTTGAGAACCAGGCCGCGGAATTAGCGGGGGAAGGTTTAGAAAGATGAAAAGGTTTAGAATGGGGGCAAGCAAAGACATAGTGGTCTGCATCTCCAAAGGAACAGCAAGAGGTCGATTTAAATTTAAAAAAGTAAAGGTAATCCAAAAATGGGCCGTGGCCCGTGATAAAATAAATAAGATATTTGTTCATTAAAAGGAAATTAAAGTTTACGTGGGGAAGAAAGTTTAAAATTCTGGCTGGGTCATGGGTGCGAGGGGAAATGTAGTTGTTTAGATAAGATTGCCAGGCGTTTAAGATATCTAGTTTACAATGCTTTTTTAACAGAGAGTAGGGAAAAGGTAAAGAAGATGGGGTACCTGAAGAGGTAGCAAGTTTTGCATTTTCATCGGCGGCCTCGTTGCCCGAGATGTCAGAATGGGCTTTAACCCAACAGAGGTTTATTAAATGTTTGTTTAAATTTGCATCTAGTTTAATTGTGGAAAGATAGTCAGATTTGTTTCTAATGGAGTTAAGGGCCGAAATGGAGGATTGACTATCTGAAAAAATATTTATTTTTAAATTATTTGTAGAAGCCCAGTTGATAGCAAAGTGTATTGCTGCTATTTCAGCTTGAAAAACTGTGTTCCCAAGGTTGAGTTTGAAAGTATATATGTTTTGAAGTTTATACCCCCTGTATATGCAAATGGCGTAACCCACTTTGTCGTCAATGGCAGAGCCATCAGTGTAAATATTTATGTCTGAAAAAAGTGAGGGGTCGAAGGGAGTCAGATAGGCGATACGAAGGGAAGGGGGGATAGAAGAGGAAGGGCGATTGAAGTCAAAGTTAGGGGGAGAGGGAAGAGACGGGTTGGTAAAATGATTTGTTCTGAGTTTCCAGAAGGCATATTTTTTAAATTGTGTATTAATGACAAAATGAATGGGGGAATACCAGTTATAGAGTAAAGAGAAATGTTGGAAGTTGTCCGAAAACCAGAAGAGATTTTGAGAAGAAAAATCCTTTGCAAAGACAAAAGTTTTTTGACCTGAGCCCCAGTCAAAGCTTGTCCCCAAATTCCTGCGCCGAAAATGATTATCTTTTCGATGACCGAAAGATACCAGATTTTTAAAAAGGATTTATCTATACCCCAGTTATTGCCAGACACCCTCCCAAAGGTGCTGGCGAACTTAAAACATTTCTCTCTAGGATTGAAAATGTGGGAGCTCCATTTTAAATTATCGTCGATAGTGATTCCAAGAAAGGTGAGTTGTCTAGTTGTAGGTATTTTATGGTTTTGACTTTTGAAGGAAGGGCGTTGTCTGATTTTTGAGCGGTTTTTATTGAAGATAATTGATTTACATTTTTCTGGAGCTATGGAAAGTTTTAAAACAATGAGAGTGGATGAGATAAGGTTTAAAAGGTTATTGGTGTTAAGTTGTAGTGTTTTTAAGTTGGATGAATAGGTGACCACCGCGAGATCATCCGCGAAGGCCTGAAGGTGAAAAAGATCGTTCTTGAGTTTTAGAATGTCATTAAAGTAGATACTCCACAGGCAAGGGGATATAACCGATCCCTGTGGAGCGCCCATAGAAATGTGTTTTGTAATATGTGATTTACCTATGTTGAGTGAAATTTCTCTGTTAAAAAGATATGAAAAAATGAAATTTTGAAAAGGCTGAGGGAGGTTGATTTTTGAAAATGAAAGAGGCAAGACGTTCCAGTTGAGACTGTCAAATGCTCCGCAGATGTCCACGGTGGACGGTAGTCAAAGAAACAAAATGTATTGACTTGTGGGAGGAAATGGTTTGAATTAGCCCAAGAGCAGCGTCCTCACAACTCGTTAATTCCTTAAAGCCATATTGGAGGGGATGGAGAGCATCCTCAGAAGAAAGCCAAAAATTGAGTTTATTTATGAAAATTTTTTCCAATATTTTACCAAGGGTCGGGAGGAGGCAAATGGGTCTATACGAAGAACATTGAGACGGGTCTTTTCCAGGTTTATTAAAGAAGAGAATGTTGGCATTTTTGAGACAAGAGGGAAAGTGGCAGAATTTAAAACATAGATTTATAGTGTTTGATAGGAAAGAAGGGAAAAATTTATAAAGTTGCTTCCAAATTGTTAAATCTAAATTGTCAAGGCCTGGGGCCTTACCATTTTTTAAATTTTTAAAGACAATGAGGAGCTCTTCATCCGAAACCACCCCCAGTCCCTCAGAAGACAAAGTAAATGAAGGAAAGTTTATAAAATCCTTATCTTCTTTAAAATGGTGGTCCAACAAGCGTTTCAGTTTATCATCAAGGTTGAGGGAAGGGGAGTCAGGGAAGTGAAGATTAATGTTATTAAATTTTTTGTGTTTCTGGAAAGTAAATTTGAATTGAGAGCCGAAAGTTTTGCTGCATCCTGTGCAGAAAGATTTCCAGGAGTCAAGTCTTGTTTTCTTAATCAGTAATTTGTATTTGGCTCTATTTTGTTTATAAAGAATTAAGGCCGCAGAGATTTCGGCGGGAGGGGCAAAATTCCTCTCGAGTGATTTGACTTTTTTATAAAGGGCGGTAACGAAGTTTCTATGTTTTGTGAGGGTGGGATTCCACCAGGAAAAATTTTTAATTGTTTTTGATTTTTTCTTTCTAATAAATTTTAAGGCACAATTTTGGGTTATATCAATGAGAGTTTTAAAAAAAGAATCTAGGGAGTTAGTGTCTTGAATATTATCTAAAAAGGGATTGAGAAAATTTAAGTTTGTTCTAAAGTTATGTATAAATTTACCGATTCCGTATTGAGTTTTGAAAAAGAAAGTATCATTAGAGGGAGGGTCAAGGTTAAGTGTAATTTTAATATATTTATGGTCGCTAAGAGTATCACTCTAGAGGACCTTCCAGCTAAAAAGAGAATCGAAGAGTGAAAAGTTCATGAGAGAAAGGTCGGGGAATCCATTTCCAGAGTGTGAAGCGAAAGTTGGACCACAATTTTTATCGTTACAGATTATGAGATTGTTTTTGAGGCAAAAGTCAATCATGTCCAACCCCCTCTGGTCGGTGAACCCATATCCCTACATCCGAGCACGGGCATTAAAATCTCCCAGAAGGAGAAAGTTAGAGTTCAGGTAGTCAAAGATATCTATTTCTGATAAAAGGGTTAAAAAGTTATCATGGGGTGGGAAATATATGCTAGCTAGATTAATGATGGAATACTGGGGAAGTAATATTTCTATAAAGATTGATGAGGATGATTTAAATTTAAAGTTTACTGTTAAGAGTGGATTAAAGATTAAAATAGCCGCCTTCTGTGAGACGAAGACAAATTGGCGAACACCAGGAGGGGGGGGAGAGAATTAAATTATGATTTATATAGGGTTCTTGAAGACATACGTAGTCTATTGAGTTGTCTATTGCAAATTTAAAGAGATTTGAATGGGCGGAAAGAGAGTGGTTTAAGTTAATCTGGATGCCGATAATAGTCATGGCAAGAAAGGAAGTATAAAAAAGGGAAAAGGCTCGGATGGGGGGAAAAAAACCCTAGGCAAAACTTAAAAAAAAAAAAAAAAAACATATAAACAGAGGCAATACAAACATATTAAAATAGAACAAGGAAACAGATGAAAAAGCTAAATCTGTATAAAAGTTTTCACGCCTCCCTCTGGAGGGAGCGAATTTTTGCCATTTCGGCCATATAAGTTCTACAGTTTTTTCGATCGTGCGTGTTATGATCAGTTTCATAATGTAGGTTTGGGTTCAGATCGTTCGAGGTTGTGCAATTGACACATGTTGGAGTTCGTGCTTTGCAGTCTCTAAAAGTATGGCCACTGCGAGTACAGTGGCTGCAGTTGCCTTCGGAGTAATGGCAAAAATTTGCGACGTGCCCGTATCCCTGGCACTTAAGACACATTTTTAGGGATATGTATTTTTTCACCAGGTAGGACTTGAAATGGTGAAACAGTTTTTTCGAGTCCAATATTCGGTTAGCTGTAGAGAGGTCGACTAGGAACCCCCAGTTCAGGCTACCAGATCTGGTTTTGAAATTTTTTATGATTCGAATGTCTCCAGGTTTTAGTGTAGGATGGTTTAGACAAATAAGTGCTTTAACGTTTTCTTCTGAAAAGTCTGAAGGAACGTCGAAGATGATAAGAGCTAGTTTTCGATCTTCCTGGAGTTTAATGGTAAATTTATCTTTAATTGCTGAGTTTTGGAAGATCGGCAACAGGTTTCCTGGGTTCTGCTCTTTACAGCTTACCTTTAGGGTACCGTTCGGGAGAGTCGAAATGTTTTTTATGTTGATGCCCCTAGGGCAAGGTAGTGAAAATAGATCCTTTTTAAGTTGAACGTTGTCTTTTGTCCTGTCCTTCCCCAGGAGGAGGATACTTGAATAAAGTCTGTTCCCGGCGGGGTCAGTCAAAGGATGAGCAGAGGAGGAGGTTGAGGCAGAAGCACCAGGAGGAACAGATCTTTTCATAGTTTGTTGCACCGTATTCTTGACAAGAAGAGGAATTTCTTTGGTTATGGAAGATGAAAGAGCTTTCAGGCCAGTATCCAATTTATTTTGTAGAGTAGAAAGATTATCGTTGATTGTTTTGGAGAGTGCAGAGATAGCATCAGTATTTGCACGGCGAGAACATGGAGACGGAGGAGAGACATTACTTTCAAGAGTGTGACAGGAGATCTTTATATCTTTAAATTTCTCCTCTGTGTATGATTTCTGGGTTGCATTAAGCTTGATATTTTTGGCAATGTATTTATCGAGCCTTGAGATGTTTAGTAAAATTCTTGCAACATGCTCGTTGTTGACGTTGAAAGGAGGAATATCTATATCTGTGAGAGTCGAGCCAGGACTGGAAGCAGCAGAAGGAGCAAGAGTAAAGACTGGTCATCAGGTTTGGAGGAGGTTGACGGAGCAGGAAAAGCGCTGACAGAAGGAATAAAAGGCGGAGAAGCATGTGAAGGATAAGCATTACAGCGGAGAAGCAGTACAACGATAAGTGTAATATTTGTAAATATAAAAATAAGAATAATTGTGATGTTTGTATTATTTGTAAATATAACGAAAAATGATAAAATTGTAAACATGTTTCAATGTCTGTAAATATTGTATATAACTCACGCTTGGTCCCTGCAAGGGAGTTTCAACCAATTAGTTTATTGTTTCTTGAACATTGGAAGTCTTCCTTCTCCTCGTCATTTTTTTTACCTTTTCCCGCTAACTTGAGGCGGACGTACTTGTTCTTTTGTTGTTCTTTCCCACCAAGTGGTGCGGTTGACTTGTATCTGCCACTGTAACCACCTTGGCCGGTTTTTTGAAGAAAACTTAATAAATGTTGGGGTGATGGGATCACACCTTTTTCCGACCGTGCAACAAAACCCTTCAAGCCCTTGTTGGCAAGGGGCACGGTCTGGTTCGTAGAAGCTCATAATTCCATCATCCTCGTTCCATCATTTAAATATAAATATAATAATTTCTACAATACATATGCTAAGCTCTTGACCAGATCATTTAAAACCGGAAGCGCGATCTCCATGGAAACGGAAAGCAAACACTAATTCGGTTTTTAATTGTCCCATCCATCGCTATGCATATTCAGAACCGTGACGTCCCCTCCACTTAAGACACAAACCGACGCCGTTGAAACGCGCGCTTGGGGAAAACGGGCGATCGAAAATGGGAACTTCTTTGACCCGTCGAGAAATTTAAAATCATGACTTCCTTAAAATTCCGATCCAACAGCCAATTTTAATTATTTCTTGACCAGATTGGGCTTATAAGAAAACCAGATGTTTGAGCTTTCTAAAAATGTAAATTATTAGTTGGAATTCTAGGAACTTTTCCCGATGGCAGGATTTAAAAACGAAATTTCGTTTTTTGAACCGAAAGTGACTTCTGTTTTAAAATCTCTAAAAATATTAGAATTTGTCCCTGCCATTTGAAATTGATATATTTTTACTCGCAATTGTCTGCTCTTTCCGGTGGTGTGATTTGTTTTTTTCTACGAAGTCTGGATGGTGGAGAAAAAGGGGAAAAAACTGTCGAAATCGCATGCAACATTAAATAACTAAAAAAGTAATGCAAATTTAAAAAATCTGTTTTCACGTGTCCCCCTTTCCCCCTCCGGGTCTCCGATTGCCAAATTTCGTAGCTCTCCGACGCGCGGGCGCTGAACGTATAGTTTATAAGACACACAGACGACGAACGAGTGTCGTACAGGACAGAGCACCAGGAGCGAAGCGTCTTTAATCTCCAGTTTCAATATGTGGTTCTTATCGTCAAATTGTGACAATTCTGTGACCCTAATTGGAGGTTCAAAGTTTTTATTTACTACTTTTTATTATTTGTCCTAGCTCCTAGTCTGGCAGTTTGTTGCACATTTAGAGTTTAAACAGTTTGGGGGGGTTGATGCAGATCTAAGGGTTACCTAGCATTTTGGCAGTTTAGACTTTAGATCATTTTTATATAAACATTAGTCGCGAGTTTTATTTTATATCAGATGTTTGAGGTGAGATTTTTCAATTCCGATTATCGATGTTTAGAACAGCGCGGGGTCTCTTACGAGATTTGGCCTTGCGATGATCATAGTCATGCAGATTGAATAATAGTTCATTTGGAAGGAATGGCAAATTTTTGTAAAATTTAAGCGCTAGCTTAAATTTTTTATTTTAGCTCTAACAGTTTTTATTTTGAAGTCATTCCTAATTACCGAGTTTCTTAAGTACCTGGGAGCTTTCCTGATAATTCGTAGGATTTTGTTTGGTTTTATCTCTAGGAGGTCTATTGTAGTTTTACAGGCATATCCCCATACGGGTGCTGCATACCGCATTCCCGGGCGGATGACCGATTTATAAATTAGCAGTTTATTTTGATGACTGAGATTTCCGTTTCCTATCATAGGGTATAAGGCTCCTGTAGTTATATACGCTTTTTTGATTAAGTTCGTTACGTGCTGTTTCCAGGTTAGGTGGGAATCTATCGTTACACCTAGGTATTTAGTAGATTTTTCCGCGCGTAGGGTATGGTTGTTTATGTACAGTGGCGGCGGAAGTTTGTTTCCTCGAGAAATAAATCCAATGACATTTATTGGGGTTTAATTTTATTCGCCATTTTTCCAGCCAAGTTTGGAGTATGTCTAAGTATTGTAGCTGTCTGTGCATTACTGAGACGTAGGGGTGTTTTGCAAGTATCGCACTGTCGTCTGCATAGAGTGCCAGCTCTGTGTTTGGAGTCCTGGGGATGTCGTTCAGGTATATGTTAAAGTATGTCGAGCCCAGGATAGAACCTTGCGGTACACTGCTTTTAATGAGCTTGGATGTAGATAAGTTACCTCCTACTCTGACTTGAAAGTGTCTGTTATTTAAGTATGAGATTAAAAGTTTGACAAGAGCGTCAGGGACTTTTAAAGTGATCAATTTGTACGCTAATCCACAGTTCCACACTTTATCAAAGGCTTTTTAGACACACAGACTTTGCCTTTTACATAGAGAACAAGCGACCCCATCCACAACAAAGAACATATCACATGACATCAGAACGGCCTCTGATTGGTGGAAGAGACCACTCTGTCTACCTGGTCTAGTCAGCCACACAGAGTACTATATTCAGAAGGTTCACTCCCATAGGAGCCTATGGCAACAACGTTATCCCTTTTCTTTTGGTAATCATAAACGTAATCCCTTTTCTTTTGGTAATCCATAAAAAATAAAATAATTGATTATAAAGTCCAAAATAGCAGCATAAGTATGTTTTCCACGTGAAAACATGCGATGATTGAACAAAGTTCTTCCAAGTGTTTCGTTCAATGGCAAATAGGGTTATATTAGCAGAACGTTTTGGTGAAAACCGTCACAGACCATCGCCAAGCGTGCCAACCTTGAAATTGGATTTGATTTTTGTTGGAGGTTGACGGCACTGCGGTAATGAGTGAAACGCAAACTAATATTATTCGGTGGAGTGAAAGATCTGTATATATTAGGCTACGGTCAGCCACTTCCTGCGTCTGTGGTATTTTAATCGCCTGCTTTTAAAATCTCTGGAGAAATTATTATTAAGAGATTTTAATGATTGAATTTTGAAATATTTTCGACGCGATCATTTTGTACTGAATATTATTGCAAGCCATTTATACTGCAAAAAAGTGAAAGAGTTTTTCTTTGCATAAAATATAAACTACTTTTCAATGAAAGTAAGCTTTTTATTTGCTAATGTTGCCAACTTGATAAATTAATTATTAAAATATTTTAATATATGAACTATTGCGGATGCTATCAATATTGATAATTACCAATTTAGAGTTGCATGAAATATAAGTAAATTGGGTACTTCGAAATAGTTTTAGATGTTGTCATCAGGAAAAAGTGCCTAATGTACAATTCAGCTAAAAACATTGTGAGATAGATCCTATACATTATATTTTCACTGTGAAAGAAGTAAATTCATTTCATTAGAGGGAAAGTCAAGTGCTACAGACTTCAGTTTTTTTTTGTTGGAAATACGATACCAGTGATTTGGCATTCCGGTTCATAAAATTTTCTATTTCGGCTTCTGTTTCAAATTAATTTATGACAATTGATTTCATTATGGATGAAAGAAAGGATTACATATATGAACATTAGGTTCACTTTCTCAGGAGTTGTAAAGGTAAGAGGTTAAGAAAACTTCATTAGAACTAGAAAGGAAACTTTGCAAATGATTTATCCTAGCATATCAGAATTAATTGTTTTGGATTAATTGGGAAATTTTCATTCAAAGCCACCATTTGCTAAATATAGCTGTGCATATTTATTCTCTTACTGGGGTCGACGTCATCAAACAAGTCTTGTTTAGAAAAAAAAAATTAATTTTTGTATTACAAGCAGCACTACATATCTCTAATAAATTGAGCAAATCGAATAACATTTAGTGCTATTATTTCAATCAATGAACATCAGAGAACTACCTATTGATTTTGTGAGTGAACAGACCACGGAGAAGTCCCTCCATTTTTCGAACATTTATTTTAGAAAATCGAATTAGCAATATAAAAACATAATAACATATAAAGATGTTACAAAAATAGGTATTTAATATGTGATTTTTGTGTACATGTGAATGCCATCTCATTTTTAAGACGTTAACATGTACTCAAGATTTTACCTTAATTGAAAAAAATAAACTAAACTCACTATTATTAAATGAATGAATATTTTGTACATACATAGTTTTAACCAGAAATCAATGGACACAATTTTTCATTATTTAGAAATTATCAAGAGCTGTTCTCGAGATACAATGAAACTTATATATTTTTTACAATTAACCCTATACCTCTGAAACAAAAAGTAAATAGAATAAAAATTTGTGTGATTTTTGGAAGTGATAAATGTCAGTTCGTAAGTGATTATCGGAGAACCATCGGCATCAAACTGCAGAAACAGTTTCAATATTTCGAACATTCATTTTAGATCAAAAAACTACTATAAAAATATAATTATGTTACACTTTATTAAAAAAATCATTTTATGTGTATTTTTTAGTTTAAAAGTAAATGCAACATAACTTCCAAAACTATATATCTACAGATATTGCATGTTTTTGGTCTAAAATATTATTTATGTTTATTAGTTATGTAATCAGTAACAACAATAAGCCTACTGATTTCCAGTGAGATCTATAATTAATAACATTATCTGTACTATTGTTTTCCCACCCATTCAAAATTTGGGGATCTACGGAATAATACAATTTATAAAAAAATAATTGTTACTACATTGTTTCAAAGCTTCTACAGCAATATAAGCAGAGGAATATTTTGAAATTCGATTTTTGGAGGGTTTCAGTTCTAAATTAAGCTCATATCAATCTCAAGGGATCTAAGTTAGAGGTGAATCCTTATTATGGGCTCTGGCCTGGCCCGTGAGTTTAGGTCCAGTATTTTTTTCAGGCATACATTTGAGAGGGGCATTTTATATTAACCTAGTTTCTATTTATGTGACAACATTTAGATTTATTTATATAAGGCAAATAGAAAACTAGCCTTTCTCTTAAGTTTCATTCGCCCCTCCCCCCCCCCCCCCCGGGCCAAAAATATCCTGAAAGAAACTCCCTTAAATATGTCCCTGATTATAAGCAAAATTACCGATGTATTAAAAGCTGTTAACTAAAGTATTTTTGCATGCAACAGAGTGGGGCATTCTTATGAAAATTAAGTTAAATATTCAAATTTTTTATCTGTAAAAGTTTATTTTACTGCTGTTAAAAACTTATCATTATATTTTGAAAGAGAAAAAAATGTAGCTTCTTTGAATATTATACAGGGTGTCCCAAAAAGATTGAAACGCACTTTAATTCTTTACCTGTTGGAGATAAGTGGGCTTGCACAAATGTTGAAATTAAGGTTGGAAATAAGACTACGTTAATAAAATAGTCCTCCCATTAATTTTCAAAAAGTTACACTTTTTTAATTTTTATATGACCCCCTTAGATAAATTTGGAAGCAGATATTCTTAAACTTCTTTTTATGACCATCAATTTAAATATTTTAATAGAATGAATAACAATGTCATTTAGATTACTTTAGGAATTTGCACGTGATTGTGAATTTTAAGTTTCTTTATAATGTATATTCCATATGAAGAACAAGTATACTGCAAGTACACAATAAAATTGGAAGTGCAATTCATTAATTGAAGAGTTTTATTCCAAATGGGCCTAAATCACTTTCGCTTGGGTATCATGTTGCGGCAGCTGCGTTACAGCTCCTAATAAGGGACTTTAGGTAGGTAACAGTAGGTGGCAATATTGCACTATATCATACAAGACAAACGAGTGACAGTGATTTAGAAATCGTAATTAAGCTCTTCAAATGTTCAATGGCCTTGTAATATGATAGAACTTTCGTAATGTGATAAGAGAACATCAGAAAAATTAAACTCTGTTACAAATGAATGTGCAGAATTTTCAAATTATAATCTTGTTTAGGTATTACTGCAGCAGTTGAAATAATGTTTAATACCAAAATCAATGTTTATTCAACAATTTTGTCAAAAGCGGATTGAATGATAATGAAGAAAAAATAAATCCCTATCAAGTGTATACATCGAACATAACAAAATGTTTACCTTATTTGAATGGCAGCATATATTGAATATATATATTTGGATACATATTGTTTTTAAATACGTAAAGTACCTCTGCTTTAGAGTGGGAAGAAAATTTGTTAACCATTACACATTAAAATTTGTTATTAAAATAAATCTTAATCTGATGTTCAGATTTTCAATATATCGCACCAAAAGAAAATTTAATATGTTATTTTAAAAAATATTGAAATATGTAAGTGCATATTTTAATAGTTAATAATTTTAATTGGAATTCATTTGTGTTTGCAATCCTTGATTTAAATCTATAACGGGTTCAAAATTAGTGGTTGTTAAATTTTGTACCTATATAATTTACTTTGATGGAGATTTTAGATACCTAACTGTTCTGCCTTTCTTCGCATGTATGATGCAAATTCCATTTGATCCATTTATTCTTCCTTCTAACAATCTAACTAATTCATATCATGGATTACATGCACCCATGTAGCACAGCAGGTCAAAGGCAGGTCTGCTAATAAAAGATGATTTATTTTGTAAGTTGAATAATGAAAACAAAATAAATAATTTGGAAATTGCACCCAAATAAGACATTTTGGTAACTGGGGAAAATTGGTTAGATGCCATTGTGCGTGACTTTATGCTCCTACTTTCTAACCCTGCATATATAATGCATTTATTTATGTTATGTTGAAAAGGGCTTATTTACCATTTCCCAAATGATAACAAGTTTAACCATAATTACATTGTTTAAAATATGAAAGTAAAGGAAAACGCTTACTCCATTCTATCAAAAGTATCCATGGAGTTAGATAAGTAGTCCCTTTGCCTCCATAATGTTATATAAGGTATAAAGTTATATGTTATATCTCAAATACTAATTATTTTATTCAAAGTTTTTGTTCAACAATGAAATTATATATTATTTGATCTAAAGTTAATTTAATTTAAATAAATATATGGTTTACATTTGATTAGAGGGTCGTATAACGATAAATCCACATATGTCTGGTGTTCTTAAATAATAAAAGGCAATGTCTGTGTATGTGTCTTATATATTATACGTTCAGCGACCGCGCGTCGGAGAGCTACGAAATTTGACAATCGGAGACCCGGGGGGGGGGGGACACGTCAAAACCGAATTTTAAAATTTTAAATATTTTTTGTTACTTAATGTTTTATGCGATTTCGACCGTTTTTTGCACTTTTTTCTCCACGATCCAGACGTCGTAGAAAAAAAACAAATCACACCACCGGAAAGAGCAGACAATTGCGAGTAAAAATATATCAATTTCAAATTTCAATTTCGATTTCTAAAATTTTTTTGAAGATTTTAAAACAAAAGTCACTTTCGGTTCCAAAAACCAACTTTCGTTTTTAAATCCTCCCATCGTAAAATCTACTCATAATTTCGACTAATAATTTACATTTATAGAAAGCGCAAAGATCTGGCATTCTTGCAAGTCCAATCTGGTCAAGAAGTAATAAAAATTGCCCGCAGGATCGCAATTTTAAAGACGTCATGATTTTATATTTCTCCGCAATTCTCAGCGAAGATCCGATTCTTCCCCGACAGCCCCGCCCAGAAATGGGGGGGGGGTCACACCGTTGCATCGGATTAGAGTGATATTTTAAATGATAAAATAAAGAGCTTAGCTTATGGTCATTATAAAATTTAAATGATTGAATTATGATGGATTGAATTGTGGTGATGTATTGTATACATCGGGTGAAATTATTATATTTATATTTTAAATGATAGAACGATAAGGATTTTTTAAATGTATATTTTAAATGGATATTTTAATTTATGGATATTTTAAATGGATATATGGCACTATGGAATGAGGATATTTTAATTTATGGATATTTTAAATGGATATATGGCACTATGGAATGAGGATATTTTAAATGATATTAATGAAAAGCTTAAACACTGAAGAAATAAAAAAAAATAAAAATAAAGTAATGGAGATTGTCGCGGTGCCTTAAAATTTCATTATTAGTTTTAACGTCAGTAAACTAAACCAAACTTTGTTAACTCCACTGGGTTGAGGGCGCGGTAACCCAGTAGTTAGTGCGCGGAATTTGCACTCGGTAGGCCCTGGTTCGATTCCCGCCACCGCCAAAACTGCAGCCGTGCTCACGCGAAGTACGATCACGTTAAACTTGTGGGTCCGTAAGTCCTTCCGAGAGGTTGGTGGTAGGGAAAGGAGGGTACTGTCCCTGTGGATGCCTCCCCCACTGGGTTCCGGTCTAAATTGGTTAGAACTTCCTGGCCATCCAAAAAGTTGCCTTACACCTTTCTGGTAGGTCGCGCTAGCGAGTTTGGCACGGTTAGAATTTTCAAGGGTAGCGAACAGACTGGTCGCCGAAGGCGGCTAGTATTAAAAATGCAAGAGCGATACTGATTGTGAGACAAACAAAACTAAATACTAGGGAATATTAATGTTTAAAAATGACTCATGCGCTAGAGATTTCGTAGTTAGTTACTAACAGATAGTGAGCATTAAAAGACACTTGAGCGTAGCTGCATGGATACATCTAGTGTATAAAATTTTCTGACAGCTGTTCAACGCATCGCCTTTTAGTGCTACAACACAAACCGGTAGTAATCAAAGTTTCAATTTTACAATTATGCACTAAATAATATGGTCACTGTGAACTTTCCATGCTGATATATTTCAGCAATTACTTATTTGCAGAAAAGTTGTCCACTGCGAGAAAAAGATTTCAATTTAAAACTGTATATAGAGAATAAACCAGTATGCAGTTTACAAATATGAGAAGGAGTACACTTCAAGTACAACTATAATATTGATGAAAAGGGAATTGTTGATAAAACCTCATAACGTAATATTTACAAATTCACCTAACATTTACAAATTTAACCTAATATTTAATGTAAATATTAGCATAATATTTACAAATTTAAGCATTATTTAAAAAACTAACAATATGTCATTAAATTTCAAGCATTGAACACATTAAAAGCTTACAAAATTATCTTCGATGCCAAAGAATTCTATTATGATCTGTGGACAAAGAGGAAACTCAGCTGGCAAGTATATGTAAATTATTTTACAGTATGAACAAATTTTAAAAAGTGATCATTTCAGTGCAAAACTAATGTGTAAAACCAAAATGATAAATATATTAAATTAGCAATGCATCTACCTACGTCTAACTATTATGAAATTTGGAAAACGTTATTCCAAAGGAAAAAAATAACGTATGTACTCGGTAGGCCCGGGTTCGATTCCCGCCACTTCCAAAACTGCCGCCGTGTTCACGCGGAGTACGATCACGATAAACATGTGGGTCCGGAAGTCCTTCCGAGAGGTTGGTGGTAGGGGAAGGAGGGTACGGTCCCTGTGGATGCCTCTCCCACTGGGTTCCGTTCTAAATTGGGTAAATAAAAAGAATGTTATGGAGATAGTCGCTGGGGGCGAAGAAGCCCAGTGGTTATCGCGCGGGAATTGCACTCAGTAGGCCCGGGTTCGATTCCCGCCACTGCCCAAACTGCCGCCATGTTCACGCAGAGTCCAATCACGTTAAACATGTGGGTCCGTGAGTCCTTCCGAGAAGTTGGTGGTAGGGGAAGGAGGGTACGGTCTAAATTGGATGAATAAAAAGAAAGTTATGGAGATTGTCGCGTAGGGCAAAGTAGCCCAATGGTTAGCGCGCGGAAATTGCACTCGGTAGGCCCGGGTTCGATTCCCAAAATTGCCGCCGTGTTTACGCGGAGTACGATCACGTTAAACATGTGGGTCTGTAAGTCCTTCCGAGAGGTTGGTGGTAGGGGAAGGAGTGTACGGTCCCTGTGGATGCCTCCCCCACTGAGTTCCGGTCTAAATTGGGTGACACTTCCTGGCCGTCCAAACAGTTACCTTACACCTTTCTGGTAGGTCGCGCCAGCGAGTTTGCAACGATCAGAATTTGCCACGGTCAGAATTTTCAGTACGATCACGTTAAACATGTGGGTTCGTGAGTCCTTCCGAGAGGTTGGTGGTAGGGGAAGGAGGGTACGGTCAAAATTGGGTGAATAAAAAGAAAGTTATGAGATTGTCGCGGAGGGCGAAGTAGCCCAGTGGTTAGCGCGCGGGAATTGCACGCGGTAGGCTCGGGTTCGATTTCCGCCACTAACACGGAGTACGATCACGTTAAACATATGGGTCCGTATGTTTTTCCGAGAGTTTGGTGGTAGGGGAAGGAGGGTACGTTCCCTGTGGACGCCTCCCCCACTGGGTTCCGGTCTAAATTGGGTGGCACATCCTGGCCGTCCAACCAGTTACCTTACACCTTTCTGGTAGGTCGCGCCAACGAGTGTGCCACGGTTGGAATTTGCCACGATCAGCATTTTCAAGGGTTGCGAACAGGCTGGTCGCCAAAGGCGGCTAGTAGATAATAAAGGAAACATTTTGCTAGAATAATTTGTAACATTTTTGTTATTTACGACATATAAACAATGTAAGCAGAACGATTAAAATTAAAAAATTAGACTTCGAAATTTGGTTTGGTTTGTTTCACAGAAGAAAAACAGTGGTAAATTCGGCTGGTAAGGGTTACCGCATTGTTTTTCAACTGCACTGCAACTGCAAGGGCACAAATGAGCATTGCCGGGTTATTGGGATTTTTGCCAAGGACCGATGACAGCATCACCTGGCGGCTATCCTGGGTTCTGTAAGCACCACCGATTCCGTACAGACGATCCAGAACAAAGAAAATATCACATGATATCAGAACGGCGTCTGATTGGAGAAAGAGATCACTCTCTATACCTGACCTGTTCTAGTCAGCCAAATCTCTGCTCTGGAGAAATTGTTATTAAGAGATCTCCGGTGTCAATATGTGGTTCTTATCGTCAAACTGTGACATTAATTCTGTGACCCTAATTGGAGGTTCGAGGTTTTTATTTACTATTTTTTATTATTTGCCCTAGCTCCTGGTGTGGCAGTTTGTAGCACATTTAGAGTTTAAGCAGTTTGGGGGGTTGATGCAGATCTAAGGGTTATCTAGCATTTTGGCAGTTTAGAATTTAGAACATGTTTTTTTTTTATATAAAACATTAGTCGCGAGTTTTATTTAATATCAGATGTTTGAGGTGGGATTTTTTAATTCCGATTGTCGATATTTAGAACAGCGTGGGGTCTCTTACGAGATTTGGCCTTGCGATGATCATAGTCATGCAGATTGAATAACAGTTCATTTGGAACGGATGGCAAATTTTTGTAAAACATTAGACAAGTAAAGTGCGCTCGCCATTGAAATAGAATAGGCAGACAGTTACGGCAGGAACTTCAATAGCGGTTGCGCCAGCCTGTCTATATAGGAGCCTTACCCAGACGGTAGTGTCAAGGCCACCTAGAATAAGAGGCCCGTACATTGACAACTCAACCGCAGCAACGGAGGGAACGTATTTCCTGTGCGTAACACGTACGGGATCTGACACAGATGAATTTCTACAGTAATAAATAAGACTAATATGAAAAAATATATCTCTAAACTAACAAGTAAACTAGAATAAACTTCAAACTGTGATTCTAAAATAAAAAATGATCTACATTGAGAACAAATATTTTTTCACTCTCTTCTGTAAACATTTATGGCAAAGTTATATTAATATAATAAACAACTATATTAATATTTATATAATATTTAAAATATATCAAAAAACAAAACTTATAAACCTTAGAAATTCAAATAATATTTTATAACTATAAATTAGGAAAAAAGACATTACATATTATTCACTATAATGGGAGAAACTGCTGACACTTACCTATGACTTTAAAATACATATTTTATTAGCTAACATACATATATATATATATCTCCAGATTTAGCATTTAGTTTTCAAATATAAGCAACATGAAACGCAGTGAAATAGTTATGAATATAAATTTCTAAATTTAACTTTTCTATTTTGTGATAGTAACTTTTGCAACATTATTACTTTTACACTAATACTATATATCAAAAACTCTTGATACCTACCTCTTTAACTTGAACAACATTTTATACTGTAAATCTACATTTCATAAAAAAATGCGAAGAAACATGCCTGTTTAAAAAATCTGAAAATTCGTCAAATCTTAAAAATTTTCTAGCTTACTAGCTTCTTTAAAATTGGCAAATACAGAAAAAAAATTCACTTTGTATTGTCAATTGACCGGTGAACCGAACCTAATATGCAGAATTAAAATTTTAATCTTTATACAGACATAGACATAAATTGAAATAATGAAACTGTACTAGAAATGTATTAAATATAATACTTACCCTTACTTACATTTTGATGAAGCAATAACATGTTTTTATTCACTTTCACAAATAGGGTTGCCATGCTACTAGCTTTACGCCAATGTTATAAGCATTGGCTGCAAAAATGTCCAAAATTTCGCCTGCCACTCTAAATCGTATTACAACATAAACGGGTTAATTACTGCACAGAATGTTAGAAAAATTTATGTAAATGATAAAGCTATAGCTCTATTTTCTTGTGTAGTCAGAAAATTTAAAATATCTGGCGCAGGAAATAAGAAAACGACTATTAAAGTACCCCGATAGCTGTGTGACGCCTCTACAGCGCCCTCTAGTTTTAAGCTGTAAAACTAAAAATTAATTATTTTGTTTGAGTTTTTCATTTATAGATAATTAATTAATTAACATTATACGAATTTTCTGACTACACAAGATACTACATATATCATTCTAGCACTCGTACAAATTCCAAAAGGATTTGAGCAGCCGTTCTTTCGCGGTTGTTGTAATAGAAATGGCCTATACTTTAACATGGGTGGAAAACGACCGAAATCCACCTTAAAATTCAAGCAAATTTGTGCATAATTTTCTGTCGGACTTTAGATAGGAAAATAACTTAGTAGAAATTTATTAATCATTTTAACTTTCTGACTAAATATAAAGTTTTTTTTAATTTAGTAATGACAATCATCACAATAGTTACACCTCAGTATGCATGCTATATGCTAGTACACACCATATATTGATTTATATCTTCATGAAATTTAAATCATATTTTCCTTCTTGAAATGTAAATTACCTTAACTTGTAATGACATGTAGTATATGTACAAATTTTAATTATCCATAAGTTAGGTTACCACACTAAGTAGAAAATCGTTGACTTTCTACATGCAATGAAACTATTTAAATTATTAAATCCATCAAAAAATGTAACAGCATTTCTTCAAATAAGGAAGTAAAATACAAAAACAGGGCTTTTATGAGTTGTAAAAACATTTTATCTTATAAACCTAATTAAGTGATAAAATACAAAAAAGAAGAGTTTTTTATGAGCATATAACAACTTTATTACAACAAATTTATAAATCCAAGTAGTTGGAGTTAACAAAGTTACATAAAAATAAAATGTATCTGCCGCAAAAGCTAGATCCATATTTTGTCTGAAAAGTACCTGAATATCATATGTCACACTCAAACAAAAGTTACCCCCCCCCCCCCTCCCCATTTATATCTACTGAATACCAACCTGATATATATTAAATGATGAACATAAAGTATGGATTATAAATAAATACTAATGATTTTACAGTAAAAGCTTTTATATTAAATCCAAAAAAATTTGACATTTGCATTTCCCCCCCCAACCCCCAATTGAGTTCTGAAAAACAATTTTACTCTACGAATTAGGACATTTTCATTAGATACAAAAACTATTTAATCAGTTATCAGTCTGTTTTAGATAGCCTTGGTAGTGTGCATATCTGCGATCTTACAATAAAACTTTTCACGCCACGCAGGCGATAGTGCGCCAATTTTGTTACACCTTAAATCTCCCATAGAATACATAGCATTTGTGTCTGGACCGGGCCGATATTTTTCTTAAAAGCGATTACAATCTTATCAGATAGCGCATTATAATCTTATCAGACAGCCAACTGAAACTGCAGAACTGTGAAAGGAATGGCCAAGGCGAAAATGCACCCATTCCACATTCCCCCACCTTTGAATGAACTGACCGACGGTGCATATCTGCGATCTTACAATAAAACTTTACACGCCACATAGGCGATAGTGCGCCAATTTTGTTATACCTTAAGAGGAATCCTCAGTGTTTTAAGCTTTGATTCGCTATCACTAGATGGCGCAACGTATTTGGAGATGAATCCGTTCAAAATTTCCGAAGAGCGATAATTCGCCATTTCTATCTACCCCTGCCTCTAATGACATTCATTGCGCGCCAAAAGATGAGTCTCATTTCCTCAATTGAGGGGTGACGCCGCATTCGCCAAACGATCCCAGAGTACTTTGCGCGAGTGGAGCGGCCTCTACGCGTCGTTCCCTGCATTCGCCAACCCACAGAATACTATATTCAGAAGGCTCACTCCCATAGGATCCTATGGCAACATTTCTAACATGGGATGTCCCATAGACACTAGCGCTAGTCAGATGGACCAACTGAAGCGCGATGCGTCTGCCAGATTTGGCGCGTTATCGCTCGCTTGGCGATTTTTTTTTTAAACGGGAGGGGAACAAAATGTTGAGGACTGTACTTTTATAATTTTTGAAACTATAGAAAGGATCAGGATTTAAAAATACATTAATCTGCAACATAAATATATTCATTAGTTTAAGAATATTTAAATAAACATAGTTATATATTTAATTCAAATAATCATAAAATAGATTAAAAAATACACACATTGCATAGTAGTCTGTGCACCAACCGATCCCAGAATCCTTTGCGCTAGTGGAGCAGTGCCTGTTTCTAACGCTTCGTCTTTTAAAATATCTGCAGAAATTATTATAAAGTGATTTTAATGATTGAATTTGAATCTGAAATGCTTTTGACGCGATCATTTTGTGTTGAATATTATTGTAAGCCACTTATACTGCGACAAAGTGAAAGCGTTTTTCTTTGCAAAAATATAAACTACTTTTAAAGGTTGTATGAATTTTTATTTGCTTACAGGACCTTTCAGTGGAAACCACAAAAAAAAGAATAAGGCTTAAGTCAAATAGAAAATTCATTCAAGTTCTCTTTTTTCAGAATACAATGAATCATTTTTGTAACTTCGCTTAAAATTTACTTAAGTTGCTTAAGCAAGGATGAATCATGCAGATAAGTATTGGGAAGAAAAACACCTGTCTCCTCTATGTGTCAAAAAGTATTCTTGAAAAGAAGGTTTTGAATCAACAAATACTTTAAAATAAAAGTACTAGTATAATAAAAGGATATTATATAATAAATATGCAATAGTCAGAATACATTTTGTACCAGAAATTTCTTAATCTACTTTTTGCTTATATACTGGTGATAAAGCCTTTAGTGTAATATTTCAGAAAGCGTTTGTACGAATAAAGTTTCATACTTGTGAACACTGAAAATTTAATATTTTTCTGAAAAATATCTTCGTAAACAACTCTTGTAGAAAAACATAAACTAATTCACCCAATTAAGTCTATGATTTACATGTAAAATGTCCCAGACGACATTTCTGTCACAAAGTAGCTGTAATCCACATCATATGGAACACACCATTAAACTATTTGAATGTGAAATATGTCAAAAAACATTATCAACTAAAGGTACTTTAATTGGACACAAACTTGTACATACAGGTAAAAAGCCTTTTGCATGTGAAATATGCCACAAAGCATTTCAACGAAAATATCATCTAAATACACACAAACGTGTACATACAGGTGAAAAGCCTTTTGTATGTGAAATATGTTGCAAAGCATTCACACAAAGGGCTACTTTAAATAATCACAAACGTGTACATACAGGTGAAAAGCCTTTTGCATGTGAAATATGTTACAAAACATTTCACCAAATAGGTCATCTAAATACACACAAATTTGTACATACAGGTGAAAAACCTTTTACATGTGAAATATGTCCAAAAGCATTTATGCTAAAAGTTGAATTAAATGCACATGGATTTAAACATACAGGTGAAAAACCTTTTGTCTGTGAAATATGTTGGGCAGCATTCACAAAAAGAACTTACTTAAAAATACACAAACTTACTCATACAGTTGAAAAACCATTTGTGTGTGAAATATGTCAGAAAGCATTCAAACATAGAAATTCTTTAAAATCACACAAACTTGTTCATACAGGTGAAAAACCTTTTGTGTGTGAAATATGTCAGAAAACATTCAGATTACTACACATGTTAAATATGCATAAACTTGCACATACAAAAGAGAAGCTTTTAGTGTGTGAAATGTGTCCAAAAGCCTTCCTGCGAAAAAATGAGTTAAATGAACATAGACGAGTACATACAGATGAAAAACCATATGTGTGTGAAATATGTCAGAAAGCATTCCGACAAAAAGGTAGTTTAAATTACCATACAATTTCACATACAGATGAAAAGCCCTTTGTGTGTGAAATATGTCAGAAAGCATTCAGAATTGAACGGACTTTAAATAATCATAAATTTACACATATAGCTATAAAGCCTTTTGCATGTGAAATATGTCACAAAGCATTTACAACAAAAGGTAATCTGGATGAACACAAATTTGTACATACAGGTGAAAAGCCTTTTAAATGTGATATGTGTCCGAAAGCATTTATACGAAAATGTGGTTTAAATGCACATACACATACACATACAGGTAAATATCCATTTGTGTGTGAGGTATGTGGGAAAAAATTCAGTTCAAAAGGTTCTTTCAATAACCATAAACTAGTGCATACAGGTGAAAAGCCTTTTATGTGTGGAATATGTCAGAAATCGTTTAAACGAAAAGGTGATTTAATATCACACAAGCTTAGTCATTCAGGTAAAAAGCCTTTTTTATGTGAAATATGCTGCAAAGCATTTTCACAAAAAAGTCGTCTGAATGAACACAAATTGGTACATACAGGAGAAAAGCGTTTTAAATGTGATATGTGTCCAAAAGCATTTATACGAAAATGTGATTTAAATGCACATACACATACACATACAGGTAAATATCCATTTGTGTGTGAGGTATGTGGGAAAAAATTCAATTTAAAAGGTTCTTTAAATAAACATAAAAGTGTGCATACAGGTGAAAAGCCTTTTATGTGTGGAATATGTCAGAAATCATTCAGACAAAGAGGTACTTTAATATCACACAAGCTTATTCATACTGATGAAAAGCCTTTTGAGTGTGAAGTATGTCAGAAATCATTCAAACAAAGAGGTTCTTTAATATTGCATCAACTTGTTCATACAGGTGAGAAACCTTTTGTGTGTGAAATATGTCAGAAAGCATTCACAAATAAAAAATATTTAAATCAGCACAAACTTATTCATAAAGATGAATAACCTTTTGTATGTAAAATATGTTCAAAAGCATTCACAAAAAAATCTGGTTTAAATAGGCATAAACTTTTACATACTGGTGAAAAATCATTTGTGTGTGAAATATGTCAGAAAGCATACAGTGAAAAAGCGACTTTATTTATACATAGAAATAAACATCCAAATGAGAAAACATTTGTGTTAAATATGTGAAAATATACTAAAAAATAGGTGATTTAAATCGACACAAACTGGATCATACAAGTGAAAAAAGACTTAAGTGTGAAATATGTCAGAAAGCATTCAGAGGAAAATGTTTAAATACACATAACCATATACAGGTCAAAAACCATTTGTATGTGTAATTTGTCAAAACAGCCATAGGCTCCGACTACGGGGAGTGCTCCAGCACCCCATGGCAAAATTTTATCATTAACCAATTTAATAAGTAATAACAGATGTTCTAGCTCGCTTTGGTCTGAATATCAAAAATTGCCGTGACCAATTGAGGTACTAATGTCAGTGGCCATCTTTCAGGACAGCAATGAAGGATTTTGTCGATTGAGCCAAGGGCTATTTATATTCATTGTTTTGAAGTTTGGTAGTGCAAAAGAGTATGTGCAAATTACAAATAATTTGTCATTGCTTAACTGTGGCGCATGACTAAATATCGTTTGTAAGAGGATCTCCAAAAAGATTAAAAAATTTTCCAAACATTTCAATTGGTTTCAGACGATACAGTTTCCTTGTGACCATTCTGCCCAACTAGATTGTGTTTGAGAGTTAGCTCCATTTCATCATTGGAAAAAAATTACAAAACGGCCATTAAGATCCTGGAAGGTATGGAAGTTAGTGAAGCAGGAGCAAAGCTAATGGATTTCTTTTAAAAAAATCAAGAATTCGAATTTTTCTTTGAAAGACAAAAATAACAATTTTCGTTATAAAGAGTGGATACATTAAATATTGCTCTCCTGAAAACATCATTCTTTTTATGACCATCAATTTAAATATTTTAATAGAATGAATAACAATGTCATTTAGATTACTTTAGGAATTTGCACGTGATTGTGAATTTTAAGTTTCTTTATAATGTATATTCCATATGAAGAACAAGTATACTGCAAGTACACAATAAAATTGGAAGTGCAATTCATTAATTGAAGAGTTTTATTCCAAATGGGCCTAAATCACTTTCGCTTGGGTATCATGTTGCGGCAGCTGCGTTACAGCTCCTAATAAGGGACTTTAGGTAGGTAACAGTAGGTGGCAATATTGCACTATATCATACAAGACAAACGAGTGAAAGTGATTTAGACCCTTTCGTAATTAAGCTCTTCAAATGTTCAATGGCCTTGTAATATGATAGAACTTTCGTAATGTGATAAGAGAACATCAGAAAAATTAAACTCTGTTACAAATGAATGTGCAGAATTTTCAAATTATAATCTTGTTTAGGTATTACTGCAGCAGTTGAAATAATGTTTAATACCAAAATCAATGTTTATTCAACAATTTTGTCAAAAGCGGATTGAATGATAATGAAGAAAAAATAAATCCCTATCAAGTGTATACATCGAACATAACAAAATGTTTACCTTATTTGAATGGCAGCATATATTGAATATATATATTTGGATACATATTGTTTTTAAATACGTAAAGTACCTCTGCTTTAGAGTGGGAAGAAAATTTGTTAACCATTACACATTAAAATTTGTTATTAAAATAAATCTTAAGCTGATGTTCAGATACAGTTTCCTTGTGACAATTCTGCCCAACTAGATTGTGTTTGAGAGTTAGCTCCATTTCATCATTGGAAAAAAATTACAAAACGGCCATTAAGATCCTGGAAGGTATGGAAGTTAGTGAAGCAGGAGCAAGGCTAATGGATTTCTTTTAAAAAAATCAAGAATTCGAATTTTTCTTTGAAAGACAAAAATAACAATTTTCGTTATAAAGAGTGGATACATTAAATATTGCTCTCCTGAAAACATCATTGACCTTTCAAGATGCAAATAATTATATCACAAGTGTAGTAGAGTCTATTCAGACTCGGAGAGAAGAAAATAATTTTAAGGATTTATCTGAAGAAGTAATAAAAAAGGTGTAGAATTGGAATTAGAAGATCCTGTCCTTTCACGGATTAGAAAATATGCAAGAAGATTTGATGAGGGAAGTGATCCTCATAAATTTCAGTCACATATAGAAAGACATCGTCAAATTTACTTTCAATTAGTGGACAGTGCCATAAGTTCTCTAAAAACAGGATTTGAGAAAAAGACAATGGAGCATCTTTCCGTGATTGAAAACTTTGCCCTCAATAAAATTAAAAGTGAACAACAAGTAATATCTTTTTACGATTCAGGTTTTGATGGCAAAAGGTTGTCGCTTCACTGCGATATGTTTTGGGACACAGTTAAGGCAAGTTCTGTAGAAATTAATAGTATATCCGATATAGTTGAATCTTTTAATATAGAACATAAAACATTTCTCTCCACTCGCTCATTCCAGAGTTCTGTAAATTAATAAATCGAATATTAACAGTTCTGGTTACATCCTGTACAGCTGAAAGATCTTTTTTGACTCTCCGATAACCCAAGACTTACTTGAGATCTACAATGAAGCAGCAGAGACTAAGTAGTGTGGCTAATCTGCATGTTCATAAGGAGATAGCTGCCAAATTGAACATGGATTTGATCACAGACGAGTTCATAAAGAGAGCAAAGTCCGATTAAATACATTTTGAATAAAAAATAACAAATTATTAGCAAATGAGAGTGCAAATTCTTTTCTTATTTATGTTATGTTTTTTAAGGCTATTTGCCCCCCCTCCTGGATTTCGGTCTGGAGATACCCCTTATTGGAATATAAGTTCTGCATGGTTTTATGTTTCATCTTGATAAATTTTGCAAACCTTGTAGGACTTCATTAAATTTATGATAACCTACTATTTCTCCGAAATATTAAAAAATTTTAAAGACATTTTAATTTTTGAGCACCTCCCAAATTTTTTGAAAATTGGGACCAGTGAAAACAGCCATACAAAAAGAGTATTTATATACACAAAAACTTGTTCAGACAGGTTGTTGTTGTTGTGACCCAGACCATCCGATCTACCAGAAAGGTGTATGGTAACTGTTTGGACGGCCGGGAAGTGCCACCCAATGTAGACCGGAACCCAGTGGGGAAGGCATCCACAGGGGCCGTACCCTCCTTCCCCTACCACCAACCTTTCGGAAGGACTTACGGACCCACATGTTTAACGTGATCGTACTCCGCATGAACACAGCAGCAATTGTGGCAGCATGCAAACCACCGAGCTACCGCATCCGAAATGTGCCAACAGCACACAGTGTTCCCAGGTAGTTACCCACCCACGTATTAACTGTGCCCGATGCTGCTTGACTTCGGTGATCTAACGAGAACTGGTGTTTTCAGCATGGTACGGCCGTTGGCTTGTTCATACAAGTGAAATAACTTTTGTATTTGAAATGTACTAGAAAGCATTCATAACAAAGGGTTCTTTAAATAGACACAAACATGCTCAAGCAGATGAAAAGCTATTTGAGTATGAGATATATCAAAAGCATTGGCTTGAAAAGAGAATTTAAATACACATAAATATTTAAGAGTCCCCTAGGCTGATTTAGAATGTCACAGTACCCTCCCTGCCCTCAATTTACTTGGATTAAAATTGTTATTTGTTATGCTGGAAAAATATCCAAATGATTGTACTCAATACTTATACAGCTAATAGAGATTATGTACACTTTTAGGAAGAAAATAGCTTTGTTACTAATTAATAGACCTTTTACATAAAAATTTCAAAACATGGATTCACGCACAGACAAACATTGTGCTGGGTTGCTTTTGCTATTTAGTGAATTTTAGGAATTTTGTTTTTAATCAAACGGGTTCAGGAGACTTATCAATATATTATTATTCTCTTTTTCTTAAATTTAGTTATCTATATTTCATTTAGTTAGGTTTTTGATTCTACTGTTCCAAATGCTTTCTATTCCATAGTTTTTGTATTCCAATGGCGAAAGTTTGTTCTTTTTAGGTTTTGGCAATTTAAATTTATTTAAATTGGCTAATTTGTGATTCCATTTATTTCCTTTTTTATGCCCTTTGATTTGATTCTAAATTTGTTATTCTCAGTTAAGAATTCATTGATTTATCGCGATTTTTCATTTTTATTCTATTTTCAGCTTTTTAAATTTTGCAGAATATTAGATTTTTTAATTATTGCCGACTTTGTATATTCCAAATCATTTCACATCATTTAATTTTCATTTTCATCTGCTTTAAAATTTTGAGTTTTTAATTGGTTGAATGTAATATAAAAATCTTCTGTCATTAATCCTTTTATCGTTCATCGATAGTTTTGTTTATGATGAATGGATTCATGCTCTTTTTCTTTTTGAATAGAACTCAAGATGTAACCATATTAAGTTGTTTTTGCACTTCGGTGCTCATATGCTATCCACCCCATTTGGAACAAAATGTTGTATTGTCTCAGCTTTTTTGATAAATGTGTGAATATCTGTGCTACTCTACTTTCAACTATTCTCTGAAAATAATGTTATTTATTCACATCACAAGAAGTCTTCATCATTTAATTTGATAAATAGTATGATTGGGCAATGTTTTGTCTTCGATTAGTACTAACTGGAGGTCTGTGAAGGAAGGCATTGTTTAGTCTGCGGGAAGAAGGATGTCTTCAGCAGCTTGATTCCCTCTCTTTGGCCTTGAATTCCTGACTGTCCTCTTGTATAAATAACATTTGCTGATTTGACAAGTGAAAGTGCACCAATTATGAGATTGTTTCCCGTGGACAGTATGCTTTCTTTGAATGACATATTGAGTGGGCATTTCCATGCATGTATTGGTGCATTTCCGAGTCGGCATGATCAAATTTTAAGGTGCTGTGGGAAGTGCTGACATGTGAGCAGTCTAGCTCAGTGGTTCTCAATCTTTTTGAAGTCGAGGAACACCAAACTCTAACAGACTTTTGTGCTTGAAACACAATACAACATAAGCTTCTAAGCAGGGGTGGCTTTTATTTTTTACAAAAGAATAAAATACCGATATTGATTGGTGCAAACATATTTATTTAAAAATCACTTAAAATTACAATACTTAAAAAAAAATTTCTCAAATTTAATGCGATACATGAGCTTGATGATTTTTTGCGGAACACTTGTGTTCCATGGATCATGGTTTGAGAAGCACGAGTCTAGCTTGATAGAATTGAGTGGATGGTTTTCCTCGTTCTAGTGTTTGAACTTTTGCCTTTCCATTTTGGTTTCATCTGCTGGGATCTGATGCATCCAGTGTGTTCGGTGATGGCTCTCTCCATTCGGTGATATCTTTAAATGTTAATTCTAATTGTTTTACATTATTTTAAGGTTTAATTGTTTTGGTGGTAATAAGACTGTGTAATAATAATGTGTAAGTCTCCAGAACCTGGTTTATTTTCATGCTGTTTTTCTTTGGGTTTTTAACTTTTAGTTGGGAAGTTAATTATGTTCTAAATTTTCTTTTCGGTAAACTGATGTTCCTTTTTATTCTAAATTCTAGTTTAGCAAATAATTCTATAATTTTAATATTTAGATATCTTAGGCCAGGTTTCCACTGACGCGTTCGTCCATTGCGTTGGCTATCCGTCAGAGGAGCAATGCAGAGCATCGATTACCACTAATCCGTCAACGCATGGAGTTCTCGAGAGCAAATGATTCTCCTCTTTTTCCACGCTGTATGAGGCGATGGAGGTGCAAATGGTGTAGGAAAGAAGAAATCTTTGTGCAGCTGAACTTGATTGGTTAGGATTTGTTTACTATTTGACAGCAGCTGTTCGATTGACTTTCATATTGTTCTATGATAACATATTTACATTGAAGTCTCCTGTGGTCTGGTCCATTAGCGCAGGCCCGTATTGTCCTGTGAGTCGGTTCGGGCTCAGTATTTAAAAAGTCGGGCCAGGCTTATTTAAGTTTGAAAAAATTTAAGTAAATTTTAATAGAGTACATAAGATTATTGTGTTGAATTTAGCTATATGTAAATATAAATCTTGAAAAACTTTTATGTTAGTTCTTTGTACAAACACATTTGGATAAAAATCATTTCGACCGTGTCAGGGCTGGGAACATGTTCTAAATTATGACGGGCTTCATATTTCTACTACAAATTCTTTTCGCTTCTTATTATTATTTGATCTTTGAAATATTAAATTGCTTCAACAAATTAAACTTGGTAAGCTGAAGTTTATGGAAGAAGAAATTGACATTTTAAAAAAATTGCAGTAACTTCTTTCTTATAATATATACAGGGATCATAGCAGATTTTCTAAAAATTTTAGGTAGGAATTTAAGGAATTTTTTTCAAAATTTTAGGAGCTAATTTTTATTATTTCTATTATTAGTACTGTTTAATTACCGTTCTTTTCATTAATTAAAGGCGAATTGATACAAAAATCAAACACCATTGAAAGAAAAAGGTAATCTTTTGAATATTTTTCCTATTTAATTTTTCATTTTAATGCTCTGTAGACTTGAATTCAAATTATCACACAGTATCCAGTGGCCACTTTATCACAGGTATTTTTTGTGTAAATATATACATACATACACACTATATATATGTATGTTAGAAAAATGTTAGTTTAGTTTTCAAACAACTTTATATAAACAGAAAAAGAAAATCTTAAAATAATTAACAAAAAAAAAAAAAAGAATCCAAAAAGCTCAAAATCACATTTAAAATTTTTAAAGAATTGTAAAATAAAATACGGCCATAAGAGCAAAAATCTAGCTGGTAAGTTAGTAGTTATTGCATGTAACGTACAAAGATTGCATGCACCCGCCCAGCGGGCGGGCTTAAAGCAAATAATGCTAATAAAAGCCACTTTATTTTGGAAAAAGTGTTTATCTGTCAGCCTTGAACCCTCGTAGTGAGCTGGAACGCGATTGACAACTATTTCAAATCTATGCAGATTGCATGTGCCCGCGCAGCGTGTATATCGTTATTACATGCAGTAGAATTGTCGTTATTGCATATATCGTACGTGGATTGCATGCACCCGCTAATAAAAGACGATTCATTTTATACGCAGCAGCTGTATCATTACCTGTGTGCCCGCATTGCGGTCGGAAACGCGATTGACAGCTACTAAGTTAGCCGTAACTTCCGCGCGTAGCTGAGGTGTGTGATCGAAAGTAACTTCATAAACTGCATCATTAGCCGTGAATTGCGCATGTTGCTACATCGTTAGCTATAACTTGCGCGCGTGGCTGAGGTGTGCGATTGACATCTACTTCATGAACTGCACAGTTAGTCATAACTTGCGCGCGTAACAGAAACGTGCGATCAACAGCCACTTGATGAACTATATCGTTAGCCGTAACTTGCGCGCGTAGCTGAGATAGATAGCTACTGTCCTACCGCCACGAGAAAGTCTCTGAACAGGGTTGCCGCAAGTAGACGAGTCGAAGAAAGGAGGGAGAAAGGTTTAAAATCGACTGCAACATTTGGCAAATCAAGCGCACTTCGTTAAGCGAAGAATCCGTTTCGTTTATCATGATGTACTAAAAGAAAATAGTAGATGTTTTTTATCCGCCAGTTAAACAAAATTTTCGTATTAAATGACATTAAATTATAAATTAACTTAAAAATTTCTCGTCATTTAAAGTCAGAAAATAATTTGTTATTATAGGCGACAGCGGTTACGGAAAGCCGTCAATCTATTAGAACAAAGTAGTTTTAGATATTTTCTTTTAGGTTCGGGCGATTTTGGGAGAGAAAAGCTTACAATTTAAAACTAGAATTTATATCATTTTATTTTTAAAACTAAATTTCAAATTAAATGAAAATTATTACAGTTTTCAATCAGCAAGTTACAGAATTATTAGCCAGCAAAAAGGAAAAAATAAATGATAAATAAGCAAAATTATGACTTTAAAATATTCATTCTTTTCATATTTTTCAATCAATAATCAATTATAAAATATTCATTCACATTCATTGGAATAACTATTATCTACTATGTCCGAATCACTTGAAATGTTTTTACATGAAGAAGAGTCTGAATCGCTATCCGACAGATTTATCACTAATTTCTTCACAATATCTTCTATCAGTCCATCTTTCTTTCAATAAATATTCTCTATTTTTTCAATAAATATTCTCTATTTTTTCACAGTGTTTTTTCCATTCATTTTGTGTTACTTTTAAAATAGCTTCTTAAGCAATAATTGTAAATTGTTCAAATAGATAAAATACTCATCTCAGTGTCATTAAGCGATTTCCCCCTCACGTTTTATCTTTTTAACTAATGACGCTGAAACCTCTGTCGCTTCCGCAGTTCTCTTCATTGCATTTGAAATTCGTATTTTTAGAGAATTTGCGGTTTTTCCTCTTCAAAAAATGCCGTAACGTTGTGGACTATTGCACATGCTTGCGAATGCAGTCTTTCCACTTTTAAATGTAGTCATTTTTCAACTAGACAAAATCCACAAAGTGTGCAACACAATACAAGTTACTTCACAGCTTTAAAAATCACAGAATGCGAGCGTCTAGCATTGACCCTAGTACAAAGCAAAATGCGACTTTCGTCGGTTCTATCTGCGCCAAATCCAAAAAAGCGCTTTCCGTCACACCTAAAATGCAGTGGAATAACCTGTTTCCATAGCGACCGCCACCATAACGTCTGCTGTCTGGGGACTTTCTCGTGGCGGTAGGACAGTACTTCATCAACTGTACCGTTAGCCGTGACTTGACCGCGTAGCTGAGGTGTGCAATTGACAACTGCTATATAAACTGCACCGTTAGCCATGACTTGCGCGTGTAACGAAGACGTGCGATCGACATCTCCATGAACTGCACCGGTAACCACAATTTATGCGTGTAGCTGAGGTATGCAATAGACAGCTACTTAATGAACTGAACCATTAGTTATGACTTGAGCGCGTAACGGAGACGTGCGATCGACAGCTACTTCATGAACTACATCGTTAGCTGTAATTTGCGCGCGTAGCTGAGATAGACAGCTACTTCATTAAATGTACCGTTAGCCTTGACTTGCCCGCGTAGCTGAGGTGTGAGAATGACAGCTACTTCATAAACTGCACCGTTAACCATGACTTGCGCGAGTAACGAAGGCGTGCGATCGACATCTATTCCATGAAATGCACCGCTAGCCCCGATTTATGCGTGTAGCTGAGGTGTGCGATAGACAGCTACTTCATGAACTGAACCATTAGTCATGACTTGAGCGCGTAACGGAGACGTGCGATCGACAGCTACTTCATGAACTACATCGTTAGCCGTAACTTGCGCGCGTAGCTGAGGTACAAGATCAATCAACACTTCATAAACTGCACACTTAGCCGTGACTTGCGCACGTAACGTAGGTGTGCGATCGATAGTTACTTTATGAACTGCCCCGTTATTTATGGCTGGCGTCGCAGAGGTGCACGATCGACAGCTACTGCATGAAAGGTATTGCAAGTTTTAAAACTTTTTCAAAAACAATAGGGCTATTCGCCGAAGGCAGTAGTAATTAAATAATATGAGGGAAATAAGTTATCTATATTTCATCAAAGCTACTGCAACACGTTAATCTAGACACAGCTATTTCCCTTCAATCATCCTCTGTTTTGATAAAATCAACAAAAACACTTACACAAGTTCCTGCTGCTCAAAAGAACTCTAGTCCAGAAAACTATATTTTTAAATATTGGTTTTTGAGCAAATATTCTTACAGCATTCAAATCTTTGGTACTTTTCATCCCAGATGCATACTAAACATGGGATAATTTGACAAAATTTTAAGTTTAAAAAGAAATGAAAACTGTTTAAAAGTTTTATCTGTTGGAAGCGGGAATGTGTTTATTTAACATTCTTTATATTTCTGCTCTTTCATTGTTTTTAATTTATTTTTTATGGGAAGCGTTGCGATCCAATTGCGGGACCTCCCTATTATCCCGTATTTTATTTTATCCATTGCTTTTCTTCATAAACTGCTATGTGGTACAGGCCCCTACGCAATGCATCCATTTGAAGAGATATCCTTTAATAGCATCAATGTCTAGAGAGGTTGCTAACAGCAGACAAAAATTCCTTCTTTACTCTCCTGTTTTGACATGATGTTGATCAAATATTACGTAATCAGGAGCGTAGGCCTTATGAGGCCTTATCACATTCAACAACTTTTCCGGCAATTTTTCGGACAACCAACTTTTCGAACAATTTTTACGCCGAGTTGGGGGAAAACTCGGGTGAAATAAGGAAAAAAAAATTGGGACAACTTTATCTGACCGGTATAAAAAAAAGTAGTTCATTTGGGACAATTTTTTACCAACCAGCCAATCACAGATGAGTAGCGAAGGAATCACGTGTGTAGAAAGGTTGGCGCAGATTCTACTATATTCTGGTTTGGCGTGAAATCCTCGCGCAAGTTTGAATCTGTGGAGCGCGAACAGATAGAATATAATAACAGATAGATTATATTGATATAATAACCAGACAGCGCGAAGTATTATTTTAATTTAGATTTAGAATTTTGTTAAGTATTTATAATATTTCTTTGTCATAAAGGTGGATGTCAATGGAAGTCGTCTCGAAGTCGGAAAAAAGTAGTCATGCGAGATGGAATGGTATGACGTTAGACGACCCATATCTTAAAAAAATACTCATATGTCAGGGGCTCAAGAACTGTCACATGACATTTAAATCATAATTATATTATTCTTTGAAGAATTCGACGAAAAATTGTTTGGACCTATATTCCCCAAATCATAAAGACAGCTGTAACCCCCCCCCCCCCCCCTCCCTTAGTGATCACATATGAAAAAATCAACGGTGGCTCCAGTCCAATGGATCCGACATGGGTTTGCGCGAATAACATTCTGTAAAATAAAACTCAACTTTTGTAATATCAAAAAATAAATAAATAAAAAGGAAAGAAATCAATCCCAAATCTGATTATATACACTTATAAGGTTATCAAAGAACTACCAATTCTTGCTTGCTGTTTATAGCTATCACTTTTAGTTTTAAGCATTACAACCTAAAATTTCCATATTTCTTCAACTTAATAAGACGATAAGTTGAAAAAAGTTGAAAACTATCTAAGCATTCTTTAAAAAATTAAATTTACTGTTTTTAAATGATTTTATTTTTCATTTGCTATGTTAATCTTTTATTTGACATATACTTGCAAAATTTTAAGAAATGGCAACATAATGCAAACGATCGATATATCGTTGCCACGTTAGGTGATATTTTAGTTTTATTAGAAATATATATATATATTTAATATAAAAATGTATTAAAAAATCTGATGTGGACAGCACATGGTTTTCCTTATATAATGCAATGAATTTACTACTTATACAGTAAAAAAAAAAAAAAAAGGTTATTTTTATAACAGATACTTATTATTTCCAAGATATTGAATTTTTGCCAATTAATCGTCATTTTCATTGATTTAGCGTCATTTTTATCTATTTGAAAATATTTAAAAAGTCGTCCAGCCGGCAACATTTCGCCAAATTTGTCGTCAAAATCTCGCCAAGCGTTATGGACGGAGAAATAAGTTATTCTTATGATAAATGACTATTGGCGTTCAAATACAAAAGTACTACTCAAAGTATCTTTTCTCATGAATGGAACGAGCTAGCTATCCACGAAAATGATGTCACCAAATTTATTGCATGATATTATCGCACTTCTTGTTTGGGTAGGTTGGACAGTTTGGATCGAAGAAGAAGTATATAAACCATAAATACTTAACATAATGAATTTATATTGTTTAATTTATTTTTAAATTATTATTTATTTTTAAAGGATATCTCTATATATTTGATTCTTGTAAATGAAGATAAGGAATAAAACACTATCATAATCGCAAAACATATATGAAATTATACGAGAACAAGGTAAGGCCATCATGACTGAATAAAAATTATATATCATGAGAACATAAAATATGGTACGTTAATCAATAAGTCCCCTAGCAATAGCGGGCATATTTGTATTTGTATATTGCTACTTTCTTCAGGAGTTTATGTTTCCTAAACTTTATGGCAGAAAATTAGCTACCGTAGATCTGAACTTATCAAAAGGTTCTCAAAATTTTATGGAGTATATGCAGTGTTTTCTATGACTATGCTTACTGTATAAAACTCGCATAGTGAAAATCATTTCTTTTAAACAGTCCGAGAAAAAAAAATCGTATATTTCTGTCCCTATTCTTAGAAAGAGTAGCCTCAGTGCGAGAAATCTCACACCTAAAGAACTCTTATCAAATTAATTGCTCCTTGAAGGTTGAACTCATTTCGTGCAATAAGGAGATACCTTCCCTATCAAATATATACATATTTACAAATACATTGTAACAAAGAAATTGAAATAATAAAATAAGCAAAACCTGTAACGATATTCCTAAAATATTAAAAAAATTATTGATATACAAACTACAGAGTTTTCTAAAAATAATTCCTTTTTTAGTAAAGAGTATGTTCAGCAATTTTATTAATTGCAAGAACACAGTCTATATTTTGCAAAATATCTCTTTCAGAAGCCATGAATGCTTCAAGTCGATGGTCATTCATTGCGCTTCTTAATCTATTTTTAATAAATTGTAGTGTGGAAAACGATCTTTCAAATGCAACTTGTGTTTCGGATAATGCTAATAGATATTTATATGCACTATGAAGCAATCAATATGTTTCAACAAATTAGCAATATGAAGCAAGCAATATGTTTCACACGCAAACGGCATTTTTGCAGAACCTGTAGTGTAAACAGCATATCACACAATTTTTGAAAAGTTTGTAAAAGTATTTCTGAGCATATTTAAACCAATAATATTTTTACGGGAAGGAATAAATAATGATAAGAAATCAGTCGTATGAATGTTGTATGTACTTTACAGTGATTTTAACAATATCTAAGGGATGATATAAAGGTTGCACATAGCTTAGAGCACCTCTATTTTTGACGGCAGTTCTTAGATCGACAATAAGAACTCTTTCTTTTGTATTAGACTTACACACACGTCCCACATGCACATGTACCGTTTCCATTTTTGTGACACATGTTTCACAGATTTTCTGTGCGGCAAGTGTCACCTCTTCCCTCTGACAAGGTCACCCTTTGAAAGCCTTGCCTCAGGCAATTGTTTTCAACACGCTTACTTACAGGAGCTTAAAGAAAGGCCAAAGATATTTACACAGACTAATATATAGTATTCTGTGGATATTTATTAAGGACTTGATTTAGTAAGTTCATTGACATAGGTTTACTAGCTTGGAATAGTTTTTTTCCAATAAATTTGCGGGAAAAATATTGTCTGTATAATGTTATTTCTATGGAATGTTTAATTATGTGATTTTATTAATATCTCGACAACCTCTCATCTTAAACTTCTAGAAACTCGAAACATGAACTAAATTTTAAGAGGCTATTCTAAGACCCACAAACTTTCATAAAATTCGGTACACCCGTTTTGCCGTGTTGATGAGATATATGCACACAAGAAGATATTCAATTTTATTTATATACGAGGAGATAAACAGAGTCGAAGATTTGGAAGAAATATTAAGTATTATTAAAAAAGGTTATCTTTCCAAATGCAAAAGTATTGTGCGACAAATTAATTAATATCATTCTCGTGGATTTAGGACGTTCCTATTACGAGAGAAGACATCAATTTTGTGCTTTAGTTTTAACTTATTCGCCAAATTTTACTTACTTGACTTGATATTTATTAAATACCAATGTTATTTTGGTTTTGCACATACGTATAAAGACATTTTATACAAACAATAAATGTCGAAATATAAATTTTATGGTCTAATTTTCTTTTTAAATCGGTGGCATAAATGAGCGAAAATAAGTATTTTCTATAGAAATTGTATACATTGAATTACTTTTATATATTTATAAATATATCAAAATAATTCATCACGATGTGTGAAGTCACGATGTGTGAAGTCATGTGCAGTATTTTTTTTAATGATGTCTGTGAACACGATAATTCGAACAAACTGAATGAAAAATTGAATGAAATTTTGTACGATTATTTTAATCAATGAACATAAGATAACTATTGATTTTCAGGATACTCAGATCAAGAAATAACTCTCAAATTTGAAAATCAAAAAAAGAATTAAAATTTTAAAATGTTTTGCAAAAAAAAATATAATAATGTTATTTCTGATGTACTTTTTATGTAAAAGCAAACGTCATCATTTACAGAATATTAACATGCGTCGTCGAACCAATATCACTCCAGTGCTCCGTTTTTTTCATGCGCAACCATGGCAGTGATATATCGCGGGCATAATACGCTTCGTACGCGCCCTAAATAAGTAAATAAAAACATTTGGAGTTGCAAAAAATATAAAAAAATCTTTTACATCAGAAATAAAATTAGCACGTTGAACATCCAAGTGAGCGTTATATTTAATTCACACGGGGTTTATTCAAGAAATTATGTGAATTAAATATAGCTCCAACCATGGAGTGAATACTATATTCTGTGAGTTGAATATGCTCTACATTTACTATGCAATGCTTACCTGCAGACACTTTCTGAGTGGCCTCTTGGATCCAGCTTTTTCTTTGAAAACTGATTTTTGGTATAACTTAACTCACGGACATAAATCAAAGACAGCATTTTCCATATTCAAATATTCTTAAAAATCTTATGTTTGGTGCATTTTCAAAACAAATTAACAATAAAAATATGTGGCCTCAAAAGGGTCAGGTTTTAATTTTTTTTTTCGAATTTGGTAAACAATGTATTAAAAAAATAATTTCTATCAGCACGGTTTTATTGAAGTAAAGTCAAATTTTCAGAGAACACTTATAATATTGAAATAATTAATTTCAAAACATAAACATTTACCTCTTAAATTCATGAATGTAAAAAGAAACAAATAAAATAACACTCGTCTAGATAAAAGTTTGTGATATCATTCTAGTCACAGAATACTATATTATTATACTATATTATAATACTATAATATTAGTCTGTGGTTCTAGTGTTCTGTTCTTGGAAGCTACGACGGATAAATTGAACCTTCTTTTACCATCTGCCAAGAATAAAATTGACTTTGAAGTTGGAATTTCAACGCATCATTTAATTTAAATGTTCATTACTTTTAAATCAAATTGAATTAAAAAAAATCCTGTCGAGGCCATTGTCCGTGTGAGTAGACTAGAAGTAGCTTTATACCGGATTTCGCCGCTGCCAGAAGCTTCGATTTTTCATTACAGACATGTTTTAGTATGTCAGATTTATAGTTTAAACGAGACTCAGGCAGGAGTTGAGTTTGACAAAAAGAAAAAATTGTTGACCCAATCCAGCAGCGTCTGTCTGATCGAAATACCAACCCGCTACGGAATTGTAATTCAACATTTTTAAATATCTAACTCATATGGACAATTTTCTGCTTTTCATAGTTTGTAGTCCTTGTTTACGCATTTATCCAGTTACTCCCATAAAAATTAATTGGAATATGGCTCCACTCAACTTTCTCATACCAGAATCTATTTTCAGGTAACTTGTGTTTCTTATTTTTCAAATTTTATAAGAAAAGATTTGAAAAATCTGTATTGGTGGTGCAAACGATCGCCATTATAACTCATTATACCCTTCAAAGGGATAAAGGATAACTCTTCTCCCCCCCGCCCCGAGGGGACTAATGATGTCCTGACCGAACACAGAAATTGCATCGCAGCTGTTTTTCACTACAATCATTAATTGGCACTATTTTAATGATCATTGAGCCATAAATAACCCCTTCTATGAATGATTACGTGGAATTTTGTCATATACTCCCATGTTAAGAAAATTTAAAATTTCAAAGTTTTCGCTCGCATTTCAAAAAATTCAATTAGATTTATCGTTAACAAAGATAGTTTTGTGAAAATCAATATTTGCAACAGTTATTGTGTACATAATAAATCGACCACAGATAAACGAACCACTATCTAAAAATATTGAAAACGTGCTCCGGAGGTGCTAAAACACATAAGCATAAAAATCTCAAAATTGAAATTTTCGTGAAAACAATACTTTCTTAGATACGGCATTTTTGTACAGAACTTTTGTAACATTTTGTATGAAGCATAAAATACAACTGAAATGAAACTTAAATAACATACTAATGAATTTTAAATTAAAGCCACAGTCAACTTTCACGGCTTTTTTAAGGAAATTTCAAGAATTACTCCTTTAACATTAACTAAAAATGGAGTTTTATACATTTTAAAGAAGTTTGAAAGTTTCTATTTGGGTAAGGAGGGATTGGACGATGAATTCAGACCCTCCCTCTAATAGAACTCAAAAATTAAATATCAAATTATGATTAGTAAAACAAAATGTTACTGAAATGTTCATTGTACATATACCGTAATAATTTAAGTAGTTTACGTACCTACATATCAAGGTACTTTAAACATAAGGTAGGTCAGAGAAAGGGGGTTGCTTTTCGATCGGGAGAGAAGCTTGAAGCGTGACGTCACTGACTTACAAGTCAAGAAGAGGGGACATTGAGATACGTGTATAAAGTTTAGAAAGTTCGCGTTTATCATTCGAAAAGGAGATAAGATCATTCGTAATAAAATTTTAGAAGAATGATATTAAATGATTCTACTCATAAATGCATAGGGCTATCATTAAAATATTATAATACATATATTATTTATAATAAAAGCTGAAATATATCGTGAAAAGTGTAGTAAATATAAAAATTACATTTCAAGTGTTTTAATACAGATATGATGATATGAATAAATATCTAATCATCGAATTTTTAAAAATATAGTATCCATTATCTTAAACATTGATAATACTTTCTACATGTAATATAAATATGTATTTCAAAAATATCTAATTGCGTAAAAAATCTCACATACATATAACATATATTGATGACTATGAAATATCATCAATCTAGTAGTTACATAACTATATATTATATTAAGAAGCGTAGATTTGATCTTGGGAAAAGGGGGGAGTTGACGGTCGAATGGATGGTCAATGGCAGTAGATTTATTTTATTTACCCAACAAAAAGACGATGCATTTTGTGAGCTAGTAGAGTATTATGACTCTTGGTTAAGCCACTGGATCTGTCAGTTTCACAAAGATATTTTAAGCATGCAAAATTGATGTTATTAAACTTTATAGCGTTTTAAATATGTAAACTATGTACAGTTTTAAAATTTTAAAGCAATGTTCACGTGGATCATAAATAATAAATCACTACATACCATTTTTATGCCATTATACTGCTTTTACACCATTTAGAGGCTTTTTTTTCTCTGCTAATTGTGGCATGAAAGTCTTATTTAAGTGTTTAATGCGAATGAATGTTCTGGTTCATGAAAACAAAGTTATGGCTTTTAGTGGTATAGAAGGTGAAATGTTTGCTAACTTTGACTGCAAGTTCTTAATGACGCATTTCTCTTTTGATATATATGCGCCATGCATTTCTAAGAAATATTCTCCCACTATTTAATTTCTTCTGAAAAATGTGCCGCTGGCTTTTAGTTTTATTGTAAATAAATTTTTTATGCATTATATTTCAACTTTGATGATTTTAGTTTTGTATTCTAAGCTTTTTACATATCAATACGAAATGTCCCATAACTTCAGATGATGTGAATATAGTGTCAATATTATGATTACTAAAGAATTGCATTTTATGATTATGTATATCAATAACAAAGTAAAATGCTTAAGGTATTTAAAATTAACTTTATATACATTTTGCAATAAACTAAACTGTGTAAATTAGCTTACAAAATGCTAATATCTCCCCCCCCCCCCTCCAAAAAAAGAAAGAAAACTCCATAATTGCTAGTATCAGGAATATAAATTATTTTTATATATTTTAGATACTGCATATGAAGTCGTTTTTATTTTATTAATTTTGTTTTTTGGATTACTTAGAGGACCACCTATTTTACATATCAATGAAACATGTCAATCCTAAGTATTTTTTATACTGCTATATTAAAAACATTATTTTAAACTGCGGTATTAATGGTATGCGAGATTTTTGTGCCGTTGGCTTCTTGTTTATATGACGACTGACAAAACTGGAATCGGAATGCCTTGAGCACAGACTACTATACAGACCTGTCACTCTCGATAGTTTCGTTTTCGCGGCGGCCATTAGAGATAGACCAAACATTGGGTTGGCGCGCTCTTGGCGATGGTCTGGTTTGATCCGAGCGCTTGGCGATTCTCTGGTTTGAGTCCAAGCCGATTTTCAATGTTATAACCCTATTTCGCTCAGCGAAAACTTAGAACAACAGACTAGCGTGGTTTGAGTAACGTGAAAAAGGATTATTTGTTAAGTGTTTAGATCATCTCATAGAAATGGATTGATAAAAGAAAACTGGTTGCGTTACAGGGTATGTAATTTATGTTTATTAAAATTGAAATAATTTTAGTTATCACCATCCTACATACGTGTTCATTATAAGTATACACGTGTTCATAAGTATACACGTGTTCATATAAGTATACATGTGTTCATCATACGAAATTAGTGCTGTGTTGCTATTACTGCCGGATTAGACTAAATTTTAAGAGGTAGTGGTATAATTAGTGGTATAATATTTTTATAAAATGTGAAATAATTGATATTTGGATAGCTTTTTCTTAGTTGAATGTGATATAGTATGTGTATATATTTATGAAAAATTTTTTATTAACTGCCTTATGGTGGAAAACTCCCCCCCCCCTCGGGTAATTAATGATTGAGTTCCACAACTTCGATAGTGTATTTATGTAAATTTGATATTTACTATCCCAGAATAAATTAAGGATCAAGTAATTAACGATCAACACGCTAGTATACTTTTTAGACTGAAAATATTATATAATATTTCAGTCTTTTGAGTATGTTAGCTTGTAATTTTTTGTGCATTATGTTTTATAGTGAGACAATGCAATATGTCTATTTTTTAATCTATTTTATGATTATTTGAATTAAATATATAACTATGTTTATTTAAATATTCTTAAACTAATGAATATATTTATGTTGCAGATTAATGTATTTTTAAATCCTGATCCTTTCTATAGTTTCAAAAATTATAAAAGTACAGTCCTCAACATTTTGTTCCCCTCCCGTTTAAAAAAAAAATCGCCAAGCGAGCGATAACGCGCCAAATCTGGCAGACGCATCGTAGTTCAGTTGGTCCAACTCACTAGCTCTAGTGTCTATGCGACATCCCATGTTAAAAATGTTGCCATAGGGTCCTATGGGAGTGCACCTTCTGAATATAGTATTCTGTGGCCTTGAGCTGCTTACTATTCCTTGGCGATATTTTCTGATAGCAAGCAACCCCACCGGTAACAAAGAAAATGTCACATGACATCAGATTCGACCTCTGATTGGAGGGAGAGGCTACTCTCTCTACCGGCTCTATGTGTTTGCAGCCACAGCCCAGTACCGGTTAGAACATGGAGTTAGAAGTAAGGAGGAAAATCTTCTATGGGTGCAAGGCGTTAAAATACCATAATGCTTTGAGAATTATATCTACGCGCCGCTATTGTTGTTTAAGTAGTTCGAGATACTTGTGTTGCCATTTCTGCACAGATAAATGTTATAAAAATGTGAATGAAATGAAAATGTAATGACAATTAATAAATCACAAATATGTATCATATACATATCATTTTTCTATATTTAAAACAACTTAGATTTACTAATTTGAAGTTAGATTTACCCGTATAAATGCAAATTCGGATAGCAAAGTGTGTATACCTTCATTATTTGTTGAAAATGGAAGATTTTGTATCGTTATAGATAATTAAAGTAATTATATTACAAAAATTTGCCATGAAAAAAATAATTTTTATTCTGTAATTTAATCTTTAATCTGCAAGCATTTTGTAATTTGGCAACGAAGCATTTTAGCCAATGACATCGAAATCTTTTACATTTTGATTGGATACTACACCGATGGCGGGATTAATTTTTTGATTCATCTGCTTGTTTACATTTTGTTTGTTTCTGTCTTTTCTAGCTTCATGTCTTCTGTTCACATGCGAAACAATAGGCATAAATAATTGATTACGTTTCACATCTCTCTAATTACGTATAGACGATGTCATTGTTTTGTTCCTGGTTGTGAAATAGGCTACAATGTAAATCGAGCAAAACTTAAAGCTGAAGGGAAAATAAATATGAGTTTGTTTCAAACTCTCATACATTTACTGTACTTTGTTCTGTTCAATATTTCTCTTTAATAAAAATAATTTTAAGAATACTTTTGTCAGAAAAACCATAAAACTAGTTGTAGTAGTATATTTTAAAATTCAACTTTCAGAGATTTGAATCTGTTTCTGCAGGGTACACTGTAACAAATTATAGTTGAAATATTTTATAAATAGTTAAATTACCAGTATATATATGTATATAGACTTCAATTTATGCTTATCTTTGCGAGATGTTGAAAATAGACATGTTAATAAGTAGTAATAATATACAATACGTAATTACAGTTAATAACATTGGCAGCATATAGTTAATGCTTGGTATTTGATTAGGCAAAAGCTAATAGGTGTTAGTGGATATTAATTGAATATTTAAGAATAACACTCAAAGCCTTCCCACCTTCATATTAAAGTACATGATCTTGTCACTGGTTATCACTAAATCATTAAAAAAATATTAAGAAAAAGCTCCCTTCCTCTAAATAAAAATTACTGTATTTTATGTATATTTTCACCCATAATTCAATTGTGTAACGTGCAACTTGTAGTTTTGTGAAAATTATAGCTATTTATCATGGGTGTCCATAGGGAACTGCAAGGGGGGCACTTGCCTCTCTCCCCCCGGGACATTCAAAGTCACAAAGGTGGACATAAATCTAGTGAATGTTGTACGTCTTATCCTTGAGTTTTCCCCACTGACATCAGTGTTCTGCCTCCCCAGCACTCTGAAAAAAGTTCTATGGGCAGCGTCCATGCTGTTTAAATTTATACTCTTTCCATGCACAGAAATTTGTTTAAAAGTTGATAATTTGAACAAAGTATTGTTGATATTTTTATATACCCTTTGTATATATTGTTTGTTGTGCACAATAATTAGTATATATACTAGGCGAATACCCATTGGAAATCAATGGTCTCACAATAAGCAACCCCTGAATAATGTGAAATTTTGAATAATTCGTGTTTCACATTTATTTGGCGAATCGATTATTTTGGTGTGCAGAAATCTTTAGAGGGTAAAGAAGAAAATATTGGAAAACTTAAATTGTGCACTTTTTCCTTTCGAACTATCTACACGTACACTAAGTTTCTATCTCATCCCGAAGCAAATTATTTTATCATTTCCAATTTCAAACATTTTTCTGTGGAGCACATCCATAAATGAACATTTTTGAAAAACTTTGTTCGTCTTGGGTTTTTTATCAGTTTGGCCCGTATACCAAATATCACACCTTTATCACATTTAAAAGGAAGCGTGTCTCATTTATTCAGAAAATTGAAATATTGGAAATCTGTAATTGCACACTTTCTTCCTTTCAAACTATCTACTCGTGCATCAAATTTGAAGTCTCTATTCTATCGTGCAGCATGTTTTTTCTATCACTTCACCTTTCGAATGTTTTTCAGTGTAGCACCCCCTTAAATGAACATTTTTGATAATCCGTATTCATCTCGTTTTTTTTTATCAAATGTATGTCTGTATACTAAATTTCAAGCTTTTATCACACTATAAAGGAGACATTTTTCATTAGTTCATCAAATTGAATATTTTAGTGAGTGCCCCCCCCCCCCCCCCCTACAATAGCAAATATTGGCGAACTGAAATTGCATGCTTTCCTCCTTTCTAACTATTTACCCGTAAACCAAATTTGAAGTCTATCTCATCGCAAAGTATGCTTTTTCTATTATTTCACCTTTCGATTGTTTTTGTGTGAAGTACCTACCCCCTAAGTATACATTTTTGAAAAACTCCATTCTTCTTGGGTTTTCTATCAGATGATTCGCCCATATACCAAATATCAAGTCTTGATCACGTTTTAAAAGGGGTGTTTCTCCTTTATTCCGAAAATTGAACATTTTGTGGTCAGGCACCCTAAAGTAGAAAATAATGGAAAACTGAAATTGTACACTTTCTTCCTTCCAAATTATCTACCCATACACCACATTTGAAAAATCTATTTCATCCCAAAGCATGTTTTTTTATCAATTCACATTTTGAACGCTTTTTTCTGGAGCACCCCCTTCAACGAACATTTTTGAAAAACTATATTCGTCTTGGACGTTTTCATCAAATGGTTAGCCCATATACCAAATTTCAAACCTCTATCAAATTTTAACCCCTTGCCTGTGCTGCCCGAATCCAGTTCGCGCAACCCATCCGCGCCAAATTTGGAATGCCCGAACTGACTTCGGACAAGCGAAAAATCAGTGTTTCTGTTCCGTTGATCCCGAATTGAGTCCGTTTTGTTTTATGAAATGTTCTACAATATAATTCATTGTTTTCCCAATAGATGGCAATAATTGTCCACATTTTTTTTGGAAGTAGGCGGGATCAGCTAGCTTGATTAGGCGGGATATACACCGAGTTTATTGTAAAGAGTGTGATGTCGGCTTGTGTGCCGTGTCATATTTGTCTTATATATCATACTATAAAAGATTTGTGAAATTCTGAAAAATGATTCTGTGAAATTCAAAAGATTATTTGATTTATTTTGCTATAATTAAACAATTTTGAGTAAAATATTAATATAATCCATTAATTTTCCACATGTATGTCAAAATATTAAATATAGTAGTTATTTCATATAAAAATTTATATTTTTACAAAATAAAATTTTTCTAATCTTTTTAAATGTTATAATGCACAAAATGAAAGCATAATTTTTTTTTTCTATTTTTGACCCATTTTCCTGCAATATGCTGCACAGGCAAGGGGTTAAAGGATCTGTTCTTATTCAGCAAATCAAACATTTTGGTGTACGGCACCCCCTTTAGTAGAAAATATTGGAAATCTGAAATTGCACATTTTCTTCCTTTCAAAAAATGTACCCATACACCAAATTTGAAGTCTCTATCTTATCGCAAAGCATGCTTTTGCAACATTTCACTTTTCGAACGTTTTGGTGTGGAGCACCCTCTCTACAGAACACATTTGGGAAATGCAATTTTTGCAGATGATTTTATCGAACAATTGACTTGTGTACCAAATTACAAGTCTCTATCTATTCGGGAAGTGCCTAAAAGCGTGACAGACTGACAAACACTTGGTAATTAGTAAGTATAGATTGTTTCATTTCAAATAATGCAATTATAATTTTTTTAATTATGTTTTGTATTCATCCTTTTCATCGAGTATGCAAAAATAATGCAAATTATGGATTTAAAAGAAATATACCATAGAAGTAATAGCAAACGGGGGAAGGTTGGCTTAGACTTAACTATCGCCATCTGGCTACTGCGGAAGAGATGTTCAAAGGAGAAGTAACCGTACAGGGGTATTCCCTTCGAGTAAAATCCCTTCTCGATGGGCGCTGGTGTGATTTCGCGCAATGCATCTTGGGTGATGGATAGGGATTCTTTGTCAAGGAGGCGAAGGAAATGGGTTATTTCTTTCGCAAGTCACTGTGTTTGTCTGTTGTATTACCACGTGGTTTGACTTTATTACAATTTTAAGTTGTTAATTTAATATTTTTGTCACTTCATTTACATGGTTGACATGTGGGCCAACGGCCGTACCGTGCTGAAAACACAGGTTCTCGTTAGATCACCGAAGTCAAGCAGCATCGGGCGCGGTTAGTACTTGGTGGGTGACCACCTCGGAACACCGCGTGCTGTTGGCCATCTCGGGTGCGGTATCCCCGTGGTTTGCGCGCTAGATTTGCACGCTGCCACAAATGCCGCCGTGTTCATGCGGAGTACGATCACGTTAAACATGTGGGTCCGTAAGTCCTTCCGAGAGGTTGGTGGTAGGGGAAGGAGGGTACGGTCCCTGTGGATGCCTCCCCCACTGGGTTCCGGTCTAAATTGGGTGGCACTTCCCGGCCGTCCATACAGTTACCTTACACCTTTCTGGTAGGTCGGACGGTCTGGGTCTCAACAACAACAACATGGTTGACATGTATTTAATCGTGTATTACAATTCTGCGCTGTGTACATTTGAATTTCCGATTGGGATTGTCTTAAAATGACCGATTTGCTGAGTCTCTTGCAAACACAAAAGGTATGTGAATTATTTCGATCTTAAAAGTATTTAATCTATTGTTTTATTTAATATGCATATATAATCGCAATAAACACCTTTAGAAATAAAGGATCTTGTCGTTTAGGATCCTTATCATGATTATATTTACTTATTTGTATACTTAGAACTTTTGATTTTACTAATCTTAAGCCAATTGATTAGCTTGACATAAGCCAGTTGATTAGCTTGTTGAGATAGAATTATTTTTAATTTTCTGTCTGTTCAGGCTGATTTGCTGGATGTGTTGAAGCAGATGACATTAGAAATAAAATACTTTTAGATTATTTATACTGTGATTTTCTTTCTATGTAAATGTGTTTATATAATGAATATGTATAAATAAAAATTGTTTGATTAAATTTTGCTTAGCTTCACTCATGTTTCATTATTTTCTTTGTCTAATTTATTTTTATAGGACATTCTTTTTTTCTGGTAGGAACCATTATTGATTTTACAATTATTACAGGAGTTTTTTTTTTCTCCTTAATTTCTGTAGTTTAAGTTACACTTCTGCTAAAGGAGTTTATCTGAAAGAAATATGTAAAATATAGAAGAGTTTCTATCTTAAAACCATTTCATCTGCAACTTATAAATTGCAGGGGTATTATTAAAATTTACAAAAATTATCGTCTATGAAGAGTATTAAATATATCTGTGAAATAAAATCTGAGAATAAAATATATCTGTAGAGCGAAAATGTGTGAAAAAAAATTGTGGAACTTCTTACTCTTTATTTGTTTTACCTGATTATGTCAAAGGTAAGTGCATTTATAATTTCTATTTTATTAATATTACATATAAGAGTGCACTTGAATTTGAGTGTAAAAGTTTTTTGTAAGATCATGCATGCAAAATAAAATTCTTATTTTAAGTATAATTAGATATGAAATAAAATATAATTTTATTTTACCGTAATATCTTTTAATGATAACGAAAAAATATCTTAAATTGAAAAAAAAATTTATACAAGGACAAAGCATGCAAATTTAAATTATTATTTTGAATGTAATTGGAGGTAAAATAAAAGCATTAAAATTTTTTATTTTGCTTTAAAAAATCTCTATGTAAATGAAAATATGTTTTCCATTTAAATTGCATCACTTATCATACGATTATCAAATCAAAGTATTAAAAAAGAAAAAACCGAGAAGAAACAAAGAATCCTTCATCCCGGATTCTCGTCCTGTAACGTTGCTTTTCCTGCATGACAGATTTTCCGCAGTAGCGATAAGGCTGTTTACATTGGGTCTACGGAAGCTTCCCTTCTTTACGGTTAGAAATTCTTTGGTAATAGTATGATAGTATGACTAATATGTATATTGTATATATATATATTTATAATATACTAGCTGTCCCATGCAGAGCATCTGCTCTCTAGTGTCTGGTAACTTACTACTCAGTCTCTGGAGTGTGAGTCTTCATTCAACTTTTTCAAACATTATTCCATAGTATTTAGTTCTATTTGTCTCACAATCATTATCAGAATAAAAGTATAGCTCTTGCATTCCTAATATCCATAGACAAATGTGGACTAATTATTATATGACATCCACAATTCTGCGAACTTAATAACTTCAGTGTCTAATTACATTTATGAACTAAAAAAATCAAAAGATAAGTAACTAATGACTAGCATAATCTTGCTACTGTATATTTTTATTTTGTTTTTTTCATATGGGGCAATTCATGTAATATAATTCACATAACTGCTTGCATAAAAAAGCAGCATATTGCGAGTTTAAAGTTCAAGTTGTAAAATGGAAAAATAGTATATATATGGCTGGATATCTGACAATTGTCAATTTTGTGTCCCTTGAGTTTTAAATAAATAAGGTAGATATTTTTTTTAGTATTTGTTTAGGATACAATCTTTTCCACATATTTTTCAACAAAAAATACTTTTCCATAGTATTAAATGCACTTTTGACTTCAAATGCAAATAAAATGTGGTGAATTGAAACATTGTACAAATATATTTTGAATAAAAATGCAAATTTGTCATTTCTGTCACTGTATCCCCAGGGATGTGTTTTCATCTTCTAATTACATCAGTAAAAACTTACACAATGGAAATTGGGTGAAGTTTAAGAAATTATATATTGACTTGTGAGAAAAATATTTTTATAAAATTTTTATGATATTATTTAGTAAAATTGTTGAAACACATTTGTCTCTGAGAATCTATGACATTACAATATTGCCCAAAAAATCATCCTTTTCATCCATTAGATGGCGACATAGCAACTGACCTAAAATAAAATATTCTAAGTCAGTTGAAGAACACTAGTTTTGTTCCATATATGTTTGAAGTTTTAGGATTTTGCTATTAACAGATAAGATAAAAACACAATTTTATTACTCATTTTAAAATATATTAACTATCATTTCTGGCATGTATTTAGTTATTTTTAACAGCAATGAAGATTTTAAAATACTATGCCTCCTTTTAGTGTATAATTTATTTCCCAATGTTAGTTCAAATTTTGGTGCTCAACAACCTTTACATGTTCATTTCTGACACGGTAATGTAATGATGAAATTCTATTAACCATGTTTAACAGCTGCATTATTTGATTTCTGTCAGTTATTTCAATCACTGTTAATCTTGGAAATACGAATTGTATGGCGATGCATCTCCCAGTACTTAATATTCCCATAACTTGTGGCTTTATATTTTAACACCTTAAATCTATATAGAAAGAGCAATATTCTGGAGTTCTATATTGAATGACCTCAGATACTGAAAATGAAGCCAGATATTGGACCCATTTTTACAACAGTGGAGAATTCTAGTGCTTTAAGTTGCGTATGGCATGAGATACTGAAAGTGAAGCTGGATATTGAATTCATTTTTATTTATTTACAACACAACAATAGATGTTATAATATATCCTTTTGTGTTGTGGCTATGCAGACAGTGATAGAGCATTGTATTCTATTATAACATAGTAGATATTCCATGAATAAATCAGTTTTTAAATTACTTATGTGCAGAACACTCAAGGGTCTCACTAGTATTTATAAGCACAGTTGTTTAAAAAAATATTGAATAAAAAAATCATAATTTTGTATGAGCTGAGACTTGTCCCAAAGAAAAAAATTTCAAAGTAATTATATGCAACACCCCTTTCTCACTTCATGCCCTGAAACTGTCTCTCTCATCCACTTCACTCTATGATGATATATCATTAGTTGACACCTCCAAAAGATGTAACACATTTAGTTAGTGATATCTTTATAGAGCAGACCTATATGCAACACCCCTTTCTCATTTCATGCCCTGAAACGGTCTCGCTCCACTCCACTCTATGATGATATATCATTAGTTGGCACCTCCAAAAGATGTAACACATTTAGTTAGTGATATCTTGATAGAGCAGGCCATTCTAAAAGAATTCAAATACTCCAACTCTTTAGTAAAACTGATAAAATATGAATTTACTATATATATATTCTAAATGTGATTAATACTACTGCACTCCAATGCTGAGTATATGTAGTTTACATGCGATACTTTTCCAATCAAATGGAGATCTTTTAAAATAAATTGCTCAAATGCTTTAAAAATGAATGTAAAGTAACTTATGCAATTTGATACAAAATTTGCAACATATGAGTTTGAGAAACAAAATCAATCTCCTTCTTCGGGATAAAAACACAGAACAACCACACACACTCTAAAAGTTAAAAAGCACATTTAAAATAAAATAATTTTATTTCATACTATTGCACAAATGATGTAACAAATTATCTGTACCTTTGTTCAATACTAGAAAAAATTTTCGATCACAAAAACTTAAATTATCTTTGAATTTACTTATCCATGTAAAATCAAAATATAATATGGTTCGACATCCATTAAAGTAAATTGACAAATACTTTTTTTAGCAATCATTTGTACCAGCAAATGCTCTAAAATAACTAAAACGTCAACATCACATTCAGCTATAAACAGAACATCAGCTCGATTGTTAGGATTGCTATTTCCTAATTTTACGATATATACATAAAAATGTATTCCATCTATAAAGTATGGATGGGACAGTTTTTGAATAATAATTAATTTATCTAATAGAATTAAATACTAGATTGAAGGAAATAAACATACCTCTAAAAACTTGTCTTGATCTAAATTTAAATCATTGACATCCCAATATTGCGCCAAAGTCCGAAATAATTTTTCATTTTCCTGCTTTTGCCACATCCAATGACGTCATGTTCAGACGCACTGCGCATGACACTTCTCACAAATGAATGAGTTATTTTAAAATTAAAAAAAAAATATTTCCCAACTATTTTACCCGTGAATTAGTGCATAGAAATTTTCTTCATTGTTTGAACTATAATGTACATTGAACCGCTAATTCATTTCTTCGAAATAAACAGTTTAAATAAATTTTATTTAATGCAAACCAGCTTTTTGCCGTAGAACTGCATACAATGTATAACGTTAGAACACTCACTAGCGCCCCCTGAATTACTGTCTCAAATGGTTTTGGCGTTTTCTCGGGTAGGAAGAGAATTTAACAACTTTTGCATTGATAATAATTTAGACATTAAATTTCCTCCCCTCCCCACCAGACATAGTAATCACACCAACCCTACCACCATTGATTTTGCATTATTAAAAAATTGTCCCTTCCCAGCCTCTGTAAATGTACTTAATCTTTTTACCTCGGACCATCTACCAATCTTATTAAAGCTGCAACTAAATACCTCTCTTCCCGCCCCCTTTCTCCCTACTAAAGTTAACTGGAAAAATTTTGTTAAACTTCTAAACGAGTCCCCCATCCTCTTCCCTACCATCACTTCCACCGAAGATGTTGACAAGGCGATCGAAACACTAACCCAAACATTTAGCTCAGCACTCTCCGACAGCACCTCCACCTACATTTCACAACTCTACCAAAAACTCCCATATTCTATCACTAGCCAAATTAAACTCAGAAACCGCGCTCGCCAACACTGACAACACACAAGAAATCCTGCCCACAGAGCTAGATACAATCACCTGACGGCACAAATAAAACTTTTAATTTCTAACTATAAACAAGCCAAATGGAAGCAATACGTCGAATCTCTTTCTCCTACTGATAATTCACTTTGGGACTTCTTAAAACGTATTCGTAAAAAGCACAAAAATATTCCCTTACTCACTCACAATAATACCACTGCTTACACAGAACAAGACAAAGCTAATCTACTCGCTGATGTATATGAAAAACAATTCACACCACATGAAGATATTTTCTGCCCAAATTTCATGGAGGAAGCCGAGGATACCGTGAAGCAGTTCCTTAGTGTTCCAAATACTTCCCCACATTTTCCCCACTGACATAGTTAACTACATCAATACTCTCAAAAACAAGAAAAGCCCCGGCTCTGACAATATTTCAAACAAAGCTCTTAAATCCTGCACTATTAATATAATATTTTACATCACTGTTTTAATCAATTCCATTTTCGATCTCAATTACTTCCCCCGCGACTGGAAGCACGCTGCCATTGTTCCAATCCTTAAACCAAATGAAAATTTAAACTCCCCAAAAAGTTATCGTCCCATTAGTCTGCTGTCCTCTCTTGGCAAAGTGGCTGAACATTTCATCGCCATCCAAATCAACAATTTCCTTGCCAATAACAACATTCTCATCCCTGAGCAATTTGGTTTTAGACAGCTTCACTCTACAACACACCAACTGCTCCGCGTGGTGGAGTACATCTCTGATGGACTCCAAAACCGGTCAGCAGTTGGAGGTATACTTATTGACGTCGCTAAGGCCTTCGATAGGGTGTGGTTCATCGGACTCATATACAAACTCATTCAGCTTCGTATGCCACACTCTCTTACCCATATTTTATACTCCTACCTCAGCGACAGAACCTTTCGTGTCCGTCTGAACCAGACACTCACACACCAAACATATCCTGTCTGGAGTACCTCAGGGCAGTAAACTTGGTCCCATTCTTTTTAACATTTACATAAACGACATCCCTAGAACCAACAACACTATACTTTGTTTGCATGCGGACGACACTGCCATTCTTGCCACACACCACAACACCAACTACTTACACCGATACTTACAACATCACATGGACACTCTCGAACCCTGGTTAGAGAAATACCGCATCAAAATAAACCCTAATAAATGTCAAACTATTTTTTTCTCACATCAACGTTTTCCGCCCCAACCAATCATAATTAACAATCAGCCAGTTTGCTTTGAGAGGACATGTAAATATCTCGGTGTCACTCTTGACAGCAGACTAACATGGAAACCCCACATTGCAAAACTCAAAGATAAAATAAACTTTGTAAAAGCAGAACTGAGCTCCCTCCTGTACTCGAATGATGTCAGCATTGAAAACAAAATCCTACTTTACAAATCAGTTATCCGCCCCATCATTCTCTATGCCTCCCCAATTTGGGGCTACGCTGCGAAATCTAATGTAAAAAAAGTCCAAATCATTCAGAACAAAATCCTACGTTCTATCAGAAAAGCCCCAAGATACTTGAAAAACTTTGTAATACATCGCGATTTCAAAATTAAAACTATTAAGCAAGAGATGCGAAAACTCTCTAACAATTTCTATGATAACCTCGCTAGGATCCCCAACGAACTGATCTATAATATGACCGACTACGACTTCCGTGAATTTCCAAGAAGACCCAGGGCTATCCTAAATCCCGATTTAGACGTCCCATGCTGATTCCTGACTGAATCTCTTCTGCATCCCAGTAGGGGATATTCGCCTGTTTCCCCACCCTCCTTATCTTCAAAACTCTACAATAAGATCACTGTTTACAGCATTCTTTGTTTACTACTAACTTGTTTATTCATCATTATTGGCCCCTATTGAAGGACTAGGTTCAGTGGAAGACTGTGACCCACATATATGTTACCTGACTAGGGATATGGAGCTCTGCTCCAGGCGCCCTGCTATCGACAAATTACTGGCTGGCTGGATGCAGATTTTCCTCCTTACTTCTAACTCCATGGGTTAGAAATTCTTTGCCAGTACTACGCCATTGCAAGACGAAAACGGCACACCACCAGCCACAGAATACTATATTCAGAAGGTTCACTCCCATAGGACCCTATGGCAACATTTTTAACATGGGATGTCGCATAGACACTAGAGCTATGAGTTGGACCAACTGAACTACGATGCGTCTGCCAGATTTGGCGCGCTATCGCTCGCTTGGCGATTTTTTTTTAAACGGGAGGGGAACAAAATGTTGAGGACTGTACTTTTATAATTTTTGAAACTATAGAAAGGATCAGGATTTAAAAATACATTAATCTGCAACATAAATATATTCATTAGTTTAAGAATATTTAAATAAACATAGTTATATATTTAATTCAAATAATCATAAAATAGATTAAAAAATACACACATTGCATTGTCTCACTATAAAACATAATGCACAAAAAATTACAAGCTAACATACTCAAAAGACTGAAATATTATATAATATTTTCAGTCTAAAAAGTATACTAGCGTGTTGATCGTTAATTACTTGATCCTTAATTTATTTTGGGATACTGATAATAGACTTTTTTTTTTTTAAATATAAAAATATTCATATAGTAAATATCAAATTTACATAAATGCACTATCGAAGTTGTGGAACTCAATCATTAATTACCCGAGGGGGGGGGGGATTTTCCACCATAAAGCACTTAATAAAAATTTTACATAAATATATACACATACTATATCACCCGGTCGTCCAAATAGATACTCTAAGTCCTCTGGACGAGTCGGACGGCCTGGGGCTTTCACATACTATATCACGTTCAACTAAGAAAAAGCTATCCAAATATCAATTATTTCACATTTTATAAAAATACGGAAAATATTTTTTAACTAATTATACGGTACAGATTGGATATAAAGAATTTGGATTTTTCAACTTTTTTCCGCGAGCCAATTGTGGCGCCAAATGTGGCGTGCCTGCTTTGCGCAACATTTTGCTTTTTCTGGAAATTCTGGCAACCCCACCCCTTTTAGCTTTCTGATATAGTCGGCTGCGGCCATTTTATTTTTGTTTTGTTGTTGGTGTGTGTTGAAGACCCAGACCGACCGGCTCGTCAGCAAGGACATGAGCAACCGGTTAGTCGGGTGTGTGTAAAAACGTGTCTGATTGTGTTAAAAACGAAAATATCATACAGGAATTAAAGATAGCACATGTTATTAGATAAAATAATGTAGAAGCAGAAAATTTACATAGAAATAATGAGAGTTTTTTTATGACCGCAATGTCGAAACAATTATTTGTGCAATTTGGATATTTACACGTGTTTTTCTTTGAAAAGTTTTGGATTTCATTAAATCCAGGTACTGTGTTTTGATTTTGTTGTCCACGTAAAGTATCGTTTCTCTTAAATTTAGTTAAAGTACAAACTTTTTTCTAAGTATCGTATTTTGTTAAAGTACAAACTTTTTTCTTAAATTTTGTTAAAGTACAAACTTTTTTCTAAGTATTGTTTTTTCTTAAATTTAATTAAAGTACAAACTTTTTTCTAAGTATCGTTTTTTCTTAAATTTTGTTAAAGTACAAACTTTTTTCTAAGTATTGTTTTTTCTTAAATTTAATTAAATTACAAACTTTTTTCTAAGTATCGTTTTCTCTTAAATTTAGTTAAAGTACAAACTTTTTTATAAGTATTGTTTCTCGTAAATTTAGTAATTTCGTATTTTTTCTAAGTATTGTTAATTATTGGCATTTTTAATTATATATGTTTATATTTCGTACGCGCAATGTTCAAGATGGCGTCCGTTAGGAATTTTCAAAACACCGTACGCGTTGGCGCCAGGCTTGGCGACAAAAAAAAATGGCGGATTTAGCCAAATTCTTTATATCCAATCTGTTCCAATTATACCACTACCTCTTAAAATTTAGTCTAATCCGGCAGTAATAACACAGCACTAATATACTTATATGAACACGTGTATACTTATGAACACGTGTATACTTATAATGAACACGTATGTAGAATGCTGATAACTAAAATTATTTCAATTTTAATAAACATAAATTACATACCCTGTAACGCAACCAGTTTTCTTTTATCAATCCATTTCCATGAAATGATCTAAACACTTAACAAATAATCCTTTTTCACGTTACTCAAACCACGCTAGTCTGTTGTTCTAAGTTTTCGCCGAGCGAAATAGGGTTATAACATTGAAAATCGTCTTGGAACCAAACCAGACTATCGCCAAGCGCTCGGAACAAACCAGACCATCGCCAAGAGCGCACCAACTCAATGTTTGGTCTATCTCTAATGGCCGCCGCGAAAACGAAACTATCGAGAGTGACAGGTCTGTATAGTAGTCTGTGCGACCAGCCGTCTCTGATCTTCACATGCAGCAACCCCACGAGGAAGATTGCTATTCCATCTAAACTTGCTATATTGGATAAAACTACTTACAGTGGACATTCTTACCACATAATACTATATAATAGTCTGTGATTCTTACTTTCGATGTGGGCGTAAGGGACTTCGTCCCAAGGTAGCCCGTAAGCAAGCGTCTTGGCTTGGCTTTCAGAAAGCGTTTGTACGAATAGAGTTTCATACTAGTGAACACTGAAAATTTAATATTTTTCTGCAAAATATCTTCGTAAACAACTCTTGTAGAGTAACATAAACTAATTCACCCAATTAAGTCTATGATTTACATGTAAAATGTCCCAGGAGACATTTCTTTCGCGAAGTAGCTGTAATCCACATCATATGGAGCACACCATTAAACTATTTGAATGTGAAATATGTCCGAAAGCATTTATGCGAAAAGATGAATTAAATGTACATGGATTTAAGCATACAGGTGAAAAACCTTTTGTCTGTGAAATATGTTGGACAGCATTCACAAATAGAACTTCGTTAAAAAAACACAAATTTATTCATACAGTTGAAAAACCATTTGTGTGTGAAATATGCCAGAAAGCATTCAAAAATAGAAATTCTTTAAAATCACACAAACTTGTTCATACAGGTGAAAAACCTTTTGTGTGTGAAATATGTCAGAAAACATTCAGATTAAAACAAATATTAAATGAACATAAACTTGTACATACAAAGGAGAAGCTTTTAGTGTGTGAAATGTGTCCGAAAGCCTTCATGCGAAGAGATGGTTTAATTGCACATAGACGAGTACATACAGATGAAAAACCATATGTGTGTGAAATATGTCAGAAAGCCTTCACGCGAAGAGATCGTTTAAATGCACATAGACAAGTACATACAGATGAAAAACCATATGTGTGTGGAATATGTCAGAAATCGTTTCAACACAGAGGTAGTTTAAGATCACACAAGCTTACTCATACAGGTATAAAACCTTTTTTATGTGAAATATGTCAGAAAGCATTTTCACGAAAAAGGAATCTGAATAAACATAAATTGGTACATATAAGAAAACAGACTTTTAAACAGCCCTTAAAGAGCCAATATGTGCCCAGAAGAATTTTACCAAAAATATGAATTAAATGCACATACACATACAGGTAAATATCATTTGTGTGTGAAATATGTGGGAAAACAGTAAGTTTAAGAAGTTCTTTAAATAAACATAAACTTGTACATACAGGTGAAAAGCCTTTTATGTGTCGAAGGCCCAGTCCATCCGACTCATCCTAAGACATAGAGTAGCTTAGTGGATGGCCGGAGCCTTTAAGAGAAATATTTCTCAATATCTGCTTATAGCGCTGTGTGATATCTCAATGTTCCTCCAGCCTTTTATGTGTCGAAAGCCCAGACCACCCGACTCGTCCAAAGACTTAGAGCAGTTAAATGGATGGCCGGAGCCTTTTATGTGTGGAGTATGTCAAAAATCACTCAAACACAGAGGTTCTTTAATATCGCACAAGCATATTCATGCAGGTAAAAAAACATTTTTATGCGAAATGTGTCACAAAGCATTTCCGCAAAAACTTAATCTGAATAAACACAAATTGGTACATACAGGAGAAAAGCCTTTTAAATGTGATATGTGTCCGAAAGCATTTATACGAAAATGTGGATTAAATGCACATACACATACAGGTAAATATCCATTTGTGTGTGAAATATGTTTGAAAACATTCAGTTTAAAAAGTTCTTTAAATACACATAAACTTGTACATACAGGTTAAAAGCCTTTTATGTGTGGAGTGTGTCAGAAATCATTCAAACAACTAGAGGTTCTTTTATATTGCACCAACTTGTTCATACAGGTGAGAAACCTTTTGTGTGTGAAATATGTCAGAAAGCATTCACAAATAAAAATTATTTAAATCAACACAAACTTATTCATATAGATGAAAAACCTTTTATATGTGAAATATGTCCAAAAGCATTCACAAAAAAATATGGTTTAAATAGGCATAAACTTGAACATACTGGTGAAAAGCCATTTATGTGTGAAATATGTCAGAAAGCATACAGACAAGAAGCTAATTTAACTATACATAGAAATAAACATCCAGATGAAAAACCATTTGTGTTAAATATGGGAAAATATACTAAAAAATAGGTGACTTAAATTGACACAAACTGGATCATACAAGTGAAAAGAGACATATGTGTGAAACATGTCAGAAAGCATTCAGAGGAAAATGTTTAAATACATATAACCATATACAGGTCAAAAACCATTTGTATGTGTAATTTGTCAAAACAGCCATAGGCGCCGACTACAGGGGTGCTCCATGGCAAAATTTTATCATTAACCAATTTTGTTATGAGTAATAACAGATGTTCTAGCTCGCTTTGGTCTGGATATCAAAATTTGCCATGACCAATTGAGGTGCTAATGTCAGTGCCATCTTTCAGGACAGCAATGAAAGATTTTGTCGATTGAGCCAAGGGCTATTTATATTCATTGTTTTGCACACACTATAAGTTTGGTAGTGCAAGACAGTATGTGCAAATTACAAATAATTTGTCATTGCTTAACTGTGGCGCATGAGTTAATATCGTTTATAAGAGAATCTCCGAAAAGATTAAAAAATTTTCCAAACATTTCAATTGGATTCAAACGATACAGTTTCCTTGTGACCATTCTGCCCAACTATATTGTGTTTCGAGAGTTAGCTCCATTTCATAATTGGAAAAAAATTACAAAACGGCCATTAAGATCCTGAAAGCTATGGAAGTTAGTGAAGCAGGAGCAAAGCTAATGGCTTTCTTTTAAAAAAATCAAGAATTCGAATTTTTCTTTATAACAAAAATTGTTATTTTTGTCTTTCAAAGAGTGGATACATTAAATATTGTTCTCCAGAAAACATCATTGAACTTTCAAGATTCAAATAATTACATCAAAAGTGTAGTGGAGTCTATTCAGACTTGGAGAGAAGAAAATAATTTTGAGGATTTATCTGAAGAAGTAATAAAAAAGGTGTAGAATTGGATTTAGAAGATCCTCTCCATTCACGGATTAGAAAATATGCAAGAAGATTTGATGAGGGTTGATCCTCATCAATTTCAGTCACATATAGAAAGATATCGTCAAATTTACTTTCAATTAGTGGACAGTGCCATAAGTTCTCCGAAAACAGGATTTGAGAAAAAGACGATGGAGCATCTTTCCGTGATTGAAAACTTTGCCCTCAATAAAATTAAGAGTAAACAAGTAGTATCTTTTTACGGTTCGGGTTTTAATGGCAAAAGGTTGTCACTTCACTGGGATTTGTTTTGGGACACAGTTAAGACGAGTTCTGCAGAAATTGAACTGTCAAATTGAACATGGATTTAATCACAGACGAGTTCATAAAGAGAGCGCAAGTCCGATTAAATACATTTTGAATAAGTAATGACAAATTATTAGCAAATGAGAGTGCAAATGCTTTTCTTATTTATGTTAGGTTTTTTAAGGCCATTTCCCCCCATCCTAGATTTCGGTCTGGAGACGCCCTTTATTGGGATATAAGTTCTGCATGGTTTTATGTTTCATCTTAATCAATTTTGCAAACCTTGTAGGACTTCATTAAATTTATGATAAGCTACTATTTTTCCGAAATATTAAAAGATTTTAAAGACATTCTAATTTTTGAGCACCTCCCGAAATTTTTGAAAACCTGGGGGACCTGTGAAAACAGCCTTTTTGGGACCTGTGAAAACAGCCATACAAAAAGAGTATTTATATACACAAAAACTTGTTCAGACAGGTTGTTGTTGTTGAGACCCAGACCGTCCGACCTTCCAGAAAGTGGTATGGTAACTGTTTCGACGGCGGGGAAGTGCCACCCAATTTAGACCGGAACCCAGTGGGGGAGGCATCTACAGGGACCGTACCCTCCTTCCCCTACCACTAACCTCTCGGAAGGACTTACGGACCCACATGTTTAACGTGATCGTACTCCGCATGAACATGGCAGCAGTTGTGGCAGCGTGCAAATCACCGAGCTACCGCACCCGAAATGTGCCAACAGCACTGTGTTCCCAGGTGGTCACTCACCCAAGTACTAACTGCGCTCGATGCTACTTGACTTCGGTGATCTAACGAGAACCGGTGTTTTCAGCACGGTACGCCCGTTGGCTTGTTCATACAGGTGAAATAACTTTTGTATGTGAAATGTATTAGAAAGCATTCATAACAAAGGGTTCTTTATATAGACACAAACATGCTCAAGCAGATAAAAAGCTATTTGAGTGTGAGATATATCAAAAGCATTGGCTTGAAAAGAGAATTTAAATACACATAAATATTTATGAGTCCCCTAGGCTGTTTTAGAATGTCACAGTACCCTCCATGCCCTCAATTAACTTGGATTAAAATTATTATTTGTTATGCAGGAAAAATATCCAAATGATTGTACTCAATATTTATACAGCTAATAGAGATTATGTACACTTTTAGGAAGAAAATATTTTTGTTACTAATTAATAGACCTTTTACATAAAAATTTCAAAACATGGATTCACGCACAGACAAACATTGAGCTAGGTTGCTTTTGCTTTTTAGGAATTTTGTTTTTAATCAAATGGGTTCAGGAGACTTATTAATGTATTATTATTCTCTCTCTCTTTCCTTAAATTTAGCTATCTATATTCCATTTAGTTAGGTTTTTGATTCTTCTGTTCCAAATGCTTTCTATTCCATAGTTTTTGTGTTCCAAATGGCGAAAGTTCGTTCTTTTTAGGTTTTGGCAATTTAAATTTATTTAAATTGGCTCATTTGGGATTCCATTTATTTCCCTCTTTATGCCCTTTGGTTTGATTCTAAATTTGTTATTCTCAGTTAAGAATGAATTGATTTATCGCAATTTTTAATTTTTATTCTATTTTCACCTTTTTAAATTTTTCAGAATATTAGATTTTTTAATTATTGCCGACTTTGTATATTCCAAATCATCGTCCAAACTGTTTCCGCAGGATGGTGCATTTTTTGCACTAAGCCTAACTCCGGAAACAAAAATCTCCACATTTTTAAAATGTCCACATTTTAAAAAATGTATCCGATTTTTAAAAATGTCCGCGTACTGTACTAAAAATTCCTGGAAGTCCTGTTTCATGTTTTCGTTCATATGTTGTAGATTGAAATCTTCAGGTTTAATGTCTCGCCTCCTCTGTTCTAAAATTTCCGGTGTCGCTTGTATTAAATTTATTATCTCTGCATGATCCTGTAATTTTTCGTTATTTTCTGTATCTTGATCCTGTTGAATTTCAAATTGTTCAGATAGCGACCCTATAACCATGTTTTTATTTAATGTTATATCTGATTCAGTGGTATTTTTTACATTGATCCAAATGGCTTTCTCTGTCATTTTATAAACTCCATATTCCATATTTAAGTATGATTTCTCCGCCGGCTCAAATAACACTTCTGTGCCTTCCTGAACTTCAATTTCTGGCACCACAAAAATCAATTTAGCCTGGTTTGGCGTTAACTTAATCTTTCTGTTTGTCTTAGTTACGTTAGGTTTTAGTACAGTATTGTAAATTTGATTCTCCTGTGATTTTTGGCTGTGGGTATTTAGAGGGATTTCTGTATTACCAATTTTTAATACGTTGCTCTGTGTGCCTAAGACCCCTGAATGTTTTTGAATAAAGTCGTATCCCAGAATTCCTTTATACGTGTGAGGAAAAAGTGACTTAGTTATAAAAAATGTATGTTTAAATTTTTGGTTATTAATTTTGAAGCCAATTTCTACAATCTTGGTATAATCGATGTTGTGTCCTGAAAGAGTCGTGATTGTTACAGCTCTTGAAACATATTTTACAGCAGTATTTTCCTTAATTTTCTCGAAAATATCATTAGCCAAAACTGAAATCGATGCGCCGGAGTCTAAGAGGATTTTTGTGTCAGTGTTTTGAAATTTAATTTCTACCGTGGGTAATTCTGTATTTAATTCGTCTCCAACTGACGCGATAAGTTTGTCCTTCCTGTCCTTAGTGCCCTCTCTTTCACCACTATTTTGGGCTCTGTAATTACCAATATTTTCTCTATCGATTTGAGTATTGTATTTTCTAACATTTTGTCTCTCGTTTTCTATGTTAATTTGTGTACCATTCCTTTCTCTAACTTCTGCTCTATTCCTTAAATTTCTATCTTCTCTGGAATAATTTCTATCTATGTACCGATCCTTTTCTGAATTATTCTCTATGTAATTTCTATCTATGTACCGATCCTTTTCTGAATTATTCTCTATGTAATTTCTATCTATGTACCGATCATTTTCTGAATTATTCTCTATGTAATTTCTATCTATGTACCAATCCTTTTCTGAATTATTCTCTATGTATTCTCTATCTCTAACAGGGATTTTATTATCTTGATTTAAAGGAGACTGCACCCCATTTCTACGCCTTTGTTGACGATAATTTTCAATCTCCCCTTCTAGTTTAAATTTCTGTTAAAATTTGTATTTCGTCTAGAATAATTTCTGTTAAAATTTGTATTTCGTCTAAAATCATTCCTGCCATTGGCGAATCTGTCCGAGCTATCCGTATATTTAAATGTATCTTGGTTTTGCCTCTGAAAATCATTTCTGTTACGCTGGGCCTCAAAATTCCGTTCGTCATTCCTATATGTATATTTCTGGCTACCTATTCTTCCTTCATTAACATATTCGTTTCCTTAAGTTTGCTTTTCTTCCCTACAGTCTTGAGTACGTGAGGGGTAAAATCTATCTGGGGGTACATTGTATGCCGTATTGGGAAACCTCTCCGCATAATTTGGTTGGTGACGTGTGGGGGAAATTCTCCGTGCATAATGTCCGTGCATCTGGTCTGTGCGAAAAACTATGTTTGGTTTGTAATGAGATTTGTGTTTGTTTATTTCTCTCTCTAATGTAATGTCTGCAATCCTGCATAAAATGTCTAAATTTACCGCAAAAATGGCATGAATATGTGTCCGTTATCTGGGAATCATTTCTGTTTTCTCTAATTCTCTCTCCGGTGTCAATATGTGGTTCTTATCGTCAAACTGTGGCATTAATTCTGTGACCCTAATTGGAGGTTCGAGGTTTTTATTTACTATTTTTTATTATTTGCCCTAGCTCCTGGTGTGGCAGTTTGTTGCACATTTAGAGTTTAAGCAATTTGGGGGGGTTGATGCAGATCTAAGGGTTATCTAGCATTTTGGCAGTTTAGAATTTAGAGCATGTTTTTTTTTATATAAAACATTAGTCGCGAGTTTTATTTAATATCAGATGTTTGAGGTGGGATTTTTTAATTCCGATTATCGATATTTAGAAGAGCGCGGGGTCTCTTACGAGATTTGGCCTTGCGATGATCATAGTCATGCAGATTGAATAACAGTTCATTTGGAACGGATGGCAAATTTTTGTAAAACATTAGACAAGTAAAGTGCGCTCGCCATTGAAATAGCATAGGCAGACAGTTACGGCTGGAACTTCAATGGCGGTTGCGCCAGCCTGTCTATATAGGAGCCTTACCCAGACGGTAGTGTCAAGGCCACCTAGAATAAGAGGCCCGGACATTGACAACTCAACCGCAGCAACGGAGGGAACGTATCTCCTGTGCGTAACACGTACGGGATCTGACACAGATGAATTTCTACAGTAATAAATAAGACTAATATGAAAAATATATCTCTAAACTAACAAGTAAATTAGAATAAACTTCAAACTGTGATTCTAAAATAAAAAATGATCTACATTGAGAACAAATATTTTTTCACTCTCTTCTGTAAACATTTATGGTAAAGTTATTGGGTTGGAGGGAAAGTTATGTCGTATTTTATATAGGCAGGTGATTTTTCTTGTAAATAAAAAGAACATCTGTAACAAGTCGAGAAATTGCAGAAGAGTTTGGCATTCATCATACAACTGTTGGAGATCACATTAAATCTCTTGGGTTTGTGTTAAAGCAAAGTTTTTGGGTTCCACATGAATTAACGGAAAAGAATTTGTCTGATCGTGTAAGAATGTGTTCATCACATCTGATTAGACACAATGTGGAGCCGTTTTTGGACAGGCTGGTTACTGGAGATGAAAAGTGGATTCTTTATGAGAATATTAAGAGAAAAAAATCTTACTGCAAACCAGGAACATCATCAGCAACAGTTCCAAAACCAAGCATCCATCAACGAAAAGTACTGCTTTGTTTGTGGTGGGACAGGAAAGGTCCAGTGTACTACGAGTTGCTGAAACAGGGGAAAACCATCCACGCGGATCTGTACTGCAATCAGCTGGATAAATTGAATGTAACTATCAAGGAAAAAAGGCCAGCATTAGCGTCCAGAAAAGCGTCCAGATAATGCTCGCCCGCATACTGCAATGGTGACACAACAAAAACTGAATGCGTTAGGATGGGAAGTCCTTAGTCACCCACCGTATTCACCTGACACTGCACCATCTGATTATTACCTGTTCAGATCTCTGCAAAATTATCTAACGGGAAAAAAATTCACGTCTTTTGAAAGTGTTTCTAAGGCAGTTGCTGACTATTTTAACTCTAAGGATGAGAACTTCTACAAAACAGGAATTCACAGGTTATCTGAAAGATGGCAACAGGTTGTAACAAATAACGGAGCATATATAATTGATTAATATTAAACACATATTTTTATAAATGAATTCAAATATTTTCTTTAAAATACGACAGAACTTTCCCTCCAACCCAATATATTAATATAATAAACAACTATATTAATATTTATATAATATTTAAAATATATCAAAAAACAAAACTTATAAACCTTAGAAATTCAAATAATATTTTATAACTATAAATTAGGAAAAAAGTAATTACATATTATTCACTATAATGGGAGAAACTGCTGACACTTACCTATGACTTTAAAATACATATTTTATTAGCTAGCATACATATATATATATATCTCCAGATTTAGCATTTAGTTTTCAAATATAAGCAACATGAAACGCAGTGAAATAGTTATGAATATAAATTTCTAAATTTAACTTTTCTATTTTGTGACAGTAAGGCCGGATTCATACTGACGCGTTCGTCCGTTGCGTTGGCTCTCCGTCAGAGGAGCAACGCAGAGCATTGATTCACACAAATCCGTCAACGCATGGAGTTCTCGAGCACAAGGGATTTTCCTCTTTTTCCACGCTGTATGAGGCGATAGGGGTGCAAATGGTGTGGGAAAGAAGAAATCTTTGTGCGGCTCAACTTGATTGGTTGGGATTTGTTTACTATTTGACAGCAGCTGTTCGATTGATTTTCATATTGTTCTATGATAATATATTCATATTGAGGTCTGGTCAATTAGCGCAGGCCCGATTTGTCCCGTGAGTCGGGTCGGGCTCAGTATTTAAAAAGTCGGGCTGGGCGTATTTAAATTTGAAAAAAATTTAAGTGAATTTTAATAGAGTGCATGAGATCTTAGTTGCATGAGAGTTGATTTATCTTAGTTGAGTGCATGAGATATCTTAGTTCTTTGTACAAACACATTTGAATAAAAAGCATTTCGGCCGTGACTTAATGGTCCTCGGGCCGGGAACGTGTTCTAAATTTGTACATTTCTTTGGACAAGGCCGGCATGTCCCCCCCAAATTATGCCCCCCTACAAACTTTATGGAGGGCTTCATATTTCAGTTCCTCTTGTGAATATTTCATGTCTTCTCCAGCTTAAAAAAATTACTGGAAGTATCGGGCTTCCCGTTCAAGTGGTGTCCGCTCCCCCGGGCCGGGTGAAGGATACAATCTCATATTTTCTGGGATATGGCCATATCCCAGTATATATGTAAATCTGTTTCTTCAAATTCTCTATTTAGGGATTTTTCAAATGAAATCCTATTTTGGTAAATTCTTGAATTGAGCTTATTTGTATTTACTGTATATTTTTGACCACAATTCTCGTTTAATATATTTATGAGATTATTTATTTGTGGAAGTCTCTCTCCGCCAATAATGCAAAAACCTTAATTATTTAGTAATTTCGAAATACACCAATTTACCAACAATTGAGGATTGATATATTAGCATCTATTGCGTCTTCAGAATTAATATCTTTCAGTATAAATTTAAATAAACAGCCTTGGGTTTATATATATATAATTGTAAAAATAAAATCTTTTGAATTTCCATTCATTTTCTTATAAAAGAACTCAGATTTTTAATAGTATGTTGGCTGTGAAAAATCACCTAATTTATGAGATCTTTACCAGATATGTTACATATTTAGAAGTAAAGTTGAACAATACTTACCTTAAATATAAATGTTATTTTGCTTTCCAAATTTTATAATTTTGGGCTAACAGGCTTCATGAACCTTATGCACTACTCCGGGGTTTTAGTGCATATGTTAGTAGATTTACCATTTTGCAAATTTGGGGTGCTTCTTAATGACAATTTCGTGCCCATTCTGCTATGCATATTTTTTTTACATTATATTTTGTGTCTTTTGTATATTTATCAGTGTTTGTTAAAGTATTGTTTGGCTACCAAGGTATTACTATTTACAAAATACCTAGACTTTCTTGGTATTTTAAGTTTTACTACTTAGATGGTGACAAGTATTATCCAAACACAAAAAATTTAATCTACTTTTTTAAGCAGTAAATTAATTTCATATCTAATCCAACTTAAGCTAATCCTGTTTTCTGATGTGGAACAATCAAATATTAACATGATTTAGCTTTAACTGACTTCACAATTATATTCTGCAACTGTCAGCAAATATTGAAATAGACAAATATGATTAATAAGCAACTGACTCATAGTTAATGAGAATAGTGCTAAAAAATTATTAAACCAGATGTCAGCATTTTGTGTGAAGTATAAATATAATCTGACAAGACAAATGCTTATTTCTCTCACATAAACCAATGTTCTTCCTAGCTAATATCTTCAATAAAACAATGCACATTACTACAAATTCTTTTCGCTTCTTATCATTATTCAATCTTTGAAATATTAAATTGCTTTAACAGATTAAATTTGGTAAGCTGAAGTTTATGGAAGAAGAAATTGACATTTTAAAAAGATTGCAGTAACTTCTTTCTTATAATATATATTTTTACTTAACATATTCGTCAAAGTAAAAAGAAGGAAATCTGAGTGATAAAAATTGCCAATAAAGCACCATTAAGCTTTCCGATATATTTTAGCAGTAAAATCAGCTTACCTTTATAAATAAAACTATTTTCCCATAATATTGGAACTTTTAACATTTCCACTTGCATTTATAATTTTTCCTTTTTTTCTATTTTTTTAATCAGTTTAGAATGCTTTCAGGCCAACAACTTTATAATACCAGCCAATAGCAAAAATGTTTGATAACCTCACTCAATTTCAAGTAGGATTTTACTGAGTATTTCACATTACTTCATGGAGAATACAAAATAGATAAAAGGAATAATCCACATTGTCGTTTATTTTAAAATTATGTTGGTTTGAGAGCAATCAAAACAGGCTTGTTGAAAACCCAGACCAGCCAAGAGCATATAGCAGCTGGTAACAAGTTGTTTGTTGCAATATCAATATATATATATATATAGTTTAATTAAATAAATAGTATTTATAAATATAAATAAAATTCACATCATTGATGGTACAGCTCCATCAGGCCATCTTATAGGTTTTTTCAGTAGTTCCTCTTTGTGGCTACTTCGCCAGTTTTGTTTTTCACATCGACATCAAACCATCAAAATAATATGCAAATTATATTTAACAATAAAAAAAATTTAATCCAATTGGACTTCCAGAATTAACATTTAGTTAAAAAAATAAAATGTGCTCATTTTGTTAGAATTTGAGTTGTGATAATTTTTACATTTAAAATTTCAAAGCTGAGTTCAGTAGTTGACATGCTCACAAAAACACATTTTGATTTTATTAATATGATTTTAATAATGCTTTTTCAACTTTCAAACCTGTAATGTTATATTTTTTACATCAATATAATAAAACTAGCTTATAACCATTGAAAATCAATGATGCAAGATGTGCTTGTATAAATTTTTTCAGATATTGTTTTTACTTCCACTCAAACCAGAAAAATACTGAATAATGAAAAAAGAAAACGAAGAAATGAATTATCATTAAAGGAGAAAAATAATTGTTTTTTATTAATGCATTAACATTAATTGAATGGAAATGAAGAACAGATGTTTCTTATAATAAATCTAATAGAATATTTCAGTATATTTAGTATTTCCACATATTTAGTAATTTTTTTTTTTTTTTTAGCAAATTAACCGAAATCCACATTTGAATCTAAACTAAAATCCAATATAACTAACTGCGAATCCAGTTTTGAAAACATATCTGAATTAGAATTCCAAATTTGTTGATCAACTACCCATTGCTAAAATATTTTATTATTATTCAGTATTTCCACATATTTAGTAAATTTTCTTTTTTAGCAAATTAACCGAAATCCACATTTGAATATAAACTAAAATCCAATATAACTAACTGCAAATCCAGTTTTGAAAACATATCTGAATTAGAATTCCAAATTTGTTGATCAACTGCCCATTGCTAAAATATTTTCCCTCTATACAGAAAAGTGTTGAACTTATTGGGTCTTACAGCAGTCTGATAAATATTTTTATCATAGAGATATTTCTTCGTTTATGTGTAACCATATTAGTATCCATATTTTAAATATCTGCAAGCCCTTTTAGTTAGGTGACAGTTTGCTTACAACAATGGTAATATGAATAGCCATTGTTATAAGATAGTTAAAAACGAGTCTAATATTCAGCTTCGCTTCTACAGAGAACATTTTAATAAGAATAGTGAAGCTGAATATTGGACATGTCTTATTCAATATTTTTCACCAGACCGAACACATATTGGGGCCAGCACACCCCTCCGAAAAACTTTGCATCATAATTACTCATGTACCCTTTTGGAGTAAGAACTAAATACTTACGATATTTTTGTTCCAACATTAAATCCCAATGGATAAATTCAAAACATACTAATTAACAATAAAATCAAATACATACATTTAATTTGTTTATTTTTCAGAAGTATACAGCTAAAATTTTTAGATATAAGAAATAAAATATTTTATAACAGATTATGTTCAACAAATATGAATATTTTTTTAAAACAAAACTAGATCCAGTCAAACTTTCTTTAAATTTTCTAGTCCATACTTGAATTCAGAAAAACCTGTAAAAAATAAAATGTATAGTTTTAAAGAAATATCATTTTCAACTATTTTACAAAATTAAATGAATAGAATATCAACAAAGGCCTGACATAAATCACACATGGGCAACCCATGTCTTCATTTTTTTTTTTCGTTATGAATACTTTTTTTTTTAAACTTTAAAATTCTATTTGAAATTTCTGCATTTGGATTAATGTATACCATAAAGCAGTAGATTTTGATCATAAAAGTGAGGCTTTCAGTTCTATCGTTAGTCGTACCTGATAAAAAAAAGTAACCACTGGCTGTCAGCTACTTATACAAAAATGCAATTTTCTACAACCAAATATGACTTTTATGCAGGAGAAGCAGATTGAAAATAGTGTAGCTATCTTAGCTTATATGAAACATTTTCAAAAAATAATATTTCATGGACAATGAAAATGCTTTTAAAATATTGGAATGATATGAAGCTTTAACTTTAGTGCCAACAAGTTGCTAAATCTTAATCCCCATTAGCATGGCATATTTCACATGTCATGTTTCTATATATATAATGGTCAATAGCAATTCTTCCTTTTATGCAATATTTTCATCATATGTTTACAAACTGATCATTGGGAACACTCTGGGCTGTGCAGTCGGAGTGTGTTGTTGTTGAGACCCAGACCGTCCGACCTACCAGAAAGGTGTAAGGTAACTGTATGGACGGCCGGGAAGTGCCACCCAATTTAGACCGGAACCCAGTGGGGGAGGCATCCACAGGGACCGTACCCTCCTTCCCCTACCACCAACCTCTCGGAAGGACTTACGGACCCACATGTTTAACGTGATCGTACTCCGCATGAACACGGCGGCATTTGTGGCAGCGTGCAAATCTAGCGCGCAAACCACGGGGATACCGCACCCGAGATGGCCAACAGCACGCGGCGTTCCGAGGTGGTCACCCACCAAGTACTAACTGTGCCCGATGCTGCTTCACTTCGGTGATCTAACGAGAACAGGTGTTTTCAGCACGGTACGGCCGTTGGCCCTGCAGTCGGAGTGTGTAAAAATATACCGACTCTGACTCCTAAATTAAACTATATAAAAGTAATTTTATCTTGGAATATTAAATTCTTTCATTAGTTAAAATAGTTTTAAAAAATCATTAAATGTTTACCAATTAAAAAACTAATGAATTGAAAAATTAAAAATTGTTATCTACAACAGTCACTATTTTAGCAATAACTTTTATAAACAAATAATATGTGAGCACTATTTTATCTAGATATAAGTTACTATACTACACTACCTAAAAATAAAATGTGACCTATGCAAACTAAATACATGCACCCACTATTCAGTGGAACAGGCTGTGCTAACAAAGAAAATATTAAAATGCAGCTTATGCATATTAAAAATATATGCCTGCTACAGTGTGGCATGTGCTACTACTTGGCATCATAGCCTGCTTATATCCTAAATAAACACCTTTTGCGTAGGCAATAAATGCACTTGATATGTTGATGCATACTGTGGTGGTGTTCCAAGCTAGCAGTAACTTATTAAGACAAATGGGTTATGTATTACATGTGCAATATATGAATCATATTAAAATTGGTCCTACAATGAATGCAGTTTAAATTCAATTTGATCCTTTTCACGATAGTTATAATTTAATTTGAAACAGGTTATTTTCACAGGATACAATTTAAATCTAAAACCAGTAACTTTTACAGTTGATTTCAAATTGTTTAGCTTGCTTATATAAAACTGGAAATCAGAATAAAATTAGCATTTATTCTAAAAAATTTTAGTTGACCAGATTGATTATTGTAATGAAAATGAAAATTTTAATTTTCAAAACTTTAATTTTAAAAATGCTAAATTTAATTTTTTGATAATATTTCTTTACTCAGTGAGCTGCTTGCATGCACAGGTCAGGTGTTTCCGTATGATCATTGGAAAGTCCTTGAAAATGAAATGACTAACCCACATGTGTGTGTTAGAGACTGATAAACAAATCACGAGGATTCAAATTGCAGATTATAAATTAAAATGACTACAGCAAGATTGAATTTATATGTTAGATGTGTTTGTCATTATAAAAACTTACTTAGCATATATTATAAATATGGAACAGTTTACCCCACAAAGTTCTATATACAAGTATTTAACTTTTAACAGCACAGCAACATCTAATGCTTACTTAAATTTATCCACTTTTTAATCACCAATTAAGGAATTTCTAATTTACAGTATATTAACTAGGAATAGTAAATGTCAAGCACTGAAATTAATGTGACAAAAACATACCTTAACTTCTTCACAATCTTAAGGGATCAGAGCAGAGGATGTGTGCACCAGCTGTAGATTTTTCAGTCCTTCAAGAAATATATCTTTCTAGACACTTTAAATTCCTGTAACAAATTAAATCAGAATTAGTATCACTTTATAACCCTTGGTAAAAAAAAGCACATCAAAACTGCTTGTCCTCAACTATTAGAATGAATATTTTTAAATTATGGTATCTAGCTGTAGATAAATATTCATGGTAATAAATATCAGACCTGAACTTGAATACCACACGCAATCGATCTACACACAAACCTTGAAGAATATTGCTAAATAGATTTCTTCTGTATTCAAACAAGTTAGCAAAATGAAAATATAACAAATCTAATTGTAATGCTGCATAATAAGCTATAAAATTCTACTAATAACGAGTGAATAATTCAGAAATTTCAGCTCAGTGATTACTCGCCAAAAGTTTTTTCACATACCAGTATTATATAAATATAATAGCTGTGCTTTTAACTCTTTTGGCATTTTTTTCTTGAAAAAACAAAACTAATAATCACAATAAAATTTATAGACAATTATGTAAAAAAATTAACAAAAATATATACATAACATATCAGCGATTAAGATGTTGCTTACAGATGTAATGGACAAAATGTTGTTACACAAATATTGATTTACAATTGCAAAATCTAAAAGTCACTATTTTCAAGATCTCTGGGATTTACACATAAAATGCGAGTAAGTACAAACCGCCTGTTATACAGAAGTGCATTGGCACTGGATAAAAGAGAACATACATTTCATATTAACAGTGGCGAATCATGGGAGAATGTGGCCTCGGCAATCTTTTCCGAAGAGCCCCCCCCCCCCCCCCCCCTCACACACACACACACTCTAAAAGCCAGTTTAGAAAAAAAAAGTTCTTAAAAATAAACACGTTGAATCTCATTCTATACAAATCCTGCTACGCTTTTTTTTTTATCTAATAAACATACTTGAAATATTTGCACCCAAAAGTTTGAACAGAAATTAAATTAAGATGAGAATAATAATATTTTATGAAAATATTAAACGATACAAGTGTTTAAATATTATACATTTTTATTTGTTAAACTGTGCGGTAAATATTGATATTACAGCACAATACTAAGAAAAGAGTTAAAACTTTTTATGGTTAAATTGGACATTTTCTGGCTTTTGATGCAACAAAGTATCAATAAGTAAAATCTAACGTTTTAACACTGTAGTTTTCAATGCTAAGAATTGACAAATGATTTGATGACCTCTTTTCAGTCATTACGCTTCTTAAGTTGTTTTTGATTAGTTTTAATTTAGAGAATGACCTTTCCCCACTAGCGTTGGAGATCATCAAACGCAGATAAGTATGAAGTACTATTTCAACATTTGGAAATGCTTGAATTATGTTTTCTCCACATAGATACGAATACAAACACTTTAAATCCACTTTTTGGGATTCATTTTCGAGTTCGTCCTTATTACCTTCTTCACTATTAAAAATCTTTAAGAAAATTTTTTTTTTCTTAAAGATATTTTACTTTTATTTTTCGTTCAAAATGAGGCTCTCCTCTGAAGCGAGGTCCCTGGCATTCGTCAGTATATAAATTCACCACTGCATCTTAACTATTATTTTGCATGAAACAAACAAATATATTGGTACAGCCTGCATATCGTGTTAACCAATATTTCACTTTCGTGTTAAGTAGTCTCAATAGTATATATTATCAGAACATTCATAGCTAGGACGAGGACCCTGTGTTGAAGTTGATAAATGCTAATATAAATGCCAAAATAAATTGTACAATAAAAAAAATTACAAAAGTGTATAAGATTCCCAAATTTGCATGCCACATAACAAATATGCTATATGTGAAGTCTGCAACAAAATATGGTTTGGGTTGTTTACTTTATTCACATAAGGATACAGAATATGGAATGCTTAAAAACAACACACATTATACTTAGGACTCAAAAACATACTAAACACATTATACAAATAATTATTTAAATCATTATTTTCGGATTTAATTATAATTTATTGAAAAACTGTTATATCTAAAGGGAATTTCCACAATTTATAAATAGCATCACATACCTGACATCCTGACAGATTTCTTAACTATGTGAAAAAGTATGACATCGCAAAACTTGAAATACCGATAAAGTCCGGAAGGGATAGAAATATTTGGTATGGTCATGATGAATAACCGAGTGCGATTAAATGCTATGTTTCTACAAAATATTTACAATAAATTTTACTCAAATATCCATTCATTGAGAGCGTACTAGTTTACATTGAACATTAGATGTGGGGAGATTACTTTAGTCACATTTTTAAATTGGATCAAGTCGGGTCATTCTACAGTTCCAAATTAGTAAATTAGGCGATCGGTATACATTAAAATAAAATTTTATGACCACACGTTCAAATGAACAAGTGATCACACAAGTAATTTATCTAATGATCGTCAAATTGGCATAGATTTAAGAGTAAACTTCCCATGTTTCTTTTAAATAAACAAATAATAACTCACCAATCAGAATATTTTTCATATAGTCTGCTGTATATCCGAAATCATTCTTGTATTTGGAAATCCTGTGGTCGAAGTGACGGCCATCTTGTTTATCAAGAGAAGCCTTTTCATTGGTGTCTTTTTAGAAGGTAACGCATCACGTGACCAACGCATCCGTTAAACATGAACTTGAACCATGTTCAACGGATGAACGCACGGTCGTGCGTTCGAGCCTGTGATTGGTTGACGTACAGCTCTCAACGGATGGGCAACGTACGAACGGATCAGTCTGAATCCGGCCTAACTTTTGCAACATTATTACTTTTACACTAATACTATATATCAAAAACTCTTGATACCTACCTATTTAACTTGAACAACATTTTATACTGTAAATCTAGATTTCATAAAAAAATGCGAAGAAACATGCCTGTTTAAAAAATCTGAAAATTCGTCATTTAAAATTCAAGCAAATTTGTGCATAATTTTCTGTCGGACTTTAGATAGGAAAATAACTTAGTAGAAATTTATTAATCATTTTAACTTTCTGACTAAATATAAAGCTTTTTAATTTAGTAATGACAATCATCACAATAGTTACACCTCAGTATGCATGCTATATGCTAGTACACACCATTTATTGATTTATATCTTCATGAAATTTAAATCATTTTTTCCTTCATGAAATGTAAATTACCCATCACACAAAAAATATCCAGATTTCTTTCCGTCTGAGATCGGACCAACTAGTTTGCTTTCCCCCACAGCAGGACCGGCAGCTTCCAGGAGCTACCTTGCTGTGACAGAAAGTTATTAGTGTCAAATTCCCGTGCCTGGTGATCTTCCCCTTACCATTGTATGTGTCCCCAGAGTACTATATCACTTTGAGCACGTGTCTTCACCCATCACCTCCGATAATGAGACCAACACACAAGGCTATAGGCCACAGGAAAGTGAAAAATGCAGTCAGCAAGGTGGTGTAATATTGAATAAGAACCATCGTTGATTATTTTGCGTGGTAGTAAAATCTTTGTTTTAAAAAGCTACAGAGGAAATAATTATTTTTTATTACAAATATTTTACAGTTTGTAATTCATTTTGAACATGAAATAGAATAGCATTCTATATCACCATGACTAGAGGCATAATAATAAATATTAATAATGCTACTACTAATAATAATAATAACTTCCTATTTATGCAATTAGGGATTGCAATCTCGGATGTTTTTACAATATCGGGATTTCGGGAATAGAAATTTTTCTAATCCCAATATCTGACAGAATTGGTAATTTAATATTACTTTTAAAATAAACCCTAATTTATGTTCTTACGTTTCAATTTTCACGTAAACGACAAAGTTTTAGACCATTTAACGCAATAAACTCGACATTAGTCCTAGGATTCAAAATATAGCAGACTTCGAACAAGAGGAATTTAAATTGTGGATGGATGTACAAATATGATAAATTCCCCCATATTATTCTACGCTTGAAAATTTTATAATTTGAAAAATTGGTCATGATAGAAAGAGAATGATATTGAGGACTAGAGCCATGTACTTCGACGTGAGAAGCCAGCGATGTAAAATCATCATTGCTGTAGCTAGGGGTAATTTAAGTGTATACACATCTTTTGAAAAATTTTCGATTCTTAATTAAATAGTTTATTTTAGGTATGATACATAGGACAGGAGAAATAAAAAGTATATTTGAATTTTTATTAACAATAGTAAAATAAATCACACCAATCTTACTTCAACATTAATATTTAAATTTATTACAAACAAGGATCACATTTGAGAAAATGTGTCAAACAAATCAAATATTTCTTCACTTTCCAACATAGTTGTAACGTGTTTATGACTTTGTCATTCTGTTTGTCCGTTTGCATGATAACTGCCGTAAAAATGACTTTATCAAAATGAAATTTTAGTATATTGTTGAGACGGTCCGTGGGATATATAGGAATGAAAATTAATAATATCACCAAATTAGTTTCAGATTTAACCCGGATTGAAGAAATGGAATAAATGCTTCGAATATTTTAGGAAATATTCTAATTTATCACGTGAAATATGTAAAAAAAAATTTCAACAAAATGTGTTCGGCAGTTTTTAAAATAAAAATTGAAATAATAATTACAACAGAGGAATCGTTTGAAAGTGAATTAAAATTTAAACTCTGAATTTGATGGGAGATTTTTTGCGCTAATTAGTCACTTTTTGAAAACATGAATTGTTTGAAACATGATTTAAATGCGAAATCTATCTCCATGGTTTATTTTAAACAAGCTTTTACTGAACAATGAAAAGTATAAAGAAATCAAAATGGTTATTTAATTTCGCATTTTATGACGAAGATTCTATCTGATACCATGTTGCTCGGCAACGGAATGAAATTAAGTGTGTTGTTAATATTTATTATTATTACTTTCCTTATATACATAATGTATAAGGAAAGTATTGTGGCGGGGTCGAAAATTCGAATTCGAGTTTTCGACGGGAGAACACGTTTCAAGCATCCCTGATCACGAATCAAACGTTTTTGAAGTGATGTGTGTGTGTGTGTGGGTCTGTGGAGACGATAACCGACGAACGAATGGACCGATTCGAACGAAATTTGGTACAAAAATCACAATCCGTAAACACTGGAAGCCTATTGTTTTTATACGCAATCGAATGTTCAGAACCCACATAAATTTTCGAGTGAAATTTTGAAAAAATCGTCAAAAAATCAAAACCGCTAATAAAGTTACGCAAATAGACATTTCTTATGTGATTTTTCATTAGAAAACGATTGACATAAATTTTAGAACGCTAACATGAACCGTTCTCGAGATATTGCGCATTTTTCAAAAAATTATCAAAAAGTTATACAAAAGAAAAAAAAATATTTCCTATTGATAAACATGTTCACTTTTCATATGTAATACCATGCGATAAATTGGATGACATTATTCTCGTGGATCTAACTCGTTCCATTCATGAAAAATATACTTTGAGTAATATTTTTGTATTTGAACGCCAATAGTCATTTATCTGCTGTAAGAATAACTTATTTCTCCGTCCATAACGCTTGGCGAGATTTTGGCGGAATGTCGCCAACTTGACAACATTTTTAATTCTTGCGAAATTAACAAAAATCTCGCCAAATTGATAAAAAATGACGTTAACTTAATGAAAATGACGACTAATTGACGAAAATTCAATATCTTGGAAAGAATATAAGTATCTACTATAAGAATACCATTTTTACTTTCCTTATATACATAATGTATAAGGAAAGTATTGTGACGGGGTCGAAAATTCGAATTCGAGTTTTCGACGGGAGAGCACGTTTCAAGCATCCCTGATCACGAATGAAACATTTTTGAAGTGATGTCTGTGTGTGTGTGTGTGTCAGTGAGACTGTGGAGACGATAAATAACGAACGAATGGACCGATTCGAACTAAATTTGGTACAAAAATCACAATCCGTAAACACTGGAAGATAATTGTTTTTATACGCAATCGAATGTTCAGAACCCCCCTAAATTTTCGAATAAAATTTTGAAAAAATCGTCAAAAAATTAAAAACCACTAATAAAGTTACGCAAATAGACATTTCTTATGTAATTTTTCATTAGAAAACGATTGGCTTAAATTTTAGAACGCTAACAGAAACCGTTCTCGAGATATTGCACATTTTTCAAAAGAATTATCAAAATGTCATGTAAAATAAAAAAAAATATTTCCTATTGAGAAACATGTTCACTTTTCATATGTAATACTATACGATAAATTGGGTGACATCATTCTCGTGGATCTAGCTCGTTCCATTCATGGAAAAAGATACTTTGAGTAATACTTTTGTATTTGAACGCCAATAGTCATTTATCTGCTGTAAGAATAACTTATCTCTTCATCCATAATGCTTGGCGAGATTTTGGCGACGAATTTGGCGGAATGTCGCCAAATTGGCGACTTTTTGAAATGTTGCCAAATTAACAAAAATCTCGCCAAGTGGATAAAAATGACGCTAAATCAATGAAAATGACGACTAATTGTCGGAAATTCAATATCTTGGAAAAAATATTAGTATCTACTATAAGAAAAACCTATTTTTTTACTGTAAAAGTAGTAAATTCATTACATTGTATAAGGAAAGTCATGTGTTGCCCACATCAGATTTTTTTAACTGTAAAAGTAGTAAACTCATTGCATTATATAAGGAAAGTAATGTGTAGCCCACATCAGATTTTTTTTTCTAATTGAATAATAAATAAATGGATGTAAAAATATATTTTATAAATGAACAGATTGATTGTTCTTTTAATTAAATTAATTGCGGAGTGCGTACATCCCTTTCATTTATTTTGGCAAAGAGTTTTCAAGTTCATATATTGTGTTTAGCTAATAAACTCATATATTGTGTTTATCCAATAAATTCATTTAGCCGATTGTTGAAGCAGAAAAGAGTAGAACGGGTTATTGTTGCTGTTGTTGAGACCCAGACCGTCCGACCTACCAGAAAGGTGTAAGGTAACTGTTTGGACGGCCGGGAAGTGCCACCCAATTTAGACCGGAACCCAGTGGGGGAGGCATCCACAGGGACCGAACCCTCCTTCCCCTACCACAGGTGTATCTTCTAATACAATTTTAGTGTTTTCATTTAGTATATACAAACGGGATCAGGATATTTTATTCTTCAGATTTGCAAATTCAGAGCTACGAATTTACCGGAATATCTCTAAATAACTTGGTTACTTTTCTTAAACTTTACCAAATTAGCGGAAATGTCTCCAAATTGATAAAAATGACGCAAATCAATGAAATTAAATTCGTTTTTTTAGAAGAGAGTGCTGAAATGATGTTTCGGTAGCATCTGTCGGTCAGTCCATCCATCCTACTTAGTAACACATTTAGCGAATTTTTTTAATATCACCAAATTGATAAAAATGTTTATAAATCCGTAAAGATAATATGAAATTGATAAAATCGCGCTTAATAAATGAAATTAATTGTGTTTTGTTAGGGGATAGTATTGTGATGATATTTCGTCAATTTGTCGCAAAATGGGACTATCAGTTCTACAGTACCACTTGGCGATAAATTTGGCGATTTTTTAAAATGTCGCTAATTTGACGAAAATGTCCCCTAATGTTCCATAGAAATATAGTTATTTAGACGATATAATGACAAAATAATTACAACAAAAATATAATTATAAATTTTAAATATTTACAAGAGAAAAATAGAAAAAGAAAATTAAGTATATGATATACTTATATATCCAACGGTAAAGTAAAAATTGAAATTACAGCAGAATATTATTAAATAGTGATTGGCAAAACTAGCTAACTCGAGAATGAAGAAAGAGACGCTCTATATCGAGTAAGCATACTGAAATAAAAAGGTCCAGTATCTAAACCGTTTTCCACTCCCAACTCAAACTGCCTTTCCACGTAACGCGAGAACAATTTTCACCCTCTACCCTTCTTCCTTTCATGACCGGCGAGATTATTTCTGCGGGATAGATTCTGAGGAGGATAATCCTCCTCCTGACAAGAAGAAATCCCGCCGCCTTCGAATAAACGCCCATAAACAACGTCTCCCCACGGGAATCCTGTCAACCCCTGAAAGAAATAAGAAAGAGGGGGAAAGCAAAATACAATTTTTTTCAGATCCATATTTGCTTCAATTAAAAGTTGCTGGAAATCTATTTATGATAGCGCAAAAATTTAGGCATCTATCGAAAGCTAAAATTCTATTCATGTGCACTGCTTTTTTCAAATTCGAGTATTATGAAATGCAAATTGATAAAAGACGATTAAACTTTTAGTTTTGACTTTTCTTAGTGACTCTCAACTTCAATAAATTGTTAAAAATACTTAACAATAATTTTAACAAAAAGTAAAATTATAAAGCAAACTTCAATTTCTATAACTTTGAGATCCTGAAAACAAAATTGAAATAGGTTGATTTTTGGAGGAGCTATGCTATCTAGCACTAGCACTAAAACGGCCATACATTAACATGGAAGGTGAAGATTGAAACTTGTGACTGATGAAGCCCCTTAACTTGTAATGACATGTAGTATATGTACAAATTTTAATTATCCATAAGTTAGGTTACCACACTAAGTAGAAAATCGTTGTCTTTCTACATGCAATGAAACTATTTAAATTATTAAATCCATCAAAAAATGTAACAGCATTTCTTCAAATAAGGAAGTAAAATACAAAAACAGGGCTTTTATGAGTTGTAAAAACATATTATCTTATAAACCTAATTAAGTGATAAAATACAAAAAAGAAGAGTTTTTTTATGAGCATATAACAACTTTATTACAACAAATTTATAAATCCAAGTAGTTGGAGTTAACAAAGTTACATAAAAATAAAATGTATCTGCCGCAAAAGCTAGATCCATATTTTGTCTGAAAAGTACCTGAATATCATATGTCACACTCAAACAAAAGTTACCCCCCCCCTCCCCATTTATATCTACTGAATACCGACTTGATATATATTAAATGATGAACATAAAGTATGGATTATAAATAAATACTAATGATTTTACAGTAAAAGCATTTATATTAAATCCAAAAAAATTTGACATTTGCATTCCCCCCCCCCCAATTGAGTTCCGAAAAACAATTTTACTCTACGGATTAGGACATTTTCATTAGATTCAAAAACTATTTAATCAGTTATTTAATCAGTTATCAGTCTGTTTTAGATAGCCTTGGTAGTGTGCATATCTGCGATCTTACAATAAAACTTATCACGCCACGCAGGCGATAGTGCGCCAATTTTGTTACACCCAACCGATCCCAGAATCCTTTGCGCTAGTGGAGCGGTGCATATTTCTAACGCTTCGTCTTTTAAAATATCTGGAGAAATTATTATTAAGTGATTTTAATTATTGAATTTGAATCTGAAATGCTTTTGACGCGATCATTTTGTATTGAATATTATTGTAAGCCACTTATACTGCGACAAAGTGAAAGCGTTTTTCTTTGCAAAAATATAAACTACTTTTAAAGGTTGTATGCTTATTTGCTTACAGGACCTGTCTTGTATTCAAATTCGTGATTTTAGTTGCAACCAGAAAAAAAGAATAAGGCTCAAGTCAAATAGAAAATTCATTCAAGTTCTCTTTTTTCAGAATACAATGAATCATTTTTGGGCTGATCCGGAGATTAGGTCACCTTGGTTAAATCGGAGAAGACGCCACGCACTTTGTGAGGTTAAATCGGAGAAGACGCCACGCACTTTATGTTGCAATCTGGTAACCTCTTGTATCGGTTGTTTTCGGCGGAAATTGTGTAGCATCCAATAAGAATACGTTTTTGTGTTTGCTACAGTTTTTTGATGTAAAAGAACATTTCTATCAATATTTTTGGCCATTGTTGTGCGTGTTTGCTTGTTCTTTCGTTATTTGATTTATTTTGTAATAATTATTCGTTTTAGTTTTGCGGATTTGCTTTTGTCGTCGATTATATTTCCCTTATGTCTTCTGGTATGCGCGAGCAAATGGAAGGTGAGTGTAGTTTTGTAAAGCGTGGTAGAATGGATGTTGGTATGAATGAATCTAGAATAAAATTTTACTATGATTTGGAAAATAAAGGTTTGAAAGAAGTGATTAATTGGTGTGTTATGAAAGGGATTATGAGTGATAAATACGGATCCTCGGTTGCATGGAGAAAGTGATTTGGCTACGTGCGATATGCACAGATAAAATTGTAGCATATTCTGTGTCTGGGCGCCGCAGGCGACCGTTCCTAATAAACCGGAGATCACTGGGGGCCCCGTTCCGGTGTAGAACGACCTTTAGGTCGAACCCCTGCCCCTGTACGGACCACTGGTACATACGGACCACTAATACATCCGTTCCACAATTTTCGATCTTTAGATCAAATCCCTGCTCTTACACGGACCTGTAGGTCGAACCCATTCCTTTATATGGATTCTCAGTTAGATGGAGAAAGCGATCTTGATACGTACGATATGCACAGATAAAATTGTAGCATAAAAATTTTAAATTTTACAAAAATCTGATTTTGGAACGTTTACATGAGTATTATTAATTTTTTTATTCTGCAGTTTTATAAAGTTATTTAATTTTCTTAAAATACACAAAAATCGTATTTTGTAACGTTTTTTTTTAGTATTATTCACTGTTATTTAAGTTAAATTAAATTATCATTTATATTAGAAAATCTTGTTTAGAACAAACACAATAGTCTGTCTTTAGAAACAGGGTTCTTCTACCAAAACATCATTTTGGTAGGAGGAGCCTATTTCTAATGACGGTAAATGACATCACTGAGGATGGGTGGAGCCAATTTCAAAACACGGAAGAAAGCGCCAACCACAGGCCAACTTGGCCCGATTTTGTACTTAGAAAAAAATTTGCGGTGACCTAATCTCCGGATTTACCCATTTTTGTAACTTCGCTTAAAATTTACTTAAGTTGCTTAAGCAAGGATGAATCATGCAGATAAGTATTGGGAAGAAAAGCACCTGTCTCCTCAATGTGTCAAAAAGTATTTTTGAAAAGAAGGTTTTGAATCAACAAATACTTTAAAATAAAAGTACTAGTATAATAAAAGGATATTGTATAATAAATATGCAATAGTCGGAATACATTTTGTACCAGAAATTTCTTAATCTACTTTTTGCTTATATACTGGTGATAAAGCCTTTAGTGTAATATTTCAGAAAGCGTTTGTACGAATAAAGTTTCATACTTGTGAACACTGAAAATTTAATATTTTTCTGAAAAATATCTTCGTAAACAACTCTTGTAGAAAAACATAAACTAATTCACCCAATTAAGTCTATGATTTACATGTCAAATGTCCCAGACGACATTTCTGTCACAAAGTAGCTGTAATCCACATCATATGGAACACACCATTAAACTATTTGAATGTGAAATATGTCAAAAAACATTATCAACTAAAGGTACTTTAATTGGACACAAACTTGTACATACAGGTAAAAAGCCTTTTGCATGTGAAATATGCCACAAAGCATTTCAACGAAAATATCATCTAAATACACACAAACGTGTACATACAGGTGAAAAGCCTTTTGTATGTGAAATATGTTGCAAAGCATTCACACAAAAGGCTACTTTAAATAATCACAAACGTGTACATACAGGTGAAAAGCCTTTTGCATGTGAAATATGCTACAAAACATTTCAACAAATAAGTCATCTAAATACACACAAATTTGTACATACAGGTGAAAAACCTTTTACATGTGAAATATGTCCAAAAGCATTTATGCTGAAAGTTGAATTAAATGCACATGGATTTAAACATACAGGTGAAAAACCTTTTGTCTGTGAAATATGTTGGGCAGCATTCACAAAAAGAACTTACTTAAAAACACACAAACTTATTCATACAGTTCAAAAACTATTTGTGTGTGAAATATGTCAGAAAGCATTCAAAGATAGAAAGTCTTTAAAATCACACAAACTTGTTCATACAGGTGAAAAACCTTTTGTGTGTGAAATATGTCAGAAAACATTCAGATTAATACACATGTTAAATATACATAAACTTGTACATACAAAAGAGAAGCTTTTAGTGTGTGAAATGTGTCCAAAAGCCTTCCTGCGAAAAAATGAGTTAAATGTACATAGACGAGTACATACAGATGAAAAACCATATGTGTGTGAAATATGTCAGAAAGCATTCCGACAAAAAGGTAGTTTAAATTACCATACAATTTCACATACAGATGAAAAGCCCTTTGTGTGTGAAATATGTCAGAAAGCATTCAGAATTGAACGTAATTTAAATAATCATAAATTTACACATGTAGGTATAAAGCCTTTTCCATGTGAAATATGTCACAAAACATTTACAACGAAAGGTTATCTGAATGAACACAAATTTGTACATACAGGTGAAAAGCCTTTTAAATGTGATATGTGTCCGAAAGCATTTAGACAAAAATATGGTTTAAATGCACATACACATACACATACAGGTAAATATCCATTTGTGTGTGAGGTATGTGGGAAAAAATTCAGTTCAAAAGGTTCTTTCAATAAACATAAACTAGTACATACAGGTGAAAAGCCTTTTATGTGTGGAATATGTCAGAAATCGTTTAAACGAAAAGGTAATTTAATATCACACAAGCTTAGTCATGCAGGTAAAAAGCCTTTTTTATGTGAAATATGCTGCAAAGCATTTTCACAAAAAAGTCATCTGAATAAACACAAATTGGTACATACAGGAGAAAAGCCTTTTAAATGTGATATGTGTCCGAAAGCATTTATACGAAAATGTGATTTAAATGCACATACACATACAGATAAATATCCATTTGTGTGTGAGGTATGTGGGAAAAAATTCAGTTTAAAAGGTTCTTTAAATAAACATAAAAGTGTGCATACAGGTGAAAAGCCTTTTATGTGTGGAATATGTCAGAAATCATTCAGACAAAGAGGTACTTTAATATCACACAAGCTTATTCATACTGATGAAAAGCCTTTTGAGTGTGAAGTATGTCAGAAATCATTCAAACAAAGAGGTTCCTTAATATTGCATCAACTTGTTCATACAGGTGAGAAACCTTTTGTGTGTGAAATATGTCAGAAAGCATTCACAAATAAAAAATATTTAAATCAGCACAAACTTATTCATAAAGATGAAAAACCTTTTGTATGTAAAATATGTTCAAAAGCTTTCACAAAAAAATCTGGTTTAAATAGGCATAAACTTTTACATACTGGTGAAAAACCATTTGTGTGTGAAATATGTCAGAAAGCATTCAGAATTGAACGTAATTTAAATAATCATAAATTTACACATGTAGGTATAAAGCCTTTTGCATGTGAAATATGTCACAAAACATTTACAACGAAAGGTTATCTGAATGAACACAAATTTGTACATACAGGTGAAAAGCCTTTTAAATGTGATATGTGTCCGAAAGCATTTAGACAAAAATATGGTTTAAATGCACATACACATACACATACAGGTAAATATCCATTTGTGTGTGAGGTATGTGGGAAAAAATTCAGTTCAAAAGGTTCTTTCAATAAACATAAACTAGTACATACAGGTGAAAAGCCTTTTATGTGTGGAATATGTCAGAAATCGTTTCAACAAAAAGGTAATTTAATATCACACAAGCTTAGTCATGCAGGTAAAAAGCCTTTTTTATGTGAAATATGCTGCAAAGCATTTTCACAAAAAAGTCATCTGAATAAACACAAATTGGTACATACAGGAGAAAAGCCTTTTAAATGTGATATATGTCCGAAAGCATTTATACGAAAATGTGATTTAAATCCACATACACATACACATACAGGTGAAAAGCCTTTTAAATGTGATATGTGTCCGAAAGCATTTATACGGAAATGTGATTTAAATGCACATACACATACACATACAGGTGAAAAGCCTTTTAAATGTGATATGTGTCCGAAATCATTTATACGAAAATGTGATTTAAATGCACATACACATACAGGTAAATATCCATTTGTGTGTGAGGTATGTGGGAAAAAATTCAGTTTAAAAAGTTCTTTAAATAAACATAAAAGTGTGCATACAGGTGAAAAGCCTTTTATGTGTGGAATATGTCAGAAATCATTCAGACAAAGAGGTTCTTTAATATTGCATCAACTTGTTCATACAGGTGAGAAACCTTTTGTGTGTGAAATATGTCAGAAAGCATTCACAAATAAAAAATATTTAAATCAGCACAAACTTATTCATAAAGATGAATAACCTTTTGTATGTAAAATATGTTCAAAAGCATTCACAAAAAAATCTGGTTTAAATAGGCATAAACTTTTACATACTGGTGAAAAACCATTTGTGTGTGAAATATGTCAAAGCATACAGTGAAAAAGTGACTTTATCTATACATAGAAATAAACATCCAAATGAGAAAACATTTGTGTTAAATATGTGAAAATATACTAAAAAATAGGTGATTTAAATCGACACAAACTGGATCATACAAGTGAAAAAAGACTTAAGTGTGAAATATGTCAGAAAGCATTCAGAGGAAAATGTGTAAATACACATAACCATATACAGGTCAAAAACCATTTGTATGTGTAATTTGTCAAAACAGCCATAGGCGCCGACTACGGGGAGTGCTCCAGCACCCCATGGCAAAATTTTATCATTAACCAATTTAATGAGTAATAACAGATGTTCTAGCTCGCTTTGGTCTGAATATAATTGCCGTGACCAATTGAGGTACTAATGTCAGTGGCCATCTTTCAGGACAGCAATGAATGATTTTGTCGATTGAGCCAAGGGCTATTTATATTCATTGTTTTGCACATACTTTAAATTTGGTAGTGCAAGAGAGTATGTGCAAATTACAAATAATTTGTCATTGCTTAACTGTGGCGCATGACTAAATATTGTTTGTAAGAGGATCTCCAAAAAGATTAAAAAATTTTCCAAACATTTCAATTGGATTCAGACGATACAGTTTCCTTGTGACCATTCTGCTCAACTAGATTGTGTTCGAGAGTTAGCTCCATTTCATCATTGGAAAAAAATTACAAAACGGCCATTAAGATCCTGGAAGGTATGGAAGTTGGTGAAGCAGGAGCAAAGCTAATGGATTTCTTTTTAAAAAAATCAAGAATTCGAATTTTTCTTTGAAAGACAAAAATAACAATTTTTGTTATAAAGAGTGGATACATTAAATATTGCTCTCCTGAAAACATCATTGAACTTTCAAGATGCAAATAATTCCATCACAAGTGTAGTAGAGTCTATTCAGACTCGGAGAGAAGAAAATAATTTTAAGGATTTATCTGAAGAAGTAATAAAAAAGGTGTAGAATTGGAATTAGAAGATCCTGTCCTTTCACGGACTAGAAAATATGCAAGAAGATTTGATGAGGGATGTGATCCTCATAAATTTCAGTCACATATAGAAAGACATCGTCAAATTTACTTTCAATTAGTGGACAGTGCCATAAGTTCTCTAAAAACAGGATTTGAGAAAAAGACAATGGAGCATCTTTCCGTGATTGAAAACTTTGCCCTCAATAAAATTAAAAGTGAACAACAAGTAATATCTTTTTACGATTCAGGTTTTGATGGCAAAAGGTTGTCGCTTCACTGGGATATGTTTTGGGACACAGTTAAGGCAAGTTCTGTAGAAATTAATAGTATATCCGATATAGTTGAATCTTTTAATAGAGAACATAAAACATTTCTCTCCACTCGCTCATAGCAGAACTCTGTAGATTCATAAATCGAATATTAGCAGTTCTGGTTACATCCTGTACAGCTGAAAGATCTTTTTCGACTCTCCGATGACCCAAGACTTACTTGAGATCTAGAATGAAGCAGCAGAGACTAAATAGCGTGGCTATTCTGCATGTTCATAAGGAGATAGCTGTCAAATTGAACATGGATTTAATCACAGACGAGTTCGTAAAGAGAGCGCAAGTCCGATTAAATACATTTTGAATAAGTAATAACAAATTTTTAGCAAATGAGAGTGCAAATTCTTTTCTTATTTATGTTATGTTTTTAAAGGCCATTTGCCCCCCCCCCCCCCCCCTCCTGGATTTCGGTCTGGAGACGCCCCTTATTGGAATATAAGTTCTGCATGGTTTTATGTTTCATCTTGATAAATTTTGCAAACCTTGTAGGACTTCATTAAATTTATGATAACCTACTATTTCTCCGAAATATTAAAAAATTTTAAAGACATTTTAATTTTTGAGCACTTCCCAAATTTTTTGAAAATTGGGACCAGTGAAAACAACCATACGAAAAGAGTATGTATACACACAAAAACTTGTTCAGACAGGTTGTTGTTGTTGTGACCCAGACCGTCCGATCTACCAGAAAGGTGTATGGTAACTGTTTGGACGGCCGGGAAGTGCTACCCAATGTAGACCGGAGCCCAGTGGGGGAGGCATCCACAGGGGCCGTACCCTCCTTCCCCTACCACCAACCTTTCGGAAGGACTTACGGACCCACATGTTTAACGTGATCGTACTCCGCATGAACACGGCAGCATGCAAACCACCGAGCTACCTCATCCGAAATGTGCCAACAGCACACAGTGTTCCCAGGTAGTTACCCACCCACGTACTAACTGTGCCCGATGCTGCTTGACTTCGGTGATCTAACGAGAACCGGTGTTTTCAGCATGGTACGGCCGTTGGCTTGTTCATACAGGTGAAATAACTTTTGTATGTGAAATGTACTAGAAAGCATTCATAACAAAGGGTTCTTTAAATAGACACAAACATGCTCAAGCAGATGAAAAGCTATTTGAGAATGAGATATATCAAAAGCATTGGCTTGAAAAGAGAATTTAAATACACATAAATATTTAAGAGTCCCCTAGGCTGATTTAGAATGTCACAGTACCCTCCCTGCCCTCAATTAACTTGGATTAAAATTGTTATTTGTTATGCTGGAAAAATATCCAAATGATTGTACTCAATATTTATACAGCTAATAGAGATTATGTACACTTTTAAGAAGAAAATATTTTTGTTACTAATTAATAGACCTTTTACATAAAAATTTCAAAACATGGATTCACGCACAGACAAACATTGAGCTAGGTTGTTTTTGCTTTTTAGGAATTTTGTTTTTAATCAAATGGGTTCAGGAGACTTATTAATGTATTATTAGTATTATTATGTATTATTAATGTATTACTCTCTCTTTCCTTAAATTTAGCTATCTATATTCCATTTAGTTAGGTTTTTGATTCTTCTGTTCCAAATGCTTTCTATTCCATAGTTTTTGTGTTCCAAATGGCGAAAGTTCGTTCTTTTTAGGTTTTGGCAATTTAAATTTATTTAAATTTATTATGTTTCATCTTAATCAATTTTGCAAACCTTGTAGGACTTCATTAAATTTATGATAAGCTACTATTTTTCTGAAATATTAAAAGATTTTAAAGACATTCTAATTTTTGAGCACCTCCCGAAATTTTTGAAAACCTGGGGGACCTGTGAAAACAGCCTTTTTGGGACCTGTGAAAACAGCCATACAAAAAGAGTATTTATATACACAAAAACTTGTTCAGACAGGTTGTTGTTGTTGAGACCCAGACCGTCCGACCTTCCAGAAAGTGGTATGGTAACTGTTTCGACGGCGGGGAAGTGCCACCCAATTTAGACCGGAACCCAGTGGGGGAGGCATCTACAGGGACCGTATCCTCCTTCCCCTACCACTAACCTCTCGGAAGGACTTACGGACCCACATGTTTAACGTGATCGTACTCCGCATGAACATGGCAGCAGTTGTGGCAGCGTGCAAATCACCGAGCTACCGCACCCGAAATGTGCCAACAGCACTGTGTTCCCAGGTGGTCACTCATCCAAGTACTGACTGCGCTCGATGCTACTTGACTTCGGTGATCTAACGAGAACCGGTGTTTTCAGCACGGTACGCCCGTTGGCTTGTTCATACAGGTGAAATAACTTTTGTATGTGAAATGTATTAGAAAGCATTCATAACAAAGGGTTCTTTATATAGACACAAACATGCTCAAGCAGATAAAAAGCTATTTGAGTGTGAGATATATCAAAAGCATTGGCTTGAAAAGAGAATTTAAATACACATAAATATTTATGAGTCCCCTAGGCTGTTTTAGAATGTCACAGTACCCTCCATGCCCTCAATTAACTTGGATTAAAATTATTATTTGGTTATGCAGGAAAAATATCCAAATGATTGTACTCAATATTTATACAGCTAATAGAGATTATGTACACTTTTAGGAAGAAAATAGCTTTGTTACTAATTAATAGACCTTTTACATAAAAATTTCAAAACATGGATTCACGGACAGACAAACATTGTGGTAGGTTGCTTTTGCTATATAGTGAATTTTAGGAATTTTGTTTTTAATCAAACGGGTTCAGGAGACTTATTAATATATTATTATTCTCTTTTCTTAAATTTAGTCCAAATGCTTTCTATTCCATAGTTTTTGTATTCCAATGGCGAAAGTTCGTTCTTTTTAGGTTTTGGCAATTTAAATTTATTTAAATTTATTTAAATTTATTTAAATTGGCTAATTTGTGATTCCTTTTATTTCCTTTTTTATGCCCTTTGATTTGATTCTAAATTTGTTATTCTCAATTAAGAATTCATTGATTTATCGCGATTTTTCATTTTTATTCTATTTTCAGCTTTTTAAATTTTGCAGAATATTAGATTTTTTAATTATTGCCGACTTTGTATATTCCAAATCATTTCACATCATTTAATTTTCATTTTCATCTGCTTTAAAATTTTGAGTTTTTAATTGGTTGAATGTAATATAAAATCTTCTGTCATTAATCCTTTTATCGTTCATCGATAGTTTTGTTTATGATGAATGGATTCATGCTCTTTTTCTTTTTGAATAGAACTCAAGATGTAATCATATTAAGTTGTTTTTGCACTTCGGTGCTCATATGCTATCCACCCCATTTGGAACAAAATGTTGTATTGTCTCAGCTTTTTTGATAAATGTGTGAATATCTGTGCTACTCTACTTTCAACTATTCTCTGAAAATAATGTTATTTATTCACATCACAAGAAGTCTTCATCATTTAATTTGATAAATAGTATGATTGGGCAATGTTTTGTCTTCGATTAGTACTAACTGGAGGTCTGTGAAGGAAGGCATTGTTTAGTCTGCGGGAAGAAGGATGTCTTCAGCAGCTTGATTCCCTCTCTTTGGCCTTGAATTCTTGAGTGTCCTCTTGTATAAATAACATTTGCTGATTTGACAAGTGAAAGTGCACCAATTATGAGATTGTTTTTCGTGGACAGTATGCTTTCTTTGAATGACATATTGAGTCGGCATTTCTATGCATGTATTGGTGCATTTCCGAGTCGGCATGATCAAATTTTAAGGTGCTGTGGGAAGTGCTGACATGTGAGCAGTCTAGCTCAGTGGTTCTCAATCTTTTTGAAGTCGAGGAACACCAAACTCTAACAGACTTTTGTGCTTGAAACACTTACAATACAACATAAGCTTCTAAGCAGGGGTGGCTTTTATTTTTTACAAAAGAATAAAATACCGATATTGATTGGTGCAAACATATTTAAAAATCACTTAAAATTACAATACTTAAAAAAAAATTTCTCAAATTTAATGCGATACATGAGCTTGATGATTTTTTGCGGAACACTTGTGTTCCACGGATCATGGTTTGAGAAGCACGAGTCTAGCTTGATAGACTTGAGTGGATGGTTTTCCTCGTTCTAGCGTTTGAACTTTTGCCTTTCCATTTTGGTTTCATCTGCTGGGATCTGATGCATCCAGTGTGTTCGGTGATGGCTCTCTCCATTCGGTGATATCTTTAAATGTTAATTCTAATTGTTTTACATTATTTTAAGGTTTAATTGTTTTGGTGGTAATAAGACAGTGTAATAATAATGTGTAAGTCTCCAGAACCTGGTTTATTTTCATGTTGTTTTTCTTTGGGTTTTTAACTTTTAGTTGGGAAGTTAATTATGTTCTAAATTTTCTTTTCGGTAAACTGATGTTCCTTTTTATTCTAAATTCTAGTTTAGCAAATAATTCTATAATTTTAATATTTAGATATCTTAGGCCAGGTTTCCACTGATGCGTTCGTCCGTTGCGTTGGCTATCCGTCAGAGGAGCAATGCAGAGCATCGATTACCACTAATCCGTCAACGCATGGAGTTCTCGAGAGCAAGGGATTCTCCTCTTTTTCCACGCTGTATGAGGCGATGGAGGTGCAAATGGTGTAGGAAAGAAGAAATCTTTGTGCAGCTGAACTTGATTGGTTAGGATTTGTTTACTATTTGACAGCAGCTGTTCGATTGATTTTCATATTGTTCTATGATAACATATTTACATTAAAGTCTCCTGTGGTCTGGTCCATTAGCGCAGGCCCGTATTGTCCTGTGAGTCGGTTCGGGTCCAGTATTTAAAAAGTCGGGCCAGGCTTATTTAAGTTTGAAAAAATTTAAGTAAATTTTAATAGAGTACATAAGATTATTGTGTTGAATTTAGCTATATGTAAATATAAATGTTTGAAAAACTTTTATTTTACTTCTTTGTACAAACACATTTGGATAAAAATCATTTCGACCGTGACAGGGCTGGGAACATGTTCTAAATTATGACGGGCTTCATATTTCTACTACAAATTCTTTTCGCTTCTTATTATTATTTGATCTTTGAAATATTAAATTGCTTCAACAGATTAAACTTGGTAAGCTGAAGTTTATGGAAGAAGAAATTGACATTTTAAAAAAATTGCAGTAACTTCTTTCTTATAATATATACAGGGATCATAGCAGATTTTCTAAAAATTTTAGGTTGGAATTTAAGGAATTTTTTTCAAAATTTTAGGAGCTAATTTTTATTATTTCTATTATTAGTAGTGTTGAATTACCGTTCTTTTCATTAATTAAAGGAGAATTGATACAAAAAACAAACACCATTGAAAGAAATAGGTAATCTTTTGAATATTTTTCCTATTTAATTTTTCATTTTAATGCTCTGTAGACTTGAATTCAAATTATCACACAGTATCCAGTGGCCACTTTATCACAGGTATTTTTTGTGTAAATATATACATACATACACACTATATATATGTATGTTAGAAAAATGTTAGTTTAGTTTTTAAACAACTTTATATAAACAGAAAAAGAAAATCTTAATATAATTAACAAAAAAAAAAAGAATCCAAAAAGCTCAAAATCACATTTAAAATTTTTAAAGAATTGTAAAATAAAATACGGCCATTAGAGCAAAAATCTAGCTGGTAAGTTAGTAGTTATTGCATATAACGTACAAAGATTGCATGCACCCGCCCAGCGGGCGGGCTTAAAGCAAATAATGCTAATAAAAGCCACTTTATTTTGGAAAAAGTGTTTATCTGTCAGCCTTGAATCCTCGTAGTGGGCTGGAACGCGATTGACAACTATTTCAAATCTATGCAGATTGCATGTGCCCGCGCAGCGTGTATATCGTTATTACATGCAGTAGAATTGTCGTTATTGCATATATCGTACGTGGATTGCATGCACCCGGTAATAAAAGACGATTCATTTTATACGCAGCAGCTGTATCATTACCCGTGTGCCCGCATTGCGGTCGGAAACGCGATTGACAGCTACTAAGTTAGCCGTAACTGAGGTGTGTGATCGAAAGTAACTTCATAAACTGCATCATTAGCCGTGAATTGCGCATGTTGCTACATCGTTAGCTATAACTTGCGCTCGTGGCTGAGGTGTGCGATTGACAGCTACTTCATGAACTGCACAGTTAGTCATAACTTGCGCGCGTAACAGAAACGTGCGATCAACAGCCACTTGATGAACTATATCGTTAGCCGTAACTTGCGCGCGTAGCTGAGATAGATACCTACTTCATCAACTGTACCGTTAGCCGTGACTTGGCCGCGTAGCTGAAGTGTGCAATTGACAACTGCTATATAAACTGCACCGTTAGCCATGACTTGCGCGTGTAATACCCCGTTCGCACTGCCGATGTTAAGTCGACTTAAATTTAAGTCGACTTAACTCTTAAGTTGCATCTCCATATAGCGTTCGCACTGCTAAGTCCCATACTCTCGCACAAGGGGAATCTAAGAAAATAACGGTCGTCGCTTCTTCGAGATTACGATTGTTTATTTACGTTGCTTCTTTTGACTTCTTAATTTTTGCGTTGTTTCTCCAGTGTTTTGATTACTATATTGTGTTTTTTATTTTTTTTAAAACGTAATTTATGTTTTATTTACGTAAAATGGAAATAGAAGCGCTGATTACAAACATAAATGCTCAGAAACGTAATTTCTCAAGGATTTCTGCTTTGTTAATTAAGCAAAAAATAAAAATTAAGCAAATATTCAAATTTTTCATCTATAAAAGTTTTACTGCTGTTATTTTATGTACAAAAAGTTAATAGTATATTATACATTTAGGAAATAGATGCTACTATAGTTTTTAAAAGCAGCTTTCCCAACAATATAAACAAAATGACGTATGAAAAAAAGTTGAAATCAATGCTCTTATACAAGCACATGTAGACATTTTATTTTGAGAGCCATGTGTCAAGTTTAAGAATATTTACGGGTGTACTTATTAAGTTTTATCAATTTGTTATTTTTGTTTAAGAAAAACAAAATTGATAATATTAACACAATTCGAAAATTCAGGTGACAGATTGCTGTTTACAAGGAATAACCCTATAAATTATTCAAATAACCTTGACCTAACAGCACAAATAAAATTGAAATTTGACAATATTTATTTAAAATGTTTATAATATTTTATATTTGTATATGCTTTTATTTTATTGCTACTATACATTAAATAAAATATGTTTCTAATATTTTGTTTATTCTCTTTGTGAATTTTTTTTTTTATAATTTTAGTAAAAATATGTCTAATGCCTAAAGTCTTCCCTTTTGGAAAATCGCCTAATTTGCTGTTGTCTGTAAAATATCTTATTTGGATGTTGAATTAGAACTACCTGTTCTGTTTGTACATTATGCTCTTACTCAAAAAGTTATTATCTTTATCTCAACGTTCCTTCTAATCAGTTAATGGAACAGTCTCATCCACAGTTATATTGGGGTAAAAATTCCTCTTAAGATAATTTTAAGTGGTATTTTTATTTCAAGTTGGTATTTGCTACTTATTTATTACTTACCAATCAGCATATCACTGACATGCCTACAAATTTCTTTAAATATTCAGCAAATGGAAACTAATCAAATTGATGGTTTAAACTTTCTAACATTAAAAATATTGCAGATGATTCAAAAAATATTTTATAATTATATGTTGTTAATCTACAGAACGAAAAAAGCATTCTATTTTGGAATATTTCTCAAATATTTGAAAATTGACAGATTTAATTTATACATGGAATGTGATCTTAATATTTCATTAATTATTGCCTGAATGAAATTTATTTTCTATTTTGATGTTGTAGATAATACCAGTAATCATAGGTGCCGAGTTTTCAAAATCTCAGGGGGCACAATCCGATAAAGTTATACAAAAGATTCACAAAGTCGATAAAGATATAACAACTTACAAGACATCCTTGAAAAAAGCAAGCATATCTCAGTTAGATGACTACAATTGTTTCGAGGGCATTATAAGCCCTACTTGAGGGCAAAAGAACAATATGCACCCTTAACAACTGTCAAGAGCGAACTGCCCAACGTACGGAAGTAGTGGTTGTGAAGCGCGCATGTTATTTTGGTCTAAAAAAGAGGGCTAATAATGCCATCGAAGCAACTGTAGTCATCTAACTGATATATATATGCCTTCCTCACGGAAGTTTTGTAAGTTATTGTCTTACAAGCAGCAGTTTTGGAGTGGGATAACAGAGTGGTTAAATCATGGGGATTCTACTTGGAGACCCCAAGTTCGATTTCCGGCTTTGTCTAAACTGTCCCTGTGTACGAGCACGTTGAATTTATGGTTTTGAAAGTCCTTTCGAGCGGTTGGCAGTAAGGGAAAGACTCTTGGTCCCTGTGGATGTCGCCCCCACTGGGCTCCAGTCTAGATTAGATGACACTGTCCTGTCGGTCTAAATATATATATATCTTACACCTTCGGGTAGGTCGGATGGGCTGGGTCGAAAGAATGAAATCAACAGTTTTATTTATTGTACGATAAATATTTTTAAACTTTTTAGGCATGCCCCACTCTAGTTTATCACCAGGATGCCACCTGTAAAGATGGCACAGCACTGGTATATAGAATCGAAGAGTAATTACAGATAAGATCGCTTTAAGACCAAATAAGTCATCTCTACTTCGTGGTTACCATTTATAGTTATTACTGGATGGAAACGGCTACTTTTTAGAAATGCCAATCCCATGGCTGTAAATATTCTGTTTCTCTTTGAATTAGGTGGTCAGTCGAAAAGGTTCTGGTAACCAGGTGCTTTTGTCATTAGCGAAAACGTATTTCCTGGGAGTAAAGGGGAGCTTGGTTTGTGAGCGAGATAGTTTACGGTTCTATGATAAAGAAGATGTGAACAAGAGTGAACTGAAATGTAACATTTACCTTGATAGGATTTTCTTTCAATTATTTTTATGTTTAAAAAGAAATTCATTTTCTGGTGTTTAGTAAAATATGAAGTTAGAAAAAAATCTTGAAATTTCCCAGAGGGGGCTTGTGCCCCTGTGCCCCCCGGAGTCAACTAACCTCTCAGAAGGACTTACGGACCTACACGTACTCTGCATGAACACGGCGGCAGTTGTGGCAGCATGCAAACTACCGGGTTACCGCGTCCGAAATGTGCCAACAGCACGCGGTGTTCCCAGGTGGTCACCCACCCAAGTACTAACCGCGCCCGATGCTGCTTGACTTCGGTGATCTAACGAGAACCGGTGTTTTCAGCACGGTACGCCGTTGGCATGGCAGATATTTTGCACATTTTTTTTCATTCCGTAAAAAAATGCATAACTTAAATGTTAGGTACTCTTCCGTTAGCTGGGTACCAGATAAAAAACGCCAAATTACAGCGATAACTCATTCAAACTAACAACTTTTAAAGAGTTTATCTTTTAACATGTATAGCAACCCTAAAACAAACTGTTTTTTAAAAAATAAGTTTCTTTTTAGAAAAACTAGTCACTTTTTAAAACGCTAAGATGGACTACACAATTTGGCAATTGCCTAAAGACGAAGAGGCAAGCATTCAATTTTTCCAAAAAAATGGAATTCTTCATAAAGAAAAACTATGTTCAAAAGATCATCCGATGAGGTTATGCACAAGTGATTCATCCGGGCGCGGTAGCCCATTGGTTAGCGCGCTGGAGTTGCACTCGGTAGGTCCGGGTTCGATTCCAGCCACTGCCAATACTGCCGCCGTGTTCACGCGGAGTACGATCACGTTAAACATGTGGGTCCGTAAGTCCTTCCGAGAGGTTGGTGGTAGGGGAAGGAGGGTACGGTCCCTGTGGATGCCTCCCCCACTGGGTTCCGGTCTAAATTGGGTGGCACTTCCCGGCTGTCCAAGCAGTTACCTTACACCTTTCTGGTAGGTCGGACGGTCTGGGTCTCAACAAGTGATTCATCCGATGAGGTTATGCATAAGTGATTCAGTCCGGCCGTCCAAATAGATGCTCAAGTCCTTGTTGACAAGTCGGACGGTCTGGGTCTTCAACAAGTGATTCATCACCAAAATGGCTATGCAGTTTACGATCATGCCGAGAAAAGAAAGGAATGCATACACAAACCTGGTTTGATGGATCATGAAATTTATAATTTCATGCCTGCTATATAAATTGATCTTTTCTTTATTTCATATAAAAATAAAAGTCCACCAGAGTGAACATTTAGGCTTGTTGATGACTATGTCAACTTTAAAGCTCGGTGGTTTTGGTCTGGTACCCAGCTAACGGAAGAGTACCAAATGTTATTGCATCAATTGGTGTTTCAATGTATAACATATACACTGTATATTTGCACACCTCTTTCACCAATGCTACCAACTAACCTAAAGACAAATTAAACGTTTATGGTTAAGTGACAGTTAAATAAAATGACCACTGTAAGGAAAAAAATACTGAAATGTTAACGAATGCAAATGGAAAATAGTCTCAATATAAGATTCAGGGGGGGGGGGGGAGAGAGATGACCAGATTGGAAAGTTATGCATTTTAATGTTATCGAAAGCACATTTCCATCAAAATATCCAAACCGTAGTGATATATTTCTATGTAGCAAATCACCCATGACAAATTACTTAACAATTTATTCTCCATTTCACATAAATGTCCTCTAATATATAAAAGGAAAAACATAACTATATCTTGAACCATGAGATGGATTTTGATAATTTGACCCTGCAGCAAAATACAGAATAAGGAGGACTGAAAATCTCTTTCGATCTCATACCAGGGTTGTGGAATCTGAGTCGGTAACAGTTTGGGTGAAGTTATTAACAAAATACTAACTTGGGCTCAAAAAAACATTTAAAAATTCTAATTGTTTAATAGTTTTTAGGCAATAAATTATAAAACATCAAATGTTTTACACATTAAAAAAAGTATGAAAAGTAATGTTAACGAAGTAAATTTGCATTCAATGAACACTTTTTTTTTTATGTATAAATGCAAAAAAATATTTTAGAAATTATGCACGATATCACACATGAATGAAAATACTTTTAATCAGAAACAAATTAACATCATTGTTTAGTAGTTATGTATGAACTGTTCTTAAAATATTATAACATATAAATATATAATATACTATAATTAAACAAATTACTTAACAATTTATTCTCCATTTCACATAAATGTCCTCTAATATATAAAAGGAAAAACATAACTATATCTTGAACCATGAGATGGATTTTGATAATTTGACCCTGCAGCAAAATACAGAATAAGGAGGACTGAAAATCTCTTTCGATCTCATACCAGGGTTGTGGAATCTGAGTCGGTAACAGTTTGGGTGAAGTTATTAACAAAATACTAACTTGGGCTCAAAAAAACATTTAAAAATTCTAATTGTTTAATAGTTTTTAGGCAATAAATTATAAAACATCAAATGTTTTACACATTAAAAAAAGTATGAAAAGTAATGTTAACGAAGTAAATTTGCATTCAATGAACACTTTTTTTTTTATGTATAAATGCAAAAAAATATTTTAGAAATTATGCACGATATCACACATGAATGAAAATACTTTTAATCAGAAACAAATTAACATCATTGTTTAGTAGTTATGTATGAACTGTTCTTAAAATATTATAACATATAAATATATAATATACTATAATTAATAACAGTTCATTCACAATATTATAAAAACAGATTTACACAACCTGAACATAACTCATTCTTTTTTGTTTTATTATGCCATGACAAATAATCAAAATATACGTGCAAGATACAAATTTTTTACATACAATTATTTACTTGACACACTCTTAAAAATATGCTATTTCACTTCAACTATATCATAATCTAAATCATGCACATGCAAAACATCAAGATGCTAAAATTAGTACATGAAGCTACTTACATACCACACTGTACATAAAATCATACATTTTTCAAATCTGCGAGACGAGAAAAATATCCTTAAAAGTTTTCAGGAAAAACAAAACAAAAAAAACACTAGGAAGATTGCTGACATTTTATATAAGCAGCATAATTCTCTAATAATTATTATCCTTGTATGACTGTAGTGGAAGAAACCGAACCATAGTTTAGAAATCTCATTGTACAATCCAAGCATTAAACTGAAATTAAAAGAAACACAGAAAGGGTACATAGAATAATACTAAATTCATGAAATAAATGCAGGGCGGGCTGCATATTCCAATGAATAAACATTATACACTCTTGTTAGAAAACACACAGTTCTGTTAATTATTCATCAGAAACATGCAAAATTGATAGAATCCATGCAATCTATTAAAAACATGACATTTCAATTCTTAAGTTCCAACTTAGTCTACGTTATAAACATGCAAAATATAAAGATGCTAAAATTATTACATGCAACTACTTGCGTAAAATCAAACATTCTTCAATTCTGTGAGATGAGAAAAATATCTTTGAAGATTTTCAGCCAAAAAACCACTAGAAAGATTGTTGACATTTTATAAGCAGCATAACTCTCTAGTGATTATTTAGCTTTATATGACTGTAGTGGAAGACACCGTAACTATCAATCCAAACATTAAACTGAAATTAAAAGATACACAGAATGGGTACATAGAATAATACTCAATTTATGAAATAAATGCAAGGTTGCACATTGAAATCAACAAACAAAATACACTCGTGTTAGGAAACATGCAGTTATGTTAATTATTTCCACAAAACATGCAAAATTGTTAGAATTCATGCAATCTTTTAAAAACATGCTATTTCAATTCTAGAGCTCTAACTTAGACTAAGTTATAAACATGTAAAATATCAAGATGCTAAAATTATTACATGAAACTACTTACGTAAAATCAAACATTCTTCATTTCTGTGAGATGAGAAAAATATCCTTGAAGATTTTCAGCCAAAAAACCACTAGAAAGATTGTTGACATTTTATAAGCAGCATAACTCTCTAGTGATTATTTAGCTTTATATGACTGTAGTGGAAGACACCGTAACTATATAAATCCCATTGTACAATCCAAACATTAAACTGAAATTAAAAGATATACAGAATGGGTACATAGAATAATACTCCATTCATGAAATAAATGCAAGGTTGCACGTTGAAATCAACAAACAAAATACACTCTCATTAGAAAACATAATATGTATTATGTATTGAAAACATAGGTTTACAATACATATTAAATTAGGCAGTCAAGTTTGTACATTGACTAATATTTTTTAATCTCTTTATTAAAAGTACCAACTTATCGAGATCTTCATTGCATAATACGATACAGAAAACAAATGCACATTTTGATTTAATCTTAGAGCTTGGAAACATCTTTGGGAAAGTTTTAACTTCAATACGAAACTACATGAGATAATTTACCATAGACAGTGACTAAATTTAAAAATAATAATCAATAATATTTAAAACTTACCGAAGAGTTTGTAGAAAGCCCAGACCACACGACCAACCCATAGGCTAATGGTAGCTTTCTGTGTGGCCGGCACGTATATTTGTATCTTGCACGTATATTACCGAAGAGTTTGTGTCAAATTCCGTATTTTTTTTTGTATCTCATCAGTGGTCCTTTTGATGCCATAAAATATTTCATTTACCTTAATTTCTTCTTCGAATTTTCATCTTGTTTACGCTAGCACTTTCATCCATGTTGGACGCCATGACAGTTAAGTCGCGTAATGCAACTTAAGTAGCTTTCCGGAAGGAACTTAAACTAAGTTGCTTTGGAAGAAGTTAAGTCCCAAACGCCGCCATATTTGAGTCGCATTCGGAAGATAAGTCGACTTAACTTTCAGTGCGAACGGGGTATTACTACTCAGTCTCTGGAGTGAGTCTTCAACTTTTTCAAACATTATTCCATAGTATTTAGTTCTATTTGTCTCACAATCATTATCAGAATAAAAGTATAGCTCTTGCATTCCTAATGTCCATGGACAAATGTAGACTAATTATTATATGACATCCACAATTCTGCGAACTTAATAACTTCAATGTCTAATTACATTTATGAACTAAAAAAAAATCAAAAGATAAGTAACTAATGACTGGCATAATCTTGTAACTGTATATTTTTATTTTGTTGTTTTCATATGGGACAATTCATGTAATATAATTCACATAACTGCTTGCATAAAAAAGCAGCATATTGCGAGTTTAAAGTTCAAGTTGTAAAATGGAAAAATAGTATATATATGGCTGGATATCTGATAATTGTCAATTTTGTGTCCCTTGAGTTTTAAATAAATAAGGTAGATATTTTTTTTTAGTATTTGTTTAGAATACAATCTTTTCCACATATTTTTCAACAAAAAATACTTTTCCATAGTATTACATGCACTTTTGACTTCAAATGCAAATAAAATGTGGTGAATTGAAACATTGTACAAATATATTTTGAATAAAAATGCAAATTTGTCATTTCTGTCACTGTATACCCAGGGATGTGTTTTCATCTTCTAATTACACCAGTAAAAACTTACACAATGGAAATTGGGTGACGTTTAAGAAATTATATATTGACTTGTGAAAAAAATATTTTTATAAAATTTTTATATTATTTAGTGAAATTGCTGAAACACATTTGTCTCTGAGAATCTATGACATTACGATATTGCCCAAAAAATCATCCTGTTCATCCATTAGATGGCGACATAGCAACTGACCTAAAATAAAATATTTTAAGTCAGTTGAAGAACACTAGTTTTGTTCCATATATGTTTGAAGTTTTAGGATTTTGCTATTAACAGATAAGATAAAAACACAATTTTATTACTCATTTTGATATATATTAACTGTCATTTCTGACATGTATTTAATTATTTTTAACAGCAATGAAGATTTTAAAATACTATACCTCCTTTTAGTGTATAATTTATTTCCCAATGTTAGTTCAAATTTTGGTGCTCAACAACCCTTACACGTTCATTTCTGACATGGTAATGTAATGATGAAATTCTTAGCCATGTTTAACAGCTGCATTATTTGATTTCTGTCATTGTTATTTCAATCACTGTTAATCTTGGAAATACGAATTGTATGGCGATGCATCTCCCAGTACTTAATATTGCCATAACTTGTGGCTTTATATTTTAACACCTTAAATCTATATAGAAAGAACAATATTCTGGAGTTCTATATTGAATGACGACCTCGGATACTGAAAATGAAGCCATTTTTACACCCATTTTTACAACAGTGGAGAATTCTAGTGCTTTAACTTGCGTATGACATGAGATACTGAAAGTGAAGCTGGATATTGAATTCATTTTTATTTATTTACAACACAACAATAGATGTTATAATATATCCTTTTGTGTTGTGGCTATGCAGACAGTGATAGAGCGTTGTATTCTATTATAGTAGATATTCCATGAATAAATCAGTTTTTAAATTACTTATGTGCAGAACACTCAAGGGTCTCACTAGTATTTATAAGCACAGTTGTTTAAAAAAATATTGAATAAAAAAATCATAATTTTGTATGAGCTGAGACTTGTCCCAAAGAAAAAAATTTCAAAGTAATTATATGCAACACCCCTTTCTCACTTCATGCCCTGAAACTGTCTCTCTCATCCACTTCACTCTATGATGATATATCATTAGTTGACACCTCCAAAAGATGTAACACATTTAGTTAGTGATATCTTTATAGAGCAGACCTATATGCAACACCCCTTTCTCATTTCATGCCCTGAAACGGTCTCGCTCCACTCCACTCTATGATGATATATCATTAGTTGGCACCTCCAAAAGATGTAACACATTTAGTTAGTGATATCTTGATAAAGCAGACCATTCTAAAAGAATTCAAATACTCAAACTCTTCAGTAAAACTGATAAAATATGAATTTACTATATATATATATTCTAAATGTGATTAATACTACTGCACTCCAATGCTGAGTATATGTAATTTACATGCAACACTTTTCCAATCAAATGGAGATCTTTTAAAATAAATTGCTCAAATGCTTTAAAAATGAATGTAAAGTAACATGTGCAATTTGATACAAAATTTGCAACATATGAGTTTGAGAAACAAAATCAATCTCCTTTTTCGGGATAAAAACACAGAACAACCACACACACTCTAAAAGTTAAAAAGCACATTTAAAATAAAATAATTTTATTTCATACTATTGCACAAATGATGTAACAAATTATATGTACCTTTGTTCCATACATGGAAAAAATTTTCGATTACAAAAACTTAAATTATCTTTGAATTTCCCTATCCATGTAAAATCAAAATATACATATTTTGTTTAAAAGTGAAAACACAATATAGTTCGACATGCATTAAAGTAAATTGACAAATACTTTTTTTTAGCAATCATTTGTACCAGCAAATGCTCTAAATTAACTAAAACGTCAACATCACATTCAGCTATAAACAGAACATCAGCTCGATTGTTATGATTGCTATTTCCTATTTTTACGATATATACATAAGAATGTATTCCATCTATAAAGTATGGATGGGACAGTTTTTGAATAATAATTAATTTATCTAAAAGAATTAAATACTAGATTGAAGAAAATAAACATACCTCTAAAAACTTGTGTTGATCTAAATTTAAATCATTGACATCCCAATATTGCGCCAAAGTCCGAAATAATTTTTCATTTTCCTGCTTTTGCCAGATCCAATGACGTCATGTTTAGACGCACTGCGCATGACACTTCTCGCAAATGAATGAGTTATTTTAAAATTAAAAAAAAAAATATTTCCCAACTATTTTCCCCGTGAATTAGTGCATAGAAATTTTCTTCATTGTTTGAACTATAATGTACATTGAGCCGCTAATTCATTTCTTCGAAATAAACAGTTTAAATAAATTTTATTTAATGCAAACCAGCTTTTTGCCGTAGAACTGCATACAATGTATAACGTCAGAACACTCACTAGCGCCCCCTGAATTACTGTCTTAAATGGTTTTGGCGTTTTCTCAACATGCAGATTTTCCTCCTTACTTCTAACTCCATGACTACGCCATTGCAAGACGAAAACGGCACACCACCAGCCGTCTCTGATCTTCACATGCAGCAACCCCAGGAGGAAGATTGCTATTCCATCCAGTGTTCCCAGATCTAGGGAAATTTCCCTAGATCTAGGGAAATTCAGAGATTTCTAGGGATCTAGGGAAGAAGCAACCAAATCTAGGGAAATTTTCAGACATTTTTAATTTATCATATTTACTACTAAGTTTACAATTTTCGGTTAAAAAAACTTCTTAATTTCACATATTTTTGAAATTCTTACAAAAAAAGAGATTAATTTTTTACTTTTTACGGAGATTTGGAAATTAACTGTTTAGTTAACTGTAACCGCATTAAAAGGGCTTATTTTGAATATTTTTCACGGACTATTGTCTGCTACGATAATTCCGATTTACAATCTTTTTAGTCGTTTTCCTAGGATATAGGGGGTTTAAAATTTTTAAATCCTTCAGAAGATAAGTAAAAATAACAGATTCCTACCTCATTTTACCAAATGTGTCTAGTTATCAGAAAAATCTGGGGGATGTTGGGAGATAGGAAAATATATTTTCCCTGGGGGCAAAATGTTTACAGAATTTTTATGGAAACCTAAATAGTCAGTACCAGACTGTTTAGAGTGGAGACATGATAAAAGATATCATTTATTGTTTCAAGTTTTGCTATATAGGTTTATATTAGTTTGTTGTTGTTACAGTTAAATAGTTTGTTAATTTGTTATTGTTTTAGTTTTATTATTTATTATAGTCAAATATATATAAAAAAATTTTGAAGTTTATTCCCGAGTCTAGTCGGATATTTTTTTGATAAATGAAACCCACCTCAGAAAAAAAAATTTCGTAGCTCATGGGAGCAAAAAGCAGCAAAGGCAATGGATGTTTTGACTACTAGGCCTGAGATTTCCATGGCAAAGTAGTGAAATATGAAATAATCAAACATGGATTATTCAGAAAGCATAATACTAATGCCACCACTACAAAGTATATAAATTAGTTTGTGCCTGCACCAAAGTCTGTGCTTGCACTTATACAAAGCATTTCATTTTGTTTTGTAAAATTTTTATGTGCAAGAAAAATTGCAATTTGTATTTTCACCAAATAAAAATAATATATTCAGATTATTTTAAATCAGGGAATGAGGTTATTTGGCTGATAAATAAATTTGTCTGTTCGAAACTTGCAGTAAGAGTACGGAATATCCGAAAATTATTGTGATTACGTCATACATAGCATCCAATCAGATCGTTGCTTCAAACATTATGACGTCACATATCACATGACCAAGAAATCTAGGGAAATCTGGGGAATTTTTTTCCCGAATCTAGGGAAAAGGCTTGAAAAGAATCTGGGAACACTGATTCCATCTAAACTTGCTATATTGGATAAAACTACTTACAGTGGACATTCTTACCACAGAATACTATATAATAGTCTGTGATTCTTACTTTCGATGTGGGCGTAAGGGACTTCGTCCCAAGGTAGCCCGTAAGCAAGCGTCTTGGCTTGGCTTTCAGAAAGCGTTTGTACGAATAGAGTTTCATACTAGTGAACACTGAAAATTTAATATTTTTCTGCAAAATATCTTCGTAAACAACTCTTGTAGAGTAACATAAACTAATTCACCCAATTAAGTCTATGATTTACATGTAAAATGTCCCAGGAGACATTTCTTTCGCGAAGTAGCTGTAATCCACATCATATGGAGCACACCATTAAACTATTTGAATGTGAAATATGTCCAAAAGCATTTATGCGAAAAGATGAATTAAATGTACATGGATTTAAGCATACAGGTGAAAAACATTTTGTCTGTGAAATATGTTGGACAGCATTCACAAATAGAACTTCGTTAAAAAAACACAAATTTATTCATACAGTTGAAAAACCATTTGTGTGTGAAATATGCCAGAAAGCATTCAAAAATAGAAATTCTTTAAAATCACACAAACTTGTTCATACAGGTGAAAAACCTTTTGTGTGTGAAATATGTCAGAAAACATTCAGATTAAAACAAATATTAAATGAACATAAACTTGTACATACAAAGGAGAAGCTTTTAGTGTGTGAAATGTGTCCGAAAGCCTTCATGCGAAGAGATGGTTTAATTGCACATAGACGAGTACATACAGATGAAAAACCATATGTGTGTGAAATATGTCAGAAAGCCTTCACGCGAAGAGATCGTTTAAATGCACATAGACAAGTACATACAGATGAAAAACCATATGTGTGTGGAATATGTCAGAAATCGTTTCAACACAGAGGTAGTTTAAGATCACACAAGCTTACTCATACAGGTATAAAACCTTTTTTATGTGAAATATGTCAAAAAGCATTTTCTCGAAAAAGGAATCTGAATAAACATAAATTGGTACATATAAGAAAACAGACTTTTAAACAGCCCTTAAACAGCCAATATGTGCCCAGAAGAATTTTACCAAAAATATGAATTAAATGCACATACACATACAGGTAAATATCATTTGTGTGTGAAATATGTGGGAAAACATTAAGTTTAAGAAGTTCTTTAAATAAACATAAACTTGTACATACAGGTGAAAAGCCTTTTATGTGTCGAAGACCCAGTCCATCCGACTCATCCTAAGACATAGAGTAGCTTAGTGGATGGCCGGAGCCTTTAAGAGAAATATTTCTCTATATCTGCTTATAGCGCTGTGTGATATCTCAATGTTCCTCCAGCCTTTTATGTGTCGAAAGCCCAGACCACCTGACTCGTCCAAAGACTTAGAGCAGTTAAATGGATGGCCGGAGCCTTTTATGTGTGGAGTATGTCAAAAATCACTCAAACACAGAGGTTCTTTAATATCGCACAAGCATATTCATGCAGGTAAAAAAACTTTTTTATGCGAAATGTGTCACAAAGCATTTCCGCAAAAACTTAATCTGAATAAACACAAATTGGTACATACAGGAGAAAAGCCTTTTAAATGTGATATGTGTCCGAAAGCATTTATACGAAAATGTGGATTAAATGCACATACACATACAGGTAAATATCCATTTGTGTGTGAAATATGTTTGAAAACATTCAGTTTAAAAAGTTCTTTAAATACACATAAACTTGTACATACAGGTTAAAAGCCTTTTATTTGTGGAGTATGTCAGAAATCATTCAAACAACTAGAGGTTCTTTTATATTGCACCAACTTGTTCATACAGGTGAGAAACCTTTTGTGTGTGAAATATGTCAGAAAGCATTCACAAATAAAAATTATTTAAATCAACACAAACTTATTCATATAGATGAAAAACCTTTTATATGTGAAATATGTCCAAAAGCATTCACAAAAAAATATGGTTTAAATAGGCATAAACTTGAACATACTGGTGAAAAACCATTTATGTGTGAAATATGTCAGAAAGCATACAGACAAGAAGCTAATTTAACTATACAGAGAAATAAACATCCAGATGAAAAACCATTTGTGTTAAATATGGGAAAATATACTAAAAAATAGGTGACTTAAATCGACACAAACTGGATCATACAAGTGAAAAGAGACTTATGTGTGAAACATGTCAGAAAGCATTCAGAGGAAAATGTTTAAATACATATAACCATATACAGGTCAAAAACCATTTGTATGTGTAATTTGTCAAAACAGCCATAGGCGCCGACTACAGGGGTGCTCCATGGCAAAATTTTATCATTAACCAATTTTGTTATGAGTAATAACAGATGTTCTAGCTCGCTTTGGTCTGGATATCAAAATTTGCCATGACCAATTGAGGTGCTAATGTCAGTGCCATCTTTCAGGACAGCAATGAAAGATTTTGTCGATTGAGCCAAGGGCTATTTATATTCATTGTTTTGCACACACTTTAAGTTTGGTAGTGCAAGACAGTATGTGCAAATTACAAATAATTTGTCATTGCTTAACTGTGGCGCATGAGTTAATATCGTTTATAAGAGAATCTCCAAAAAGATTAAAAAATTTTCCAAACATTTCAATTGGATTCAAACGATACAGTTTCCTTGTGACCATTCTGCCCAACTATATTGTATTTCGAGAGTTAGCTCCATTTCATAATTGGAAAAAAATTACAAAACGGCCATTAAGATCCTGAAAGCTATGGAAGTTAGTGAAGCAGGAGCAAAGCTAATGGCTTTCTTTTAAAAAAATCAAGAATTCGAATTTTTCTTTATAAAAAAAATTGTTATTTTTGTCTTTCAAAGAGTGGATAAAATATTGTTCTCCAGAAAACATCATTGAACTTTCAAGATTCAAATAATTGCATCAAAAGTGTAGTGGAGTCTATTCAGACTTGGAGAGAAGAAAATAATTTTGAGGATTTATCTGAAGAAGTAATAAAAAAGGTGTAGAATTGAATTTAGAAGATCCTCTCCATTCACGGATTAGAAAATATGCAAGAAGATTTGATAAGGGTTGATCCTCATCAAATTCAGTCACATATAGAAAGATATCGTCAAATTTACTTTCAATTAGTGGACAGTGCCATAAGTTCTCCGAAAACAGGATTTGAGAAAAAGACGATGGAGCATCTTTCGGTGATTGAAAACTTTGCCCTCAATAAAATTAAGAGTAAACAAGTAGTATCTTTTTACGGTTCGGGTTTTAATGGCAAAAGGTTGTCACTTCACTGGGATTTGTTTTGGGACACAGTTAAGACGAGTTCTGCAGAAATTGAACTGTCAAATTGAACATGGATTTAATCACAGACGAGTTCATAAAGAGAGCGCAAGTCCGATTAAATACATTTTGAATAAGTAATGACAAATTATTAGCAAATGAGAGTGCAAATGCTTTTCTTATTTATGTTATGTTTTTTAAGGCCATTTCCCCCCATCCTAGATTTCGGTCTGGAGACGCTCTTTATTGGGATATAAGTTCTGCATGGTTTTATGTTTCATCTTAATCAATTTTGCAAACCTTGTAGGACTTCATTAAATTTATGATAAGCTACTATTTTTCCGAAATATTAAAAGATTTTAAAGACATTCTAATTTTTGAGCACCTCCCGAAATTTTTGAAAACCTGGGGAACCTGTGAAAACAGCCTTTTTAGGACCTGTGAAAACAGCCATACAAAAAGAGTATTTATATACACAAAAACTTGTTCAGACAGGTTGTTGTTGTTGAGACCCAGACCGTCCGACCTTCCAGAAAGTGGTATGGTAACTGTTTCGACGGCGGGGAAGTGCCACCCAATTTAGACCGGAACCCAGTGGGGGAGGCATCTACAGGGACCGTACCCTCCTTCCCCTACCACTAACCTCTCGGAAGGACTTACGGACCCACATGTTTAACGTGATCGTACTCCGCATGAACATGGTAGCAGTTGTGGCAGCGTGCAAATCACCGAGCTACCGCACCCGAAATGTGCCAACAGCACTGTGTTCCCAGGTGGTCACTCACCCAAGTACTAACTGCGCTCGATGCTACTTGACTTCGGTGATCTAACAAGAACCGGTGTTTTCAGCACGGTATGCCCGTTGGCTTGTTCATACAGGTGAAATAACTTTTGTATGTGAAATGTATTAGAAAGCATTCATAACAAAGGGTTCTTTATATAGACACAAACATGCTCAAGCAGATGAAAAGCTATTTGAGTGTGAGATATATCAAAAGCATTGGCTTGAAAAGAGAATTTAAATACACATAAATATTTATGAGTCCCCTAGGCTGTTTTAGAATGTCACAGTACCCTCCATGCCCTCAATTAACTTGGATTAAAATTATTATTTGTTATGCAGGAAAAATATCCAAATGATTGTACTCAATATTTATAAAGCTAATAGAGATTATGTACACTTTTAGGAAGAAAATATTTTTGTTACTAATTAATAGACCTTTTACATAAAAATTTCAAAACATGGATTCACGCACAGACAAACATTGAGCTAGGTTGCTTTTGCTTTTTAGGAATTTTGTTTTTAATCAAATGGGTTCAGGAGACTTATTAATGTATTATTATTCTCTCTCTCTTTCCTTAAATTTAGCTATCTATATTCCATTTAGTTAGGTTTTTGATTCTTCTGTTCCAAATGCTTTCTATTCCATAGTTTTTGTGTTCCAAATGGCGAAAGTTCGTTCTTTTTAGGTTTTGGCAATTTAAATTTATTTAAATTGGCTAATTTGGGATTCCATTTATTTCCCTCTTTATGCCCTTTGGTTTGATTCTAAATTTGTTATTCTCAGTTAAGAATGCATTGATTTATCGCAATTTTTAATTTTTATTCTATTTTCACCTTTTTAAATTTTTCAGAATATTAGATTTTTTAATTATTGCCGACTTTGTATATTCCAAATCATTTCATTTTCATTTGATTTAAAATGTTGAGTTTTTGATTGGTTGAATGTAATATAAAAATCTGTCATTAATCCTTTTATCGTTCATCGATAATTTTGTTTATGATGTGTGGCAACGAATTTGGATAGTATATAAATGGATTCACGCTCTTTTTCTTTTTCATTAGAACTCAAGATGCAGGGTGGCCACTCAACCTGGAAACCGGGAGAACCGGGAAAAGTCAGGGAATTTTAGAATGGTCAGGGAAAACCGGGAAAAGTCAGGGAATTTTGTGAAAATTCTGGAAGTTTTTTTTTTTTTACTAGTTGTCCATATAAAAACAGAACTGCGCAGTTTGTACGCCATTTTCGAAAAATTTCGCCAAGTATTACGTTGTACTCGTAACCGCTAAATAAAGGTTGCCATGTGTCCATTTAATTCCGTATAAAAGCAAAAATGCGGAGTTTGTGCGCCATTTTGGACAAATGTCGCCAAGTACAGAGATGCCAACTTTTACGGATTTTCCGTAGTTTGTACGGATTTTTACTTTATCTTACGGTTTTACGGACATTATTCCCAAAACTACGGAAAATCCCGTGAAATCCATGCATCCTACCATTCAGTTCATATTGCCTGCTGTGCTGGGAGTTCAAAATTATCAGTTTGCATCCATTTTCTTCTTCTAATGATTTCATATCAGAACAATAGACCTAATTTATTTTTATAGTGCCCGTAAAAATAAAGAAATATTTTACTAAACAAATTATATTTCGCTTAAATTATAGGATTGCGCAATTCAGTCCTTTTTGGGCTTTGCTGAGTACAAAATTGTCTTTTTCCATCCATCTCCATCCCCTTATTATTGCACGTTAATTTGACTAAACTAGCTTATTTTCATATTTTGGCTGATTATAAAGGCTAATTTTTTAATTATTTTCACATAAATAGTACGATCGCAAAATTCAGTTTTTTTTTTTTTTTTTTGCGGGCGTTGCCGAGAGTACGCAATTATCCTTTTCCATCGATCTCCATCTCCCTATTGTAGCACATTAACTTGACTAAACTAGTTTCTTTTCATATTTTGGTTGATTATACAAGCTAATTTTTTAATTATTTTCACATAAATAGTACGATCGTGAAATTCAGTTTTTTTTTTTGCGGGCGTTGCAGAGAGGACGCAATTATCCTTTTCCATCGATCTCCATCTCCCTATTGTAGCACATTAACTTGACTAAACAAGATTATTTTCATATTTTGGTTGATTATAAAGGTTAATTTTTTAATTATTTTCACATAAATAGTACGATCGTGAAATTCTGTTTTTTTTTTGCGGGCGTTGCAGAGAGGACGCAATTATCCTTTTCCATCGATCTCCATCTCCCTATTGTAGCACATTAACTTGACTAAACAAGATTATTTTCATATTTTGGTTGATTATAAAGGTTAATTTTTTAATTATTTTCACATAAATAGTACGATCGTGAAATTCTGTTTTTTTTTTCGCGGACGTTGCCGAGAGTAGGCAATTATCCTTTTCCATCGATCTCCATCTCCCTATTTTTGTACATTAATTTGACTAAACTAACATATTTTCATATTTTGGTTGATTATAGTCTAATATTTTAATTATTTTCATATAAATAGTACGATCGTGAAATTCAGCCCCCCCCCCCCCCCCTCGGGTGTTGCCGAGAGTACGAAATTATCCTTTTCCATTGATCTCCATCTCCCTATTGTTGTACATTAATATGACTAAACTAACTTATTTTCATATTTTGGTTAATTATAAAGGTTAATTTCCTAATTATTTTCACATAGTGCCATTCAGTTGTAATTAACTCAGTTAAGTTATCAAAACTACATTTTGAACTTATTCTAAGGTTTTAAAATATATATTGTTAATATATGTAAAATCTTACTGATGGTCAATGCGGTTTTACTGAAAACTCCTGATTTTTCTACCAATGACCTCTTGCAGAGGTTGGCATCTCTGTATATTATATACATTTTACTATATTTTTTTCTATTTTAATGGCATTCTTTCGACATTGCTGAATTGACATTTATTCAATGGCTGTGGCTTGTTGTAGTATAGTTATTGCATATCTTTAATGGTCTCTGTCATTGTGAGCAATTTGCAATGCCCATATTTATAGACATCAGTTTAGACTATTTCTTTTTATTATCTTCAATGAAAACCATTAAATTCTTTTAAATATTTCATTAGTCTAATTTTACTGTATTTACATGAATTTTTTATTAAAAATGTCAAAATTTATTTGTAAAAACAAAAAAAATATGTGTATTTTTTTCTCCTGATTTAATATAACTTTTTTGGATAGTGGAGTTAAATTCTTTTAGATTCTTTTGGATTCTTTAATCAAATTTGTAACTAAATAGGGACGTGCGTGCGCACGTTTTATGTTAAAATTACTGGTCTGGAATTTCTTTTCAATTCACCTGGAAAACCTGGAAAAGTCAGGGAATTTCAATATGTCCAAAGAGTGGCCACCCTGAGATGTAACCGTATTAAGTTGTTTTTGCACTTCGGAGCTCATATGCTATCCACCCCATTTGGAACAAAATGTTGTATTGTCTCAGCTTTTTTGATAAATATGTGAATATCTGTGCTACTCTACTTTCAACCATTTTCTGAATAATGTTATTTATTCACATCACAAGAAGTCTTCATCATTTAATTTGATAAATAGTATGATTGGGCAATGTTTTGTCTTCGATTAGTACTTACTGGAGGTCTGTGAAGGAAGGCGTTGTTCTGCGGGAAGAAGGATGTCTTCAGCAGCTTGATTCCTTCTCTTTGGCCTTGAATTCCTGATTGTCCTCTCGTATAAATAACATTTGCTAATTTGACAAGTGAAAGTGCACCAATTAAGACATTGTTTCTCTTGGACAGTATGCTTTCTTTGAATGACATATTGAGTCGGCATTTTCATGCATGTATTGGTGCATTTCCGAGTCGGCATGGTCAAATTTTAAGATGCTGTGGGACGTGCTGACATGTGAGCAGTCTTGCTCAGTGGTTCTCAATCTTTTTGAAGTTGAGGAACACCAAACTCTAACAGACTTTTGTGCTTGAAACACTTACAATACAATATAAGCTTCTAAGCAGGGTTGGCTTTTTTTTTTTTTATAAAAGAATAAAATACCGATATTGATTGGTGCAAACATATTTATTTAAAAATCACTTAAAATTACAATACTTAAAAAAATTTCTCAAATTTAATGCTATACATGAGCTTGATGATTTTTTGCGGAACACTTGAAGAGGCATCACGGAACACTTTTGTTCCATGGATCATGGTTTGAGAAGCACAGGTCTAGCTTGATGGACTGGAGTGGATGGTTTTCCTCGTTCTAGCGTTTGAACTTTTGCCTTTCCATTTTGGTTTCATCTGCTGGGATCTGATGCATCCAATGTGTTCCGTGATGGCTCTCTACATTCGGTGATATCTTTAAATGTTAATTCTAATTGTTTCTGACAGTTTTACATTATTTTAAGGTTTAATTGTTTTGGTGGTAATAAGACAGTGTAGTAATAATGTGTAAGTCTCCAGAACCTGGTTTATTTTCATGCTGTTTTTCTTTGGGTTTTTATCTTTTAGTTGGGAAGTTAATTATGTTCTAAATTTTCTTTTCGGTAAACTGATGTTCCTTTTTATTCTAAATTCTAGTTTAGCAAATAATTCTATAATTTTAATATTTAGATATCTTAGGCCAGGTTTCCACTGACGCGTTCGTCCGTTGCGTTGGCTATCCGTCAGAGGAGTAACGCAGAGAATCAATTCCCACTAATCCGTCAACGCATGGAATTCTCGAGAGCAAGGGATTATCCTCTTTTTCCACGCTGTATGAGGCGATGGAAGTGCAAATGGTGTAAGAAAGAAGAAATCTTTGTGCAGCTGAATTTGATTGGTTAGGATTTGTTTACTATTTGACAGCAGCTGTTCGATTTATTTTCATATTGTTCTATGATAACAAATTTACATTGAAGTCTGCTGTGGTCTGGTCCATTAGGGCAGGCACGAATTGTCCTGTGAGTCGGTTTGGGCTCAGTATTTAGAAAGTCGGGCCGGGCGTATTTAAGTTTGAAAAAAAATTTAGGTAAATTTTTATAGAGTACATGAGATTATTGTGTTGAATTTAGCTATATGTAAATATAAATGTTTGAAAGACTTTTATTTTAGTTCTTTGTACAAACACATTTGGATAAAAATCATTTTGACCGTGACTTAAAAGTCTTCGGGCCGGGAACGTGTTCTAAATTATGACGGGTTTCATATTTCTGTTTCCCTTGTGAATATTTCATGTCTTCTCCAGCTTATAAAAATTACTGGAGGTCTGGGCCTGTCGCTCGAGTGGTGTCCCCTCCCCCGGGCCGGGGGTAGGATGCAATCTCATATTTTCCAGGATATGGCCATATCCCAGTATATATGTAAATCTGTTTTTCAAATTCTCTATTTAAGGATTTTTCAAATGAAATCCTATTTTGGTAAATTCTTCAATTGAGCTTATGTGTATTTTTGATCACAATTCTCGTTTAATATATTTATGAGATTATTTATTTGTGAAAGTCTCTCTCTTCCAATATTGCAAAAATCTTAATTATATTTCTTCTTAATTATTTAGTAATTTCGAAATGCACCAATTTACCAACAATTGAGAATGGATATATTAGCGTCTATTACATCTTCAGAATTAATATCGGTCAGTATAAATTTAAATAAACAGCCTGAGTTTATATATATATATATATAATTATAAAAATAAAATCTTTTGAATTCCCATTCATTTTCTTATAAAAGAACTCAGATTTGTAATAGTATGTTGACTGAAAAATCACCTAGTTTATGAGATCTTTACCAGATATGTTACATTTTTTAAAAGTAAAGTTGAACGATACTTACCTTAAATATAAATGTTATTTTGCTTTCCAAATTTTATAATTTTTGACTAAAAGGCTTCATGAACCTTGTGCATTACTTATAGGATTTAGTGTATATGTTGGTAGATATACCATTTTACAAATTTTGGGTGCTTCTTAATGACAATTTCGTACCCATTCTGCTATGCATATTTATTTTACATAATATGTTGTGTCTTTTGTATATTCATCGGTGTTTGTTATTGTTTGGCTACCAAGGTATTACTATTTACAAAATACCTAGACTTTCTTGATATTTTAAGTTTTATTTACTAATTAGACAGTGAAAAGTATTATCCAAACACAAAAAATTTAATCTACTTTTTTAAGCAGTAAATTAATTTTATATGTGATCCAACTTAAGCTAATCCTGTTTCCTGATGTGGAACAATCAAATATGAACATGATTTTGCATTAACTGACTTTACAGTTATATTCTGCAACTGTCAGCGAATAATATTGAAATAGACAAATGTGATTAATAAGCCACTGACTCACAGTTAATGAAAATAGTGCTAAAAAATTATTAAATCAGATGTCAGCATTTTGTGTGAAGTATAAATATAATCCCACAAGATAAATGCATATTTCTCTCACATAAACCAATGCTCTTCCTACCTAATATCTTCAATAAACCAATGCACATTACTACAAATTCTTTTCGCTTCTTATTATTATTTGATCTTTGAAATATTAAATTGCTTCAACAGATTAAACTTGGTAAGCTGAAGTTTATGGAAGAAGAAATTGACATTTAAAAAAAATTGCAGTAACTTCTTTCTTATAATATATTTTTTTACCTAACATATTCGTCAAAATAAAAAGAAGGAAATATGAGTGATTCAAATAGCCAATAAAGCACCAGTAAGCTTTCCAATTTATTTTAGCACTAAAATCAGCTTACCTTTATAAATAAAACTATTTTCCCTTAATATTGTAACTTTTAACATTTCCACTTGGATTTATAATTTTTTTTTCTATTTCTTTAATCAGTTTAGAATGCTAGGCCAACAACTTTATATAATACCAGCCAATGGCAAAAATTTTTGATAACCTCACTCAATTTCAAGTAGGATTTTACTGGGTATTTCACATTATTTCATTTAGAATACAAAATAGATAAAAGGAATAATCCACATTGTCATGTATTTTAAAATTTTGTCGGTTTGAGAGTAATCAAAACAGGCTGTTTGTTGAAAACCTAGACCAGCCGAGTACATATAGCCGCTGGTTGAGAAGCTGGTAACAAGCTGTTTGTTGCAATATATTTATATAGTTTAATTAAATAAATAGTATTTATAAATATAAATAAAATTCTCATCATTGATGATACAGCTTCATCAGGCCATCTTATTGGTTTTCTCAGTAGTTCCTCTTTGTGGCTACTTCACCAGTTTTGCTTTTCCCATCGACATCAAACCATCAAAATAATATACAAATTATATTCAATAATGAAAAAAAATTTAATCCAATTGGACTTCCAGAAATAACATTTAGTTAAAAAAATAATATGTGCTCTTTTTGTTAGAATTTGAATTGTGATAATTTTTACATTTGTTTAAAATTTCAAAGCTGAGTTCAGTAATTGACATGCTCACAAAAACACATTTTGATTTTATTAACATGATTTTTAATAATGCTTTTTCAACTTAAAAACCTGTAATGTTATATTTTTTACATTAATATAATAAAACTAGCTTATAACCATTGAAAATCAATGATGCAAGATATCGTATGTGCTTGTATAAATTTTTTCAGATATTGTTTTTACTTTCACTCAAACTAGAAAAATACTGAATAATGAAAAAAGAAAACGAAGAAATAAATTTTCATTAAAGGAGAAAAATAATTATTTTTGCATGTCAGCTGTATGCAAGACAACCAGTGGTTTGCGTCCCACTGATGCTCTCGCACAGAAAGTGAACTTTAACCCTCATGTTGCAACCCTGATGTTTGTAGGATTCCAACAACACGTCTACTAAAGTGTAATTTTCAGCCTTCTTGTTTCCAAGAAGGTTGTGCACTACATTCCTGAATGCAGTCCATGCTCGCAATTCGCACTCACTCTTAGTTTTCTGGAATATGGTATCCGCCATTAATTTTCTTTTTTGTAGGCCTATAAAAATACCAGCTTTGATTTTTTTTTCCCCGACGTAATCGATGGAAACTTTACAGTAAGGTACTGATAGAATTTACTGTTCATGCTTAAAGCTGTTATGAATTACTTCATTAAACCTAGTTTAATGTGTAAGTGTAGCAAAAGTATTTCCGAGGGATCAACCAATGGAATTGAAACACTGTTTTTGTCGCCAGGTATGAGGGTACTTCTCCACTAAATGATGCCTGAGCCTTGACGGGGTGGTGGAGCTTGCGTGAACCGATGATCCTAAGAGCTATGCCGGCGGTAGCTTCGGCTACTGGCAGGGTCTCCCTTGCCGGACAGGTCGAAGGTGAGGTTCCAGACCAAATGAGGCATCCTGGTCCTCCAGGTTGGGGGTTGGAAGTGAGGCACTTAGTCTCACTCTGTAAAATCCTCAGGGATCCATTTCTTTTGTGGATACGGGTGTTGCTATCCCGAGGTACCCGAGCAAACTTTTTCTTCTAGCTGCAGATTGCATCAATGCCAAGCCCCTAGTAAACTTCACTTCTGCCTTATGGGCCTTAGTACCACTCTTCGGCCTCTGCTGTAAGGTATACCGTTTGGGCTCGGGAACGGGACCAGGTGGTTGTGTGGCGAAAAGGGCGAAGCGGCGTGCATCTGTAGTATTGCTTTCAAGAAACGTTTTGTAGAAAACGGTTCCAGAGGTCGAGTCCCTTGGTTGCGTTGGTTGGATGGTGGGGAGCGTTTCATATCGAGAAATCCCCCTTGGATCCTTGCTGATCCCTGGGCCCTGTGTACCTGGTGCACGTTATGACCCGCTCCTTATCATCTAGCTTTGCGAATGACTCCGGCGGTTACACTTTTCACGTCAGAAAAGTGTGGGGAGACGAGGCCTAGCGGGGGCCTCGATCGAACTGGAAGTAATCCGTGGTTCTTTTTCTATCTTATGGTTACAGCATGGAGAAATCAGATTGGGCTCTTTCGAGTTTTCCTGGTTCTCCGTGCTGCGACGGTGTAGATAAGGAAGTGATGAAAGGATTGGGTACATCTTCGGATGTTTCCCAATCAGCCATTGAAACAACCCCTCTGGGGTTGGATCTTGGAAAAAAGGAGGAAGCCTGCAGTCCGGCTGTGGAAGGAAGTGGAGTCGCGAACCTTGGTGACCGACACACTGAAACCATGGCTGTGACGCAGGGTATACTCACCAAAGCACAGAGGCGCAGGAGGAGGCGCATGCCTAGGCAGTTGGACCAGAAGCTTGCAAAAGCCGGCACTGTCACAGAGAAAGTTGGAGGCACCAAACGACCTAGGTCGACAGGAGCCACACCTTCTCCAAGAGATCTAGTCGACAAGAAGAGATCGAGGACGGACATCCAACCTGGAACATACGCTCAAGCGGTCCAGGTTATTAAGATGGCTATCGTCAAGAAGTCCTTCCCTTCTAGCAAGCTGAGCAAGGAAGAGGTTGATATCATCCAGTTGGTGACTCTCGATAAAATAGATGGGATCCCAACTGGTGAGCAACTTCCGAAGATTCATTTCTTCAGCTCAAACGCTGGAGCTTTGATTCTTCATTGCAATGATGCAAATACTGTGGAATGGGTCAAGAGAACCTTCCATAATGACAGTCAGGTTCTGGGAGAGGCACTTATGGTCTTGAGTGCTAATGACCTTCCCAAACCTGTCAAGGTGGCATTTAAAACCAGGGACGTGTACACCAAGGAGCCGAGTGTCTTGCTGAAACGGCTGAACCGTTTCAACCCGGAGTTGAAGTCTGAGGAGTGGCGTGTTCTGCAAAATTTTGTGGAACCCCACTCTGTAAGATGGATCTTCGAGGTGGATTCGGAGGCTGCGGATGCGATTCGCAAAGCTGACCTTGGTGCATTCACCGGTTTGGACCGTGGAGTCTTCAAGATTCTTCGTGATCCAAACGAAAAGCCTAAGGGGAAGATGGAGATGGAGGAACAGCCAGCAGACCGGGCGACCTCCTCTCAGGTAAGTATTGGTAGTCTTGAGACTATGATACCTAGACTTAACGATCTAGAAATTGCTTCTGGTTCAGATGTTACACTTCATGCTAACCCTCCGATCTCGGATGATGAGTTGGAAAAACGCATGAAGGATTTTGACAATGATATCATGCTTGATGCTGATCATTGTCATGATACTAGGTGAATTTCTTTCTCCTAGTCTTTCTGTGCCCTTTTCTTCTTTTTGTTTATGGGCTGTCTTAAGGTTGTGCAAATTAATCTGCATCACAGTCGATCTGCCTCTGCTATTCTTAGCAAAAGGCTTTTCAATGGTAGAGCTGATATTGCTCTTATCCAAGAACCCTGGACCTGTAATGGAAAGATTTTGGGTCTAGGGATAAAAGGATTCAGTGTCTTTTATGACACATCCTGTACCAGACCCAGAGCCTGTATTGCTGTTAGCAACAAGCTCAATGCTGTTCATCTGGTTAAATTCCTTGATGGTGACAATGTTGCTATCAATGTGAAACTTAAAACTGACGAACATATGATGGATTACATCTTTGCTTCTGCCTATCTTCCTTATGAAGATAAGGAAACTCTCTCTAAGGTCATTATTAATCTTACTGAGTACTGTAACAATAAAAAAATGATCATTGGTTGCGATGCAAATGCCCATAACACTGTTTGGGGCAGTAGTAACTGTAACCGTAGGGTTGATGATCTCTTGGATCAGATCCTTCTTCATAAGCTCTATTTACTTAATAAGGGTAATACTCCTACCTTTGTGACTTTAAAACGTAGGACAAAGGTAGGAACCCTAGGAAGACGAATTGGGGTTCCTACAAAGAAGACCTTAGGGCCAATTTGGCGAATCACATTGGTGAGTATTCCTCTATTGAAAGCGTGGATCTGGCTGTTGACTCTGTGCAACAGGCCATCATCGGTACCTTTCATAGCAACTGCAGAACCACCATAGCTGACTCCCCAAGGACTGTTCCTTGGTGGTCTAGTGAGCTCAGCCGGTTGCGTGGGAAATGCAGGAAGCTCTTTAATAGAGCCAAGAAGAATGGTGATTGGCAGACTTATAAATCTGCCCTCACCTCCTATAATAAAGCAGTTAGGGATGCCAAGATAAATTCTTGGAGAACATACTGCGAAGGTATTAATGATACTCCTGCCGTTGCAAAACTTGTTAAGTTGATGGCTAGAGACAGAAATTGTAAACTTAACACTGTCAAGAAGCCCAATGGTGACTTTACTGTCACTGGTGAGGAGACCCTTAGTGAGCTTTTCAGAGTTCACTTTCCGGTTTCTCATCCTGTTGTTCAGAATGACAGTGGTATTGCTTGCTCCACCTTGTCTGACGACAATAGCTGGGGTATTGCTAGGAGCATTGTTACTCTTGATAGGGTTAAATGGGCAATTAATTCCCATAAACCCTATAAAACTCCGGGAACTGATGGCATCATTCCTATTCTTCTCCAGGAGGGAATAGAGATGCTTGCTCCTATTCTCTGCAACATCTACAGAGCTTGTATTGCCCTTGGTCATATACCAAATGCGTGGAGGCATACTAGGGTAATCTTCATTCCAAAAATTGGAAAGGACAATTACTATGAGGCCAAATCTTTTAGGCCTATCAGCCTTACGTCTTTTCTGCTTAAGACTATTGAAAAACTTATCGATAGGTATTTAAGGGAAGTGATTCTGGCCTCTAAGCCCTTGTCTAGTTCTCAACATGCCTATCAACCGGGCAAATCTACGGACACTGCTCTTTACAGTCTCTCCTTTATTTTAGAGAGAAATCTCAATGCCAAGGAAATTGCTCTTGCTACCTTTCTTGACATTGAAGGTGCCTTTGATAAAGTACCTATTGACACCATTCTTGTTGCTCTCAGCAGAAGAGGTGTTGATACCACGATATCTTATTGGATCAAGAACCTGTTATCTAACAGGTATATCTGTGCATCTTTACTTGGTGAAAGTATGACTGTGCATGCACTTTCGGGCTGTCCACAAGGGGGTGTGCTCTCACCAATTCTCTGGTGTCTTGTTGTGGACTCTCTTCTGGAAAGCATTAATATCTCTGGTGTTTCTTGCATTGGATATGCTGACGATGTTGTCATCGTTGCCAGGGGCAAATTTGGCAACACTGTCTCTGACATGATGTCTACTGCTCTTAGGAGGGTTGAAACATGGTGTAAAAATGCAGGTCTTACGGTTAATCCGCAGAAGACTGCTTTAGTTGCGTTTACAAGGAAACGCATACTTAATCTTGGGAATATTTGCTTCTTTGGACAGAAGCTTATTTGCTCCAAGGAGGTTAAATTCTTGGGAATTTACTTTGACAAGGAACTTAATTGGAAGAGACACTTGGACTACTGCACAACTAAAGCCAGAAGAATCTTCTGGTTTTGTAGGAATGCTATTGGGAAAACCTGGGGCCTTAATCCCAGAGCTATCCATTGGATTTACTCGATGATAGTCTGTCCTATCATTTCTTATGGATCCATTGTTTGGTGGTCCAGAATTAGAAGTGAAACTGCTAAACTTGATTTAGTTAAGCTTCAAAGGATGGTGTGCATTGCAATCTCCGGATGCATGAAAACCACTCCTACTGCAACTCTTGAACTTTTACTTGGCTTGCATCCGCTCTATATGCGTATTGAGGCAGAAGCACTTATCTGCATGAACAGACTCAAATATCTGAAACACTGGAAAGATTACTCAAGGTATCTATCTTGGGGTGAACTTAACAGTAATGTTGCTAGGCATCCTTATTTTTGTATGCCACCTGATGGCATACATGTCAAATTTACGTTTGATAAGCCTTATGAAATTCTTGTCCCCTCGCGGGATGATTGGAAGAGGACTCCAACCTACAATAAACATAATTGCTTTGTATGGTACACTGATGGCTCGAAGATTGGCACAAGTACTGGTGCGGGTGTCTGTTGCCCTGATGATGGCACTAAGCTATCTTATCCGCTTGGCAATTTTGCTACTGTCTTTCAGGCTGAAGTATTTGCCATTCTTATGTGTTGTAGAATTTGCTATGACAGGAAGTACGAGAATAGCCAGATTTTCATTTGTTCTGACAGTCAGGCTGCTCTTATGGCTCTGGGGAAATTCACTGTGACGTCTTCCCTTGTCTGGGAATGCTATAATGCTCTCTGTAAAATTGCTAGTAATAATAGTGTCATTCTGTACTGGGTGCCTGGTCAATCGGGCATTCCTGGCAATGAATTGGCAGATGAACTTGCTAGGAAAGGCTCTAGTACTCCTTTTGTGGGCCCTGAGCCAGCCTTGGGTATTCCCAATGATCTTATCAGAAGAATTGTCTTTGACATCTTCAGGAAGCTTCAATGCAAGAACTGGCGTGACACTAAGGGACAAAGGCAAGCGAAAATTCTCAACTGTAATTGCCCTAGTGCACGTCAAAAGGAACTTTTTAGGCTCAGTAGAACTGGCATCAGGAGAGCTGTTGGGCTCCTTACTGGGCACTGCACTCTCAAGAGACATCTTAATATTATGGGTGTCTCCAAGGATTCGCTTTGCAGAGGCTGCAATTACAGCGAAGAAACTGCAGCTCACATTCTGTGTGAATGTGAGGTTACTCTGCTCACAGATTCGAACACATTGGTCGTCATGTGATTGAACCCTGGGAGCTGAACGACATTCCTGTCAAGTGCCTGCTTATGTTTGCATCGGCTACTGGTCTCTTCTCTTAGGGACCTTCACTTTTTGGGGTAGTACAATAGACCTCTGGTCGATGTGCTAGGCTCTTCTGGAGCCACCCACCTTCATATCATTCATTCATGAGGGTACTTCTGACTGGCTACTGCTTCCGAACCCAATGTTCCTTCCTTGCTCAGGAATCCCATTCACACAAAAAGCAAACTCCTCAAGGAAGGAAGGAGCTATGGGAAGAGGTATGACTCATTTTCGTTAATCTGCGATGTATTTGTGTGCATCTATTCGTTACACATGCATTCCTTCTCGCCAGAGAACATTTTCACACGTTGCAAACGTTGTGATGTATCAATGTCATTAAAAAATTACCTTTTTTTAACATTTTCACATTTTCGTGATTTGTGAGAAAACCTGACGTAGTACAAATTTTTCAAGGTCATTTTCATAACCTGCAGAGAAAATCCGTTCCAATATATCTCTGTTTCAAAACAACAGAAAAAAGTGAAAAAATGCAGATTAGTGATTGATAATTTTCTTTGTATTTCTCCAGGCCAGTGTCTTTTGTTATATCCCGCTTGATCTGGGAAAGTTTCAATAAATTCGGATAAATACTTTCCTTTTTATCCGCTTTTTCTATTTTGTGTTGCTTAATATTGCAAACTCATTCATATGAATCTCCCCCCCCCCCCTTATTCTGATCATAAGCTTGTACTTAGACCAACGTAAATTCCAGGTCAGGATCCTCAATACCCTCTCTGGAATCAAATCTGTAAAAGCCGGGGTCCTGCAAGGATCCATCCTCGCCCCCCTCCTTTTTAATTGTTTTATCAATGACACCCCCATACCCCCCTCTGCTTCTACGCAGATGACACGTATAATTTTCGGTCATAAAAATCTTAATTTCTTACACTCCCACCTGCAAAAACACATTCATACCCTCGAAAACTTCTACAAAAAATGGGAAATTAAAATCAACCCTTCTAAATCACAGGCAATTTTCTTCTCCGGCTAAAGATTTCCCCCCATCCTGATAAATAACCAGCCTGTTTGTTTCCAGCCCTCGGTCACGTACCTCGGTGTCCATTTGGACAGCTGACTTGCTTGACGCAAGCACTTCACTCACATACTCCAAAAGTCAAGAAAACTCGTCGGTTCCCTTAAGGCCGTATCACATTCAAGAACTTTTGGAGCAACCAACTATTTCAGACAACTTTTCCCCAATTTTTCGGCGAAAAAGTTGGCGATAGGGTTATTGACAGTTTGAAGAAGTTGTGCTAAATGACAAAACTACGGCGGTATGTTTATCGCCTTTAGGCGACAACTATACATTTGTACATGTACTTTTCGGCAGGCAGCGTGTTCTCACTTCGACTTCGGCAGTAAAACAAGACTTTTACTTAGTACTTCCTTTTGTAGCCTTTATTAATTTGTAATTATGACTAAATTGCTATCAGCTGCAGGGAAAAATCAAATATGCTTTGGCATAATTACGCTAGGATTATTTCTGCTTAAGAAGAAGAAACAAAGCAAACCGAGAAGGATGTGGACAAAATCTATTGTAAATTTTTTATTTGATCTTTTTTATATGGATTACTTCAGATATCAGAAGCTTAAACAGATGAATGAACATTAAAAAATATTTGGATTTGTCACACATTCGTATAAAAAAGCAAATAAATATTTGTTGATAAATATTCACTCTATTTTAAGATACAAAATTAGTTTAAAAAGCGATATTGCCGATATTCACTGAAATGAAACAAAGAAAAAGAAAACGTAAAAAGTATTTAAATTCAAGAATGCCATCATTAAAATATCATGTCTTAAACAAATTTAAGTTCATTACCATTTTATACTTGATTTTAAAGGTTTTCAAATACGTATCTATATTAAATATCCGAATATGTTCTTTCCTCATTTGTAACGTTTAAAATATTTCTCATTAAAGTAAACTTTTAAAAATTATTTATCTAAATTTATATTTATTGAGTAATTATGTTTTAAAATAGATTTAAATGTATATTCCATCTATAGCTGGTATAAAGTATACTTCAAGATGTTTTTCAAAGTAACTTCGAAATAAATTTTATAAGCATTCAAATTTAAAAGAGTAAACTTTTCATATTTACATATAAACTTATTTTTTTTATTAAAAGTAAATGATTTTCAAATGTATTGTAAATTTCTAATTGTCTATGTGCATTTAAAATAATAAAAAAATTCTTCAAATGTTAGCGTCAAATTATTAAAATTTCAAAGTAGTTTGATTTTTGTTTTCATTCTAATCTAAAATGTTTAAAATTACATGTCGAAAGATAACTATACTACTCATATAAGGATGTTCGATGATTTCTGTCTCATTTTACATGATTTTATATTTGCTATTTCTATAAGCACTTTTTTAATTAAGAATATATTCCATCTATAGCTGGTATAAAGTACACTTGAAGATATTTTTCAAAGTAACTTCGAAATAAATTTTTATAAGCATTCAAATTTAAAAATAATTTACTGATATAAGGTTATTTTGTATGTAGAACTTAAAATAATTTAAAACAAAAAAATTCTGCAGATTATTAAAGGAAAACTGTATTTGAATTTTTAGCAACAGATGGCAGCACTTGTAAAATTTAAGATTCGCTTGGATTCGAACCAGAGCCCAGTCGTTAACTGATATGATTCTTTACCACCCAAGCCAAAACTTCACATATGAAATGTACTAACTAATTATATAATGCAATGCATTTAGTGCTATTTTTGAGTACTATTTTAAAGAGTAAACAGAATATGTTTTCAAGTTGTTTTAGTATTGCAATAGAAGGATAAAAAAAAGTCTATGGAGAACATACATAAAAATTCATTTTCTAAATTCTGTCTGATGTTTTTTTTTAACGATTCGAGAAAGAGAACATAATTGTATTCGTTAAAACGAGGAAATTGCCATAGTGTAGTAAATATTCTAAAGCAATTTAAATTAGGATCCTTTGTGTTTTGTGATGGAATCACTTTAGTTAGCTTATTTTAGAAAACGGATGAAATATGTATATATCACCAAACCAAACTCGCGTATGCTCTTGTTTAAATTCACAGAAAGGTGGATTTTCTGAAACACGTCAATACTGTAAATTAACGAGCCGCTGGTAAATATAAATTTGAATCAAAAGAGACTAAAAAGATTATATTAGTAATAATGTCATAATTTTTATTATATAATATTTCATGTATGTGAAATCGCTTTGGAAGAGATGGTTTGTAACGATGATATTTCCTCGTACGTATGCTTCTTCAAATTCTTTTTTAAATACAGTGGGTCTTTTAGATTCCACAAAAATGATTTTTCACGTGTTGATTCAATTAAGGGGCTTCATCAGTTGCAAGCTTCAATCTTCACCTTCCATGTTAATGTATGGCCACTTTAGTGCTATTGTTAGATAGCATAGCTCCTCCAAAAATCAACCTATTTCAATTTTGTTTTCAGGATCTCAAAGCTATAGAAATTGAAGTTTGCTTCTAGATTTTACTTTTTGTTTAAATTGTTATTAAGTATTTTTAACAATTTATTGAAGTTGAAAGTCACTAAGAAAAGTCAAAACTAAAAGTTTAACCGTATTTTATCAATTTGCATTTCATAATACTCGAATTTGAAAAACGCAGTGCACATGAATAGAATTCTAGCTTTCAATAGATGCCTAAATTTTTGCGCTACCATAAATAGATTTCCAGCAACTTTTAATTGAAGCAAATATTGATCTGCAAAAAATTGTATTTTGCTTTCCCCCTCTTTCTTATTTCCTTCAGGGGTTGACAGGACTCCCATGGGGAGACGTTGTTTATGGTGTAAAGGCACGTTTGTGGTGGTCATGAAAGGAAGAAGTGTAAAGAATGTTGGAAACCCAGACCACACGACAGACCCGAAGGTTTACTGTAGCTAAGTGTGTGGCCGGAAAATAAGGGTAAAGAATGTGAAAATTGTTCTCATATTATGTGGAGAGGCATTTCGAGTTGGGAGTGGAGAAGGGTTTAGATACTGGACCTTATTATTTCAGTATGCTTCCAAGGGCGGATCCAGGGGGGGGGGACGCAGGGGGCGCGCGCCCTCCCCTAGAATAGGATTTCAATGCAGAATAAAAAAAAAATCAAAATGTAAAATTATTAGAAAAATAAAAGCATAAGAAATAAATAAAAAAGTTACAGAAATGAAATACGACAACACAATCCAAAGTAGAAAATATAAGCTGATCTTGATTCAATGACGTATCTAGAAATTAAAAAAATCTAGGAAGGATGTCGTGGCTTGATCACAGTAGGAGCTTTTTATTTTCCACAAATGAAATATATTTGGTTGAATAATGATAAAAAATTCAGAAATATTCGATGATAGCTTAGCGATGCTGTCACACACAAAGGGCAAGACGAATTTTCTAAAATAATACACTAGGTGTGCTTTAAGTGCGGCAATCGCTAATTGAGCTATGCGAATTATTAAAAAACTAAAACTTTATTGAATTATGCCTGATTTTGCTGGATTTTGTAACCAGAAAGCACTCTGTGTCAAAAGTTAAATATAGTAGGAAAGTAAAAAGTTTTCGGAGTTTAATAAACGAAACGGAAATTACTGTGAACATGAAACTAAAACTCACAAATTATAGAGTACTGAAACCTGCATACATTGCAGATTCAATCTTTCGGGTGTAATAAGAATTTCTATCCTGGAATGTTTGTAATCGCGCAAACTCGACCCTTTTAATTGAAAAGAGTTTGTGGTTGTTGATACTAAGCAGTCGTGATTCTGGGAAAGTCTTGATCAAATGTGCGAACTCCAGACAACGCAACATAAGTAAGGCCAAGGGGAAAACTGGGGTTCGCCAATGTCTACAACGCACTTATCTTGGATTATGTCTTGACTTCGGAGAGTTGCGTATGGCAGATTGCGTATGCTAGAGCTCCTCTACTACAGGCTGACTTATCAAGCATATTGAAGCCCACCCTAGCTGGAAGAGCCATCCATTAGCATTAGCTCTATTCGCATTTTCACTTTATTAAGTATTATTGAAATAATTATGGGTGGTTGTTCTGTACCGAACTGCTCTAGTCATTCTAGAAAGGGTTTTGGGCTATTTCGCTTTCATAGAAACGAAAAAAGAAGAAAACAATGGCTAATAAATAGTCGGCGCGATAATTGGATACCCGGTACTGGAGCATACTCGTGCGAGGCAAGTTCTACTATATTCTAATTGAAACTTCTTTTTTTTATATAAAGTATTTATTTTAAACACTTATTTTATAATTTTTGTAACTGTAATATGTATTATTAATAATTTTTAGTTGTTTTAGTCTTATCTTAGGACACTTAGTTTGTAATGTAAACATCACCTTGAATGCATTATACTGTTTTCTAAACCTAAAAGTAAATAGCTTCAAATTATACATGTTGTATTTTTAGATCATACATGTTGTATTTTTATGTTGTATTTTTTGATCATAATGAATCACAGAATTGGTGAATTCTACTATCAACAAACTGTCGCCAAGTGGAAAACTTGCCATGTTATAGTAATTATGCAAACATAAGCTAAAATGGTAAATAAATTGAAATACGTTTATCATAAAAGGATTTTTTAATAGCATGTGTGAATGTTTGCCTCACATATTTGAAAGTTTGTTAACTACTTTGTATTTAAAGAGGAAAATACTAATAATAACCCTACTGAGCTCGGCTTTTTTCATCAAATATTTTCAAACAATAGTTGTTTATTAAGTAGCTATTATGATAAACGTATTTCGATTTATTTACCATTTTAGCTTATGTTTGCATAATTACTATAACATGTCAAGTTTTCCACTTGGCGACAGTTTGTTGATAGTAGGATTCACCAATTCTGTGATTCATTATGATCTAAACATACAACAAAGTGTATAAAGCTTGAAATATATTGGTGTAACAGCAATATATCTTTAATATATATATATAGCTTCAAATTATATATATATGTATAATTTGAAGCTATTTTCTTCTAGGTTTGGAAAACAGTATAATGCATTCAAGGTGATGCTTACATTACAAACCAAATGTCCTAAGATAAAACTATAACAACTAAAAATTATTAATAATTCATATTACAGTTACAGAAATTATAAAATAAGTGTTTAAAATAAATAATTTATATAAAAAAAGAAGTTTCAATTAGAATATTGTAGAACTTACCTCACATAAGTATGCTCCAGTACCGGGTATCCAATTATCGCGCCGATTATTTATTAGCCATTGTTTTCTTCTTTCTTCGTTTCTAGAAAATTGAAATAGCCTAAAATCATTTCTAGAATGATTAGAGCAGTTCGGTGCAGAACAACCATCCATAATTATTTCAATAATACTTCCTAAAGTGGAAATACGAATAGAGCTAATGCTAATGGATTGCGTTTCCAGCTACGCTGGGCTTCAATATGCTTGATGAGTCAGCTCGTATATAGAGGAGCCTTAGCATATGCTACAACGCACTGTTCGAGGGTAATGCCTTGACTTCGGTGGGCGTTGATTGCTTATGCGAGACTACGCAATTGAATGAGAGAATATTCAATGCACATCGTACGGAAACAATGGAAAACTGCGGAACAGACGCAAGTGCTAACTAAAATGACAGATAGAGACATCAAATTAGAGGGAATTTTAAGAAGAACTAATTTAATGATTTGCCTCTGTGGCAGTGAGACCTGGTTGAGGGGGGATCAATATTTTTCAGGTAAAAGCGACTAATAGGGTTTCATTTGTATTTATACGAACTAACTTCAGAGAAAATTTCACACAATTTTCGATTTCGAAAACCTACCCGCGTTAGTTGTGACCACTGTTCAAAATTTTAGTTATGACCACTGTGTAATTATTTTAACAGTGGTTATATATTATATGTAATAACTAATATATATTAATGGTCTTTTTAACACGTTATTGATAAGAACCGTGAAAAAAATGACATTTGGAAGAATCTTAAAAAAAGTTTTATTATGCTCAGCTCAATAAACGGATTGTTTTTGGGTTTTCGTACTTTTTAAAGAGTCGTAGCTAACAATATATTCTAAATTTATATGTCTAGCAGATATTATTTTGAATATCTTCCCTGTGTTTAAAGTGCTTTTAGCGATTAATGCTGTTTCGACCTCACGTCGTTTGAAACTCTGTAAGGTATGTAAGTCACTATTCAGTCGATTAATTTTGTATTTACTATTTGCGTACATGTGCTGTTTCTTAAATAAGTAATTCAAATAACAACAATGGATTCAATTTTTCACATTAACCAGTATATGAAATACGGAACGACCATAATCTCAATCTGGCAATTTCTAGTTACTGTGATGTGCATGCCGTTCACCAGGAATGCACTAGAAACTGCGGAATAAATAATCTCTTTTTTCAACTCCTTGCAAAAGCATGTATTACTGAGCGATCACTTGGGTTTATTCCTTGGTCGGACACTGTTGGACCCACTAGGATTAGCGAATCGACTCAATTCTACAATTCAAAATTGATATGCTACTAATTGCAGAACAGCTTTAGTGAAATTAACACAATGCCATTGTATGGGAACAGCGACCAAAGCAAATCTTCTTTTCAGCGGTATATCGCATTATGAATTCATAATGGCCGTATTTCGTTGAGTGATTTAATTGTTATAATCAAACCATTCAACAATAGTTTATACAGAAGAAGAGCTTGGATGCATACGAAGCCACTGTAAAAATTTTGCAAGTGGTCAAAGTGCTAAAGGAGAGGCATATCTACGCTGAAAAGTTTTATGCGGAATTAGCGATGAAAGAAGAAAGCAGGAGTTGAGAGTCTAACTAATTATTCCAAGGCTAGCTGGCAGATAACAGCACCAAGTTAATAATTTAGTGGAAAGACTTCTCATCAACAGTGTACTGGAAGTGGGCTGTTTGCGTTCTTTGCTCAAATTAATCCTCAGATTTTAAGAAAATTTTCATTGAAGTGTCTATTAAATATCTTCAGATCCAAATGATTCCAAATCATTTAAAATTAGAGTCTACGGGTGTTAAATCATACTTCAGGAGGACCATCAAAGTATCATGCCGCCTCATGGCACTGCACAATTCAGACCTGGACATCCCATAAAGTTTTGTAGAAGTAAAACTCCTTCGTCAGGGGCCCTCGGCGTATTGGAGAAATTGAGGGAAGATAGCAATATTTACCCATGCCTTATTAAAGTGTATAAGATCAAGACATACTGCAGGTGTCAATTGTCACAACAGAGCGAGGTTTATTTACTTTGAGAGGACTTAAATGTTGGTTGAAGTCTCGAATGGTTGACAGGATTCGCCCTGATGAATAGTTATTCCCATATTTGAGTTGATGTAGAGGCCGTAATTAAGCAATTTGCCACAAAAGAAATGGAGTTTATTTTGTAAATACTCATGCCTGAGATATGAAAAACAAAGATATTAAAACATATATGAGATATAAAAAGATAGAAATAAAATTATTTTAAGTATGAAAAATAATATTAAAATATATATGTATGAATACGTTCGGATTTTTCTTTGATTTCTCAATATTTTGCTAGTTCATTCGAGGGCATGCCCTAATCCGACCACAAATTTCCCGAATTGGCTTTCTAGCTTTGCGCCCCACCCGAAAAATATTTCTGGATCCGCCCCTGTATAAACAGCACACGTGTAAAGAACAACCCAACTTTTCCCACCTCCCCTCAATATGAGGGGTTCAGCTATTCATTTGGAGCTCATAACATCATTATCTACTAAAGCTTTTCTGCTCAGTTTCAGACGGTTCATAGCACGTCGTGGAAGACCTAATACCATCTATAGTGATAATGGAAGTAATTTTGTCGGAGCTGATAATCTTCTACAAAAAATTGATTGGAAAACCATTGAAATAGAAACAGCAGTCAAAAGAATTACTTGGAAGTTCAATCCACCCTCCGCTGCTTGGTGGGGAGGGTTTTGGGAACGTCTTGTGCAGATGGTTAAGAGACTGTTGAGACGAGTCTTGGGAACAGCTTCTTTAGACTATGAAGAAATGATGAGCATTCTCTGCGATTGCGAAGCAATAATTAATGCCAGACCACTGACTTACATTTCCGAAGATCCTGAAAACCTAACTCCTTTGACTCCGGCTATGTTTTTGCAGAACATGCAGACGGTGGGAGTGCCAGACTTGGACCTTTTGGACAAAGTGGATCTCACAAAAAGACTGAGATATCAGCAGACATTAAAGGATCAGCTAAGGAAAAGATTTAGAGTAGAGTATCTTGGCCAATTAGTGCAACATAGGGGAAAAATGAAAATGCTGAATGTCAAAATTGGAGATATAGTTCTCATTGAATGCGAGAATAAGAAAAGAACTTTCTGGCCAATGGAAAAAATAACTGAAGTTTATCCCGGAAAAGATGGCAGCAACAGAGTTGTGAAATTAAAGACAGCAACGGGGGAACTAATTCGACCAGTTCAGAGAATTTTCCCTCTTGAAATTGAATGTCCATCCCGAGAACCAGAAACTGATACTGTAGCTAGTGAGAAAAGGGTTGTGGACGCTTCACCCTCTGTTCAACGACAGACTGTTGTTACTAGAAGTGGCAGAACAATTAGACTCCCATCTAGGTTTAGATAAATGTAGAAAAGTTTAATTTCCATTTAAATGTTAATTTATCTTTAATTTATTGTAAGTTTTGATTATAATGTTTAAATCAAAAGGTGGGAGAATGTTAAGTAACACACATTGAATTCGTTATTCAAGTTTTATATTTAAATTTGCATTTCTTGTGAATTTGTTTATTTTAGTTTTGTAATAATGCTATGGCAACACTCTTGGGTTTCTGTAGACGTGGTCAGAGGAACGAGCGGTTTTGTTTACGAGTTGACGTTGGCTGTACGAATGTTAAGTTTTGAAGTAAAGTTTCTGGTTCCTGAAAAGCAGTTGTAATTATTTTCGTACATATTGAAACGTGTGAAGTTGGGTAAATTTCTACGGCGTTTCTGACAGATAGAGCTAAATAAAATTTTTAAAATATGAATATATCCCTAGGTCAATCTCTTTGAAAATCAAATGACTTTTTGTGTATACCACTTGCAATAATTACACCAAATTTCAGACAAATTCTTCAATTATTTCCAATGATATCAATCATTTCGTTTGAATTAAATTCCCATTAGTTTCAATGTTAACTCCTCCGCTTTAGACCGCTTATTCGAGACCAACGCCTTCTGGCGTAGGCGGTTTTTAAGGAACCTGTTTTTCGTCTCGGTCGGCACACTATCCCTTCTAGCCACTGTACATAAAACCTTCTTCGTCAGATCACGCAGAACCGTAACCTTCACTCGTACTCCCAGTGCACCGCCCCAACATCCGTGGACAAATTTCGCACTTCTTAGCTCATTTGCATATGGATGTAACTGTGTATTTAGGACACAAGGGGGTCGACGATCGAATTGAGGTTATAGTACAAAATTCATTTTTTTTTTAAATATAGACAATTTTGAGAACTAATGTAATTGTTCGGCAAATGAGATTTTTTACCACACATCCTATCTCCCATGCCTACGCCAATAATTATAATCATATATACGCCGAAAATATTAAATTCTACCCGAAATGGAATTAATATACTAAATTTGGATTTTCTATCTGCTCCAGTTTCGGGTTATTCTAAAGAAATGAGTCTATTCCTATGGCAGGCACAGCACGAGCTAGCTGAATGAAGTTCAAATTCGAAAAAATGAAATATATCACAAAAGACAATAACATGCTTAACTTGAAATTTTTAGCTACTCCGGTTCTCGAGTTATTCATCAAACACGATCGCATTCCTAAGACGGACTCAAGGCGATGAGGTTCATATTATAAATTATGATAAATCCCAAAAGAAATTGATATACTAAATTTAGATTTTTTAGCTGCTCATATTTACGAGTTATTCTCAAAAAATGAGTACATTACCACTATGTCGGGCCCAAGACGGGCGAGTCTGATAAGGTTCAAAATCCAAAGAAATAAAATATACCCTAAAAAACAATGATATACTAAATTTAGATATTCTAGCTGCTACAGTTTTGGAGTTATTCTTAAAAAACGAGTACATTCTTTTTGTTGGGACCGGGATGGGCTAGCCCGATCAGGTTTTAAATCCAATGAGCTTAGACATAAGGCAAATGACAACGACATTCTAAACTTGAAATTTTTTGATACTCCGGTTCTAGAGTTATTCCACTAAAAAAATGAATTTCTAAGTCGGGCCCAAAACCGGTTGGCCCGATACGGTTCAAAAACAGAGGAATTAAAATATTCCCCAAAAGATAAGGATGTACTAAATTTATATTTTCTAGTTTCCCCGATTTTCCAGGTTTTCTAAAAAACGGATCCATTCCTATGTCGGACTACCCCGATAAAGTTCAAATCCGAAGAAACTTAGATATACCCCAAAAGCCAACGGCATGTTAAATTTGGAATTTTTAGCTACTTCGGTTCTCGTCTTATTTTTCAAAAACGAATGCATTCTTCAGCGGATCCAAGACGGGCTAGCCTGGCGAGCTTCAAAATCTAAATTAAAATCCATTCAAACGGAAATGATAAACTAAATTTATATTTTTCAGCTACTCCGATTGATTGATTTATTTTAAAAAAGCGAGTAAATTTCTATGGCAGGCCCAAGACGGGCTAACCCGATACGGTTCGAAATGCGGTGAAATGTAATATACCCCAAAGGACAATGACATATTAAATTTATTCATTTTAGATGCTCCGAATTTTTAGTTACTCTCAAAAAACGATATATTCCTTTTGTTGAACTCAGGACGGGCTAGCCCGATAAAATTTTTATCCAAAGAGTTAAAATATACAGCAAATGGCAAGGATATTCTAAATTTCGAATTTTTAGATACACCTGTTCTCGAGTTATACCGCAAAAACGGGTGATTTTCTAAGGCGGGCCTAAGACGGGTTAACTCGGTACGGTTGAAAATTGAAAGAATTAAAATACACCCCAAAAGAAAATGATATATTAAACTTAGATTTCCAACGTTCTCTGATTTTCGAGATATTCTCTAACACCAGGTAATGTCCTATGGCGGGCCCAGGACGGGCTAGCCCGATATGCTTCAAAATCGAAAGAACTGAAATGTACCACAAGAGGAAACGTCATAACGAATTTCACGTTACTATGATAAATGAACCTGATTATTTTGGACCTCAAATGTTTGAACGAACACCAGATCAAGTTAAATAAAATTTTAAAAATAAGAATATATCCCTAGCTCAATCTCTCTGAAAATCAAATGACTTTTTGTGTATACCACTTATAATAATCACACCCAATTTCACACAAATTCTTCAGTTATTTCGAAAGATATCAGTCATTTCAGTTGCAATAAATTCCCATTTGTTTCAATGTTAACTCCTCCCCTTTAGACCGCTTATTCGAGACCATCGCCGTCTGGCGGAGGCGGCTTTTTAGGAACATCTCCCAGCATCGGGAGGTATAGGCGGTTGGCACACTATTAGTTCTAGACACTGTACCAGTACTACGCCGTATTGCAAGACGAAGACGGCACACCACCAGATATTCTGTGCCACCAGCCGTCTCTGATCTTCACATGCAGCAACCCCACGAGGAAGATTGCTATTCTATCTAAAATTGCTATATTGGAAAAAACTACTTACAGTGGACATTCTTACTTTCGACGTGGGCGTAAGGACGAAGCGTTAGAGACAGAGGTCCGCTCCACTCGCGCAAAGTATTCTGGGATCGTTTGGCGATTGCGGCGAGATTTAAGGTATAACAAAATTGGCGCACTATCGCCTATGTGGCGTGTAAAGTTATTTTGTAAGATCGCAGATATGCACAGTCGGTCAGTTCATTCGAAGGTGGGGGGAATGGGAGCATTTTAGCCTTGGTCACTCTTTTCACAGTTTTGCAGTTTCAGTTGGCTATCTGATAAGATTTTAATCACTTTTAAAAAAAATATTTTAAAATTTTGTCAAATATTTTATTTGATGACGTAATTTAGGAATTGACTGCGAAATAGCACTGTAATACATAATATAAAATATTCGCTGAACCTGCCTAAATAATCTGCAATTAAAAGATACTTCGTATTCGTAATATAATTAGATCATAAACAGTTTGTAAAAAATATTAACCGGTAGCCTGTGGTAGAGGTCTACACGGGCTCGTGTCTGACGAACGGGCAAAAGCCCGACCCGACCAGTGGGCATAGTCGGGCCAGACTTGTTGGGCTTAGATTGAAGAAAAATCTGGTCAGGCAGAACATATTTAATTTTGAAAATCTTAAATGAATTTTAATAGAGTACATGAAATTATTGTGTTGATTTCAGTTATGTAAAGACAATGTTTAAAAATAAGTTAACTTTAATCTTAATTTTTGTACATGAAATTCACAAATTCGGGATTTTAAAACATTTGAATACAAAGCATTTCGGTTTGGACCTGGCCGATATTCAATGCCCTTCAGGCAGCGACGGGCTTGGGTTCTATAAATTTCTGGGGCATCTGTAAATTTCTTCGGATGAAAGTCTAAAATTTTGGCCTCTAGCTAACGGTTACCCAGCCTGGGGGGCTGAGAATTAGGTTAAAAAATTCCATTTGATATATTTTTTAAAATATATGTCCATTTACTGAATATTTAAACGATAATATCAAGAAAGATTTCTTCCTATATTATATTTCTTCCTATAATTTATTTCCACATTTATATACAAGTTATACATATATAAAACATCATAATTTACTAAGTGCATTTAATTTATTGTAAACATCATAATTTACTAAGTGCATTTAATTAATTGTAAGAATAATTTAGTGATATTCATTTTGTGTCAGTTCATTTTAATTTTCTAAGTGTTACATTTCACTCTTATTTACATAAAAGTACCTATTTTTAATTTACTAGTTTTAAACAAAAATAGCTTTAAAATTCATGTTTTTTATTAGAAATTAATGTTATACTTCAGAAAGTATGAGCAAATTTTGGTTCCAGTTGTGAAATCAGCCACTTTTTTAAACATTTATGTGTGTTTTGTCTATTTGTAAGTCTATTGACACGATATCTCTCGAACAAATTAGGAGCATTGAAAGAAACGTGGCACGATTATTTTCATCAAAAGCACCAGAAGTCTATTTATTTTCAGAATGATCAAATTAAGAGAAAGCATTCAATTTGACATAATTTTCAGAATATTAACAACCACCGTTCTCAAGATATTGCATGTTTTTATCTAAATTCGAAACATTAATAAAATATAAATATGTTCACTATTAGTAAATATTTAAACGCTTTGTAAGTACTTGTAACTAAAATTAAATGGATCCATTATTATTTAGGATTTTGTGTGGATTAATTATTTATTTATGACCAAAAAGAAAAAAAACAGCAATATAAACATTATATATTTGTTATTTTATCATTCTAATTGTTTATGTTTTATACAACGCTATTCGGATTCTATAAAATATAAGGTAATATTTTTCGATTAAAATATTTTTGCTGTCATTGAAAATAATGTCAACAGTATTTATGCATCACATTTTATTACAAATACATATTTCATTAAGTATTAATATGTGTTCATTTAAAATAAAAATTCGTAATTAATTTTACGTATGCTGTCCTTAAGTATTATTTCCATTCAAGGGCCGCCAGTTGGATAATCTTGCATTTGAGCTTAGATCATGGCCAAATTATCTAAGGAAGGACGCGATTCTCCCCCCCCCCCCCCCCCCCGCCTTACTTCGATATGCAAAATGTAAGATTTTTTTTATAAAATTACTAAAATAACCATATTTTAAATTTTGAAATTTTCAAAATATGTCAGTTCGGAATCTCCCCCCCCCCCCCCCCACACACACACAACTACATCTTATTATAGATATTCTAGTAAAATCTTGGATATCTACTCATTTTATATATTGGTAACTTGGGTTCCGACTTGGGTAGTATGAAATTTCCTTTAAAAAATTTCCTGCAGGGAGCAATATATGATAGATGTACTCAAAAGGAGAAGAGGAACTATAAGCGCCCATTGGATTTTCCCTCATCTGAGCAATATCTACCTAGTCATGCCGCATTTCTGTGATATTGGATACACAATTACAAAACTAGCTATAAAACATAAATTATTTATGTTTAAAAAAAAAATTTCAAATAGTTTTCAATTATTTACTTTTGCTTAAGTTGTGGCATATTATATGGATGGTAGATTTTTAAATCAATATTGTCAAAGAAAAATTTAAATGAATTGAATATAATCATTGTTATATATGTCTTATATGTTTTCTTTCATTTGGTGGAAACAAATTTTTTTTCTAGTTACTTTCGAATTTCCTTTCCTAAATCTAGAGCATCCTAGCTTTTAAATCCAGAATTTGCTGTTAATCATGACGAGATATTCGAATTACTTCTAGCTTTTACTTATATTCGATATCTCGAATACTTTAGTATTCGGTATTGACGGTATTCGCCGATATCGCTCATCTATTAAATATCTATTTTCATAACATTTTTTTTCGTAACTATGTTTTTATAACATCTGTATGATTTTTGAAAAAAAAATGTTTGAAAAATTGAGATCTTTTCCATTAATCTGTTATCACTCACTCCCCAAATCAATAGGCATCTGACGTTTATCGATTTCAGAAATCATGCAAAATGTTATTGAGTTTTATCAATTTCTTTGAAATATAGTCTACCCATAGACACACAGGAAAAAAGTTTATTTTCTCATGCTACTATATGGTGAAAATATTGTTTACCCGAAAATTTTCAAATTTGAGATTTTCTCGGATAAACACGTTTTATGACTGCCTGAACCCATTTGAAACACCTGTGGAAATGTATATGTTTGTGTGTATATGTCTATGAGGTAGAACTGCCCATAGATCTGGACATACATCATTTAGATAGAAAGAAGATTCGGGCGTCAGAAAAGACTCAGTCACTATTTTTTATGGCTAGTGCTTGGTGAAAAATGTTTATAAGGGGAGAGGGAGGACTGGATAACTCACGAACTAATGTTCCTACGACTATAAAACTTTGTATGAAAAACTTAATAGAAAAAAATTTCTTTCCATTAGAATTCGAATTTTAAAAATTGTATGGCATTGTTTTCTATAGAAAATATTAATAATTCTAAAAATAAAAATATGATGTGAGCACCACATGACTTTCAAATGAATGACTTTCATGATGAATTTCAAAAACTAATATGGATAATTTTCTGATATTATATCTAATTTGTCTTTTTATTGCGCGTCGTTTCGTTTCGCAACTTAATTCACTTTAATTTCCTCAGGTCCTTAGAATTCCAAAAAAGCTTTGTTGCCAAATGTTACATGTAGAACAAGTATTTAATTAATATATTTCAACAAATTTAGTCATTTACTTCAGAGTTTCACTATCTTTGCAGACCATTTCGCAAAAAGTGTCGGTTATACATTTCTTAATCATATCAAAATCAAATCAGCATCAAGATAACCAGCATGAGACATAATTACTAAGTTTTAAGAAATTTTATTAAATCGTTTCTGAACTACTGTTAAAATCGCATTCATGTCCTCAAAATTAACAATTTAAATATCTCGAGAATGGTCTTATTTTAGATTAATGGAGTAGAACTTATTCATTTCGTCGTTTATAATTACGCATAAAACAAGCATTTAATTTTATACATTTGAACATATGTAGTATTTTATTTTAGATCGAATACATAGCATTTGCGGGTCATTCCCCCCCCCCCTCCCTAAAAAAAAGGCATATTCTCCTTTTTTTAATCATATCAAAATCTAACCAGCATCACAGTATCGTACAAGCGACTTATCCACCCAATTTTGTGCAATTTGATCGATTAGTTGTCAGGTAGAGTGGAAATACACAATTTTTGTGGGCCATTTCGTAAAAAAGACAGGTTCATTTATCCCAAATCGTACCAGAATTGCCAACGACTTATCTACTAAATTTTATCCATTGGTTGAGTTAGAGTGGATACATACAATTTTTGCGGGCCATTGGATAAAGAAATGCAGGTTCTTCTTTTTCGAATCGTATAAAAATCTAATCAGCACCAGGGTATCTCCTTTCAAATTTTGTGAAATTTGGTCAATCAGTTTTTCAGTTAGAGTGGATACAGGCAAATTTTGCTGGCCATTTCGTAAAGAAAAGCAGGTTCTTTTATCCTGAATTATACTAAATTCTAATCAGCACCAGAGTTACCCACAAGGGACTTATGCCTAGCCAATTTTATGAAATTCTGTTTTTGAATTAGAGTGGATACATACATTGCACAGAAACACACACACAGGGGCGGCAAATAGGGGGCGCGAGGGGGCGCGGCTGCGCCCCCAAATTTTCCCTCGTCGTCTATCGGCTTCTTCCATTTTTTATCGACTGTCCACTGGTCAGTTTTCTCACGCCATGGAGCTTCAAAAGCGCCAACCTTCACAGTGAAGTTCCCACTTCAGGCTGGAACGAATCCTTTTCAACGTGAAAAGATTGGGGTGATGTTATCCTTTTCACTTGAAAATTTCAAGTGTCCGATTAAATTTGTGTGTAGTTAGAGCATTCTCATCCATTCCTACCGCTGTAAATACATTTCAGCAGCTCAATGCATTATATTCTTTCAAAGAAACATCATATAAATGACATGCTATTTTCGAAAAAATTCGCTCATCAGCAAATACTTTTTCTGGAGGCTCTTCAACTCTATAATCGAGGTGATACGAGGTGGTCTTCCAAAATTAAAGCCATAAAAGCACTACTTGATAATTTTGAAGTGGTGATTTTAACACTGGAAGAATTGTCTGAAAACGATTCTTTTAGTGGTGGATAATTGTATTTAGAAGAATTATGTTAACAATATGTTAACACAATTATGTACAAAAATTATGTTAACACAAATTATTTTTCTCAACATCAATTCAATTTTGTGAACCCCCCCTCCCCCTCTGATAACAAACATTTTATTTATTCCATATTGTGGATTTTCATACATACAAATCTCGCACCCCCAAATGGAATGCTGAAATGCCGCCCCTGCACACACACACACACACAGGCGTCACTCTAAAAATAGCTTTTTCGTATTCTAGATGTCTCAAAATATGTAGATCCGTCGAGAACTCGAGTTGCGATTTTCGACACGATTCCAATTCTTTCCTTATACATTACCATGTACTGCAGGGAGAATAATAATATATATAAAGTATCTCATCAGAGAGAGATTAAAGTTTGTAAAAAAATAAAAAGTTCTTGTGCTTTATAAAAAGTACAAAAATAATTGAGATAAAAACTATTGTCCAGCTTTTCAAACTTTAGGAGTGAAAAGTATAGCGAGGAAAAGGTATTGGCTATATTTCATAATAAACGTGACAAATTTGCCTCTTTGTCTTTCATCTAGATCAGTTTCTTGATGCAATGAACTATAATAAATTGAAAGGAGTTTGTATGATAAAACTTGAACTGTATCGCGGGGTTGCTTTCCCCGCTGTCCTTGAAACTAAAAACCCCGCTCTGCTAGCTCCAGTACTCCACTTTTGCGCCCTGACACTGAAAACTACCGCCCCGCAGGTCTTTGTTCAAAATGACATGTATTCTCAAATTTTCAAAACATCCCGAATTGTGCGACATTCTTTCCCATTCATTATTTATTAAAGCCAGGTAAAAGTCACACAGTATTTACAACCAAATGAGTGGGGTGTGTACTAATATAACTGAACACCATGAGCAGCATTCTTCGCCTTTTGTTGGAGTCCTCCGACCCCTCGGGCAAAGAATCTCTGCCTTGGGTCTCCGGTGAATATTCATTTATTCCTAGCCCAAGTCGCTACCTTGGAGGAGCAATTTCCGCTACATTTCGATTCAATTTGAAAAATTAAGGATTAATGTAACCCTTTTCGACCAAACGTAAGCGATAGCCTAGAATGACCTATTCCCTAAACAATCCTTCCTGTGGAGAAAAATCTATCAACAATCACTACCATATTGCTAGGACTTCTAATAGAGACTACAGAAATATTTTTTATTTTTCAGTCAGTATGAAGAGAGGGGTTGTAAAAAATACCATTTCGTTTTTAGCTGTAAGAAAAATAATAAGCAAACCATTTGAAACAATTCTCAAAGATATATCAATCCAATCCACATTTTAAAAATTTCATTGTTCTCATTCAGTTATAATAAATATCAGTTTAAAAGATGTTATATTACAAGATTGAAAAGTAATAGTCCTTAAATTGATTAAAAATGGTTATTTATTATTATTTTTTTTATCTAGATCAAAGAGAAATTGAGCACATTTTATTTATTGTGAAAAATTTTCTATCACAAAATTAACAAAACTATCTTAGATTTCTTATAACATTACTTCACTAAATATGTCCCCCTCCTCAGGGCTGGATTACCCACTAAGCACGTTCTTAGGGCATCAGCAAATTAGGGGGGCACCAATCAAAATACATTTTTTTTTACTTCAACGAGAATAAAATGAAACCCCTGATCTCACTAAAATTAAGATAAGCAATATTTTTCCTTATTCTGCAGCATGATTTTTATCTTCAGTAGCAATATTATTCTTAAAACTTTCTATCGCCCGTTCTAAATAGAACATGGTCCTTTACACAAATCCATATTGATAGAGCTTGACTAACAGTAAATGGGATTTGCCTCACCTACAGTAAAGGAGAACCGTGGCCTAATTGCATCTGAGGGCCACTTCTAAACATTTTCTTATATTATTCTTAAAATTTTAATGCTGCGTAATCCTTTCTAAGTACATTCGCCCTTTCTAAACAGAACATAGTCCTTTACACAAATCCATGCAGGGCTTGATTTATAATAAATGGGGCCCAGGGCCTGACTTACAGTAAATGGGACCCAGAGCCTAATTACATTTGGGGATCCCTTTCTAAACATTTAAATATTTTCTTCTAAATATTTAAATCTTATATTTATATATTATATTTACTTTTAAACATTTAAATATTTACTATAAAGTAAATAAATATTTAAGATAAATGGCATACTGGGAATCTGGATCACACAACATTAACTTTGTTGTGATATTGAATAATTTTGCTGAAATTTTCTTACTGACATTCCCATTTATTTTTAAAACTTTTAAAAGTTTCAGACCAAAATGGTAAATTTAGATTCCATAGTGCCACGGACCCTGTGGGCCGTGCATAAATCTGACCCTGCATGCTGGTCCATGATCACATATTTTTATTTTATATTCTTTGAAATTTTTTATGTTTATTATATTTTTTTTTTTCGAAATTCGGCAAAGTCTTTCCCTTCTGTTACCGCATAAAGCAATGAAAGGCAGCAGAGAATTGAGGAATTCGGTATGGACGACCGTGTAGAGAGAGAGGCTTTCTTTTCTGTTGGTAGTGAGTTTTATAGTTTGGGCAAGACTACTTGTGTAGATGACACTATCCAGTAGAGTAGAAGCTTTGAAAATGCCACGATCTAGAATGAGACGTATAAATTTATACATCTCATTTGTTTGTAGTGTTATTTAAATAACACTGAGGGCACCGAACTTTCCAATATCGGCTGCATTGCACTTTGGGGGCCCAGAGCTGTCTTTAAAAAGTTTCTGAAATCTGTGCTAAATTTTAGGGGGTGGGTTAATGCCAACTAAATAATTTCGGGATCTTAACATTCTAGGAGTCTTTTTTAAATTGAATGTCCAATTTTTACTTTCCTGATATACATAATGTATAAGGAAAGTATTGTGACGGGGTCGAAAATTTGAATTCGAGTTTTCGACGGGAGAGTACGTTTCAAGCATCCCTGATCACGAATCAAACATTTTTGAAGTGATGTCTGTGTGTGTGTGAAAGTATGTGTGTGTGTGTGTGTGTCAGTGAGTCTGTGGAGACGATAATTGACGAACGAATGAACCGATTCGAACGAAATTTGGTACAAAAATCACAATCCGTAAACACTGGAAGTCTATTGCTTTTATACGCAATCGAATGTTCAGAACCCCCTTAAATTTTTGAGTGAAATTTTGAAAAAATCGTCAAAAAATCAAAACCGCTAACAAAGTTACGCAAATAGACATTTCTTATGTAATTTATCATTAGAAAACGATTGATATAAATTTTAGACCGCTAACATGAACCATTCTCGAGATATTCAATATTTTTCAAAGAAATTATCAAAAAGTCTTATAAAATAAGAAAAATATATTTCCTATTGAGAAACATGTTAACTTTTCATATGTAATACCATACGATAAATTGGGTAACATCATTCTCGTGGACCTAGCTCGTTCTATTCATGAAAAAAGATACTTTGAGTAATACTTTTGTATTTGAACGCCAGTAGTCATTTATCTGCTGTAAGAATAACTTATTTCTTCGTCCATAACGCTTGGCGAGATTTTGGCGACGAATTTGGTGGAATGCCGCCAACTTGGCGACATTTTTAAATGTTGCTAAATTTACGAAAAACTCGCCAAATGGATAAAAATGACGCTAAATCAATGACGACTCATTGATGATGACGACATGGAAAATCACGACTCATTGACGAAAATTCAATAATATTTTGGAAAGAATGTAAATAACTACTATAAAAATAATCTATTTTTTTTTACTGTAAAAGTAGTAAATTCATTGCATTATATAAGGAAAGTCATGTGCTGCTCACATCAGATTTTTTTAATAATTATTAAAAATTCATTTGAAAATAAGAATCGAATGATTACGTTTAAAATCAAGGTTCCAGTATTCCTTGATTGTAATAATCGTACCAAAACTTTTTCATAACGCTCTATTCGTTAGCGAGATATCGCATCCACAGACTTATGGACACACGCACACACACAAACGTCACTTCAAAAACGTTAGATTCGAGTTCAGGAATGTTTAAAGTGTGTTCTTCTGTCGAAAATTCGAATTTTCGGCCTTGTCGCAATACTTTTCTTATAGATCCTTTCCTTACATGTAGGAAAATCATTATATTATATGAAGCGAAAGAAAAATGTTTAATACAAATACCATTAAAAGTAAATTTTTACTTTCCTTATATACATAGTATAATGTATAAGGAAAGTATTGCGACGGGGTCGAAAATTCGTTTTCGACGGGCGAGCATGTTTTAGCATCCCTGATCACGAATCGAATATTTTTGAGGTGATGTCCGCGTGTGTGTGTGTGTGAAAGTATGTGTGTGTGTCCGTGAGTCTGTGGAGACGATATCTCACGAACGAATGGAGCGATTCTAATGAAATTTGGTACAAAAATTACAATCTATGAATACTGGAAGCCTATTGATTTTAAATACAATCGAATGTCCAGAATCCGCCTAAATTTTTGAGTGAAATTTTGAAAAAATCATCAAAAAATCAAAACCTTTAATAAAGTTACGCAAATAGACACTTCTTGTGCAATTTTTCCTTAGAAAACGATTGACATAAACTTTAGAACGCTAGCATGAACCATTCCCGAGATATTGTACATTTTTTTTAAATTATCAAAATATCGCATAAATTAAAAAAAATATTAACTGTTGAGAAACATGTTCACTTTTCGTGTGTAATATCATGTAATAAATTTGGTAACATCATTCTCGTGGATAGCTAGCTCGTTCCATTCATGAGAAAAGATACTTTGAGTAGTACTTTTGTATTTGAACGCCAATAGTCATTTATCTGCTATAAGAATAACTTATTACTCCGTCCATAACGCTTGGCGAGATTTTGACGACAAATTTGGCGGAATGTTTCCAGCTTGGTGACTTTTTAAATGTTGCCAAATTAACGAAAATCTCACCAAATAGATAAAAATGACGACTAATTGGCAAAAATTCAATATCTTGGAAAGAATAAGTATCTATTATAAAAATAACCTTTTTTTTCTGTATAAGTAGTAAATTCATTGCATTATATAAGGAAAATCATATGCTGTTCACATAAGATTTTTTAATATATTTTGATATTAAATATATATATATTTCTAATAAAACTAGAACTATCTCCTAACGTGGCTAAGATAAATCGTTTGCATTATGTTGCCATTTCTTAAAATTTTGCAAGTATATGTCATATAAAAGATTAACATAGCAAATGAAAAATAAAATCATTTAAAAACTGCAAATTCCATTTAATTTAAAATAAGTATTAATTTTACATTTAATTTTTCTGTATAAAACGGATGTAACTTATTTTACGGAATTTAAACAACACAATATAGACAAACAAATTTGTATAAATAAATAATTTGGCATCACGTGTGATATTATAATAGCAAAAATTAAGCACACATCCACAACAGAAGGTCTTTATTTTACTTCAAAACAAATTTGTGTTTGAAAGAAAAGTTACATCTGACTTTTCATATCCAATTTGCTGGTCACATCAGTTTTTTTTCCTTCCAATGTCAGTTCTATGGCTGAGAGCGGGGGAGGGGGGCGTAAGTCCGCATTAATTGCCAGTCCTTTATTGAGTCCATATTGGTAAGCAAAATTCTGCACTGTAAATTCACTTCCATTCGGTCATACCAATACCCAAGTCCTTTAATGCTGTTATGTTGGTCATATTCTTGATGGTGTTGGTCATATCTCCTCTCTTTTCTGAAATCTTAGCTATGCCTATACACTGGTATGGATTTGTGCATGTGTGACTGTTTTGGGGTGTTTGGAAATTACGAAATTGACTCAAACTAATGTGAATACATAATTGTTCGAGAAATTACTTTTAAATCAATTGATGATTTTACATCCAGTAATAATGTGCTGGATGTAGTAATGATATTGCTATGTGGGTGCATTTCTCTGGCGATGTAGAATATTAATGACATATTAAGGAACAAATAATTGACATGACCATTTCAAAAATAGTTCACATGGGAAAAAGAGGATTCTATTCACAAAAAGCATATTTAGATAAAACTTTGGATTACACAAGTGCTATGGGTGCCCATAAGGGAAGGCAAGAGGGGGCACTTTCTCCCCTGACATTCAAGATCATAAAAGTGGACGTCAAGCTAGTCAATGTTATACACCTTATCATTGAGTTTGCCCTGCTGCCCCCTCTGGAAAAAGTTACATGGGCGCCCATCCCTAAGGCATTGGCTGTTGGAAATTGTTTTCATGTTGATACTGTGAAATAAGATTTTAAACCACCTCCACCGCACATGTTAAACACTTCAAGAACTATAAATTTGAAAACGTGTTCAAATCTATATCAGTTTCTCGTGGATCATATGAATATTATAAGAAATGATATCAAAAGATTTTAAAGCTTGTCAAAAACAATACTATCCGAACTATGCCATTTTTCTTGTATTGTCGAAAATAGGGTCAAAATTATAAATATATAAAAATAATTTCAATATTTTAATTATTGAACTTTAGTTTTTTATATTATTGAACTTTGGTTTTTTTCGAAAAACTTCAAAAAGTAGTGTAAAGTAATAAACCAAGTGTTTTATTTTCTCATTTTCCTAACTTTCACTCGAAATATATAGTAAACTATAAAAGATATATATAAATAGTAAATTACAAAAATGTGTATTAGAAAATTTAGTATTAAAAACTATATTTATTATTAAAAAAGGTTTTTATAGTTTTCGAGTAATCGTCTTACCAAGTTGAAGAAGATTAAACATTTTTCGTTTTCCAAGTTTGTAATGCTTATATTTCAAAAATTAAAAGAGCTAACTTAGATAAGCAAGAATTGTAGAGCTAACTTAGATAAGCAAGAATTGTAGAACTAATAATAAGCAAGAATTTGTAGATATTTTAAAGCTCTACAGGTGTATAAAAAAGATAGATGTCTGTGAACACGATAATTCGAACAAACTGAATGAAAAATTGAATGAAATTTTGTACGATTATTGTAATCAATGAACATACGATAACTATTGATTTTCAGGACACTCAGATCAAGGAATAACTCTCAAATTTGAAAATCAAAAAAGAATAAAAATTTAAAATTGTTAAACTTTATAATAATATTATTTCTGATGTATTTTTTATTTAAAAGCAAATGTTATCATTTACAAAATATTAACATGCGTCGTCGAACCAATATCACTCCAGTGCTCCGTTTTTCCCATGTGCAACCATGGAATTAATTGGAATGTGGCTCCACTCAACTTTCTTATACCAGAATCTATTTTCAAGTAACTTGTGTGTGTTTATTATTTTTCAAATTTTATAAGAAAAAATTTGAAAAATCTGTATTGCTGGTGCAAACGATCGCCATTATGACTTATTATACCCTTTAAAGGGATAAAGAATAACTCCTCTCCCCCCCCCCCCCCCCGAGGGGACTAATGATGTTCCGACCGAACACAGAAATTGTATCGCAGCTGTTTTTCACTACAAGGATTAATTGGCACTATTTTCATGATCACTGAGCCATAAATAGCGCCTTTTATGAATGATTACGTGAAATTTTGTCGTATACTCCCATGTTAAGAAAATATAAAATTTCGAAGTTTTCGCTCGCATTTCAAAAAATTCCATTAGATTTATCGTTAACAAATGTAGTTTTGTGAAACTCAATATTTGCAACAGTTATTGTGTAAACAATAAATCGACCACGGACAAACGAACCACTATCTAAAAATATTGAAAGCGTGCTCAGGAGGTGTTAAAACATATTAGCATATAAATCTCGAAATTGAAATTTTCGGGAAAACAATACTTTCTCTATATTCTATGCAGTGAGAAAGTAAGTGATAAGACGCCTTAAAAACATATTGGCATGAAAATACCGAAATCGAAAATAATACTTTCTCTATACTACACTGCTGGCCATCCAAAATGCAACACCATGAAAGACAAGAGATATTAAAGCCAAATTTATTGGACAAAGAACATAAAGTAAAAGGATGAATTGATTGAAAATACAGCCCCGTTCGACTTGCGGATCATGAAGAAATCAGTATTTTGTGCAGCCGCCATGGCTGACAATAACTGCTGCTACGCGCCTCGGCATTGAAAGAAAGAGACTTTGAATGTGTTCTTGGGGTATGTCAGTCCATACTGCTTCCACACGTTGCCAAACTTCATCTGTCGTAGCAGCTGCTGTTGTTTGCTGGGCCAGTCGTTTGCCAATCATCGACCAGACGTGTTCAATGGGCGACAGATCTGGAGAACGAGCGGTCCAAGGGAACAGTGGAACTTGGTGGGCAATGAAGAAATGCTGAACGATATGTGCCACGTGTGGTCTCGCATTGTCCTGTTGAAACTTGGCCGCAGGAAAGCCTTGAAGGTAAGGTAAGACAACAGGCTCCAAAACTTCAGAAATGTAGCGGTGGCTGTTGAGTGTACCAGCAATGCGTATTAGGGGGGTGCGGGAGTAAAATCCAATGCCACCCCAAACCATAACACCAGGTGAAGGACCGGTATGGTGATGCATAATGCAAGAGTTATGCACTCTCTCACCACAGTGCCGCCAAACCCGGATACGACCATCGTGGTGTTGTAGGCAGAATCGTGATTCGTCTGAAAACACAATGTCGTGCTATTCGTTTGTCCATGTCCGGCGTTCAATGCACCATTGCAGCCGCATATGCCTATGGTTTGAAGTAAAAGGTAATCGCAGCAATGGGCGCCTTGTTAAAATTGCCCGTTGCTGCAGACGATGTCGAATGGTACGTGCTGACACAGATTGTTGTGCAACAGACCTTAATTCTTGCGCTAGGGTTGTTGATGTTGTAATGTGATCCATCATTGCCATGGGCACAACATGCCTGTCCTCACGTTCGGTGGTGCGACTAGGCTGGTGCAATCGTTCCTGTCGGTTGGTCCGACCCTCCTGCACCCACTGATTCCATATTCGCATCACTGTGGCTTGATTTCGTCCAACACGAGCACCGATTTCTCGGAAGGGTAATCCGCAATCTCTATAAGTCACAATTCTTCCTCTGTCAAACTCAGAAACGTGCTGAAATGTCTGCCGTATTCTTCGACGAGGCATACTGAAGCTTCCCACTCAAAAATACAGGGTGAAACAACATTCCTGTACTTAAAAACAGCCTTCTCTTCTCCCCTTATATAGCTCTTGTAGGTGGCGCTACTGGCGCACATGATTTGCATATGAGCTAAAATTCTAATCATTTGTATTCCCTACCGAGGTCTACGTATGGTGCAAATTTCATGCTTATTGGATGCTTCCTTTATGGTGTTGCATTTTGGATGGCCAGCAGTGTATATAAGAAAGTAAATATGTGATAAGATATAGACCTTAAAAATAATTTTCACATGTATACATGCAGCTTAAAAAGTAATGAATACTCGGCCCGCAACTTGAGAAATAAAAGAAACTCATGCGAACCCAACCTGATGCAGATCTCGAGTTTGAACTGGAAAAAATCATAAATACGTGTATTCACTATAATCAAATGTACAAATACGTTGTACATTTTATAACAGTAAATACACATATTTATGACATTTTTCAATTCAAACTAGAGATCTGAAGACTGAGAAATACTTTTTAAATTTGTAACTAGAAATAAATGTTGTCTCGAGTTTCACGATATTAATTTTCCATATGGTGAGCTCTATATCTTTCAAAAAAATTATATACAACGTAAACTACATAAAAAGGTACGGCATTTTTGTACAGAACTTTTGTAGCATTTTGTATGAAACATAAAATGCAAAATGAAGAATTTTGAATTAAAACCACAGTCAACTTTCACTTTTTGTTGAGGGTTAATGGGTCAGTGACTTTTTTAAGGAAATTTCAAGAAATACTCCTTTAACATTAACTAAAAATGCAGTTTTATCCATTTTAAAGAAATTTGAAAGCTTCTATTTAGGTAAGGAGGGATTGGACGATGAATCCAGACCCTCCCTCTAATAGAACTCAAAAATTAAATATCAAATTATGATTAGTAAAACAAAATGTTACTGAAATGTTCATTGTATACCGTAATAATTTAAGTAGTTTACGTACCTATATATATATCACAACTGAAGTGTCTGACTGACTTTATATCTTTCAAAAAAATTATATACTACGTAAACTACATAAATAGGTACGGCATTTTTGTACAGAACTTTTGTAACATTTTGTACGAAACATAAAATGCAAAATGAAGAATTCTGAATTAAAACCACAGTCAACTTTCACTTTTTGTTGAGGGTTAATGGGTCAGTGGCTTTTTTAAGGAAATTTCAAGAAATACTCCTTTAACATTAACTAAAAATGCAGTTTTATCCATTTTAAAGAAATTTGAAAGCTGCTATTTAGGTAAGGAGGGATTGGACGATGAATTCAGACCCTCCCTTTAATAGAACTCAAAAATTAAATATCAAATTATGATTAGTAAAACAAAATGTTACTGAAATGTTCATTGTACATAAACCGTAATAATTTAAGTAGTTTACGTACCTATATATATATCACAACTGATGTGATAACACTAGTAGGCGTATTTCCTCCGCCATTCAATGCAACGAGGAGTTTGTAAGACAACTGACACTGCCGAAATGGGCTGGAACCTTGCACGAAGCGTTCGAGACAGAGGCCCGCTCCTTGGCGATATTTTCTTATAGCAAGTAACCCCACCGGTAACAAAGAAAATGTCACATGACATCAGAAACGACCTCTGATTGGAGGGAGAGGCCACTCTCTCTACCGGCTCTAGGCGTACGGGACTTCGTCCCAAGGTAGCCCGTAAGCAAGTAGATATAATAACCTTGTAAGCAAGCGTCTTGGCTTGGTTTTCAGAAAGCGTTTGTACGAATAAAGTTTCATACTAGTGAACACTGAATATTTAATATTTTTCTGCAAAATATCTTCGTAAACAACTCTTGTAGATAAACATAAACTAATTCACCCAATTAAGTCTATGATTTACATGTAAAATGTCCCAGGAGAAATTTCTTTCACGAAGTAGCTGTAATCCACATCATATGGAGCACACTATTAAACTATTTGAATGTGAAATATGTCCAAAAGCATTTATGCGAAAAGATGAGTTAAATGCACATGGATTTGAACATTCAGGTGAAAAACCTTTTGTCTGTGAAATATGTTGGACAGCATTCACTAAAAGAACTTCGTTAAAAAAACACAAACTTATTCATACAGTTGAAAAACCATTTGTGTGTGAAATATGTCAGAAAGCATTCAAACGTATAAGTTCTTTAAGATCACACAAACTTGTTCATACAGGTGAAAAACCTTTTGTGTGTGAAATATGTCAGAAAACATTCAGATTAAAACACTTATTAAATGAACATAAACGTGTACATACAAAGGAGAAGCTTTTAGTGTGTGAAATGTGTCCGAAAGCCTACAAGCGAAGAGATGGTTTAAATGCACATAGACGAGTACATACAGATGAAAAACCATATGTGTGTGAAATATGTCAAAAAGCATTCAGACAAAGATGTTGTTTAAATTACCATACAATTTCACATACAGGTGAAAAGCCCTTTGTGTGTGAAATATGTCAGAAAGCATTCAGAATTGAACGTAATTTAAATAATCATAAATTTACACATATAGGTAAGCCTTTTGCATGTGAAATATGTCACAAAGCATTTACAACGAAAGATTGTCTGGATGAACACACATTTGTACATACAGGTGAAAAGCCTTTTAAATGTGATATGTGTCCGAAAGCATTTATACTAAAATGTGATTTAAATGCACATACACATACAGGTGAAAAGCCTTTTAAATGTGATATGTGTCCGAAAGCATTTATACAAAAATGTGATTTAAATGCACATACACATACAGGTAAATATCCATTTGTGTGTGAGGTATGTGGGAAAAAATTAAGTTCAAAAGGTTCTTTCAATAAACATAAACTAGTACATACAGGTGAAAAGCCTTTTATGTGTGGAATATGTCAGAAATCGTTTAAACGAAAAGGTGACTTATTATCACACCAGCATATTCATGCAGGTAAGAAACCTTTTTTATGTGAAATATGTAACAAAGCATTTTCAACAAAAAGTAATATGAATACCCACAAATTTAGACATACAGGAGAAGAGCCTTTTAAATGTGATATGTGTCCGAAAGCATTTATGCAAAAACATGAATTAAATACATATACACATACAGGTAAATATCCATTTGTGTGTGAAACATGTGGGAAAACATTCAGTTTAAAAAGTTCTTTAAATAAACATATACATGTGCATACAGGTGAAAAGCTTTTTATGTGTGGAATATGTCAGAAAGCATTCAAACAAAAATGTTCTTTAAATTCGCACAAACTTATTCATACTGATGAAAAGCCTTTTGAGTGTGAAGTATGTCAGAAATCATTCAAACAAAGAGGTTCTTTAATATCACACAAGCATATTCATGCAGGTAAAAAACCTTTTTTATGCGAAATATGTCAGAAAGCATTTTCAACAAAAGGTAATATGAATAAACACAAATTGGTACATACAGGAGAAAAGCCTTTTAAATGTGAAATATGTCGCAAAGCATTTTCACGAAAAAGTTATCTGAATAAACACAAATTGGTACATTTAAGAAAACAGACTTTTAAACAGCCCTTAAACAGCCAATATGTGCCCAGAAGAATTTTACCAAAAATATGAATTAAATGCACATACACATACAGGTAAATATCATTTGTGTGTGAAATATGTTTGAAAACATTCAGTTTAAAAAGTTCTTTAAATAAACATATACATATGCATACAGGTGAAAAGCCTTTTATATGTGGAATATGTCAAAAATTCTTTAATATCGCACAAGCATATTCATGCAGGTAAAAAAACTTTTTTATGCGAAATATGTCACAAAGCATTTCCACAAAAACTTAATCTGAATAAACAGAAATTGGTACATACAGGAGAAAAGCCTTTTAAATGTGATATGTGTCCGAAAGCATTTATACAAAAATGTGGAATAAATGCACATACACATACAGGTAAATATCCATTTGTGTGTTAAATATGTGGGAAAACATTCAGTTTAAAAAGTTCTTTAAATATACATAAACTTGTACATACAGGTAAAAAGCCTTTTATGTGTGGAATATGTCAGAAAGCATTCATACAAAAAAGTTCTTTAAATTCACAGAAACTTATTCATACTGATGAAAAACCTTTTGAGTGTTGAAGACCCAGACCGTCCGACTCGTCCAGAGGACTAAGAGCAACTATTTAGACGGCCGGGAAGAAGCCTTTTGAGTGTCGAAGGCCCAGACCACTCGGCTCGTCCAAGGACTTAGAGCAGCAAAATGAGTGGCCGAGCCTTTTGAGTGTGAAATATGTCAGCCTTTTGAGTGTGAAATATGTCAGAAATCATTCAAACAAAGAGGTTCTTTAATATCACACAAGCTTATTCATGCTGGTAAAAAACTTTTTTATGCAAAATATGTCACAAAGCATTTTCACAAAAAAGTCATCTGAATAAACACAAATTTGTACATACAGGAGAAAAGTCTTTTAAATGTGATATGTGTCCAAAAGCATTTATACAAAAATGTGGATTAAATGCACATACACATACAGGTAAATATCCAGCTGTGTGTGAAGTATGTTTGAAAACATTCAGTTTAAAAAGTTCTTTAAATACACAAACTTGTACATACAGGTTAAAAGCCTTTTATGTGTGGAGTATGTCAGAATTCATTCAAACAAAGAAGTTCTTTAATATTGCACCAACTTGTTCATACAGGTGAGAAACCTTTTGTGGGTCCGAAAGCCCTGACCATCCGACTCGTCCGAGGACTTAGAGCAGCTGGGTGGATGGCCGGGAAAAAACCTTTTGTGGGTGTGAAATATGTCAGAAAGCATTCACAAATAAAAATTATTTATATTATCACAAACTTATTCATATAGATGAAAAACCTTTTATATGTGAAATATGTCCAAAAGCATTCACAAAAAAATATGGTTTAAATAGCCTTAAACTTGTACATACTGGTGAAAAACCATTTATGTGTGAAATATGTCAGAAAGCATACAGACAAGAAGCTAATTTAACTATACATAGAAATAAACATCCAGATGCAAAACCCTTTGTGTTAAATATAAGAAAATATACTAAAAAATAGGTGATTTAAATCGACACAAACTGGATCATACAAGTAAAAAGAGACTTAAGTCTGAAACATGTCAGAAAACATTCAGAGGAAAATGTTTAAATACACATAACCATATACAGGTCAAAAACCATTTGTATGTGTAATTTGTCAAAACAACTATAGGCGCCGACTACGGGGGAGCTCCAGCACCTCATGGCAAAATTTTATCATTAACCAATTTTGTTATGAGTAATAACAGATGTTCTAACTCGCTTTGGTCTGGATACCAAAATTTGCCTTGATCAATTGAGGTGCTAATGTCAGTGCCATCTTTCAGGACAGCAATGAAGGATTTTGTCGATTGAGCCAAGGGCTATTTATATTCATTGTTTTGCACATACTTTAAGTTTGGTAGTGCAAGACAGTATGTGCAAATTACAAATAATTTGTCATTGCTTAACTGTGGCGCATGAGTTAATATCGTTTATAAAAGGATCTCCAAAAAGATTAAAAAAATTTCCAAACATTTCAATTGGATTCAGACGATACAGTTTCCTTGTGACCATTCTGCCCAACTATATTGTGTTTGAGAGTTAGCTCCATTTCATCATTGGAAAAAAATTACAAAACGGCCATTAAGATCCTGGATGCTATGGAAGTTAGTGAAGCAGGAGCAAAGCTAATGGCTTTCTTTTAAAAAAAATCAAGAATTCGAATTTTCTTTATAACAAAAATTGTTATTTTTGTCTTTCAAAGAGTGGATACATTAAATATTGTTCTCCAGAAAACATCATTGAACTTTCAAGATGCAAATAATTACATCAAAAGTGTAGTGGAGTCTATTCAGACTCAGAGGGAAGAAAATAATTTTAAGGATTTATCTGAAGAAGTAATAAAAAAGGTGTAGAATTGGATTTAGAAGATCCTGTCCTTTCACGGATTAGAAAATATGCAAGAAGATTTGATGAGGGTTGATCCTCATCAATTTCAGTCACATATAGAAAGATATCGTCAAATTTACTTTCAATTAGTGGACAGTGCCATACGTCCTCTAAAAATAGGATTTGAGAAAAAGTCGATTGAGCAGCTTTCCGTGATTGAAAACTTTGCCCTCAATAAAATTAAGAGTGAACAACAAGAAGTATCTTTTTACGGTTCGGGTTTTGATGGCAAAAGGTTGTCACTTCACTGGGATTTGTTTTGGGACACAGTTAAGACCAGTTCTGCAGAAATTAATAGTATATCCGATATAGTTGAATCTTTTAATATAGAAAATAAACATTTCTCTCCACTCGCTCTTTCCAGAGTTTTGTAAATTAATAAATCGAATATTAACAGTTCTGGTTACATCCTGTACAGCTGAAAGATCTTTTTCGACTCTCCGATAACCCAAGACTTACATGAGATCTGCAGTGAAGCAGCAGAGACTAAGTAGTGTGGCTATTCTGCATGTTCATAAGGAGATAGCTGTCAAATTGAACATGGATTTAATCACAGACGAGTTCATAAAGAGAGCACAAGTCCGATTAAATACATTTTGAATAAGTAATAACAAATTATTAGCAAATGAGAGTGCAAATGCTTTTCTTATTTATGTTATGTTTTTTAAGGCCATTTGACCCCCATCCTGGATTTCGGTCTGGAGACGCCCCTTATTGGGATATAAGTTCTACATGGTTTTGTGTTTCATCTTGATCAATTTTGCAAACCTTGTAGGACTTCATTAAATTTATGATAAGCTACTATTTTTCCGAAATATTAAAAAATTTTAAAGACATTTTAATTTTTGAGCACCTCCCGAAATTTTTGAAAATTGGGACCTGTGAAAACAGCCATACGAAAAGAGTATTTATATACACAAAAACTTGTTCAGACAGGTTGTTGTTGTTGAGACCCAGACCGTCCGACCTACCAGAAAGGTGTATGGTAACTGTTTGGACGGCCGGGAAGTGCCACCCAATTTAGACTGGAACCCAGTGGGGGAGGCATCCACAGGGACCGTACCCTCTTTCCCCTACCACCAACCTCTCGGAAGGACTTATGGACCCACATGTTTAACATGATCGTACTCCGCATGAACACGGCAGCAGTTGTGGCATAGTGCAAATCACCGAGCTACCGCGCCCGAAATGTGGCAACAGCACACAGTGTTCCCAGGTAGTTACCCACCCAAGTACTAACTGTGCCTGACGCTGCTTGACTTCGGTGATCTAACGAGAACCGGTGTTTTCAGCACGGTATGCCCATTGGCTTGTTCATACAGGTGAAATAACTTTTGTATGTGAAATGTATTAGAAAGCATTCATAACAAAGGTTCTTTATATAGACACAAACATGCTCAAGCAGATGAAGAGCTATTTGAGTGTGAGATATATCAAAAGCATTGGCTTGAAAAGAGAATTTAAATACACATAAATATTTATGAGTCCCCTAGGCTGTTTTAGAATGTCACAGTAATCTCCATACCCTCAATTAACTTGGATTAAAATTGTTATTTGTTATGCAGGAAAAATATCCAAATGTTTGTACTCAATACTTATACAGCTAATAGAGATTATGTACACTTTTAGGAAGAAAATAGCTTTGTTACTAATTAATAGACCTTTTACATAAAAATTTCAAAACATGGATTCACGGACAGACAAACATTGTGGTAGGTTGCTTTTGCTATATAGTGAATTTTAGGAATTTTGTTTTTAATCAAACAGGTTCAGGAGACTTATTAATGTATTATTATTCTCTTTTCTTAAATTTAGTTATCTATATTCCATTTAGTTAGGTTTTTGATTCTTCTGTTCCAAATGCTTTTTATTCCATAGTTTTTGTGTTCCAAATGGCGAAAGTTCGTTCTTTTTAGGTTTTGGCAATTTAAATTTATTTAAATTGGCTAATTTGTGATTCCATTTATTTCCCTCTTTATGTCCTTTGGTTTAATTCTAAATTTGTTATTCTCAGTTAAGAATGCATTGATTTATCGCAATTTTTCATTTTTATTCTATTTTCAACTTTTTAAATTTTTCAGAATATTAGATTTTTTAATTATTGCCGACTTTGTATATTCCAAATCATTTCACATCATTTCATTTTCATCTGCTTTAAAATTTTGAGTTTTTGATTGGTTGAATGTAATATAAAAATTTTCTGTCAATCCTTTTATCGTTCATCGATAATTTTGTTTATGATGTGTGGCAACGAATTTGGATAGTATATAAATAGATTCACACTCTTTTTCTTTTTGATTAAATCTCAAGATGTAACCGTATTAAGTTGTTTTTGCACTTCGGTGCTCATATGCTATCCACCCCATTTGGAACAAAATGTTGTATTGTTTCAGCTTTTTTGATAAATGTGTGAATATCTGTGCTACTCTACTTTCAACCATTTTCTGAATAATGTTATTTATTCACATCACAAGAAGTCTTCATCATTTAATTTGATAAATAGTATGATTGGGCAATGTTTTATCTTCGATTAGTACTAACTGGTGGTCTGTGAAGGAAGGCGTTTAGTCTGCGGGAAGAAGGATGTCTTCAGCAGCTTGATTCCCTCTCTTTAGCCTTGAATTCCTGACTGTCCTCTCGTATAAATAGCATTTGCTGATTTGACAAGTGAAAGTGCACCAATTAAAAGATTGTTTCTCGTGGACAGTATGCTTTCTTTGAATGACATATTAAGTCGGCATTTCCATGCATGTATTGGTGCATTTCCGAGTCGGCATGATCAAATTTTAAGATGCTGTGGGACGTGCTGACATGTGAGCTGTCTAGCTCAGTGGTTCTCTATCTTTTTGAAGTTGAGGAACACCAAACTCTAACAGACTTTTGTGCTTGAAACACTTACAATACAACATAAGCTTCTAAGCAGGGGTGGTTTTTTTTTGTTATAAAAGAATAAAATACTGATATTGATTGGTGCAAACATATTTATTTAAAAATCACTTAAAATTACAATACTTAAAAAAAATTTCTCAAATTTAATGCAATACATGAGCATGATGATTTTTTGTGGAACACTTGAAGAGGCGTCACAGAACACTTGTGTTCCATGGATCATGGTTTGAGAAGCACGGATCTAGCTTGATGGACTGGAGTGGATGGTTTTCCTCATTCTAGCGTTTGAACTTTTGCCTTTCCATTTTGGTTTCATCTGCTGGGATTTGTTGCATCCAATGTGTTCCGTGATGGCTCTCCACATTCGGTGATATCTTTAAATGTTAATTCTAATTGTTTCTGACAGTTTTACATTATTTTAAGGTTTAATTGTTTTGGTGGTAATAAGACAGTGTAATAATAATGTGTAAGTCTCCAGAACCTGGTTTATTTTCATGCTGTTTTTCTTTGGGTTTTTAACTTTTAGTTGGGAAGTTAATTATGTTCTAAATTTTCTTTTCGGTAAACTGATGTTCCTTTTTATTCTAAATTCTAGTTTAGCAAATAATTCTATAATTTTAATATTTAGATATCTTAGGCCGGGTTTCCACCGACGCGTTCGTCCGTTGCATTGGCTATCCGTCAGAGGAGCAACGCAGAGCATCGATTCCCACTAATCCGTCAACGCATGGAATTCTCGAGAGCAAGGAATTATCCTCTTTTTCCACGCTGTATGAGGCGGTGGGGGTGCACTCTGTATGAGGCGATAGGGGTAGGAAAGAAGAAATCTTTGTGCAGCTGAACTTGATTGGTTAGGATTTTTTTAGTATTTGACAGCAGCTGTTCGATTGATTTTCATATTGTTCTATGATAACAAATTTACATTGAAGTCTGTTGTGGTCTGGTCTGTTAGCGCAGGCCCGAATTGTCCTGTGAGTCGGTTTGGGCTCAGTATTTAGAAAGTCGGGCCGGGCATATTTAAGTTTGAAAAAAAATTTAGGTAAATTTTTATAGAGTACATGAGATTATTGTGTTGAATTTAGCTATATGAAAATATAAATGTTTGAAAAACTTTTATTTTAGTTCTTTGTACAAACACATTTAGATAAAAATCATTTGGACCGTGACTTAAGAGTCTTCGGGCCGGGAACGTGTTCTAAATTATGATGGGCTTCATTTTTCAGTTTCCTTGTGAATATTTCATGTCTTCTCCAGCTTATAAAAATTACTGGAGGTCTGGGCCTGCCGCTCGAGTGGTGTCCCCTCCCCCGGGCCGGGTGTAGGATGCAATCTCATATTTTCCAGGATATGGCCATATCCCAGTATATATGTAAATCTGTTTTTTCAAATTCTCTATTTAAGGATTTTTCAAATGAAATCCTATTTTGGTAAATTCTTCAATTGAGCTTATGTGTATTTTTGATCACAATTCTCGTTTAATATATTTATGAGATTATTTATTTGTGAAAGTCTCTCTCTTCCAATATTGCAAAAATCTTAATTATATTTCTTCTTAATTATTTAGTAATTTCGAAATGCACCAATTTACCAACAATTGAGAATGGATATATTAGCGTCTATTACATCTTCAGAATTAATATCTGTCAGTATAAATTTAAATAAACAGCCTGAGTTTATATATATATATATAATTATAAAAATAAAATCTTTTGAATTCCCATTCATTTTCTTATAAAAGAACTCAGATTTGTAATAGTATGTTGACTGAAAAATCACCTAGTTTATGAGATCTTTACCAGATATGTTACATTTTTTAAAAGTAAAGTTGAACGATACTTACCTTAAATATAAATTTTATTTTGCTTTCCAAATTTTATAATTTTTGACTAAAAGGCTTCATGAACCTTGTGCATTTCTTATAGGTTTTAGTGTATATGTTGGTAGATATACCATTTTACAAATTTTGGGTGCATCTTAATGACAATTTCGTGCCCATTCTGCTATGCATATTTATTTTACATAATATTTTGTGTCTTTTGTATATTCATCGGTGTTTGTTATTGTTTGGCTACCAAGGTATTACTATTTACAAAATACCTAGACTTTCTTGATATTTTAAGTTTTAATTTACTACTTAGACAGTGAAAAGTATTATCCAAACACAAAAAATTTAATCTGCTTTTTTAAGCAGTAAATTAATTTCATATCTGATCCAACTTAAGCTAATGTTTCCTGATGTGGAACAATAAAATATTAACATGATTTAGCTTTAACTGACTTTACAGTTATATTCTGCAACTGTCAACAAATAATATTTAAATAGACAAATGTGATTAATAAGCCACTGACACACAGTTAATGAAAATAGTGCTAAAAAATTATTAAATCAGATGTCAGCATTTTGTGTGAAGTATAAATATAATCCCACAAGACAAATGCATATTTCTCTCACATAAACCAATGCTCTTCCTACCTAATATCTTCAATAAACCAATGCACATTACTACAAATTCTTTTCGCTTCTTATTATTATTTGATCTTTGAAATATTAAATTGCTTCAACAGATTAAACTTGGTAAGCTGAAGTTTATGGAAGAAGAAATTGACATTTTAAAAAAATTGCAGTAACTTCTTTCTTATAATATATATTTTTACCTAACATATTCGTCAAAGTAAAAAGAAGGAAATCTGAGTGATACAAATAGCCAATAAAGCACCAACTAAAATCAGCTTACCTTTATAAATAAAACTATTTTCCCATAATATTGTAACTTTTAACATTTCCACTTGGATTTATAATTTTTTTTCTATTTCTTTAATCAGTTTAGAATGCTAGGCCAACAACTTTATATAATACCAGCCAATGGCAAAAATTTTTGATAACCTCTCTCAATTTCAAGTAGGATTTTACTGGGTATTTCACATTATTTCATGGAGAATATAAAATAGATAAAAGGAATAATCCACATTGTCATGTATTTTAATATTATGTGGGTTTGAGAGTAATCAAAACAGGCTGTTTGTTGAAAACCTAGACCAGCCGAGTACATATAGCAGCTGGTTGACAAGCTGGTAGCAAGCTGTTTGTTGCAATATCAATATATTTATATAGTTTAATTAAATAAATAGTATTTATAAATATAAATGAAATTCTCATCATTGATGATACAGCTTCATCAGGCCATCTTATAGGTTTTCTCAGTAGTTCCTCTTTGTGGCTACTTTACCAGTTTTGCTTTTCCCATCGACATCAAATCATCAAAATAATATACAAATTATATTCAATAATGAAAAAAAATTTAATCCAATTGGACTTCCAGAATTAACATTTAGTTAAAACAATAAAATGTGCTCTTTTTGTTAGAATTTGAATTGTGATAATTTTTACATTTGTTTAAAATTTCAAAGCTGAGTTCAGTAATTGACATGCTCACAAAAACACATTTTGATTTTATTAACATGATTTTTAATAATGCTTTTTCAACTTTAAAACCTGTAATGTTATATTTTTTACATTAATATAATAAAACTAGCTTATAACCATTGAAAATCAATGATGCAAGATATCGTATGTGCTTGTATAAATTTTTTCAGATATTATTTTTACTTTCACTCAAACTAGAAAAATACTGAATAATGAAAAAAGAAAACGAAGAAATAAATTATCATTAAAGGGGAAAAATAATTATTTTTACATGTCAGCTGTATGCGAGACAACCAGTGGTTTGCGTCCCACTGATGCTCTCGACCCAGAAAGTGAACTTTAACCCTGATGTTGCAACCCAGATGTTTGTAGGATTCCAACAGCACGTCTACTAAAGTGTAATTTTCAGCCTTCTTGTTTCCAAGAAGGTTGTGCACTACATTCCTGAATGCAGTCCGTGCTCGCAATTCGTACTCACTTATAGTTTTCTCGAATATGGTATCCGCCATTAATTTTCTTATTTGTGGGCCTATAAAAATGCCAGCTTTGATTTTTTTTCCCGACGTAATCGATGGAAACTTTACAGTAAGGTACTGAAAGAATTTACTGTCCGTGCTTAAAGCTGTCATGAATTACTTCATTAAACCTAGTTTAATGTGTAAGTGTAGCAAAAGTATTTCCGAGGGATTAACCAATGGAATTGAAACACTGTTTTTGTCGCCAGGTATGAGGGTACTTCTGACTGGCTACTGCTTCCGAACCCAATGTTCCTTCCTTGCTCAGGAATCCCATTCACACAAAAAGCAAACTCCTCAAGGAAGGAAGGAGCAATGGGAAGAGGTATGACTCATTTTTGTTAATCTGCGATGTATTTGTGTGCATCTATTCGTTACACATGCATTCCTTCTCGCCAGGGAACATTTTCACACGTAACGTTGTGATGTATCAATGTCATTAAAAAATTATCTTTTTTTAACATTTTCGTGATTTGTGAGAAAACCTGACGTAGTACAAATTTTTCAAGGTCATTTTCATAATCTGCAGAGAAAATCTGTTCCAATACATCTCTTTATTTCAAAACAACAGAAAAAAAGTGAAAAAATGCAGATTAGTGATTGATAATTTTCTTTGTATTTCTCCAGGCCAGTGTTTTTTTGTTATATCCCGCTTGATCTGTGAAAGTTTCAATGAATTCGGATAAATACTTTCCTTTTTATCCGCTTTTTCTACTTTGCTGCGTAATGTTGCAAACTCTTTCATATGAATATCCCCCCCCCCCCCCTCAATCTGATCATAAGCTCGTACTTAGACCAACGTAAATTCCAGGTCAGGATCCTCAATACCCTCTCTGTAATCAAATCTGTAAAAGCCGGGGTCCCGCAAGGATCCATCCTCGCCCCCCTCCTTTTTAATTGCTTTATCAATGACACCCCCACTCCCCCCCATACCACCCTCTGCCTCTACGCAGATGACACGTATAATTTCCGGTCATAAAAATCTTAATTTCTTACACTCCCACCTGCAAAAACACATTCATACCCTCGAAAACTTCTACAAAAAATGGGAAATTAAAATCAACCCTTCTAAATCACAGGCAATTTTCTTCTCCGGCTAAAGATTTCCCCCCATCCTGATAAATAACCAGCCTGTTTGTTTCCAGCCCTCGGTCACGTACCTCGGTCAAACGGGGGAAGGCTACGAAAGACGTCAAGAGCGGCCTCAAACATTCAATGTTTGGTGTGTAAAGGTGAAGCAAACTTACAGGCGAATTTGCTCCCGCACAATCTCACTCCAACTCCCGTGACGCATGCGCATTAGCTCGGGGGAAATAGTTGTGTACCAAGCAGGGGGAAATGGGTTATTTCTTTTCTTCATCGCAAGTCAATGTGTGTGTGGTATATTTCCACGTGGTCCGAATTTATTACAATTTTAAGCTGTTAATTTAATTTTTTTATCACTTCTTTTACATGGTTGACATGTATTTAATCGTGTATTACAATTCTGGGCTGTGTACATTTGATTTTCCGATTGTAATTGTTTTAAAATGACCAATTTGCTGAGTTTCTTGCAAACACCAAAGGTACTTGAATTATTTCCTATCCTAAAAGTATTTAATCTATTGTTTTATTTAGTATGCATATGTAGTCGCAATAAACACCTTTAGAAATAAGGGATCTTGTCGTTTAGGATTCTTATCATGATTATATTTATTCGATGTATACTTAGAATTTTGATTCTACTAATCTACTGCCAGTTGATTAGAATAGCTTGACATAAGCCAGTTGATTAGCTTGTTTGAGATAGAATTATTTTTAATTTTCTGTCTGTTCAGGTTGATTTGCTGGATGTGTTGAAGCAGATAGCATTAGAAATAAAATACTATTAGATTATTTATATTGTGTAATGACTATGCTATGTTTTTAATTTCTACTGATTTTAATGAGTCTCCAAATACTTTAATTAACAAGACTTTTTCTTATTTGGATTATTTGATAAAATAAAGAGTGGAATGACTGTTTATTTTCCGAAACATTGCCGTTGCTTAAAAATTTTGGCCCCTCAATCATTTAAAGCAAAATATTCAATTCATACAATTTAGTATTTTTTAGTTGTGTTAAATTTTAAGTAAAATTGAAAATAGCTTATAAATTTTGAATTCAAAAAGCTGAAATTTTATTTTTATCTAATTTGCTAATTGGATTTTTGATTATAAAGGGGGGGGGGGGCTTCGTAAAGAAATCTTATTTTCTTCATTTTTCAATCACAGAATAGTAGTTTGAAACTTTCATATATTTTAAAGCTATATGTTAATGGTGTCACTCAAAATATACAAATTTGAGTTATGCTTTTCAAAACTAATTTGATTATGAATTAAAATTATTTCTTGAAATATGTTTATACCCTTAATTTTTTTTCTTTACATTCTTAACATTTTCTTTATTAAAATTAAGGAATATATATAAAACAATAATCTGTTAAAAATAATGTTTATACCATTTCATAAGTGAAGGCAAAGGATTAATTAGGTTTTCCTTTCCGTTAAGGAAAAATTCACATATTTCACTAATATGTAAATTTTATTCTAATTTTTTTATCAATAAGTAAATAACATCTGTTTTCAATATATTTTACAATCTGTGAAAAAACTAATTTTTTTATCAATATGAAATTAATGTGAATATTTTAAAACAAATTCAGAAAATATAATTTTGAAAACAAATTGAAAAACAAATGCATTCCATACTCTTTTTTTAATTTCTTTATAACATAAAATATTTTTCCATGTTATACGAACAATTTTGACCTCTCGATCATTTAAAGCGAAGTAGTTTATTCATACAGTACGGCAATATTTTAGATTTTTACTAAATTTAAGGAAAAACTATATATGTTTGTTTTGTAAATTTAACAAATCATGTTATACAAAATTTATGAGAAAGGAATATGTAACGTAATCAGTTTTGCATAATCTTTGAAAAAATAGTCTATACTGAAATCACATCAGTATTAATACTATTACAATACCACAAAAAAGAAAAACAAAATATTTTATGTTACAAAGTCTTGTACAAAAAGATTTCGTAGGCATTAAAAAAAAAAAAAAAAATAGGAGGAAAAGCTGGGGTGCAACGCGTTGCGGCCCCGGAATGTTGTTTTCTCTGCATACCTCCGTCAATTTTTCATAGCGCATGCGCCGGATTTCGTGTTTACATTAGCCCAATGGAAGCTTCCCTTCTTTATATGTATATTCTTTGCCTCGGTGTCCATCTGGACTAAGGCTCCTATATATACTCTATACAGGAGCCTTAATCTGGACAGCCGACTTGCTTGACGCAAGCACTTCACTCACATACTCCAAAAGTCAAGAAAACTCATCGGTTCCCTTAAGGCCGTATCACATTCAAGAACTTTTGGAGCAACTAACTATTTCAGACAACTTTTCCCCAATTTTTCGGCGAAAAAGTTGGCGATAGGGTTATTGACAGTTTGAAGAAGTTGTGCTAAATGACAAAACTACGGCGGTATGTTTATGGCCTTTTTGCGACAACTATACATTTGTACATGTACTTTTCGGCAGGCAGCGCGTTCTCGCTTCGACTTCGGCAGTAAAACAAGACTTTTACTTAGTACTTCCTTTTGTAACCTTTATTAATTTGTAATTATGACTAAATTGCTATCAGCTGCCGGGAAAAATCAAATGCCTTGGCATAATTACGCTAGGATTATTCCTGCTTAAGAAGAAGAAACAAAGCAAACCGAGAAGGATGTGGACAAAATCTATTGTAAATTTTTTATTTGATCTTTTTTATATGGATTACTTCAGATATCAGAAGCTTAAACAGATGAATGAACATTAAAAAATATTTGGATTTGTCACACATTCGTATAAAAAAGCAAATAAATATTTGTTGAAAAATATTCACTCTATTTTAGATACAAAATTAGTTTAAAAAGCGATATTGCCGATATTCACTGAAATGAAACAAAGAAAAAGAAAACGTAAAAAGTATTTAAATTCAAGAATGCCGTCATTAAAATATCATGTCTTAAACAAATTTAAGTTCATTACCATTTTATACTTGATTTTAAAGGTTTTCAAATACGTATCTATATTAAATATCCGAATATGTTCTTTGCTCATTTGTAACATTTAAAATATTTCTCATTAAAGTAAACTTTTAAAAATTATTTTATCTACATTTATATTTATTGAGTAATTATGTTTTAAAATAATTTAAATGTATATTCCATCTATAGCTGGTATAAAGTATACTTCAAGATGTTTTTCAAAGTAACTTCGAAATAAATTTTATATGCATTCAAATTTAAAAGAGTAAACTTTTCATATTTACATATAAACTTATTTTTTTTATTAAAAGTAAATGATTTTCAGGTACAGATTTGATATAAAGAATTTGGATTTTTCAACTTTTTTTCGCGAGCCAGATGTGGCGCCAAATGGCCAAATGTGGCGCGCCTAATTTGCGCGCGCGAAATGTTCCGTGACGTGGTTTCTGGAAATTCTGGTAACCCCACCCCTTTTAGCTTTCTGATATCGTCGGCTGCGGCCATTTTATTTTTGTTTTGTTGTTGCTGTGTGTTGAGACCCAGACCGTCCGACCTACCAGAAAGGTGTAAGGTAACTGTTTGGACGGCAGGGAAGTGCCACCCAATTTAGACCGGAACGCAGTGGGGGAGGCATCCACAGCGACCGTACCCTCCTTCCCCTACCACCAACCTCTCGGAAGGACTTACGGACCCATATGTTTAACGTGATCGTACTCCGCGTGAACACGGCGGCAGTTTTGGCAGCGGCTGGAATCGAACCCGGGCCTACCGAGTGCAACTCCAGCGCGCTAACCAATGGGCTACCGCGCCCCTGTTGTTGTTGCTGTGTGTGTAAAAGCGTGTCTGTGTGTGTTAAAAACGTGAATATCATACAGGAATTAAAGATAGCACATGTTAATAGATAAAATAACGTAGAAGCAGAAAATTTACATAGAAATAATGAGAGTTCTTTGATGACCGCAATGTGGAAACAATTATTTGTGCAATTTGGATATTTACACGTGTTTTTCTTTGAAAATTTTGGATTTCATTAAACCAGGTACTGTGTTTTGATTTTGTTGTCCACGTAGTTAAAGTACAAACTTTTTTCTAAGTATCGTTTTTTCTTAAATTTGGTTAAAGTACAAACTTTTTTCTAAGTATCGTTTTTTCTTAAATTTAGTTAAAGTACAAACGTTTTTCTAAGTATCGTTTTTTCTTAAATTTAGTTAAAGTACAAACGTTTTTCTAAGTTCTGTTTTTTCTTCAATTTTGTTAAAGTACAAACGTTTTTATAAAATTTCGTATTTTTTCTAAGTATTGTTAATTATCGGCATTTTTAATTATATATGTTTATATTTGTTACGCGCAATGTTCAAGATGGCGTCCGTTAGGATTTTTCAAACAAACGTTTTTATAAAATTTCGTATTTTTGTATTGTTAAATCGGCATTTTTATGCATTTTTAATTATATATGTTTATATTTCTTATGCGCAATGTTCAAGATGGTGTCCGTTAGGACTTTTCAAACACCGTACGCGTTGGCGACAAAAAAAAAATGGCGGATTTAGCCAAATTCTTTATATCAAATCTGTTCCGAAGATTATTATTTGTAACAGATTATCTAGAAGATTATTTGTATTAGATTATTAGGGAAGATGTCAGGTAACTTATCGAAGTATACAGTAGTATTTCAAATACTGGTTTGATTATTTATAAATCAAATAACAATCCGACTAATGTGGTTTTCAAGTAATACTATTAAAATACATGTATTTAAGAACTTTGTGTACTGCATACGGATTGTTTGAAATTAGTTAAAGAAATGTTCGACACACATACATATAATTTATTATTTGAATAAAACGATTCTAAGGTTTCGTAGAAAATATATGTGTAGAATCCGTATAATATTCAATTCTTATATAGTTCAAGAATCCGTAATGAAATTTGAAGATTATTCGAAAGGAGGAAATATTTGTCATTTTAAAAATGCAAAATTTGTAACATTTTAAGGAAATTTGCTTGACATTTTTCAGTTTGTGGGAGCAATGTTACTTTTCAGACACACGTAGGATAATGCAGCGTTTTTCAAGATGTGTTTGTTCTGCGGAACCCTTGGGATTCTCCGACGTGATAGTTTCAAGTAAATTTTCTTAAAAATTTAAAAACGGGTAAAATTTTAATGCTTTTACACTTTTAGATTATTTTAATTTTAAATATTTTATTATTAAATTGAAGAATTTTAAATGTTATTGGAAAATAAATAAAAATATTTCCTAATTTAATTATGGTAAACAAATATCAAAATTAATTGCACTTTGCATTTAAAAAGTCTCTGGCCAATTACATTTCCAGCAACTTACGTACGTGTAATCGTTCATTCAAATTAGTAATATATTTTACAATTATTTTTACGTCTAAGTTTGGCAAAATTGAAATTTTTAACACAAAAAATTATAAAAATATGAAAAAGCCTTTATGCAATGGAAAGTGGTGTGTACACTTCAATTTCGAAATAACTAGTAAGTATTTCTATACTTTTTAGCACACTTATTTCATACAGTCATATGAATTATTGGAAAAACCAGAAGTTTCATATTCAGACCAGGAAATCCTTAGTGAACCCTACCAATCCCTCCGGAATTCAATGTTTAATCTATATCAGTCTTCATCTAAGCTGTACCTAAAGCAAAGTCTGAAAAACAGATGTTGAAATGAAAATATAAATTTTTGAATAGGAAGTGACATCTCTCTCCCGAATAAAAAGTGGAAATCCTTCATGAACCCTACCTCTTCCGTAATTTTATGCTGCATCCATATTAGCCACTATATCTTTTTAAACATCTAAATCCTACGAAATAGATGTTTAAAAATAATTCGTTAAAAACAATGGTAAATTGTAAAATTTTCCCACCAAAATCTGCATTTCAAAATTATTTAGAATAAAATTATATTATTTTTTGTACACACATGAGGTAAATTGTCTATGACTTACAGTTTTAAGTGGGTTGTGAACAATATACATTTATACTCAGTTTTATTCGTCACAGAAATGGATCTAATATAACAATTATAGATCTGAAGGACTAAATAAACTTTAATTGTTGTATACCGATTTAAAGGTATATTTATGCCGTAGAATGTAAAATCTCACTAATTTGATATTTATGGATTTTTTTTGTGAAATATATATATATATATATATACATATATATATAGGGTGACCAGAAAAAAGATATATATTCTAAATTTATGAAATCACAACGATATGTTTGCCATCACCTGCAATGGCATTTGGTTGTCAGTATTGTTTATTCCCAAAGTTTGAAAGATTTATGTACAGTGGTTTTCGAGATATTACAGTTCCTTATTGGGGCGCTTATTTCTGGTCACCCTGTATATATAATATATATATTGACAAGTCAGGAAGTCTTCATAATCGCAAACTATAAATTGTTGTTTTTTCCCTGAAGGAGATGCAAGTTCCAAATAAAGGTTTAAACTATGTTAGTTTTTTTTAGCATTTTGCTAAAAGAAATCTTATTTTGTTAATACATGTTCTAACATTAAGCAACAGGTTTCCTGTTTCCCTAATTGTAATTTTGTACCAAATTTCGTTCGAATCGCTTCATTCGTTCGTGAGATATCGTCTCCACAGATTCACTGACACACACACGCGCTCACAGATGCACACTCACGCACTCACATATGCACACACACACTCGCATGCACACACACTCGCACGCACACACATCAAACACATGCATGACTTTAAAAACGTCTGATTCGTTGTCAAGGTTGCTTGAAACGTGCTCTGCCGACAAAAACTGGAATTTAAATTTTCGCCTATATATATGAAAGTAAAAATCAATCCATTGCCTTGGAGCTATAACTTTAACGCATTATTCAGTTATAACTTGAAAGTAAATGCGAAGTGTTTAATGCGTTAAATTAATCAAATCCGAAGTATTTGACGCTCTCCATCATTCATTCAGATTTTTTTGCACCCAGTTACCACACTATATTTTGATCGTACTATATTTTGACACACACACACTCTCTCTCTGTGTCTCCCTCCCTCCCTTTCACCCGTATTCTAATCACGTTAATTACATGATGATCTACCTAATTCTAATTTTTTCAGAATGCAGCTACATATGGCATTTCGTGGCTGTACTGTAAAAAATATTTACTATAATATTTCAGCAGAATTTGTGAAACGGTGATTGATGACAGATCATTGGTGACCAAGCTCAAATTAATCTTAATTAATAATAGCAAAGATACACATTTTTGTTGTATTTTAAAAAGTTTTCTTCAAATTTGAGAAATAAGAACTCTTAATTTCCACGAAAATGTTATTAATGTATTTGCAAAAAAAGTAGAAGATTGGAATTTATGTACAAATGGGTTCAACAGTACAGTCATCTTTCCCATATTGCGATTAACACTAGAATGACTGATATTTTGAACTACCTTGAACGACGGGCAGCGGTCAATTTGACCGCCATAGAAAAAGTGCAATATACCGTAATTCCAAACCAAAACATCATAGTTACAGCATTTAAGATATTTCTTCGACACATCTTTTGCAAAGAATATAAGAAAAGTCATAAAATTTCAATGGGCTGGGATTAGTCGTTTTGGAGGAATCGTTTTTCAAAGTAGTTATGCGGTCAAAATGACCGCTTCCGTCGTTCTAGTGTTAATTCATACCGCTTTATATTATGAAACTCAGATTGGTGGACATCAGATTAATTCGTACCATGTTATATGGAAACCGCATACCGCGTTATAAGAAACTCTGGCACAATTCATACTGTGTTATACGAAAACCGCATTAAGTGGAACTCAGAACATATAAATCAGACTGATTCATTCTACATTGCATTCATTCTACAACAATGTGAAATACAAACTTAATAACTTTTTCCGAACAAAAATTCTATTAATATTCATCACCTGTGTTAAATATTAGTTAGTGGCCTAATTCTTTTAATGCCCTCTTCACTTTGCATATTTTCGTTTTCAAATGTAGTTTTAATTTGTAACTCTACCAAAATCTCTGAAAGGAGCTAAACAATTTTGTAATTATCTTTTAAACTTTGCACTTCGCACTGATGAAGTATCATTTTCAATAAAATAATTTTCTAATTGTTTACCCAAACCCACTCCCCTTTTCACATCATTTAAAGTGAAATTTGAAACCCATTCTTTACCCATATTTTCGTCTACCAATGCATTTGACGTGAATGTATTAATTTATTTTACAGAGGATTTCCCTGATAATTGAAATATGGTGATGTACGTGGATGAAAAAACAGGGGAATTCCCCATTAATTTCGAACCGCAAAAGTGTAATAGAAAAAAATCATGCTATAGGGAGACTGCTTAAAACTGAGTGGTATTATAGAGAAACCGCTTTATAAGACTATCTCCTTTTATGAATATTGCCTTATGACAGGGCTGCCGCAATTCTTACTCCGCATTATATAGAATCCGTATTATGAGAGCACCACGATAAAGAAGGGTTGACTGTAATATATTTTTTCTATTGTTTTTATATACCAGAATTAAATGTTGTGCTTGCCTGAAGCAAAATATCGCTGCACACCACTGATTTTATCATTTCATTTTAAAATCAATTCGGTAACCTTGTACCTTTATATATGTAACATGTTACAATTTTGTTTTAAGTTTTTATAAAGAGTTAATTTTGTAGAAATATTTTATTTATTTTGGTTTTATGGCTGACAAGGGAGATAGCGTCTATCCAAATGACTTGTAAATAAACAAAGTATGTTTACTTTGTCTAGTAAAGCTAAGCGTCAAGCGGGATTTTCAGGAGTGAGGAATCTCTCTCTGTCAACACACATCGGACGATATTCCATTGGAAATGGAACTTAAAGAAAATATGCACACAATTTATTCTCGAGCTACAGCAAGTCTTTGATAGACATGTCTAAGCTATAAGGAAGTGGCTGTTTTCTTAATAGTTAATAGGAAATTTGGCTTCAAATATACTGATGTTTTAATTTATTCCATTTCACCTTACATTCTTTGATATTTATTTATTATTTGCTTCAATTTTTTTGTATAAAATAGAAGTAGCATAGTTGTTTATAATAAATAAATTTACAAGTCTGTGTATTAAGATCAAGGTAAAAAATACTTATGGAAACCAAATCAATCTTGAATAAAATATACGAATATATATTTCGAATTGTTCTTGATTAAATTTTTAGCAAATGAAAAAGTAAAGCTTGATAAGTGTCCATTTGTTTACTTATATATTTTCCTTGATTTTTATATTTTAATTAAAATGGAGTTTTCCTTGTATTTTGTTTTCCTGCATATAATGTTTGTATTACAAAACCGGGGTTTCACTTCAATAAATTGTAAATGCCATTAATTTATTTTAATTGTAATTCAGTTATTATCGAAACATTACTTAAAACAGTATTACATACCTCTCAAACATCAGCCTAGTACAGAGGCACTGATAGGTAAGGCAAAAGAATAATTTGCATAGGGTCCCGGGAGGCTTCATTTTTTTTGCCCAGACCATCTAACCTACCCGAAGGTGTAAGGTAACTGTTTAAATGGCCGGGAAGTGTCATCCAATTTAGACCAGAACGCAGTGGCGGCAGTATCCACAGGACTGTATCTTTCGTAAGTACTATAAGATCCACGGTACTGTGTTTTTAACATTGAATTGTACATTTGGGGATTTTCCGGATAACAACATGTAACACTATTTCAAAGTACCTAATTAACTTATATTTCACAAACTCTAAATTAATTATCAATATGAATAGTATCCACAATAAACGATATAGTCCATGTATTAAAATATTTTAATAATTAATTCATCAATTAGGCGTCATTTTCACTAATTTAGCGTCATGTTTGCAATTTTGACGAAATTTTCGTCAATCTGGGCCCAAAATCACCAAGTAGGCAATACTTTACTATATTATCCACCAAGTTTGCCAAATACATCACCAATAATTACAGACAAACGGAGAGAAGAGCATTTCTTATACATTAGAATGTATGCCCGTCATATGACGAAATCAGAATTTGCTAAACATTATTATCATTTGGCGTCATTTTTATCAATTGGTGATATTTTCGTTAATTTAGCACTATAGTTGCCAAGTTGGCGATGTCCCGCTAAATTTCTTGTCGCGTTACGGACGGACAGACGGAGAAATGGGTTATTCTTATAATATATTCTTATGTTCTTTCCAAGATATTGAACTTTTATCAATTAGTCGGTATTTCTTTAATTCAGCATGAGTTTAATCAATTTGACGAATAATTTATATCAATTGGGTGATATTTTCATCAATTTGGCAACATTTAAAAAGTCACCTAGTTAGAGATATTTCGAAAAATTCGTCACCAAAATTTTATCCAAACGTTACGGACGAAAATATAGGTTATTCTTATAATACTCATAGATTTTTATATTCTTTCCAAGATATTGATTATTCGTCAATTAGTCATAATTTTCATTGATTTAGCATCATTGTTATCAATTTAGCAACATTTTCTTTAATATGGCAATATTTTAAAAAGTCGTCAAGTTGGTGACATTCCGCAGATTTATTGCCAAATTCTCGCCAAGCATTATGGACGGGGAAATAATTTATTCTTATAACAGATAAATGACTATTGGCGTCCAATTGCAAAAATATTCCGCAAAGAGGCTTTTCTCACGAATGGAACGAGCTAGATCTATGAGAATGTCAACAAATTTATCGAATGATATTACATGAAAAGTGAACATATTTTACAATAGTTAATATTTTTTTATTTTATGTAATTTTTTGATAAATTAATTTGAAAAATATGCAATATCTCGAGAACGGTTCGTACTAGCATTCTAAAGTTTGTATCAATCGATTTCTAATGAAAAAGTACATAAGACAGGACTATTTACATAACTTTATTAAAGGGTTTGATTTTTTGATGATTATTTCAGCATTTCATTCGAAAGTTTAGGAGGGTTCTGGACATTCGATTGCGTTTAAAAACAATATGCTTCCAGCATTCACGGATTGTAATTTTTATACCAAATTTTTTTCTAATCGCTCCATTTGTTCGTGAGATATCGTCTCCACACACACACAGAGGGAGAGAGAGAGATATCACCTCAAAAATGTTTGATTCGTGTTCAAGGATGCATTAAACTTGCTCTCCCGTCAAAAACTCGAATTCAAATTTTTGACCCTGCCACAATACTTTTCTCATACTATGTACTATATAAGGAAAGTAATAAATGAATCTATGGGAGAACACATTTTATATAACAGACAAAGATGTAATAATAAACAAGAAATTTATGGAGAAACCGTCATATGGTTGCAAATGGTTTGTATATTTCATTTTTGACGTAACTATTAAGCATTTTAATTCGCTTTTGCATACATATTTCTTACAGTCATACGAATTTTTGACCCCGTCCCAATACTTTTCTCATACATTATATAAGGAATGTACTATATAATGAAAGTAATAAATGAATCTGTGGGAGAATATATATAATATAACAGACAAAGATGCAATAATAAACAAGAAATTTATGAAGAAACTGTCATATGGTGATAAATGCTTTGCATATCTCATTTTTGACGTAACTATTAAGTATTTTAATTCTCTTTGCATACATATTTCTGACAGTCATGCGACTTTTCAGGAAAACTGGTAGTGAAATCTCCATAATTGGAAATCAAAACTCTTAGTGAATCCCCCCTACCCGACACTGAATCCATATCAGTCATCATCTAAGCTCTATCTATAGCCAGTCCTTAGAAATAGATGTTTCAAGGACATTTTTTTGACTCGAAAGTAAAAAAAAAATAAAAATAATAAAATTAAAAAGAAGTGAAAACTAAAACAGAAATTGAAATCTTTAGTATATCTCCAACCATCTCCCGAATTTAATGCTGAATTCATATCAGTCACCATCTTAGTTCTATTTGTAACCAATCTTAAGAAATAAAGTGCCAAAAAATATTTTTTTAACTGGAACTGGGAAAAGAACTGGAGGTGGATATCCTTAGTAAACCCCCGTTCTGCTCCAGAATTTGATGATGAATCCATATCAGTCGTTATCCCTATCTATAACCAATTCTGAAAACTAGATGTTTTATGGTAAATTTTTGAACCAAATGTGGAAATGAAAGCGGAACGGCAAATTCTTAGTGAACCACCCAACACCCTCTAGAATTTGATGCAGAATCCATTTCATCAGTTATCATCTAAGCTCTATCTATATCCAATTTTGAGATATAGACATTTCAAGTAAAATGATAATTTTTGAATCGGAAATAAAAAAGAACTGGAAGGGGGGGGGGGTGTAGAAATCCATAGTGAACCTCCAACCCCTTCGAAATATGATTTTAACTTCAAATCAGTCATCATCTGAGCTTTCTATAGAAGGTGCCAAGAAAGAGATATTTCAAGGAAGCATTTTTCTGAAAAAATATAGTATAGCAAATGTTTGACACCAATAAAACTTATTACATAATATAGCACTACCTCATTTAAACAAATGCCAAGGGCCTAGCATACAAACTCGTTAAATCGAGGGACTCCTACATAAGACTAAAATCTTACCTTTAGTTTAAAATTTGTTGTGACTTCAAAAGTCCTATTTATAACCGCACATTTTGGTTTGCATAATTGGCATTCCGCCTTACTACTCCTTTATCATGATATAACTTTGAAAGATTTTTCGTCTAATACTTCCCAAAATACATTTGCATCACGTGCGGCAGTATTTTCCATCTTTTCTCACATTTTTGCAATAACTAACTCCTTTACATTTCTTTAATTTACTTAGAAAATATATACAATGCATAGCAGAGCTGGGATTGCCTGTGTTTCTATTTTCACAAAGAATGCCCCATTTTTTTATATAGACAGGAAAGAGACATTTACCAAACAACATCATTATGTGATTCCTATATGAACTTAAAGTTTATTGCAGAAACTATACTTTTCAGAGTCCACCACAGATACTAAACATTTCATTAATTCGGCAACAGATTGCAAACGGCTGTTTAGATTGACTCCTAGAGATGCATTCAATGACTAGACAAAATACACATTAGCCGTTTCCTCTTTTGTGAATCATTCATCTGTGGTTTAAACACAATAGTTTGAAACCTGCAGAAATGTATTTTGAGTATTTTGAAAATACAAAGTACTCTGAAAATGTACTTTCGATACATTACCAAAATACTTTAAGTTTTTCAGTTTAAAATACAAATGTATTTTGAAAATGTATTTCAAATACATGTATTTTCGATACTACCCAACTCTGGTGAAATATTGGGCAGTTGTGAAATATTGTAACTACATACATGAATCATGCAGTAGTATTTACTAATTTTCATTTGTAATTGCAGCAAGAAAACATTAAAAACAGAATAAAAATATTTGACATTCATGTTTGCAAGCTTTAAATATGTTGTAGAAAACTTGAAAGTAATAGGAACTCGAATTAAACACAAAATAATACTGATGATTAAAACAATTTTAAAAATGCGAGCAAGATAAATTTACAATGAATCAGATGTTTTAAAATCCACCTAATCCAAAGAAAAATAACCAGCTCGCTGAAATATTTCAAAAATTACATTCTGTGCTCAAATTAATACGAATCGTAGTTTGAATGAGTTTCGATAATTATACATACGTAAATAGAAAAAGATATTCATCCGTAATACGATGAAGACAAAAAAAATTAAATCTCCGTGCTTTAGAACACATAAATGGGAATTTATGAAAATCCTCTTTCTGAAATACATAAAATAACTTTAAATTGTTTAAAAAATTATATCTAGCTATAATAGCGTGAAGTGCATGCATGCATAGCTTGAGACAAGAAAGAAAATAGGAGAAGCGAAGTGACGCTCCTATTCTACGTCACAATGGCCCACCCCTGTATGGGTGGGACGGAGGCTGAACCGTAGAAAGTAGTCATTTCTATACTCCCTTTCAATATCATTCGGAGCCCAGACTCCGAGCTACGAGGTGGTGATTTCGTGAAGCTGCTGCTTTTTGATTGTGGTGACTTTCCTTGCTCACCCTCCTAATCTTCAAAACTTTACAATAAGATCACTGTTTACAGCATTCTTTGTTTACTATTAACTTGTTTCATCATCATTATTGGCCCCTATTGAAGGACTAGGTTCAGTGGAAGACTGTGACCCACATATATGTTGCTTGACTAGGGATACGGAGCTCTGCTCCAGGCGCCCTTCTATCGACAAATTACTGGCTGGCACTCCCTTTCAATATATTTTTCTCCAACTATGGGCCAATGAAATAATGTCACAGTATGAAGATAAGAACCACACCTAGAGATTGGAGATTAAAGGCGCCTCGTGTTCTGTTCTGGACGAAACTATTCGGGTTAAAAACAGTAATTAAAAATTCCTTTCAATATATGCTATTTCGTTGCGTTTATGTGTTACGTCACATTGTATCCTCCTCCGCGCTGCCCATTATGGGCGAGACAGGGGGTGGAGCCGTAGTAAGTAGTAACTTGGATACTCCGTTTCAATATATGCTCCTTAGTGCTGCTCATTATGGGCTAGACCGGGGCCGTAGTAATTTGAACATCCTGTCTCAATATTTGCCTCTCCATAGACTAATAGATGAATTACATGTGACGTCACGTTCGCGATTCCACTGCAGAGCGGCCATGGTCTTTGTATCATCGGTCTATCCGTACTTAAAATGATAACGTTCTTATTACTTGACAAATTTATTTCCTCATAATATATTACATAGAAACATACAGAATTAAAATGTACTTTACTTGTGAAATAGATAATAGGACAATTGAAGGTGATAAGAATATCAACACACCCAAACGAATATAAATTTTTATAGATTTTCAATGTTAAACATCAAATAGTTAGCCTTATAATCTACCAAATAAATAATATGAACTGATTATTTTGCACATTAGTTAGTTTATTCAATTATAATTAATATATTAAGATTTTCACACTATTGATTTCTTGTTTTGTAGCCTGACTTGGAGTAACTGTATAATATAGCGTTACATCAGACCATTTGAAGGATGGTATCAGAACAGGCGATCGAGAAAAATATTGTATTGGAATAATATATGGATCGTCAGATAAACTCGTAATACTTAATTTTTCTCTATACCTCTGTTGGCTTTCTAAAGACGACGCAATCAGATAATTTGAAAACCTATCTATATTAAGAAAAATTCACTACACTATGTTAACAACTAATACTTTAACATTGAAAGAATACACAGATGGCCGACGGCGTCTACAAAGAGTATGACGGTGAATGTGACGTCGGTGCAACTTGATATTAAGCAACTTTCAGATATTTTTAAATTAATTAACAGTTTTGCTACTAGTTAATTCTTCCCACTGGGTTCCGGTCCAAATTGGGTGGCACTTCCCGGCCGTCCAAACAGTTACCTTACACCTTTCTGGTAGGTCGGACGGTCTGGGTCTCAACAACAACAACATTAGATTTCGCAGCGTAGCCCCAAATTGGGGAGGCATAGAGAATGATGGGGCGGATAACTGATTTGTAAAGTAGGATTTTGTTTTCAATGCTGACATCATTCGAGTACAGGAGGTAGCTCAGTTCTGCTTTTACAAAGTTTATTTTATCTTTGAGTTTTGCAATGTGGGGAGCCGGTAGAGAGAGTGATCTGTGATCTTACAATAAAATTTTACTCGCCACATAGGCGATAGTGCGCCAATTTTGTTATACCTTAAATCTCGCCGTATTCGCCAAACGATTCCAGCATACTTTGCGCGAGTGGAGCGGCCTCTGTCTCTAACGCTTCGTCTCCTGTGGTAACTACGATGATTTAAAATATCTGGAGACATTATTATTAAGAGATTTTAATGATTGAATTTGAATCTGAAATGTTTTTGACGCGATCATTTTGTATTGAATATTATTGTAAGCCACTTATACTGTGAGAAAGTGAAAGAGTTTTTCTTTGCAAAAAATATAAACTACTTTTAAATGAAAGTATGCTTTTTATTTGCTTACATGACCTTTTTTGTATTCAAATTCGTGATTTTAGTTGCAACCAGAAAAAAAAAAGAATCAGGCTTTAGTCAAATAGAAAATTCATTCAAGTTCTCTTTTTTCAGAATACAATGAATCATTTTTGTAGCTTCACTTAAAATTTATTTAAGTTGTTTAAGCAAGGATGAATCATGCAGATAAGTATTGGGAAGAAAAGCACCTGTCTCCTCAATGTGTCAAAAAGTAATTTTGAAAAGAAGGTTTTGAATCAACAAATACTTTAAAATAAAAGTACTAGTATAATAAAAGGATATTGTATAATATATATGCAATAGTCGGAATACATTTTGTACCAGAAATTTTTTAATCTACTTTATGCTTATATACTGGTGATAAAGCCTTTAGTGTAATATTTCAGAAAGCGTTTGTACGAATAAAGTTTCATACTTGTGAACACTGAAAATTTAATATTTTTCTGCAAAATATGTTCGTAAACAACCTTTGTAGATAAACGTAAAGTAATTCACCCAATTAAGTCTATGATTTACATGTAAAATGTCCCAGACGACATTTCTTTCACAAAGTAGCTGTAATCCACATCATATGGAGCACACCATTAAACTATTTGAATGTGAAATATGTCATAAAGCATTATCAACTAAAGGTAGTTTAATTGGACACAAACTTGTACATACAGGTAAAAAGCCTTTTGCATGTGAAATATGCCACAAAGCATTTCAACGAAAATCTCATCTAAATACACACAAACGTGTACATACAGGTGAAAAGCCTTTTATATGTGAAATATGTCGCAAAGCATTCACACAAAGGGCTACTTTAAATAATCACAAACTTGTACATACAGATGAAAGGCCTTTTGCATGTGAAATATGCTACAAAACATTTCAACAAATAGGTCATCTAAATACACACAAATTTGTACATACAGGTGAAAAACCTTTTACATGTGAAATATGTCCAAAAGCATTTATGCGAAAAGTTGAATTAAATGCACATGGATTTGAACATACAGGTGAAAAACCTTTTGTCTGTGAAATATGTTGGACAGCATTCACAAAAAGAACTTCGTTAAAAATACACAAACTTACTCATACAGTTGAAAAACCATTTGTATGTGAAATATGTCAGAAAGCATTCAAACATAGAAATTATTTAAAATCACATAAACTTGTTCATACAGGTGAAAAACCTTTTGTGTGTGAAATATGTCAGAAAACATTCAGATTAATACAAATGTTAAATATACATAAACTTGTACATACAAAAGAGAAGCTTTTAGTGTGTGAAATGTGTCCAAAAGCCTTCATGCGAAGAGATGTTTTAGATGCACATAGGCGAGTACATACAGATGAAAAACCATTTGTGTGTGAAATATGTCAGAAAGCATTCCGACTAAAAGGTAGTTTAAATAAACATAAAATTTTACATACAGATGAAAAGCCTTTTGTGTGTGAAATATGTCAGAAAGCATACAGAATTGAACATAATTTAAATAATCATAAATTTGCACATACAGGTATAAAGCCTTTTGCATGTGAAATATGTGACAAAGCATTTTCACAACAATGTAATCTGAATAAACACAAATTTTTACATACAGGAGAAAAGCCTTTTAAATGTGATATGTGTCCGAAAGCATTTATACGAAAATATGAATTAAATGCACATACACATGCACATACAGGTAAATATCCATTTGTGTGTGAGGTATGTGGGAAAAAATTCAGTTCAAAAGGTTCTTTCAATAAACATAAACTAGTACATACAGGTGAAAAGCCTTTTATGTGTGGAATATGTCAGAAATCGTTTAAACGAAAAGGTGAATTAATATCACACAAGCTTTTTCATGCAGGTAAAAAACCTTTTTTATGTGAAATATGTCACAAAGCATTTTCAACAAAAGGTAATATGAATAACCACAAATTTAGACATACAGGAGAAAAGCCTTTTAAATGTGATATGTGTCCGAAAGCATTTATGCAAAAATATGAATTAAATGCACATACATATACACATACAGGTAAATATCCATTTGTGTGTGAAACATGTGGGAAAACATTCAGTTTAAAAAGTTCTTTAAATAAACATATACGTGTACATACAGGTGAAAAGCCTTTTATGTGTGGAATATGTCAGAAAGCATTCAAACAAAAAAGATCTTTAAATTCACATCAACTTGTTCATACAGATGAAAAGCATTTTGAGTGTGAAGTATGTCGGAAAGCATTCAGAAATGAAAGTTCCTTAAATGTACATCAACTTGTTCATGCAAGTGAAAAGCCTTTTGACTCAGACCGTCCAATCTACCAGAAAGGTGTAAGGTAACTGTTTGGACGGCAGGGAAGTGCCACCCAATTTAGACTGGAACCCAGTGGGGGAGACATCCACAGGGACCGTACCCTCCTTCCCCCTACCACCAACCTCTCAGAAGGACTTGTGGACCCACATGTTTAACGTGATTGTACTCTGAATGAACACGGCGGCATTTGTGGCAGCGTGCAAATCCAGCTCGCAAACCACCGGACTACCGCTCCCAAAATGTGCCAACAGCACGAGGTGTTCCCACGTGGTCACCTACCCAAGTACTAACCGTTCCCAATGCTGCTTGACTTCGGTGATCTAACAAGAACCGGTGTTTCAAGCACGGTAGGACCGTTAGCTCAACTTTTATGTATTGTTGCTGAGACCGTGACTGTCCGACCTACCAGAGAAATATATCAAAAAGCATTAAGAATTAAAAGTAATTTAAATTCTCACAAATTTGCAAATACAGGTGAAAAGCCTTTATGTGTGGAATATGTCAGAAAGCATTAAAAAAAAAAGTTCTTTAAATTCACACCAACTTGTTCATACAGGTGAGAAACCTTTTGTGTGTAAAATATGTCAGAAAGCATTCACAAATATAAATGATTTAAATCAACACAAACTTATTCCTACAGATGAAAAACCTTTTGTATGTGAAATATGTTAGAAAGCATTCAGAAAAAAATTAATGTAATTCGACACAAATATGGTCATACAGGCAAAAAACCTTTCATTTGTGAAATATGTCAGAAAGCATTCGCACAAAAGTATGAGTTGGATAAACATACATATGTACTTACAGGTGAAAAAGCATTTGTGTGTGAAATATGTCAGAAAGCATTCACACGAAAATATGAGTTAGATATACATACATATGAACATGCAGGTTAAAAACCATTTGTGTGTGAAATATGTCAGAAAGGATTCATACGAAAAGAAAGTTTAAAGGTACACAAACTTTATCATACAGGTGAGAACAGAGTTTCCCCCGGGATTAAAAAAGGGCAGGGTGCTGTTACCAGAAAAAGGGCACTTCTTAGAAAAAAAGGGCACATTTTTTTATGTTTGAATAACATTTATGCTTGGGATTTTTATGACGAAAATTAGAGCATTGCAAAAAAATGTAAACACTTTTGTCGCGTATACTTCCAAGTCTCAATAGACAAAAATGTAAATATATTTTCTTGTTTTGTAGAAAATGGGTCAAGATTGTGAATATATAAAATTAATTTCAATTTTTTAATATTTTGAACTTGTTTTTTGAAAAACATAAAGTATCTGTTCGAGCAAGTGGTTTTTTTCATTTTGCTTATTTTCACTCGAAATATCTTCGAAACCATAAAAGACGGATATAAATAGTAAAGGATAAAAATATGTATTGGGAAACTTAGTTGCTAAATCTATATTAATATTTTTAAAAAGTGCATATAGTTTTCGAGTAATCGTTTTGTCGAGTTGAAGAAGAGTGAAAATTTCCCCTTTTCAAGTTTGTAATGCTATTTCAAAAACTAAACCTGTAAACAATTATGCAAGATTATAGCTCTTTGAAAAATCCCTACAAGTGTATATGATTGAATTTTGGATGAGCTCTTTGTTTGCGAAGTATAGTTGTTATAATTTCAATATTTTAGTATTTTAACATGGGTTTTCCAATGTGTGGGAAAGCCTTAATTTACTTAAAATGTTACTATTGTTTCAGCTAAATCTGTCACTTACTCCTTGGTGAAATATTTGTGCATAAATATGAGATAATCTTACTTTGTTTAAAAAATTAGGTCATTAAATGAACTTAGATTCTAAAAATGTGTAATGATTGGTTAGGTTTGAACAAAAGAAATGAAAATATACATATTCAAGTACATATTTATGTGCCAGGCAAGTTTATAGATTATAGGTCAGGTTGATTTCAGGTCAGATAAGTTTAATTTATATACTGAAAAACAGGTTCGTAAAATAATTTTATATTTTAACCTGAAGTCTATGGTCTATAACATCCAGATAAAATTGTTGTGAAAACTAAAGTACTAACTAGCTATAAACAGTTAGCAAGTCATTTGTAGCACTTTGGAATCCTGTAAACAATATAAATGAATCTGAAAAAATCGAATAGCTTTATTGAACTTTATTGAAATTTTATTTTACAAAATGTTAGTCATTCAAAACAATTTTGGTTTCATCGGACTGAAGCCACCACCACTAAGGTATGAAAATGTTTCTTTTGTTGAGAACAAATTTATCATTGAATAAATGCTATTTTTACATCAAATGTAATTATAGTCTTGAGCAGTTGGGTTTATTAGCAATTACAATTATTGAATTTATATAAATTTAGAGTTTATTAAATTTAAAAAGGAGGATATTAAATTTTGATTTTTAGTATTTTCTCATTAGTCAATGAGGTTTGATGATTTTAAGGGATAAGATATATTTAAACGTTGAAAATATTTATTAATTGTTTGTTGTTATGTATTGATTACAAAAAAAAAAAAAAAACCTGATTTAAATAAATAAATAAAATTCTAGAAAGCTCCATGAAATCACCGTATAAAGAAAGTGTTGAACAATGGATTAGCAAATGTTTAGCTGCTAAGTTAATCATTATTCCATGTAGCAGAGTTCTTAATAGTGCAAGCAACGTACGTTCGGGTGTCCGTATCTTTAGTCGTAAACTCGCGTAGCGGTCGAGTACGCGAGTGACAACTACTTCATACCTCCCTAAAGCGAGCGCATCATTATTAAATGAGCTTCATTATTATTATTATTGCATGCGTCCGGTCAAAGGCGAATCCGCTAATATAAGGGGCGTTATTTTGCGTTTCAAATCTGCTATGCGGATGCCGTGCAACGGGCTAATCTGTTAATCCATAAGCCCGCATAGTACGCGTGTTCATAATACAATGTCACACGATTTGCACGCGTCTGCACAAGGTATATATCGTTATTGCATGCGGATTACATACACTCGTTAAAAGAAAGCGCTTAATTTTGTAAATCCGCTACGCGAATTAAATAGGTCGAATCGTTATTGCATTTAGCGGAGTTATCATTATGCGATATATAACGCGTACTACATCCGTCTGCGTAGTAGTCGGGTCAGGGCCGCTTATACAAATTTCTGGGTAACCCTTCATGTTTCGTTTTCCTCTTTTGTGCATTCTTCATGTCTTCTCCTCCCTCAAAAAATTATTGGGGGCCCGACCACTTGAGTGGTGTCCAACTCTCCTTATGGGCGGCCGTGGTCAGATACACAGCCAATAGCTATTACATGACCTGCATTGGGAGTAAATCCGCTACGTGAATTATATATGTTCGCGTATCATTATTGCATGGAGCGAAGTTTTCATTATATTGTATATAACGCATAGTGGTCAGATCAGGGCCGCCCATACAAATTCCTGGGTACCTTTTCATATTTCATTTTTCTCATGTCTTCTCCTCCCTCAAAAATTGGTGGGGATTCCGGGTCCCACCACTTGAGTGGTATCCCATCCTCTCTAAGGGCGGCGGTGGACAAATACACAGTCGATAGCTATTACACGAACAAAAAATAGGAGTACTTTTAGCCGTGACTTTCGCGCGTAGCGGAGATAATATGCTTTCTTGCTGCAGACTGTGTAAGAGAATTTTCAAAAAGCCACTAGGCTGGTAGCTAAAGGCAATTAGTAAACAATATAAAGAAAATAAGCTCTCCCGTATATCATTCAAGTTGGCGGTTAAAATCACCATGCTAATCTCTAACAACTTTTCACACCACCCTTTCTATGATCCTCGGGTTTTGACTGAATCGGCGGAATCAACGTAAACATCTTCCCGCAAATGGCGCAAAGAACCCTAGTCCGGAAATCTATATTTTTAAATATTTGTTTTAGAGCAAATATGCGTACGGGGTTTACATTTACAGAATTTTATAACTCAAATGCATATCAAACATGAAATAATTTAACAAAAAATTAAGTTAAAAAAGAAAACTGTTTTGAAAGTTTTCATCAGATGGAAGAAGGAATGTACGTGCTTAATATTCCCCTTTCCGTTTTGTTTCTTTCAGTGAAGGAAAGAAGTGATATGGGGCTGTCAATCTTCTTTTTATTGGCACTAGATCACCCTTTTTCTTTCTTTAAAGGAGGAGGGGGGAAGGGAGAGAGAGATAGACACGATCAAAATTTACGGTAATGGACGCAGAGAAAGGGTTCTGGGACTTATCTGAACTGGTTGAATTTCGTTTGAGGACAGACATTGCTCGCTTAACAAAAGGCTAAGCAGGGGATTTGATCTGCTAACAAAAGGGCAGGGAGGGCACTTTTTTCGTACAAAGGGCAAGAAGGGCACTGTTCTGGTAAAAAAAGGGCAGGCAGGGCGCTGCGCCCTTCCAAAAGTGCCTGGAGGAAACTCTGGGTGAGAAACCTTTTGTGTGTGAAATATGTCGAAAAGCATTCACAAGAAAATGTGATTTAAATATGCATAAACTTGTACATACTGGTGAAAAACCATTTGCATGTGAAATATGTCAGAAAGCATACAGACAAAATGCTGATTTAACTATACATAAAAATAAACATTCAGATGAAGTACAATTTGTGTTATATATGTGAAAGTATACTAAAAAATAGGTGATTTAAATAGACACAAACTGGGTCATACATGTGAAAAGAGACTTAAGTGTTGTTGTTGAGACCCAGACCGTCCGACCTACCAGAAAGGTGTAAGGTAACTGTTTGGACGGCCAGGAAGTGCCACCCAATTTGGACCGGAACCCAGTGGGGGAGGCATCCACAGGACCGTACCCTCCTTCCCCTACCACCAACCTCTCGGAAGGACTTACGGACCCACATGTTTAACGGGATCGTACTTCACGTGAACGCGGTGGCAGTTTTGGCAGCGGCTGGAATCGAACCCGGGCCTACCGAGTGCAACTCCAGCGCGCTAACAAATGGGCTACCGCGCCCTCAGAGACTTAAGTGTGAAGTATGTCAGAAAGCATTCAGAGTAAAATGTTTAAATACACATAACAATATATACCGGTCAAAAACCATTTGTACATGTAATATGTGAAAACAGCCATAGGTGCTGACTGCTGGGGTGCTCCAGCACCCCACGGGGAAATTTCGGAGGTGCTCAGTACCCCCCAAAATCTTATTAACCACTTTTGTTATGTATAATAACAGATGTTCTAGCTCTCTTTGGTCTGGATATCAAAAATTTCCTTGACCAATAGAGCTTCTAATGGTAGCGGCCTTCTTTCAGGACTGCAATGAAGAATTTTGTCGATTGAGCCACGGGCTATTTATATTCATTGTTCTGCACATACTTGACAGTGCAAGACATTATGTGCAAATTACAAATAATTCGTGATTACTTAACTGTAAAGCGCAAGTTAATATCATTTATAAGAGGATCTCCAAAAAGATAAAAAATTTGACAAACATTCCAATTGGATTCAGACAGTACAGTTTCCTTGCGACCATTCTGCCCAACTAGTTGGTGTTTGAGAGTTAGCTCCATTTCATCATTGGAAAAAATTACGAAATGGCCATTAAGTTCCTCGAAGGTATGGAAGTTAGTGAAGCAGGAGCAAAGCTAATGGCTTTCTTTAAAAAAATCAAGAATTCAAATTTTCTTTATAACAAAAATTATTATTTTTGTCTTTCAAAGAGTGGATACATTTCATATTGCTCTCCAGAAAACATCATTGAACTTTCAAGATGCAAATAATTACATCAAAAGTGTAGTAGAGTCTATTCAGACTCTGAGAGAAGAAAATAATTTTGAGGATTTATCGGAAGAAGTAATAAAAAAAGGTGTAGAATTGGATTTAGAAGATCCTGTCCTTTCACGGATTAGAAAAATTGCAAGATTTGACGAGGGAAGTGATCCTCATCAATTTCAGTCACCTATAGAAAGAGATCATCAAATTTACTTTCAATTATTGGACAATGTCATAAGTTCCCTAAAAACAAGATTTGAGAAAAAGACGATGGAGCATCTTTCCATGATTGAAAACTTTGCCCTCAATAAAATTAAAAGTGAAGAACAAGTAGTATCTGTTTACGGTTCGGGTTTTGATGGCAGAAGGTTGTCGCTTCACTGGGATATGTTTTGGGACATAGTTAAGGCAAGTTCTGTAGAAATTAATAGTATATCCGATATAGTTGAATCTGTTAATATAGAAAATGAAACATTTCTCTCCACTCACTTATAAAAGAGTTCTGTAAATTAATTGAATATTAACAGTTCTGGTTACATTCTGTACAGCTGAAAGATCTTTTTCGACTCTCTGACGACTCAAGACTTACTTGAGATCTACAATGAAGCAGCAGAGACTAAAGAGCGTGGCTATTCTGCATATTCATAAGGAGATAGCTGCCAAATTGAACATGGATTTAATTGTAGATGAGTTCATAAAGAGAGCACAAGTCCGATTAAATACATTTTAAATTAGTAATAACAGAAATTATGAGCAAAAGAGAGTGCAAATGCTTTTCTCATTTATGTTATTACATTTTTTAAGGCCATTTGCCCCCCACCCGGGATTTTGGTCTGGAGACGCTACATATGGGGATACAAGTTCTGTATGGGTTTATGTTTCATCTTGATCAATTTTGCAAACCTTGTAGGACTGCATTAAATTTATGATAAGCTACCGTTTTTCCGAATGATTAAAAAATTTTAAAGAAATTTTAAATTTTGAGCACCTCCCGAAATTTTTGAAAGTCGGCACCTGTGAAAACAGCCATACGAAAAGGGGATTTAAATACACAAAAACTTGTTCATACAGGTGAAATAATTTTTGTATGTGAAATATATTAGAAAGCATTCATAACAAAGGATACTTTAAATAGACACAAACATGCTCAAGCAGATGAAAAGCTATTTGAGTGTGATATATATTAAAAGCATTGGCTTGAAAAGATAATTTAAATACACATAAATATCTACAGAGTCCCCTAGGCTGTTTTAGTATGGCACAGTGCCCCTCCCTGCTTGCCCTTTTGTTAGGAAAACAGTACCCCCTTTACTTTTTGTTTGAAGATCACACCTCTACTTAACATTTTGTTAAGAGAGCAGTGCCTCAAATGAAAACCAACCAGTTTATATGACCTGATAATTCCTCTTTCTTTATCTTCATTACTGTGAATTTTTTATCATGTATTATCCCCCTCCCTCCTTTTAGGAAAGATATAAGATTAAGCTGTGCAGTGATGTAGTGCTAAAGAAAACTGGATTGACACCCACCCCCCCTCCACATACACACACATATTACTTTTTTGCAGACAGCAGCTTTACGGAACTGCTGTGGGCCAAAGGACAAAGCATTTCATAACCAAACTGTTCCCAAAGGACGGTGCATTTTTTGCACTAAGCCTAACTCAGGAAGAAAAAGCCTATGTAACACAGCATTCTACTTTTTTAAGGAATAAATAAAATACTTATTTTCCATTAGATGTATATGTTACACGCAAATTATCTTTTATTTAAATATTAAAATTTTATGAGATTAAAAATGATCAATTAACTTGATTAAATTGTTATTTGTTATGTGCAGGAAAAATATCCAAATGATTGTACTCAATATTCCATACAACTAATAAAGATTATTTACACTTTTTAGGATGAAAATAGCTTTGTTACTAATTAATATACCTTTTATATAAAAATTTCAAAACATGGATTCACGCACAGCCAAACATTGTGCTGGGTTGCTTTTGTTATTTAGTGAATTTTAGGAATTTTGTTTTTAATCAAACGGATTCAGGAGACTTATTAATGTATTATTATTCTCTTTTCTTAAATTTAGTTATCTATGTTCCATTTCTTTAGGTTTTTGATTCTTCTTTTCCAACTGCTTTCTATTCCATAGTTTTCGTGTTCCAAATTGTGAAAGTTCATTCTTTTTAGGGTTTAGCTATTTAAATTTATTTAAATTAGCTAATTTGTAGTTTCATTTATTTCCCTTTTTATGCTCTTTGATTTGATTCTAAATTTGTTATTCTCAGTTAAGAATTCATTGATTTATCGTGATTTTTCATTTTTATTCTATTTTCAGCTTCTTAAATTTTTCAGAATATTAGATGTTTTAATTATTGCCAACTTCGTATATTCCAAATCGTTTCACTTCATTTCTTTTTCATTTTCATCAGCTTTAAAATTTTGAGTTTTTGATTGGTTGAATGCAATATTAAAATCTTCTGTCATTAATTCTTTTGTCATTCATCGATAGTTTTGTTTATGATGTGTGGCAACGATTTTTGACAGTTTATAAATAGATTCATGCTCTTTTATTTTTCTCCTTTTCTTTTTGAATGGAACTCAAGATATAACCTTATTAAGTTGTTTTTGCGCTTTGGTGCCAATTGTGAAGGCCTGGTGCTGCCTATGAGCACACAATCACTAGCCCGCAGAAAACATTTTGCATACTAACATTTTTACTTTCCTTATATACGTAATGTATAAGGAAAGTATTGTGACGGGGTCGAAAATTCGAATTCGAGTTTTCGACGGGAAAGTACGTTTCAAGCATCCCTGATCACGAATCAAACATTTTTGAGGTGATGTCTGTGTGTGTGTGTGTGAAAGTATTTGTGCGTGTATGTGGAGACGATAACTGACGAACGAATTAACCGATTCGAACGAAATTTGGTACAAAAATCACAATCCGTAAACACTGGAAGCCTTTTGTTTTTATACGCAATCGAATGTTCTGAACCCCCCTAAATTTTCGAGTGAAATTTTGAAAAAATCGTCAAAAAATCAAACCCGCTAATAAAGTTACGCAAATAGACATTTCTTATGTAATTTTTCATTATAAAACGATTGACATAAATTTTAGAACCCTAATATGAACCGTTCTCGAGAAATTGCACATTTTTCAAAAAAATTATCAAATAGTCATATAAAATAAAAGAAAATATTTCCTATTGAGAAACATGTTCACTTTTTATATGCAATATCATGCGATAAATTTAGTGATATCATTCTCGTGGAACTAGCTCGTTCCATTCATGAAAAAAGATACTTTGAGTAATACTTTTGTATTTGAACGCCAATAGTCATTTATCTTCTGTAAGAATAACTTATTTCTCCGTCCATAACGCTTGGCGACGAATTTGGCGGAATGTCGCCAACTTGGCGACATTTTTAATTGTTGCCAAATTAATAAAAATCTCGCCGAATGGATAAAATTACATTAAATCAATGAAAATGACGACTAATTGAAGAAAATTCAATATCTTGGAAAGAATATAAGTATCTACTATAAGAATAACATTTTTTTTAACTGCAGAAGTAGTAAATTCAATGCATTATATAAGGGAAGTCATGTGTTGCCCACATCAGATTTTTTAACAAGGAAACGTATTAGCTATTAAAATGGCCTGTTTTGTACATAGTCTGTATCTCCGAGTTATGGATTCTAGAAGGAAAATCGAAATAGCCAAATTTTTAAAAATGAGTAGACAACACGATCTGAGTAACGGCAGGTGAAGGGAGGTAATAGAGCGTCTCGAAAGGGACCAATTACAGTAGGAAAAAGTCCGAGCCCTAAATATCAATCGTTCAAACATTTTCCGTCTGTGGTGTGAAACCAGTATCAAAGTGAACGAAGAGTATAGGAAATACCAGTAAGGGGACTTTCAAGGGTCACAACTGCTCAGGATAAGTGCTTTGTGATGTTTTATGTTTCTAAGCATGATGCCACAGATCACTGCTTCCAACCTTGCAGCATCGGCAGGAAGAGTGGTCAACCAGTAATTTGTCGATAGCAGGGCACCTGGAGCAGAGCTCCGTATCCCTAGTCCATGTGGGTCCACAGTCTTCAATGAACTTATTCTTTCAATAGGGGTCAATAATGCTGATAAAACAAATTAGGAGTAATAAACAAAGAATGCTGTACACAGTGGTCTGAGAAATATATATACTCTATACAGTCTATACAGTGGCGGCTCGTGATCAATACATAGAGGGAGGCGCTGATTAAAGCATGTTTTATGTATATATATATATAAATTGAAAATATATTTGTATATGTGTATAAGGATAATTGACTGCTAAAACTTGAATTTATAATAAAAGTCTTGAATTTAAAATAAAACTTATAAATATTATAAATTTATTATAAATTCTTTCTTAAAGTTTTATTATAAATTCAAGACTTTTAAACATTTTGCTGTGAGAGTGATTTTTACTATATATTTTAAATGTCTTAGAAAATTATTGTTTCTTAATTTTATAATTAAATTTAATAGGCTTTTAGGATTTAATAGTTGAATATTGCACTGCGCTGTAAAAAGAAATGTTGAATCATATTAGATTTATAGGCATCTATGAAATATTTACTGTTCTTCGTAATTTTTTACATTCAAGAGTCAAAAACATATGATGTGGGCTGCATATAAATTTATTTCATTCCGACGTAAGTTAATTTCGGTAACAATCTAATAATCGCATGTAAAAAGCTTTAAACAATGTTAAGCCAATCGCATATATATTAAAATTTGGTTCTTTTGTTATCAACGCCTTAATAAACTTAATAATCACACTCATTTATATGCACTTACAACAAATATATAAAAATTTATATTGACTTCGTATTACTTTGATTGGTGTTTGGCATTTTTAGCTACATTGATGGCGTCGTTATTCAACATTGTTCCCAAATGTGCTATAATGCGAAAATGTTGCATGAGAAAAGAGTTGACCGATTTAATTTGCAATTTTTGCTGGTAAAGTTTGTTATACGAGTATAAGTCGTTTCATGAATTAACTATTAACCTATCAAAACCGGGGCATGCCAGGGTTTTAAAATCGACATTCTTTGTTTCTTACTGATAATAAAATTACTGTATAATTTTATTTCTGATTATTATAAAATACCTTTTATAATATGATCATGTATATCGATTATTAAAAGATTTTATAAGATTGACTGACAGTTATTTATTTTATATTAACAAAACGTTTTATATTGAAAAATAGTTTTCATAAAATGATCATGTACTTCGATTATCAAAATATTTTACATGAGTGATTGCTATTTATTTATTTTATATTAAACAAACGTAAATATGTGTGCATTCTGTATATTTGTGCTCGCTAAAAGTAAATAACATTTCATACTTCATAGTCAATATAATCGTACAAAATTTGGTCAAATCGCCCCATTCGTTATTTAGATATCGTGTTCACAGATTCTTACATGCATAAACAGCCATTTACACACGTAGATCATGTTAAATTTGAGTTGAAGAATGTTTTCAATATTTAAATCCGTCAAAAAGACAAATTTAACCATTCAAACCGTCACACTATCCCTTTATATACATAAATGTAGGGAATGTAACAAATTTTTTATCAGACTTATATATGAACTTTTATATTTTAAAAATATAAACTGTTGAACAATTTAAAATATAATTACTTATATAACTTTAAAAATAAACGAAGTTATTCTTGTATAAACGGTCAATTTATTCAAGGATTTATTTAAAAATACCAAAACTATATTGGAGAACAACATAATCCGTCAAATTCATATTCTTAAGCGTAGCCACAATAGCGAAATAATGCCAATTCTAGAAGACCCACGATAAACTGGCTTATTTTCTGTCGGACGTTTTGAAAAAAATTTGCAAAATATGCAAAATTTTTTTACAAAAATTTTTAATACTTTTATATAAATAAAAATAATAATGTAAGGGGTTTTATGAGGAAGTCGCGCGCCTTGCGACCTCTGTGCACGAGCCGCCACTGACTCTATAACAAAAAAAATCGTTGCACCAAGAAGGAGTTGTCCGATTGTGATGGAAATTGGTAGATGTGAAGAACATACATTGAAAAAGAAACGATTAAAATTTCAGAACAATTTAATGATTTAGAGTTTTACGTCCCCAGTCAGCGCACTTCCAAGTTAATTGAGCCCTGCACCTCTGTAATCGGACTTGACGGTATACAGGCGTGAGAGGTGAGCAGCGTAACTGTCGACGCGAGCATAAATTCCGCTCTCTCAGTCGTCTGCAGAGGGTCATGTTGGACACGTGTGCGGGTCACACGTTGGACAGTTGACAAGGACGATTCCGGTGCTGTAACATCTGCTCTGACAATCGCTCTATCTTCCTGTTCTGTTGTGGCCCTAGGTCGACCGCTGCTGTCCTGACGTTGACATCTGCCGTTGTTGACCCACTCTTTTCCAGCATCATCTAATCACCGCTTCGCTTCGACCCACATGTCGAGCGACTCTTCGATTTATCCAAACAGCATCCTTCAATCTGATAGTACGACCTCTTTCAAACTTTGACATATGCTCGTAATGAACACGAATCTTTCGGCAAGGCATTGTTACAGTCGACGTAAGATATCTGCAGTCGAAATGCAACAGAAATTTTGACCACAGATTCAAAATAGCTCCTTATATACACCTGCTGAATGCGTAGTTCCGATGCACTGGAGAGCTCCCACTATTTATTCATTAGACACCAAATTTTATTCATTTGCATGTTCGCTCAAAATGTCTTTTCATACGAAATTTCATTACAATCGGACAACTCCACTCCTTTTTGGTGCGTCGATTTTTTTATAGAGTGTATATACATATTAGAAAGATATGCTGATAATAATCAATTCAAAGTAATTATGAAATATTAAAAATCACCAAATCAGTTAATCCACGACTACAAAGTCGACAAAAAAATGAACAGCATTTACTTAATTTTGGAGGTTAACCAGACTTAGATTCATCGTCAGGTCTGAGCATCTAATTCAAATTAACCCAAACACATGCTTGTTTCAGATTTGGCAATAGTAAGTTACTATTATAAATGCCAAAGCGCAGACTACAAGAATTAAAAGAGGAAAAATTATTAGGAATTCAAAAATTACCATGATTCATAAGGCAGGAACCCAGTTTGCACGTGTGTTGGAAGTCAGCAGTTGTAATCGAATGTAAACTATTGAGATGCAACCAGGAGGAGGATGACAAGATAGATCATGGGGTGCAACAAGCTAAAGTGACCTTCCTTAAAACCTATTCAGGGAGTTAGAGTAGGAGAAAGGACAACCAATAATATAAGGTAAGGATGAAAAGAAATCCTAGATGAAAAATTTTACTATAAAAGTGATTCACAGAAGAAATGAATAAACGAGTATGCCACTAACATCATGATAAGGGGGCTCAAATTGTAGTATCAAACTGGGTAAAGTTACATATTTTAAGAAAAAATAATATTCAGAACTTCAAATATTTATGTAGCTTATATATATATATATATATTAGAAATATGTAATAATAAAAAAATGTAATAAAAAAAAATTCAAGTAATATTAACATCACCATAGAAGCAAATTCACGGCCATAATGCCGATAAGAGGAGAGAACAGCACCAGCCCAAATTCGATGATTAGTCAGAGTCAAATTCCTCCTTATGTCTGAGTATTTAATTCTAACTAACCCAAACACATGCCTGTTTCAGATAGAGCAATAGTACATTACTATAAATACTCTAACTGAGACTACAGGCATGAAAAAATGAAAATATATACATATATATATATATATATAGGCATGCAAATTTCGTTTAAAGAGTTATGCAAATGATCAAACTGTCAACGCCAATGACGTTATAGGGCTCAAGCAACACGCATGAGAACGACGTATTTCTTACTTACGGGCAATTGGAATTGGATTTTCGGCTTTAATACTGAAAATTATGCACAAAGATGCCTTTGAGATGTACTCGACAGCGCTACGAACAATTACAGCGCTGTAGCCCAGTGGTTAGCGCGCGAGAATTGCACTCTGTAGACCAGGGTTCGATTCCCGTCACTGCGAAAACTGCCGCTGTGTTTACGCGGAGTGCGATCACGTGAAACATGTGGGTCCGTAAGTTCTACCGAGAAAGGTTGGTGGTAGGGGAAGGAGGGTACGCACCCTGTGAATGCCTCCCCCACTGGATTCCGTTCTAAATTGGGTGGCACTTCCTGGCCGTCCAAACTGTTACCTTACACCTTTCTAGTAGGTCGGAAAGTCTTGGTCTCAACAACAACAGCAGCACTACGAACAATTGTCTGATTTAGAGAGAAGTCGCATCATTGGTTCAAGGGAAACTGGTTGGCCCAACAGACGTATCAGTCGCCATTTTGGTCGGAGCAATATGGTAGTTGCTCGGTGATGGAAACAGTGTATTAGAAAGACCTATGTAACCGTAACAGAAGCTCAGAACGCCCCAGACAGATAACTGCTCGAGAGGATCGTGCAGTCAGGAGAGGAGCCACGTCTACACCAATGGCGTCTCTGTCAGCCATTCGAAGGCATTTGTCATCCCCCATGCATCCTGTATCAATGTATATTATTCAGATACGACTGGCAGAAGGTGGGATTAAGTGTCGACGTCCATTAACGCGTCTACCACTGACCCCTTAACATAACCAGAACCGCCTGGATTGGTGTTTAGCTCGGTCAGCTTAGAAAGTGTCCGGTTGGAGACATGTTTAGAGACGAATCCCGCTTCTCTCTCAATAGTGATGACTGCAGCATATGTGTGGATGAGAACTGGACTTTTTCATGATTATACGAGCAGGAGGGAAGCTAGAAGCAGGATCACTATCACCTTATGAAAATTATTTTATTTCAATGACCTATCAAATTTTATTCTCATCTAAATTTAGAGCTCTAATTAGTGGTTTAGAAAATGTAATGTTTTACATTTCTTTCTACAAACATACATATACTAAAATGCAGCAATAATTTATAATACATAACTGAATTTTGGACTTCATTTGTAATTTCCCTGCACACAAATAATGTATAGGGAAAATATTGATGGAGTCGAAAACTCGAATTTTCGACGGATTAATATACGTTTTGGACATCCTTTAACCCGAATCAATTATTTTTAATGGGATGTCTGTGCGAATGTGAGTGTGATGTATGTATGGGTGCGTATAGGAGTCTAGGGAGGCAAAATTCCTAGAATGAATGGAATGAAGCGAATAAAATATATGATTTTAAAGGGAAAAGAATATTCGGAAGGTCGCAAATTTTCGAACTTCGTTTAAATTAAAAAAAAACAAGAAAGATCAATCATGCATAAAGCATTGATTATGAAACACTTTCCAACTTCAATGCAATTTTATTTAAATATCTCTAAAATGCGATACATTCCTCGGTAATATTTTTAAAATTATCACAATACTACATTAATTATCTTTGAAAACTTAAAACTCCATAAAAAAATAATGAACTTCATTCAAATGACGGTACTGAAATATAACTTGCTTGGTTTAAACATCTCTAAAATGCGATACATTCCTCGGTAATATTTTTAAAATTATCATAATACTAAATTTATTATATTTGAAAACTTCATCGAAAGCAAATAAAATTTATTCAAATGACGTCATCGAAATATAACAACGGATACAACACTAAATAAGACTCAAAAAAACTTTAAAAATCACGATTTTGAGTCAAGATGGATGCAATATTTTAGTTTGAAAGAGGGTCACGTGATCTCTTCATGTAATGGTCACGTGATCTCTTTATATAAAATGTGTAATTATTATTTTAATTTTCATTTCGAAAACTACTGAATATATTTTGCTAAAATTTTTTTTATATATTTTATGGGATAATTTGAATTTATCCTAAAACTTTTGAAGCAATTTGTGAATTTTAAATCCGCTTAAAAAATGTTTGAAAAATTAGGTCCCATAGGATTCAATGTATTTCATTTTTTCAACCCGGGTTCAATCCAAAACTAATTGGTTGATATTATTCATTTATATTCCCATAGGTCCCATAGACCGTCTGAACAACATACTAAAATTTCATTTTGATAAAGTCATTTTTACGGCAGTTGTCGTGGTAACGGACAGCTAGACAGACAGAATGAACAAAGTCATAAACACTTTTCAACTATATTGTAAAGTGTTAAAAAAGATATCCAAAAATATTAAATAAAGAATCATGTTATAAGTTTTCATAAGAAATCAAATGGAACTTACTTTAGAACAGCAGCATGAACCGTTCTCGTGCTACTGCACGTTTTTAGAATATATGGCTAACAAGAAAGATCAATCATGCTTAAAGCATTGATTATGAAGCACTTTCTAACTTCAATGCAATTTTATTTAAACATGTCTAAAATGCAATAGATTCCTCGGTAATATTTTAAAACTTATCACAATACTACATTAATTTATTATATTTGAAAACTTAAACCTTCATCGAAGAAAATGAATTTCATTAAAATGACGGCATTAAAATATAAATTACTTGGTTTAAACATCTCTACAATGCGATACATTCCTCAGTAATAATTTTAGAATTATCATAATACTACGATAATTTATTATATTTGAAAACTTCATCGAAAACAACAGAAAGTCATTCAAATGACGTCATAGAAAAATAACACGCCTGGCTCTCTCTATAAAAGCAGCTTTTTATCCTTAAACAATTTCCCATTCATGTCATTCATCACAATACTATAATAATTCATTTCATTTAAAAATTAAGACCATGGAGCTACAAGTAATTAAACTCTATGCGTAAAATTTCATCGAAAAAAATCGTCCTTCTCTTTGTAAAATCAATGAATATTTCATTCATATCAGTTATGCAGACTCCACGAACTAAATGATTTTGTGTTATAGAAATACAGCAATTCTAATACAACTCATTCTACATATTTTGCTGTTTACATTTTACATAGTGAAAAATAGGCTTCGTTGTAGAAATAATCAAATTTGGATGAGCATTTAAACTCAAATATATTGTAATTGCGTTGTTTCAGTATGTAGATGCACAGAATTTAAACAAAAATAAAGTGATTTTAGGACGGATACAATACTCAATATGAATTAAAAAGAACTTTAAAAATAACGATTTTGAGACAAGATGGATGCCATATATCATTTTGAAGTGGGCCACGTGATCTTTTCATATCATGGTCACGTGATCGCTTCATATAACAGGTGTAATTATTATTTTAATTTTTATTTAAAAAACTACTGAATATATTTCGCTGAATTTTTTTTTTTTGTATATTTTATGGAACAATTTGAATATTACCTAAAATTTTCGAAGCAATTTGTGAATTTTAAATCCGCTTATAAAATGTTTGAAAAATTAGGTTAGGAAAAATTTAGGGCTCAATGTATTTTATTTTTTCAACCCGGGTTCAATCCAAAACTTATTGAGTGATATTATTCATTTATATTCCCATAGGTCCTACAGACCGCCTGAACAACATACTAAAATTTCATTTTGCTTAAGTCATTTTTATGGCAGTTATCGTGCTAACGGACAGACAGACAGAATGAACACTTTTCAACAAGTCATAAAGACTTTTCAACTTTTTTGTAAAGTGTTAAAAAATTATGCATAAAATTAATAAATGAGTATTTTTACAATAAATCTATTATATACATTTTCATATATATAGCGTGTTTCATTCACGAGAACAGACAAGTTAATTTTGTTTTGTTCAATAATGCTATAAATTTCTGTTTACGTTAATTAATAAACTGCTAATATTATTGTGAAATAAATTCTAGAACGTGGATACAAGATTTTTTTTTTTTACGTGAATAAAATCTATGTTTGGAGTTTCTGTGGAGGGAAAACGAAGCGTTACGAAAAATGTAAACTCTTTGGGCTTTAATAATAATAATTTCAATATTTAAATATTTAGAAATTCCTTTTAGAAAACAAAAAAATTATCTATCCGAGCGAGCGTTCTTTTTATTCTTGTTTTCATTTTAAACTATAAAATATAGATATAAATAGTAAACGACAAAAATACGTACTACGAAATTTAGTATCGAAATCTATGTTTGTTATTACAAAAAGCTTTTATAGTTCTCGAGTAATCATCTTTCCAAATTGAAGAAGATTGAAAATTTTCCAATTTTCAAGTTTGTAACATCCCCAAAACTAAAAGATCTAGCCTTGAACAATAAGCACGAATTTGAAGCTCTTTGAAAGCCCTACAAGTGTATATAATTGGATTCTGTATCGATTTTTGTTTTGAGAGGGAGCGGTAGAAAAAACTTAAACTTTGAAACTTAAAAATGAGTTTTTCTTTTTGTTTTTTCCCCATGTTTCAGACTTTTACTCGAAATATTTTCGAAAGTATAAAAGATCGATATAATTAGTAAGAGACAAAAATATGTATGAGGAAATTTAATTTCTAAATTTATATGTATATTTAAAAAAGCTTTTATAATTTTCGAGTAGTCATTTTGTCAAGTGGAAGGAGTTTAAAAATTTGACATTTTTCAAGTTTGTAATGCTTATATCTTAAAAACTAAAAGTGATAGTTATAAACAATAAGCATGAATTTATTGCTCTTTAAAAATCCAACAAGTGTATATAATTGGATTTTGGGGGGAAATCTGTAATATTTGAAATGCCACGATTGTTGCAGCTTAATTTGGTTATTTTATTATGAAATATTGGTGAACTAGTACGAGATATTTTGTTCTGTTTAAAAAAATTAGGAAGTTAAAATTACAAAGTTGCGTAAAAGAGGTACAGAATTTTATGAAATCCATTAAAATTTTCAAGGGAATTAAATTTTAAGAAATACAAAAATTAAAGTTTTCTACTGCACCCGTTGAAAAATATTTCCAATGAGTAAAATGTGCCCCATACACTAATTAGGTGATGTTCAAAATTTCAGCATTTTGTCATAAAAAGTCCGAGACATATGAAAAGATAAAATTGCTGACTTAAACCACTTTTCGATGCATCGACATGGGTTCTCAGAGCGGAAAATCATGTCGGCAGATCGCGTTTCAGGGGTCATACACAAATTACGGAAGAAAATAATGAATACATAAATAAATAATTTTGCTATTTATTGGTACAAAAGTATCTACACTGTGTAGAAATAATAGCTTTACACAAAGATTACAAAGCTTGTTCAGAATGTTTTCCATACGTGCCAAAAGACATATTATTTGCCTATGATGCATTCTGCGTTGCGTCATTTGCACTCTTGCTGTAAACGTTTAAATTTTAATTTGTGATTAATTCCTCACCAAGTTTGTTTAAGGGACTTTTTATGATAAAATGCTGAAATTTCGTACACCACCTTATTAGTGTATGGGGCACATTTTATTCATTGGAAATGTTTTTGTATGAGGACCGTATAAAAATTTAAATTTTGTATTTCTTCAAATTTAATTCCCTGAAAATTTTTATCGATTGCATAAAATTCTGTACCTTTTTTATGCAACTTTGTAATTTGTTATATATGTCTTAAGATCAATATTTAAGGAATAAAAGCCGAGGTCAAAAATTTTGGGACACCCTGTATAGTGATGTTTACGTTGAATTAAAAACAAATCACCGTACCAATGAATAATAATAACAAAATGGAGTATTATAGGGGAAGTTATATGCTTTGCGCAGTGGAGATGATAATTGTATCATGGAGTTACAAAGAAGGAGTTAAAACTCCTATGATCTCACATAGAAATGCATACAGTGATACAGTGCTGGACTACTTATCTTATCCCAAAGTCACCTCAATTATTGTTTCAAATGATATTGGCGTTTTTTTAATATGAAATTTTTTTAATTCACCTTGATTGCATATAAGCTCATTTGAGCATTTATGCAATCCATAAAAGAATCGGCTTGTTTACCTATTTCAAGACTTTCCGGATTGGACTGTTCAGTTCATGATTGGGCGGAGTTTCCTTTGCTGATAGAAGAAATATTGCGCTGTGCAGGCGTTTGTCGTGGATAGAAGGAATCATTCTAATTTAGTTTTATGAACGTGAATCGTTCTCCAATGATATCTACATCTGCTTGGCATCGGTCTACCTTCTTTTGGTGTTTTTAATCTTTCAGATATGGATTCTTGTTTAGAAACAGAGGAGAAACGATTTGTATGTGATATTTGTTTAAAAACATTTAAGACTAAAAAATATTTGAAAAGGCATTATCCTATACATTCCGATGAAAAACCTTTCGCATGTGATCTTTGTCAAAAAACATTTCATCAAAAGAAAGATTTGACTTGTCATTATTATACACACACTGGGGAGAAATCATATGTATGTGACGTATGTCAAAAAACATTTAATAACAAAAGTAATTTGAACAGACATTATCGTTTGCATACTGGTGAGAAACCGTATGTATGTGATATTTGTCAAAAAGCATTCTTTCAAAAAAAAGATTTGGAAAGTCATTACTATGTTCATACACAGGCAAGACCATTCGTATGTAATATATGTACAAAGGCATTTAAGCAGGAAATTAATTTGAAAGTGCACTGTCGTTTACATACTGGAGAGAAACTGCATGTTTGTGGTATTTGCCAAAAGGCATTTACTCATATATATAAATTAAAAAAACATGCTTTAGTACATACTAGGGAAAAACCTTATGTGTGTGTCATATGCCAAAAAGCATATGCTCAAGAAAAATGTTTGAAAGAACATTATCGTTGGCATACTGGGGAAAGACCATATACATGTAATATATGTCAAAAAACATTTACTTCTGATTCTCATTTAAGAATGCATTGTCGTGTTCATTCGGGGCCGAAAAGATTTGTGTGTGATTTTTGTTATAAAGCATTTCCTCATAAAACTCATTTGAAAAAACATCGTCAAGTACATATTGGGTCGAAGAATCCTTATGTATGTGACATCTGTCAAAAAGCATTTACTCAAGAAAGTCTTTTGAAAGAACATTATCATACACATGCTAATAAAAAAACATATGTATGTGACACATGTCAAAAAGAATTTACTCAAGAAGATCTTTTTAAGGAACATAATTGCCTTAATTTAGAGGAGTCATTTGAATGTGATATTTGTCAAAAAAAATTTAAATTCAGAAACAGTTTAAAAAGGCATTATCGTTTGCATACAGGTAATAAACCATTTGTTTGTAATGTATGTCATAAAGCATTTTCTGAAGAAGGCAATCTGAAAAAACATCATCGTTCTCATGTTAAAAGGCCATTTGTGTGTAATGTATGCACTAAAGCTTTTACTTCAAGATGTTATTTGAAAGTACATTATCGTTCACATACAGGGGACAAATTTATATGTGATATATGTCAAAAAGCATTTACGCAAAAAGGTGCATTCAACATACATTATCGTTTGCATACTGGTGAGAAATCATTTGTATGTAATATTTGCAAGAAAGCATTTAACCTACAATGTCATTTGACTGAGCATAGTTTAATGCACATTAAGAAACCATACAGATGTGATGTATGTCAAACAGCGTTTGCTCGAGAAAGTGATTTTGAAGGCCATAAAAAAATGCATAAGACGAGCATCAAAACAGAAAAAGATTCTTAGTATAAACAATGTATGCATACTGAAAAAAAAAAATTCTTTGATATATGCAAAGCTGTAGCCATGTAGGAGAAAGAGACCCCTTAAATCCAGCCCCATAGAAAGTTGTTCAGTAAATATATAACAAATTAAATTTATTCACTTTAATCAATGATTCCATACAGGGCTTCCCCTGGAATTTTTTTCTCTTAACCCAATGGCTAAAGACTACCAAAATATTTTAGTCACTTTGACATTATTTTAGCCACTTTTGGCATAAATATATTTCTCTATTATTACAAATTACTGTTAATTATTAAATTGTGTATGTGTTAATTACTGTTTGCATTAAAAATTGTAATTTTTATTGTTTATTTAATTTTGACATATATATTTTGATATTTTTGGTACTTTATTAAATTTATTTCTTATTTCAGCATGTTTTCATATTTTTTTACTGATTCAAATCATTTTCAGATAAAAATTCCTTTAAACAATTTTCAGTTCATGATTCAATTTTTTTTTAACCTCTTCAGGACCACCGTCGCACATACACTTTGGAGAGATTCTCAGTTTCCTGGCGCATTGATGCATATTCGCTACGTGATGCTGGCAATGGCTAGAGCCCACTGATACCTATGTGCAACATAAGATTGAGATTTTTATTAATATTTTTAAATAGCACTCGATGGCAATAGAATCCTGTAGTCTTTTTAAAGCTAGTTACTTGAATTATTGATCTTCACATTTTAGTTTCGATTTTTGTTTTTCATGAGAATGAAAGAAAAAAAACTCTTGTCAATTGTATAAACAAACACATGCACAAGCTATTGTGGTGGTCTGGTGATTTAAAAGGCATGTCGACCGAGCGATTTAAAGGGATGGTTTATTTAGTGGCATTTATTCTATGCTTATTTTCATGAAGAAGGTTTTGGATGGAGCGTTTAGAAATGGGGTTCAAATTGAGAATTTTTATTGCTGATTTTCAGAGGGAGTGTGTACTGGCTAGTATGAATATAGTCAAAAGAATTGTAATAATCGTGGCAAAAAGAGTGAAATATCTTTCTGAAAGTGAGATTTTGCAATTGATGAATGAATCTCTTAGTGATATAAGTGAGATAGTTGATATGTGCTTTAGTGAGGAAGTTTTTTCAAAAGACGACACATTGGGTGCAATGATGCTGATAATATTTTTGTTACAAATAATTTGAGTTCAAATATTGGAAATCTGCAATCTCTTCAGTTTTCTGAACTCTGGTCTAAATATAAACAGTTTGGAGCCTCTTTTAAAGAAAATGAAGTTTTTAATATGTATTTTAGTAATGATATTATATAATAATAGTTAATGAAATAAACACTTTCTCAAGACTCCCATTTATAAAACGAGTCAAGTCCCTCAAATGCAGTAACATCCAAGTATGTCAGTGATGTATTTTAGATATATTTCGAAGCAAAATTTATTTAATATGATATTTTGCCATGTCGGCTTACCATTGAAAAATGCTGGGGCTAGAAGTAGCAGACGGTTATTGTTACATATGGTCACATTAAAAGCGCTTCTTCACTCACCAGTCATCAATGGGTGAATCACCTTGTTGATTCACTATTCTGCCATTTCAAACTGCTCCACCATTTTTCTAAATTTTTTTATTGGTAATTAACAGCAATTTTTATTTAATCCCTTTTCCCCCCAATTGTTTGATATTTCCAATTGTAGCATTTTTGTATTTTTTTTTTCTTATCCATCATTATAAATTTAATAATATTTTATTTTCTGGGAAAATTTTGTCCTGAAATTTGTTTATAACATTTAAATTTTAATTGTAGTTAAAATGATTTCCTAATTTTTATTTATAATCCTATTTCCAACTTTCCAATTTTAAAGTATAAAAATTCATGTTTTGTCTAATTATTGTAATAAAATCTAAAATTTACAATTTGACCTATTATTTCTCAGTATTTCAGTAAAATGCTAGTGAGGGTGGGAGACTTACTTACACACAATGAGATACATTACATTATAATTAGATATCATAATGTAATGCACGCAAACATGAGTCAGTTGGAAACTGAAATTATGACCTAGAATTTTTAGTAGTCAGGGTTCATACTCAATTTCTGAAATTAAATTTTCTGACTTTTTCAGAGGAATTTTCATAAATTTCCAGAGTTACCTCAAACAATATATATACACGGACAATTACTATTTAGCATTCTTTTATGATAACAAATAATTTGTTGCCATCTATTACAATAAATAATTAAAGACCTCTAAATAATGCAGAAAATATTTAGATTATTACTTTTTATACTAATATGAATTAAAATCTTACTTCTTACTTAATATCTTACTCATTACTTTAAAAAAAATTAAAATATTACATTTTCAGTAAAAAAAAAAAATTTATATAATTATGCCTTTGCTGCAACTTTTTTTCCTTTGTTAAGCATTTCAGAGTCCAAATTCAGTATTTAAGATATTGTAGTGAGCGACAAAAAACATGAGATAATTTCCATGTTAACTCTGAAATTTTCCATGATTTTGATGAAAATATGCATTTTCCCCTGATTTCTTTTTAGCTATTTTTTTTATTCTCCAACATTTTCAGGTTCTCCCTAATACGTATAAACTTAACTTTATTTATAAATAATAATAATCCTACCTTGGATGTATCTGAGATCCAACTTCTTAGGAGTCCTTTGAACCTACAGATAAAATTCAGCACACTCTGCTATAAAATATAAGTGAAGTATATATTAACTATTTATTTCCCCACTATTTAGAATACATTACTCTTTACACTCCAATTGAATTCTCCCTGTCCACAGTTTTTCACTTTGCAGTTCTTTAGAATGTCTCTGTTCATGTGTTGTAGCCTCGATCAAAATCCTTCTCAGGATCTCGTAACACTGGGTGTTTATTTCAGCCATCATTAGATTTTACATTATTAATGCCTGATTAGAGACTAGAAATACATTTTGATGAAATTTAAAGAAATATTTTCACAAGAATGAGAAATTTCCATGCATCTTTTCCATCTACTCAGAACAATCACTTTGCATTCACCCAGGGGTTTGATATGCTGATCTAAATCATTGTTTGCTCACTGCTGTGTTAACCCATTAGTGCCTAGTGTCCCATCCAGTATAATGGGACGCTGGACACTAATGGGTTAAAGGGAAATGTGTATTTAGGTTTTATAGGTCACAAATATAATAAATGCTAAGCAGCGTAGAGATAAGAGATGAATGTGTTTCATATTTTGGGTCGTTAGCAAAAAGATCAGGAAAAATCTATATTTATATTATACAAATTTGCAATTGGAGAATATCATATAAATTATTTCTTCTATTTTAAAAATAAAGACAACCAAAATTGGCTATATGAAAAATATAATAAAAAACACCATCTATGACATACATAAAAGTTTTTCACAACCAGTGCACTTTCGGACATTATTACGTCCTTTATCAGTGACAAAGTGAATTGTAGATGATGAACAAAAGCTCTAATATACAGGCCACAATCACAAGATTTTCATATTAATCATTTTAACATCAATACATTTGAAAAACATAATTATAAAATACATAAATGATAAGAGATCATAAAATACAGGGTAATCAATTTTATGATCTCTTATCATTTCTGTATTTTGTAATTAAATTATGTTTTTAAATGTATCGATTTTAAAATGATTAATATATCAAATCTTGTCTCGCTGTTGTGGGTTGTATATTAAAGCTCATGTTCATCACCTACAATTCACTTTACCACTGATGAAGGATGTAATAATGTCATTGATGATATTTTTTATATAACCAACGTAAGACTTTTTATAACCAATTTCGGTTGTCTTTATATTTAAAGTTTTTGCTGAATTGGCATGTTTGCCATACAATTTTATTTCTTCGATTAAGTGGTAATAACTCAAATTGAACAATACTAATTAAATCAATAGGAAGCACATAGTCGAGTTTTGGAAGCTGGCACCAAAAGCCAAGTTCATTGTATTATTTAGGGTGTCTAACTTTATGAAAAATCCATGGAAACCCCATAGAAATTTATTTTCACCCTTGAAAATATTCCTGAAAAAGATTTTTTTTTTACCTGAAATGTCCATAAATTTTATTAATCATTCTAAAATTCCTGAAATTTGAATTTTTTTCAGTAACTTCAGCAAAAAAAAAAGTTATTCAGCCAAATTGAGAGATTTGTCACTAAATATGGTATCGGAGAAAAATTTATTTCATATTTAACGTGCATAGATACAAAGTTGACAATAGACTACTGGTCTGATTGGCAACTTTGGGTGAAGAGAAGGAAAGAAGAATGGGAAATGTATGTATATTGTTCTTGTATTTGGCTATCATGATCTGACATCAGTAGGTTTGCTAGTTTTTGAGAGATGTTGGTTGCACACATCTTTAAGATGCACTGTTGACTTGTGTTTTGAATTTGTTTTTCTGCACAATGCCACATTAGTAGTGTAATCACATTTTTGGCACCCTGAAGCAGATAAGTTTTTGGTCTTTTCTTACAATGTATAATTCCTTGGTCTTTAAGCCAAACAAATATTCAGTTCAACAGGGACCCCATTCTTTGAGCAATTGCTCCATTCCACTTCATGATCATATGCCACTGCCATGTCATGCCAGATAAAAGTAAAATTTAAAATACCAAAATTCTATGATAAAAGAGATTAACAATCATGGGAAAATGGAAATAAATAAAAATTATGTCAAATTACTGATACAAAATGTTTGAAAAAAAAAAAAAAGTTTGCGAACATAACTGAAAACTAATGTCTAGCAAGAGAACTTCCTTAAGTGAAAGAAAAGAGGAAAAAAACATTAGCAGAAACTAATTATAACATAAATGTATTGGATTCTAAAATTGAAAAAGAATTAAAATTTTAAATAATTGAGGAACATTCTTGTGCTTTTCATCTATTAGACAGGTTTTTTTCTTACTTTTATATAATAAAGATGTAGGTCAGAAAATTTTCCTCTGTATTTTTCCTGAAAATTTTTCACATTTTTTTCCCCTTTTCCTCTTTCTAATTAATTTGAAAATGGAATATAATACTCTTTTAAAACTAGTGATATTTTAATCATTCTCAAAAAAAGAAAAAGAAGAAAAAAGCTGTTTTAAGAAGCCTTTACTTGAAGTGTTAAGTTCTGTTAAAATTTATAAAAATATGTAATATATTTGCAAATATTTCTGTTAAAGGAAAATGCTTTAATAATGCTAAATATATGCTTAACTAACTCCTCCTTCAACAAATTGTTTCTTCTATCTCATGATAGTCACTTATTCAATTGCAAGCAGGTATTTTTTAAATAATTTTGAATATTATATATACTTTTAAAAAGGGTTTAATTACAAGTATTATTTTACATTTATTTTTGCCTTATATTTTTATATATTTAGATATGTGTTTTTATGCATATAAACTGAGTCATTTATTTTTTCTTTTTATAATTATTATTTTTTTTTTTTTTTTTTTAAGAAAGTGGTAGAAATGTTTTTCTTTTAATTATCAGTAGGTATTTTTTTTTAATTTAATATAATATTTAATAATTTATTTTTCAATTATAAGCATTTTTTAATTTTTACTTTTTATACCTATAATTTGCAGTAAATTATTTGTGATTCTGAATAGGTTTAACAATTTTAAATTATTTTTCATGCTATTTCTTTTGAGCAATGCTTTAAATTTATGGTTTAGAAATATAAAATATTATTTTAGATAAAATGTAATTATTTTATGATATTTCAAGAGCATGTGTATTCAAGGAAAATATTAAATTGCAGCTGCTAGCTTTAATTCACAGGTGTAAGAAATTTTCATGCATAGAATTTTTTATATAATTTCTAAATTTAAACTTTTTTTAACCATGTTCTGTAATATCAATTTTGTTTGGCTGTAGATGTAATATGTAAATAAATACTTTTAAAAGTCACTGAACACATTATTCCAGCTGAAGTATAATATTGTGAATACTTTTAAAATTTTCTGGAAAATCCGCATCTGCACTTTTGTGTAATTTAATTACTAATTTTCACCCTTTGTAAATTGCATATATATATTTGAATTTGAAGTAAGTGTATTTCTATATTCATTTACCACATCCAAATGTTTTCATGTACAAAAATACTAAAAAACAAACAAACAAAATAAAAAAAACCCCTGGAAATTATGCAATTTTACTCCTGAAAACCTGGAAATTATGCAATTTTACTCCTGAAAACCTGGAAAATCTATGGAATTTTGATTTATAGTTTTATTAGACACCCTAATTATTTCTTATTCATTAAATTATCAACCTAATTTCACTCAACAAATAAAATTTTTATATCAAAAGTTGTTCAAAACATACATATGCATTAAACAGCTGAAACTAAGATTTTTATAATTATCAATGATGTGTTATAATATTTGAATGTATTGATAATCCAAGTTTCACAGTTGGTGGCAAAAACATAGCTATGATTCTTAGTTTGAGAGTACTAGGTCCCTTTGGGTTGAAATCCCAGACCACTTGACTCGCCCTGAGGCATGAGCATTGAGTGGCTGGCCGGGAACGGAAGATGACCCAACCCTTTAGGTGACCCAACTATATTAATTGCAATTTTGAATTCCAATATACATTTGGATGACAACTGGGGTGCTGATGTAGCTTTGGGGGGTCATCTACCAAGCTCTTGTATTGCGTGGAAATAGCAGTTTTAAAAGTTTTTACAGGTGCAATCAATAATTGTGTTACATTTATTTCATAGTATATTTGAGACAACAAAAACTATACATAACTTTTGTCACTATATTGCCCTATTATTACACATAAAGAAACAGGCTGCAGCAATTTTCTCAAATTCTTTCCAAACATTCTTAATAAGGATTTGATCTGTGATTCACATATTGAAATAAAATCTTATTAGTATTTGTAAACACCTGTTTTGTAGCTACATAAATTTTCTTTGTAATTTAAAATACTGTTCATGATCATGAGATGAGTTACTATACCTAATATAAGAATTGCATTGAAAATCTTCTGTATTACAAGTCATTCTCTCAGTTAATCTTCGATGATAAACGTTTAATTAATTTTCCTATTGTACAAAATAGTTGTATTCTTTGTAAATATTTGTAATTTTTTATCATATTTATGCTCTACAGTTTATTTTATTTAGTATAGTTTTATCTGTATGTCAATAGCTTGACTAGCTCTGAAGATTATAATAATATCACCATTCTAGTATACATGAAATTATTACATGTACTACATATGTGATGGTTTACAAGAAAAGGGTCTAGTTGTTCGATATTTACAAATTTGAATTTAGAACCTTGTTGAGTATATATTTTCAGATTGATTTAAAAAAAAAATTGCTATATGTATTTTCGATAATTGCAACTCATCATACAAATTATGCATTATTAATCAAGCATGAACATTAAAAGAGAAGGAAAAAATCTTGAAAGTTTTTGGGTTGATAGAAAAAATTTAATTTCTTGGAATTGGCAACATGCAGAGTATAATGAAAATATTTCCCATATTTGAGAAGCATGATGTTACTTTAAATTCCCTAAAAACTAAAAATGTATAGTGGTCAGTATAATGACTATATACCACATTCTCTTAGTCGTAAAAGCTCCTTTTAGTAATTTCTCTTCTGATCTTTTCCTTTTCGCCTGAAGTTTAAAGGGAGGATTCTATTCTCTCCTGGGCACTTCACTAAACCCCCCGACATTGAACATACCACATTATATCAGAAATATAAATATCGACAACTGGACCTTGTTCTTTCAAACCATCATATACATATAATTCCTTGTCCTTGCAAAAATGTGTGTTCACAAGATTTTTAGGTATATAAAACTGAATTTGGTGCACAAATAAAATGTGTTAAAATGTGGTTGCAGTCTTTGTGTTAAATTTTGCATTTAAAACAATGCGCAAGAAAATGAGTGTCTTATAGTTGGAATGTTGTTAACAAGCAATACTGACAATTAAGATTAACCAAATTAATCCTGTTAATGATAAATCAACAGTTCCTTACGTCTCTGTAGCATGGAAAGATGTAGCTGTGGACTACTCATCTACACGCTGACTCTGCATATCGGGATATGCTCAAGAATGGACTTATCGACCAGGCCAAGGACCAGGTCTCCCGGATTTTGGGTATGTTCAATTTTTTGAATTCTTTTATGTTAGGCTGTGACATGACTAAATTTAAGAGTAGTGATATGTATATAATCTTTAAATCTTTTGACGATAGTAATTTAAGATTAGACAACATTGAAATTAAATCTAAACTGCTAGAGATAGTACTAATTAATGAAATTAAACTTGTTGATAAAACTGAAACTGTTGAAAATCCAAGTAAAAGGGCTGGGACAGAGGAGTTTCAAACTAAGGGAACTCCTACTAAAATCCAGACTGGAGAATCAAACTTAAAATCTAATGACCATGATAACATGGATTGTAATGATGTAATTGTTAATGATGTAAATGACAAAAATGTAAATGCAAATTCTAATGAAGTAAATAAGCCTAAGACTTTTGCTGAAATTGTCGCGCAACTGCAGGACAACTGCACTGTCGCGCAACTGCAACTGCACTGTCGCGCAACTGCAGGACAACTGCACTGTCGCGCAACTGCAACTGCATTGTCGCGCAACTGCAGGAAACATAGTGTTAAAAAGTGCACCAAAACCAAAAACGGTTGTAAATAGTGGTAGTGAAAAAAGAATGGAAGTAGAGAAAAAGGACTCAAAAGCAGAATGCTTTTTCATTAAGTTTAGAGATAACTACCAGGCTCTCCTAAAAAAGTTAAATGAGATCACAGGCAATAAAGTATCCGGCAAGCTCAAAGGAGACATGCTAAAACTGATTCCCAATGACGCTGACGCCTATAGGGTTGTACAGCGCCATCTGACGAGTGAGAAAATCCCCTTCCACAGCTTAAACTTGAAAACTGAAAGGTCCAAAAAGGTAGTTTTGAAGGGGCTACCAGCAAACTATAACATTGAGGAAATAAAACTTACTCTAACATTCATGGGATTAGATGTAGTCCGGGTTTCTCAACTGAGAAACACTTAAACGAGATTCCCCCTGCCGATCTTCTTACTCAGCCTTAGGCCCACGGAAGACTGGCAGAGGATTTACAGACTGACAAGATTAGGATACTTGGCTGTGAAGGTATAGGCCTTCAGAGCACGGGGCTTTAAAATTTGCTACCGGTGCCAGCAGTTCAACCACTCCTCTGAGAACTGCAGTATGCCACCCAAGTGCCTTAAGTGTGCTGAAGATCATTTGACACGGGACTGCCAGAGACCCAGGACGGAGAAGGCAACGTGTGCAAATTGCAATGGAGACCACCCGGCGAACTTCAGGCAATGCCCGAAGAACCCCTGGAACAGAGAAAGGCACCGGGTATGCCCTCTCCCCCAAAAACCAGATACCCTCTTGGAGGCAAAAGGCCCTCGGACTAAACCCCCAGGCACCCCCTCAGGGCTCCTCGCACATAGTGCCACAGGCAAACAGACACCAACCATCAGCACCTACCAGATCGATGCAAGAGCAGGCCCCCAAACCATCGACCTCCAGAGAATTGACCCTGGAGGAAGTAAGAGCAGCTACAACTGACATTAAAAGGAGATCGGAGTTAGATAAAGCCAGGCAGGCAAGGGATAGACATGACAGAAAGGTCCAGGATTGGAAACAAACTAAAAGAGTCAGGGAAGAAAAGCTCGCGCAAACCCAGCTGTTAGTTAAAACTGGTGAAAAAAAAGCAAAAGACTATCGACTTCCAAAAGGACACTCACAAAAAAGTGCAAACCGCGGCTGAGGCTGAGGAAATGGAAGTTGAGACTGAACCGACTGATAAATCTGATGCTGAAAAGATGGAGGATATCCTCAACCTCATCAGAAGATTTATCAGTATGTTCAATTTAGACGACATAAAACATCTGTTAATGCAGTTCGCAGAGTTGGTACAAAAAAAGAGCGATCCTATGGTAATGGTCTTTGAGGCCCTTAAAATAATCGCGGACTTTAAAAGTAACAGTGAGAATCAAACCCGTCATGGCTAGGTCCCAAAAAGAATCCTTAAAAATAATATTTTGGAATGCGAACGGCATATCTCCAAGAATAAATGAACTTAGGAACTATGTAAATGAAAATGACGTAGACGCCTTATTAATTCAGGAAACTAAAGTTAGAGAAAGTAAAAAACTAAACATAGCCAACTACTATGGCTATCATAATCTTAGCTCAAATACTAATGCTAGAACAACCCATGGAGGAACAGCAATATACATTAAAAGAAATATTCCCCACGAGGAACTGAACAACATAAATCTTCAAGGTATAGAAAATACTAGTATAAAAATTAAAATTAATAATACTAGCCCGTTTATCCTAACCTTAACATATGTCAAAAATATGAGTAGAGTAGATGTAGCTGAGCAACTGGAACTGCTTTTCTCGCGATATCCAAACACTATACTCGCAGGCGACTTCAACGCACACCATCGGGCGTGGGGCTGTAGGAGAGCCAATTCACAGATACACAGACACTGAACACGACAAACACCAACATTATTGCACCGTCGACACCAACTTGCTTCTCAGGCGCCAACGGCTTATTTATAGACTTTGTCCTAACGAGAAACACAGATTACGCTCACACTATTAGTACCCTGGATGAATTCGACTCGGATCATCTACCGGTACTGGTGACATTCGACCTAAACACACCTCTTCCAGCCTCTCTGGGATAAGAGAGGGTCAACTGGGAAGTATTCAAAAGAGCACTCTTCGAGCCGCACTTAGCAGTACCTGACATAATGAGCACGGCGGATATTGACTCTGCCACGCACACACTCACAACAGAAATCAAGAGAGCAATTGCCTCTGCCACAACGCATCGTGAGTCTCCAAAAATGCCCACACTTTCCCACCATGTCAAACAATTAGTCAGGCAAAGAAATAGAATACGTAAGACATGGCAGGCTAACAGAGACCCCGCCTTTAAAAGGGAGCTTAACAGACTCACATGCAAAGTCAGGGGAAAAATGTCGCAGGAAAGCAGCAACAGTATAAAGAACTAATCGAATCCCTTAGCCCAGAAGACTTATCGATCTGGCAATTCGCAAAAAGACTCAGGAAACCTCAAATTAAGCTCCCGCCACTAATACATGGCGCTAAAATCGCGTACTCAGACGAGGTAAAAGCCGAGGCGCTCACAAGCCATTATGAAAAACAATTCCAACCAAACCACTATCTAATGTGTCAGGACACCCTAAGAATGGTTAGACAAACTTTAAATAACTTTAGGAATTCCCCGGTAACGGCTGAGATTAACCCAGCCACCCCGTAGGAGATAGCAGAAATTATCAAAAACCGTAAAAGCCCAGGGCACGACAAAATCAGAAATATTGCGGGTAAAAACCTACCCCTAAACGTAATATGTTACTTAACTATCTTAATAAATAAATTATTAAAACTAAACTATTTCCCCAAGGAATGGAAGGAAGTGATAATTATAACAATCCATAAGCCAGGTGAGGATGCCACAATTCCAGCCAACTACAGACCAATTAGTTTGCTACCGACACTTAGTAAAATTACTGAGAAGATAATTCTTAAGAGATTGAACACGCACCTTAGAATAACATAATCATTCCGGAGCAGTTTGGATTTCGGCCAAAGCACTCCACCACTCATCAATTGCTGAGAGTGGTAGAGTACATATCTTCTGGTCTCAATAACAAGACACCCACAGCTGCGATTTTTCTGAACATACGAAAAGCCTTTGTTAAAGTGTGGCACCGTAGACTAGCGTACAAATTGATCACTTTAAAAGTCCCTGACGCTCTTGTCAAACTTTTAATCTCATACTTAATTAACAGGCACTTTCATGTCAGAGTAGGAGGTAACTTATCTACACCCAAGCTCATTAAAAGTAGTGTACCGCAACCTTCTATCCTGGGAACAGCACTCTTTAACATATACCTGAACGACAGCCCCAGGACTCCAAACACAGAGCTGGCACTCTGCAGACGACAGTGCGATACTTGCAAAACACCCCTATGTCTCAGTAATGCACAGACAGCTACAACAATATTTAGACATACTCCAAACCTGGCTGAAAAAATGGCGAATAAAATTAAACCCCAATAAATGTCATTGGATTTATTTCTCGAGGTAACATAAACCTCCGCCGCCACTGTACATAAACAACCATGCACTACGTGCGGGAAAATAAACCAAATACCTAGGTGTAACGATGGACTCCCACCTAACCTGGAAATTGCACGTAACAGATTTAATCAAAAAAGCGCATATGGCCACCGGAGCCTTACACCCAATGATAGTAAACAGAAATCTTAGTTATCAAAATAAGCTACAAATCTACTAATCTGTCCGCCTGGGAATGCTGTATGCAGCACCCGTATGGGGATATGCCTGTAAAACTACCACAGACTCCATTGAAACAAGACAAAATAAAATCCTTAGGTGTATCAGGAATGCCCCTAGATATTTAAGAAACTCGATGATTAGAAAAGACTTCAAAATAAAAACCGTGAGAGCCCAAATTAAAAAGCTAGCTGTTAAATTCTACAATAATTTGCCATCTGTTCTAAATGAACTATTATTCAGTCTGCATGACTACGATCATTGCAAGGCCAAATCTCGGTAAGAGACCCCGCGTTGTTCTAAACATCGATAATGGGAATTAAAAAATCCCACCTGAAACATCTGATATTAAATAAAACTCGCAACTAATGTTTTATAAAAAAAAATGTTCTAAACTCTAAGCTGCCAAAATGCTAGATAACACTTAGATCTGCATCAACCCCCAAACTGCTTAAACTCTAAATGTGCAGCCACACTAGGAGCTAGGACAAATAATAAAAAGTAGTAAATAAAAACCTCGAACCTCCATCACAGTTTGACGATAAGAACCACATATTGAAACTGGAGATTAAAGGCGCTTCGCGCCTGGTGCTCTGTCCTGTACGACACTCATTCGTAGTGACAAGACACCGACGTGAGAGATTGCAATGGTGTCTGGTCCGAACCCTTTGGACGACTGAATGGGACAGAGTAGTGACCAGCGATGAATCTCGGTTGTTTGTCGAATGAGAGTCTGTAGGCGACGTGGAAACAGATCTAATCCTGCTGTGACTGTTGAACGCCATACTGCACGACAATGCGGCATCATGGTTTGGGATGCCATTGACTTCGAATGCCGGTCCCCTCTGTCAGACAGCTAAGTGGAGACCTGTTCTGCCACACGGCCTTCTGGTTTTGATTCTCCACCGCTGAGAGTCGTCCACCGACGACCCAGCTGAGGTCCAGAAGTGGTAAAGTTGTCAAATACTAGACTGAGTACCCAAGGTAGGACTAACGCCGAAAATAGGGAAGTCAACTTATGGACCCTTGACCACACACACCACAGCTAGAGATCAGCCAAACAGGTTGAACTGGGCCTGGAACGCCCCTGCCAGGAGATCCCAGCTGTGGCATCCCAGGCAAAGCCCCCTACTCCGGCTGGAGAAAATGGGACACTACAGAGGTGCGTGAACGAAATGATTGCAACTGCAGTGACCGCCCGGAAGAGCCAAGAGGAGCCATGCTTATGACGGCAATGAAGAGAGGATGTGTTTTGCAGAGGATTCCGACTTTCTACCCCTCGGTAGTTATGCAGAGGCAGTATGCAACTTAAAGAGGCGCTGTCGTAACCCGGACTTATACCCGTACTGCCGGGTTAGCTTAACCTAAGGAGAAAGAGAAGAGAGGAGAAGGGGAGAGAAGAAGAGGCAGCAGCCAAAGCCGGGAGAAGAGAGCTTGCCTACATACTAGGCCAAAGGAGGAGAGAGAGACAAGGGAGGAATGCTAACGATACGCCGAAAGAACAGGTATTAAAACTACGTTAACTATTAAACTAACTATTAACTACTGCATTAACTATTAACTACTGCATTAACTATTAACTACTACAAACCTAGGGAAATCCCGAAACTAACTAACCCAGCTAAGCTATCCTAACACAAGCCAAGGGCTATCCTAAAACTAACAAAAGTAAAACCCCAGGGCTAGCCTAAAAAAAGCCGCTCATGGCTCAAAGGGTTGAGCGGCAGAAGGCTGCAGCCAACAGGCGTGCAAACCAGGTGACGAGGAACCATAATGAGACGGGCCCCGACCAAGGGGAAAGCACCGGGAGGAGACCCCACACGGGGGGAAGGCCAGGGAGGGAAGTGCAAGAGCCTGGGAGGCATAAAGCGTCCCGATAAAAAGAGAATGCTAAACAGCGCCGACGGCGAAGAGCAGAGAGCATTACATCTAGGCTAATGCTAAACGCGCAGGGCTACTTACCCGAGAACAGGACCGCTGACTACAGGAGCTGAAAGGGAAGGGTTAGTAACATAAGACCCCCCGAGAGGGCCAACGACGCTACTGTGACTACCTTACCCACCAAATACCACCTGAGGCCAGACAGTTCGGTAACAAGGGAGGCAGCCGTCTTCTTCCTGAAAGTGGGAGAAGAAGCAACTACATACCTGGGGTGGGAAAACACCTGGAGGACAAAATGGAGTGAGGCTGAAAATAAACTGAAAATAAAAATATTAGTGTAGCTGAAAGGCAAAATGCGGTTAGAGCTGAAAAGGAAAAGGGATTAGTAGCTCCCAGCCCTGGAGGCCCCACAGGGTGTGGAACACAAAAGAACAAGGGCCGGGACAATACCCCTACAACGCAAGGGAAAACCAACCGGGAGACCCTACAGGACATCCTATGCTAGGGAGGAAAAACCAAGACGCTCATCTGGTCCCAGTGACAATACCCCTGTTGACCAGGGCGATACAACAGCCTCAACTACGGAGGAACAACTGGATTCACGAGACCTAGAACCTAGAAGAAAAAGGGTCACAACTTAGGTGGCCTGACACCAATATAAAACTGCTGGGACAATTCCCCAGGAAAACGACGAGGAACACGAAAAGGAAGCCTGACAAAGAAAAAAGGAAGAGGATGTCGCACAAGCAGAAGGTAGAGGAAAGGACAGGCATGCCTGTGGGACCAAGGGAAAGGAAGAAGAGAAGAGGGAAAAGAAAATCCTATCGAGGTAGGGGACACTGGGGGAAAGACCTTCCAGTGTCGGAGTGCCATTCAAGAGTAAGAGTAGAGGTCCTCTCCGAAATCAGGTGGGAACTTCCTTCCACCGTTTCCCATCCACATCGTCCCTTTGCCGGTCACCTCTGGTTCACATTAGAGGCACAATGACGACACGACGGTATGTGGATGAGGTACTGCAGCCTGTTGCACTGCCCCACCTTTAGCTGTTGCAAAATACTATTTTCCAGCAAGATAACTCGCGACCGCACATGGCAACCATCAGCACACAGGTCTTGCAAGGTACCTAGGTGCTTCTTTCTCCTCCGCTGTCTCCAAATTTCTTGCCCATCGAGAGTGTATGGGACGTGATTAGCCGTCTTTTGACTGTCCTGCCCCCACCTTAAACAGAAGACGACCTGTGGAGGATGGTTGAAGGCATATAGTTATCCATCCCTCAGGAAACTATCCTCATTCTCATTGCATCTATTCCTCGAAGGGTTGCTGCTTGTATCGCCGCAAGAGGTGGTCCTACTGCCATTACTGTATTGCATTATGCTTATGGAATTAACATTCCTTATTTATACTATATGCCATCTCTGTCTGTGTGTTCTTTGTCATCACACTCTATTTGCTCTTTATGGTGTTGCAATTTTCTGTCTAGGGTAGTATATGCAAATGATTAGAATTTGGGAGCAAAATATGACAGCAAAATATGAGCAAATATGCAAAATATGACAACCAGAATATGACATTTGCAGGTGCCTTAGCAACTATACAAGCCGATATCTAGTGCGGCATAGAGTCAAATACGTTGCTATGTGGCGTTTAGAAGTGAGCGTGCCGAGATCGGACTCTGTAGCAAGTCCCCCTGACCGGGGCTGTTACCCAGAGCGGGTGCGAGACCTATAGCCGCTAAATCCGTCTCAGATGCGAGTCTCCTGAGAGTCGGGTTGCTTGGGAGTGCAGCCCTAATCGGGTGGTAAACTCCACCTAAGGCTAAATACCGCCGTGAAACCGATAGCAAACAAGTACCGTGAGGGAAAGTTGCAAAGAACTTTGAGGAAGATTCTACTAGAAATATTGTAACTGGTCAGCTAATTCAGTGGTATTCTCAGAAGGCTGCAATTGCCGTTCCCGCATGTCCCAGACGTGTTATATTGGTGATAGGTCTGAGGACTTGAATGGCCATGTGAGGATATTAAATCCTCAAAGACATTGTTTAGAAAGTCATGCAGTAATGTGATCTAACATTGTCTTGTAGCTAATTGATACGTGGTTAGCTTGACAGTATAGGCAGAATATCATTGACGTGCTGCAAGTCAATTTGATGGCTCGCCTGTAAAACTAGAGGTGATCGGTTGTCCCACAAAATGGCTCCCCAGACTGTCGCACTATGTGTGATGGTTGTGTGCTGCTCGACAACGAATGCAGGATCGGAACGCTGGCCAGTCCTCCTCTACAAGCATATGCAAAAGGCTAAAAACCTGCTGTACTTTCGCATATACAATATAGGGCTTGTTGAAATTGTTTGCTTTTACTTAAACAGAATAAAACGAAACTATTATTAGGTTAAAACGACAATTAAATGTTTTCTGATATAATTGTAAACTAATCAAAATATATTATTAAATTACATCTACTGAAACATTAAACATTTGAAACAAAAATGCAACAAGATGTTTATAGTTAAGGCAATGACAGATACATTGAGAAACAATGATGTTTCTTGATGTAATTGTGGACTAATCAAAATGTATTATTAAATTACATTCAAAGGAACACTAAACACTTAAAACAAAAATGTAATGAATCCACTGATGGACATTTTGCATTAACTTTTTTAAAATAATTTCTTAAATCATATTTCAAGCTCTAACCAAATATATACACATAATCGAATGTATTTAAGAAATTGATATTTTCACAATGAACTTTGTCGTCAATTCAGCGCTATTGAAGTATTTTATTCACTATTTAGATCATGTTAAATATCAAATCAGAGGTATAATCAGAATCTCAGCTGTGGTGGTGGAGAGGGTGACAGGTATGCCTATAGGAACTGCGGGCCTCTGAACTTCCTTCCATATTTTAGAATAAAGGTCAGTAGTCCTGAGCCTCTGTAAAGGTTATATGTGCCTTCTCTGATCCACTGTTGCCAGCATCAAGCAATTACCATATCACTTTGACCAAGATGGCGGCTGATATATCGGTTGGACCAACCAGCTTCCCTTAGGCCTATGATGCAACGTATCTCTAAATCTGACAATTGTTCATAGTGCAGTCGAATATGTCTCAAAGGCATCTTTGCACGCAACTTGCAGTATCAAAGTAGAAAATCCAGTTCCAATTGCCCATGAATCAGAACACTGATCGTTTTAAATGCTGCACAATGTGTCATTCTCATGCACATTTTATGAGCCTTATAACACCATTGACACTGTCAGCTGAATCATTTGCATAACTCTTAAAACGACAGTTGCATGCCGAGTTTCGTGTCTGTAGCTCAATTTTTTTTATGGGAGTATATATACTTTTAGCAACAGAGTTATACACTTTCTATCTTAACATCATCGAAAAATTCACTTACAAACAAACTTTGAAAGGAATCCATACATATAATAGACAACATTTTATCAATTTTAAAACTATATAATTACTTTTCATGTTCTGAAGAAATATTGATTGGTGTTGCCATCTATTGCCCGATTTTGATAATGTGATTTTAATCGATTGTTTAAAATTCTAAGAGAGCCTATATAATGTATAATTGTGTGGCAGCAGACGACTCTGCTCCTGCCAAAGACATCGATCGAAAGATGCTTGGAACCTGTATCCGAATTAAAAGATCGGAGTGGAAGCTAGCTTTTGCTCTAAACTTATAATGTCGGTCTTGTAAGCGCCAGATCCCTGGTTCGGGCCTGGCAACATCATTCGCTACAATGATGACTGGACGTTTGAAACAATCAAACCTTCTCCCTCGAACGATCTCACCTCTCAACACGAGATGGCAGCACCACACGGAGCCAGAGGCCCTACCACTGCCTTCCTGGTTGACCACGACTGACGTCACGCCTCCCGGCCATTCAGCCCCTCGACTGAGTCTCGGATGAGGAGACGCGGGAGTTTTCTGAGCGGCTCCCCTCGCCGAAATTCGACCAGGGCCTTCTCATCAGGTGAGGGAGTGTGTGACAGCAGACGACTCTGCTCCTGCCAAAGACATCGATCGAAAGATGCTTGGAACCTATACCCGAATTATAAGATCGGAGTGGAAGCTAGCTTTTACTTTAAACTTATAATGTCGCTCTTATAAGCGCCAGATCCCTGGTTCAGGCCTGGCAACATCATTCGCTACAATGATGACTGGACGTTTGAAACACGCAACCTTCTCTCTCCAACGATCTCACCTCTCAACACGAGATGGCAGCACCACAAGGAGCCAGAGGCCCTACCACTCCCTTTCTGGTTGACCACGATTGACGTCACGCCCGAGGCGACATGCCTCCCGGCCTTCAGCCCCCTCAACTGGGTTTTCGGATGGGGACGCGCGAGGTTTTTTCTCAGCGGCACCCTCCTCACCGAAATTCGACCGGGGTCTTCTCATCAGGTGAGTGAGTGTGCGGCAGCAGACGATTCTGCTCCTGTCAAAAAGACATCTGATCAAAGGTGCTTGGAATCTGTACCCGAATTATGAGTTCGCAGTCGAAGCTAGCTTTTGCTTTAAGCTTATAATGTCGGTCTTGTAAGCACGAGGTCCTGAATTCGGTCTTGGAAACATCAATCGCTGCAATTGTTTAAAATTCTTGGCCGATTTTTTTATTCTATTATTGATGCAATATTCATCGGTGAAATTTGGCATTCAATTTAGAATTCTGTTGAATTAATTTATCAAATAATGATAATTTATTTTAATGTTGAAAATTAGCATTAGGTTAAAAATATTATGATTGTTAATTAATATTTTTAGTTCCAAGAGGATTTAGTGATATTTTAAGTTCTCTCAGATTAGTAAGATTTTCTAAAAAGTCTATTAAATACCTTCCCAAAACTGGGAAGTATCCTTATACTTGGCAGTAAAAGTGGGTAATGCCCTTATAATGTGCTTTATTGAAAGAAAAGGGAGGTCTTATAAGATGAACTTTTACATTATTCGTGCTTTATATAAAGGCCTATATTTTTACCATTTATAATATATATGAAATATACAACATAATTGCTTTACTTTAACCAGTCTTAAGACTTTCAAAATAGTCTATTGAATTCCTTTGCAAGAAGTAGGAGTTACCCTTATAGTGGGAGTTAAAAGTGAGTGGTACCCTTACAAAGGGCTTTATGTAAGGAAAAAAAAGAGAGTAGGTCTTATAAGACAAGCTTTTACATTCATGCTTTATAGGGTCTTATTGCGGCTCTTTACAATATGTATTTGAAATACTGGAAAATAAACCGACATTGCCCTGGATTTAAAATGAACTACGTAATGTAGGCGTGTCTTCACCTACATAACATTTTATTTTATTTTATGTTTCTTATAAGCAAACGTATTATTAAAACATTATTTAGTTTTCAGGAATTCTCTGAGTTCCATTGTAGTATTTATCAGAGGTTTGCATCCTAAAACCAATGCAACATTTTCTAGTTTAGCATATAATAGTAATCTAGCAACAGTATAAAAAGAAACATCAATAAAAACAAAATATAATAAATTAAAAAAGAAAAGCAGATTTTTTTAAGCATATACATAGCATTATTAACAATATATTACAATTTGAGATCTGAAAAAGAATGATCTTAATTGATTTTCTAGTCACGAAAATGCTATTTACTCAATACTAATATGTCATGCATTTTTACATTTCCTATAAGATATAGTTCACGATGTATAGCTATGGTGACCATAAGTCCTTTATTTTAAAGGACTGTTTTTTAGATTTATTATTTTTCAGAACTTAAATTTGTCTTGTATTTTCATGATTGATCATACTAAAACTGAAAAAAATATTTTCAACCATAAATAATTTTTGGACATGTGAAAAAACACAATTTACAGTTGAAACTTTCATTTACACAAAACACAACTATGAGATGAATTGTCTATAATTTTATGATTTTTTGAAATCTGATCATGTTCTCTTAAAAAAAATCCCATCCAACTGAAAAATATTAAAAATATGCATTTTTAATGTTTATTATTTTTATGTCACCTTCATAATTAAAAATATATGTTTACTATAATCTGTTTTATTTTTGTTAATTATATTTTCCAATCTTTATTGAATTATTCCATTTTAATGTTACTGCCATAATTAAAATATATGTTTACTATAATCTGTTTTATTTTTGTTAATTATATTTTCCAATCTTTATTGAATTATCCCAAACGTATTTAAGATTTAAACCATGCTGGTTAGCCCCTTACGATGGGGGAGGGGAGAATCCTGGGCTGCAGTCCCCTCCCCCATGGATGAAATGTATCAAGTTGCAAAGATGAACCATTCCCCCATTCAGCTTTAATTGAAAAACTGCCCAGAAAATTACTAACTGTGCATTTCTTTCCTCTCAAATTCTCATATTACATAATAAGTATATTGAGTATCAGTAGTATAGCATGAGATTTTTGACTGGGGAGGCTGAAAATTTTGCAAGAAATTTCGTATCCTGTACAAGTGAAATTTATATTGGAATTTGCATTTTCATAAGTTTTATTTATTGGTGAATAAAATAAAATAATTTTACATAAAAATGCAAAGAGTGGATGAAATGCACAAGATTTTAAAATGTTACCTATGTAAGATGAATACATACAAGATATAACATTTTAAATGTTTTCTTATTTCTAAAATAGATGAACTTTCACAATCATTTTATTAAATATGAAGTCCTGATTGCCCATAGGGGAAGTAAAGGGGGGTGGGGTCACACTCCACCTTGGACATTCAATATAAAAAAAAAGGCATCAAACCGGTTGATGTTGCACATCATGTGCTTGAATCTGCCCCCCCCCCCCCCCATCTTTCCCTGAAAGAAGTTTTACAGGCGCTTATGAATGAAGTAGAAATATATTAGAATATTATTAGAAAGTGATAGGAAAAATATATCAATTTTGTAACTATAAACAGCTAGAACTAACGAAAATAAGCAATTCAAGAGAGTGCACTAAAAAATGGGTGAGAACACTGTAGTCAACAATATCCTTAAGTAATTTTATATATTAATTGTTTACAAAAACTATACTTTGAAAACTTTAAAATATCTCTGATATGCTAAAATTCCGCTAAAAATTATCAATGGCTTTTGGTTTAACTGAGATTCTCGTGTAACATGATTTTTAAAGAGAAATCAGATGTATTCTTCCTAAATACACAAATGGATGCTTTGTCATATTGTTGCTGTGACTAAATCTACTTCACAAACTATTTAAGTTTAATGGTAGTCATTATTAGTGTGATTCTTTGTCTTGGTATTGTTTAAATTTAGATGAATGTCATGTTATTCATGGAAAATGCCTCATATATTTTAGTATTACATATGACTTTTTTCTGTGAAGATTATTTAATAGAACCATGTTTGACCCAAAATGGCAAATCCATTAGCCTTGCCCAAGAAATTTTCATTCATGAAAAATCACGTTCCTTATCCAATCATTGTCTTAAGTTACGCTGTTTATAAAGGATTGAAAATGGGGGAAGAAATAGCCATGCCTTTCTGGAAGCTTGCTTTAAGTTCCAGCTTATAAGCCAGGGTGGAGTTTAATGAGTGGGCAGTCCTAATACCATGCTTCTTTCAATGCACCGTAAAGGCTAGATGATTTCAACTTCTAGATATGTGCTTTAATGGGAAAAATACTTTGAAACGTCTCATTTTAAGTAAGTGTAAAGGTTTAAAAAAAAAAGACATATATATATTCACAAAGCTATTTTAAACAATATAAGTAAAAGTATCTTTGAATTTGATTTTAAACAGGGGAGGCTCAGCTTCTGAGACTCAATGGACACTACGCCACTGTTGAGTATATCTATACTATAAACTACTACTATACTATCTATACTATAATATACTACTTGATTCTACAAAAAATCCTTGATAGAGTGGCTACTAAACTAAAACCGCCCACTGGCCACTTGCTACTAAGCAAAAAATTGACGTTGATTGTAAAATTGAAACTTTCAGGTCTATTATCTAAATTTGAATAAATTTTGAATTTTAATTTCACATAAATGAAAAAATTTCAAATTGTGGCAACATCATTTAATAACAATAATGCATTATATATCTAAATGCACAAAACTTCATTTTCATCTTCCTGATGCTACGGAATGTACAGTATTTGGAAGTTAAAAGGGATAATTTGGATATATGTTATTGGTGATTAACCAAAGATCCTTACACAATTCATGTTATGGACACGTCTGGTTTATATTTATTACCTGCAACAATTGTTCACAATACAGAGGGAAATCTGAAAAAATTTTTAGTATTCTTTTGGTTCTTTTAAAGCAAAAATCTAAGCTTCAAACAGCTGCAAAATTCAGTATTGGGTTAGCTGAACTCCTGGTAAGAAAGACTTGGGCAAGATCTTAAATAAATTTCTTAAGTTATTTTATGTTGAAGCACAATTTTCAGTGATTTTCACACAAATCTGCTCCTGAGTGATTGGAAAATATTATTACTGAGTTTCTATTTTGACATTATCCGAAAGAACATGCTTTCTAATGATCTTTGAACAAAATCTGTAAGACAATTCCTTCCTATTTATGTGTTCTTTTTTAAATACATCAACATTTTCATGTTTTACTTTTTTATTTTGTAACATCCAAAAATAGTAGATTAGCACAATTTTATAGTTTGATCAAAAATGAGTTATATCTTTGCTTTCTTTTTTTTTTCAATTACTCTTATTTTCTATTAATGTTCAACCAAAAGCATAAAAATTGAAATTTTCGATTCTGCACATAATCTCCTTTCTCTAGTTGGTGCTTGAAATCCAAAATGGGTGTTGCTGTGGGGAGTAATGGATGTTTATGTGCAGATGTGGTAAATTATTTTGTTCAACTACACATGCATTGAAACAGAAGGTGGAAATGATTCAAGTTCAAAATAGGTGATTTGGAAATTGTGTAGTGTTATCTATACAAAGTAATTAATTCTAGCATTAAATATTCCAACACAAGATCATTTTCAAATAATTTTATTTAGGTGTCAGAGTTAGTACATTTTTCAGATTTTTACCCCAAAACCTTGATGTGCATTACTAAATGTTTACACACCACATTACAGAGACTAACTTTGAATAAGCCTCTTCAGGAGTCATCCTAGTAAATTTCAGGAGTTATAATTGGCATTTCAAGCGGGGGTTTAGGAGTATTAATTTTCGTTTTTAAGCAATAAAATTTTGTAAATTGTAAATTAAATTACATTTACATTAAGTAATGATTTGAAACTAGAACTTTTTAGCTTAATTGAAAATTTTGACTGTAGCATTTTTTTTTTGTTAAATTTCTCATTTTTTGTACAAAAGTTTTGAAAATTCCTTATCTGCAGGATTAGGACACTCTTATTTTTTCGAATAATAAAAAATTTGGGTTAATTTTTAGAAGAGAGATAAAAACAGAAAAAAGGAGTCCAAAGTTTTTTTGTATTTTTTATGGCTAAACCTGCTTCATTTTCTTATATTTTTATTAGTCTCAGAATTAACTTAAAATGAAGTTATGATCATTACTATCTTAATATAAATTGAGGATTAAAAAAGTTATTTTTTATTAAATTTCCAAAGATGTAAATTTAGTTGCAAATATATCAAATTGTTTTGTATCAAATGCTTCTGACATGATTATACTTATAAGTGCCCAAATTATTAATTTAAATAGATATTTAGTAAATAGTCCTTCATTTCATTAATATGTTTGAAAAAAATAGTTTATCTGTATAAAACTACAAATAATTGCAAAAATTTTATTCAATACAAACAGATTATAAAAGTGGAACTTATATCCACAATTAAAGAAAATATACCGACAATCACGTACAAATGCAGTTTCTCGCAATACTGCTGCAAAATAACCCTTTGCTTCATTAATAATATGGTTGAAAAATAGCTTTTTTATATACAACATGTAGTAATTGTGAAAATAATAATCAATGCAAATAGATTGCAAAAATGAAAAATATTTTCAGTTAAACAAATTATACTGATGACTGCATACAAATGCCGTTTTTCGTGATACTGTTTTAAAATAACTCTTTATTTCATTAATATGTTTGAAAAATAGCTTTTTAATACACAACTCATAATAATTATGAAAATTTTAGTCGATGCAAACAGATTGCAAAAATGAAAAATATTTTCATAAACAAAATACACAGAGAATTGCATACAAATACAGTTTTTTGCGATACTGTGGCAAAATAACCCTTAATTTCATTAATAATACGTTTAAAAAGTTTCTTTTATATACAATATGTAATAATTATGAAAATTCTAATCAATGCAAACAGATTACAAAAGTGGAAAATATTTTCACAATTAAAGGAAATATACCGAGGATAGTGTAAAAATGGCCATTTTCATGATATTGCTTTAAAATAGACTACCATCATTTCATTAATTATATGTTTGAAAAGTAGTTTATTTATATATAACATGAAATAATTATAAACATTTCAGTTGATGCAAATAGATTGCAAAAGTAGGAGAAAGATAGTCACTGGTTATCTCGTGACACAATAGGAATCGCCGTTTGCAAATGCCAATTTGAGTAAAATAATTTCCATATGTAAGAATGGAAAAACTCTAATCTGATTGATCGGCACTTCAAAAAGGAGCATGAACCAATATTTTGTGATTTCTGAAGAATTTTTATTTTTTCCATCACATTATTTCCGGATACACTTTGGAATTTCCGGAGTAGTTGGCATCTCTGCATATTGGCATAAACTAGACATTTTCCTTGCAATGCCTTTTTAATTTTCTTTTGAAGAAATCAGGACTGTGGAGTTGGTACATTAAACATTTGACTTCAACTTCTTCATAAGTAACAAATGTATTAAAATTAGTAGTTCTTGCAGAATTTTCAGTTTTTGTCAATTCATTGGCTAAAAGTTCATAGTATACTTGGTAAATACTGTGCCTATCATGATCATTACCACAAAATATCAAAATTCATATGAAATTTTCAACACTTGCAATGTAAAATTTTTAAATTGGCAAATTTTATCTGATTATTGTAAAACTTTACATTACTGTGTACTAAATAGAGTGATTGCATGGTTAGAATCCAATACAATGAATTCAAAAGCATTGATTTCCATTGATATGTCAATTCACATAAGCATAACTTTTGTTTCATAAAAGTGATTCTATATTAATCTATATTTTATTAAATATTACCTATTAAAAAGCTATTGATACGAATAATTAAGAATTTGATGTTATTAAAATAGCTTTTAGATCAGATACTAAGGTCAAAAAATGAAATAGTATTCTAAAACAAAATTAATTTTAACACATTGACTGCTATGACGGTTCATTAAATTCAACCCCAGATGCCATGGTTTTACAATAAAAAAAAAATCTGATGTGGGCAGTACATGACTTTCCTTATATAATGCAATGAATTTACTACTTTTACGGTAAAAAACAATAGATTATTTTTATAGTAGATATTTATATTCTTTCCCAGATATTGAATTTTCGTAAATGAGTCGTCATTTTCATTGATTTAGCGAGTTTTTCGTTAATTTAGTAACATTTAAAAAAGTTGCCGACATTCCACCAAATTCGTCACCAAAATCTTGTAAAGCGTTATGGATTGAGAAATAAGTTATTCTTACAGCAGATAAATGACTATTGGCATTCAAATACAAAAGTATTACTCAAAGTATCTTTTTTCATGAATGGAACAAGTTAGATCCACGAGAATGATGTTGTTGTTGTTGTTGAAACCCAGACCGTCCGACCTACCAGAAAGGCGTAAGGTAACTGTTTGGACGGTCGGGAAGTGCCACCCAATTTAGACCGGAACCCAGTGGGGGAGGCATCCACAGGGACCGTACCCTCCTTCCCCTACCACCAACCTCTCGGAAGGACTTTCGGACCCACATGTTTAACGTGATCGAACTCCGCATGAACACGGCGGCAGTTTTGGCAGTGGCTGGAATCGAATCCGGGCCTACCGAGTGCAACTCCAGCGCGCTAACCAATGGGCTACCGCGCCCCACGAGAATGATGTGACCAAATTTATCACATGGTATTACATATGAAAAGTGAACATGTTTCTCAATAGGAAATATTTTGTTTTTATTTTATTTTGATAATTTTTTTGAAAATTATGCAATATCTCGAGAATGGTTCATGTTAAGGTTCTAAAAGTTATGTCAATCGTTTTCTAATGAAAAATTACATAAGAAATGTCTATTTGCATACCTTTATTAGAGGATTTGATTTTTTGACGATTTTTTCAAAATTTCACTCAAAAATTTAGGGGTGGGGGGGTTCTGAACATTCGATTGCGTATAAAAGCAATAGGCTTACAGTGCTTATGGATTGTAATTTTTGTGCCAAATTTTGTTCGAATCGGTTCATTCATTCATCAGTTATAGTCTCCATAGACTCACTGACACACACATACGCACAGACATTGTCTGAAAAACGTCTGATTCGTGTTTAGGGATGCTTGAAACACGCTCTCCGGTCAAAAACTGGAATTTGAATTTTCGAGTCCGTCACAATATTTTCTAGGCTTCGGGAAATCGGCAAAATCTAGTCCGTCCGAGAGGACGGCTATTGAAATTTTTACCTGTCCTCCTAAGAATTTTTTTCACTTTATATTTATTAATATATGTGCTTAAATACATTGCACAACAATAATAAATTAGAACCAACTGCCTCACGATGAAGTGCGATAACTACATATTCATACACCACCCTCACAGCACTTAACCGCCGCAGAGTCTCCGATAAAGAACTGGACTGGCGGAATTCCGATCTATGGGTGGGGGCAGGGAGGTAAGATATGTAAGGAATCTCTCCTTTTTCCAATGTTTGGTAACTTGAAGGAGTGGTAAATAAATAATCATATAAATCTTCTTGTCTCTAAGCAGTTTAAACCTCATTGGCACTCTTAATTTCTGGAGAATGTAGTCAATCAAGATTAAAATCTTCTTGGACTGAATAAATGTTTCATACCTTAACTTTAGCTGTCAAACAACTGAAACAAATGCCATGAATGAATTTTAAACGTTTTAGTTTCAAAGTTGAAACCAAAGTGGGGAAGAAAATAAATCACTTCTGGCTGAAACTAGAAGAATCCATTCCAAAAATTCAAACTTGTTACTTACTCCCGTCTATTGCAGCAAATGAAAATTTTATAGTTTGGGTTTTAAAGAATTAAAAGGGGATTTGGGCTTAGGCCCGGGCTGGGCTTGAGTTTTCTATTGTTTCGGGCCAGGTTGAGTCTTTTTTTTTTAAATGTCCGTTAACACCGGGTCGAACATATTTATTTTGAAAATTTTTAAAATACATAAACTTATTGCTTTTATTTTAGCTATGTAAAGATAAATGTTTAAGAAAACAAACTAAATTCTCTGTACAAAATTTTGACAAATTTGTTTTTAACATACTTGAATACAAATCATTTCGGGCCTGCTGAGATGCAGTTACCTTCAGGCCGAGTTCATTCTACATTTATAAATTTCTTCAGGCTTGGTCAGGGTTTAAGTATTGTTATTATCGGTCTTGTGAAAATCCGAAATTTTGGAGCATGTAGACTTCGAAAAGGAGAACAGAACACGCCACTTAGATAGTGAGTGCACTATCGCATTTTCGTTTGGTCATTGGATTCACTGGGTAGAGGATGAGAGGAGAGAAAATAACTAGCGCTGTGGTTACAATGCAAAACCGACGGCTCACCTAGGAAGAAGGCATTGGTAGTGCACACTAGTTAAGCTTATAGGAGGGGGTTGCAGGTGATATTTCAATTTTCATGCATAGCACGGGAAAGTGTGGCTTTTGCCATAACTTTACGATGACAACAATTTGTTATTTATTTATTTTTACGGAATATCTAAGGCCATCCGAGAGGATGGCAACTTCCGAAAATTGGCTGTCCTCACCGAATTTTAACCTGGCGAGGATGGAAGGACGGGCAATATCCGGAAGCCTGATACTTTCCTTATACATCATGAATTTTTGGGACAAAATGAATGAAAAAAAAAACACATTTAAATTACATTAGATATACACAATATGTATAGTCAGAGTGTATTTATTACGAGAAGATTGCAGTTTGTGTTACAGATCAATGGACTAACTAAGAGACAACTTATAATGGGCAATCTGCTATTAGATGTCCACTACGAGTCTTGTTATAGTTGACAGTCAATGTGCTAAATAACTTTACTTGGAATATTTCCTCCCCCCACGCCCTTGACTTTTATTTTGCGAAAACTGCTACAGACTCAGACTCTACAGTTCTGGGAGAAATATCACATTTACTTGACTCTTTAGCATGTACATGATCAAGATGGTATTGTAAATGATGCTTAAGAGAAAATGATGCTTGGCAAACACAACATACAAATGGCTTCTCACCGCTATGTAAACGATAATGGACTTTGAAATTATGTTCTCTAGTAAATTCTAATTGACATATGTCACATACAATTGTTTCTCCAGTATGTTTGCGATAATGTGCATTCAAAGTACCCCTTGCAGTAAATGCTTTCTGACACACATTGCACACAAATGGCTTTTCACCTGTATGCGTACGAGAATGTTCTTTTAAAGAACTCTTTTCATGGAATGCTTTATGACAGAAATCACAAGCAAAACGCTTTTCTCCAGTATGTTTAATCTTATGTCTTTTCAGACCCGACATACTATTAAATTTTTTTGGACAAATGTCACATTTATATTTTTCTCCAGAATGGGATCGATAATGTATATCAAATCCAGCTTTTCTAGTAAATTTAGCCTGACATACATCACATTCAAATGTTTGTCCAGTATGACTACGATAATGTGCATTCAGACTACCACTTGTAGAAAATGTTTTACTACACAATTTACATGCAAATGGTCGATCACCAGTATGTTTACGATAATGTTCTGTCAAGGTACGTTTTTCCTGAAATGCTTTATTACATACATCACAAGCAAATGGTTTTTCTTCAGTATGTCTAAGGCAATGTCTTTTTAAATTACCTTTATTGTTAAATTCTTTTGAACAAATATCACATATATATTTTTCTCCAGAATGGGACCGATAATGTATCTCAAAGCTACTTTTCGTAACAAATTCAGACTGACATAAATCACATGTAAATGTCTGGCCTGTATTATGTGTACGATAATGTAAATTCCTTGCCCTATTTGTACAAAATGCTTTACTACAAAATTTACACTCAAATGGTCTGTCACCAGTATGTTTACGATAATGTACTACCAATTGACACTTTTGAGGAAATGTCTTTTGACATATATCACAAGCAAAAGGTCTTTCTCCAGTATGTATTAGGCAGTGCTGTTTAAAAGTACCTTTATGATTAAATTCTTTTGAACAAATATCACATTTATATTTTTCTCCAGAATGTGACCGATAATGTATCACAAATTTACTTTTGGTAGTAAATTTTAAGTCGCACACATCACATGCAAATGTCTGTCCAGTGTTATGTGTACGATAATGTATATCCCTTGACCTACTTGTACAAAATGCTTTAGAACAAAATTTACATTCAAATGGTCGTTCACCAGTATGGTTATGATAATGTAATTCTAAAGCATTTTTATCAAAAAATGCTTTATGACAAACATCACAAGCAAAAGGTTTTTTTCCAGTATGCCTAAGTAAATGTGTTTTTAAGGTACTTTTACGATTAAATTCTTTTGAACAAATATCACATTTATATTTTTCTCCAGAATGTGATCGATAATGTATCTCGAAGCTACGTTTTGTAGTAAATTTCAATTGACATACATCGCATGCAAATGTTTGTCCAGTATTATGTGTATCATAATGTCTGTTTCTTGCATCACATGTATAAAATGCCTTAGAACACACTTCACACACATATGGTCTTTCACCTGTATGTGTACGATAATGTCTTACAAAATTTGTTTTCTTATAAAATGCTTTAGGACATATATCACATGCAAAAGGTTTTACTCCAGTATGTATAATGCAATGCTTTTTTAAACTAGTTTCATTATTAAATTCTTTTGAACAAATATCACATTTATATTTTATATCAGAATGTGACCGATAATGTATAGTACGATAATGTTTATTTCTACTTCCACTCGTAGAAAATGTTTTATAGCACACATTACACTCAAATGGTCTGTCACCTGTATGTGTACGATAATGTTCTGTCAAAGCACTTTTTTCATGAAATGCTTTAAGACATACATCACAAGCAAAAGGTTTTTCTTCGGTATGTCTAAATTGATGTCTTTTTAAATTGCTTTTACTACTTAATTCTTTCGGACAAATATCACATTTATATACTTTTTCTACATGTGGCTGATTATCCATTTTGAATAATTTAATTCAACATCGCATAACAAATTAAAATTTAAGAGTTGAGCTGGAGCTAATACGTTTGATTGGTATTGGTATAATAGTTGCTAAAAGTTTTGAAGGCTGTATAATTGAATGTTAAATTTGAAGAAGTCCTGTAAGAAATTTTAAATAACTTTTGAAAAAAGAAAAAGGTCAATATTATTCACACTTCTCACATACCGGCCACACAATTAGCTACTAAAAGCCTTCGGGTTGGGTGTGTGGTCTGGGCTTTCAACACTTCTCACATAAATGATCTATTGATTGTTTTGTAATGCGAAAATAAAAGCAAAACATGCAAAGGATAATTATTTTAAAGTTCCTTCTTTAGCATTTTTTTGACAATTTTCACACTGTAATAACTCACTAAAAATAAAAGACTACGTTGCGTTATTAAATGATTTTCAATTATAAATATATTTTGACATAATAGGACTATACTACGAACTCTGCGATGGTACATGGTAGAATGAGAATCAGAAATCCGCCAGACACGACCAGTTGATTGCCGGTTGGCATTTTTTGCCTCCAGTCCACCAATCACACCAACACGATGTAGATATAGAATCAAAATCACGCAAAATGATTGGAAGAAAAGTCGTATGCAATGCCTAGCTTTTGAACCAATTCCGAAGATATCGAACAATTCAGCTGAATTCATGGTTAATTCGGTTATACCCCGTTCGCACTGCCGATGTTAAGTCGACTTAAATTTAAGTCGACTTAACTCTTAAGTTGCATCTCCATATAGCGTTCGCACTGCTAAGTCCCATACTCTCGCACAAGGGGAATCTAAGAAAATAACGGTCGTCGCTTCTTCGAGATTACGATTGTTTATTTACGTTGCTTCTTTTGACTTTTTAATTTTTGCGTTGTTTCTCCAGTGTTTTGATTACTATATAGTGTTTTTTATTTTTTTAAAACGTAATTTTTGTTTTATTTACCTAAAATAGAAATAGAAGCGCTGATTACAAGCATAAATGCTCAGAAATGGAATTTCTCGAGGATTTCTGCTTTGTTAATTAAGCAAAAAATAAAAATTAAGCAAATATTCAAATTTTTCATCTATAAAAGTTTTACTGCTGTTATTTTATGTACAAAAAGTTAATAGAATATTATACATTTAAGAAATAGATGCTACTATAGTTTTTAAAAGCAGCTTTCACAACAATATAAACAAAATGACGTATGAAAAAAAAGTTGAAATCACTGCTCTTAGAACTACTTGTTCTGTTTGTACATTATGCTCTTACTCAAAAAATTATTATCTTTATGTTAACGTTCCTTCTAATCATATAATGGAACAGTCTCATCCACAGTTATATTGGGGTAAAAATTCCTCTTAAGATAAATTTAAGTGGTATTTTTATTTCAAGTTGGTATTTGCTACTTATTTATTACTTACCAATCAGCAAACATATCACCTACAAATTTCTTAAAATATTCAGCAAATGGAAACTAATCAAATTGGTGTTTTAAACTTTCTAACAAAAATATTGCAAATGATTCAAAAAATATTTTATAATTATATGTTGTTAATCTACAGAAAGAAAAAAGCATTCTACTTTGGAATATTTCTCAAATATTTGAAAATCGACAGATTTAATTTATACATGGAATGTGATCCTAATATTTCATTAATTATTGCCTGAATGAAATTTATTTTCTATTTTGACGTTGTAGATAATACCAGTAATAGACCTTATCCTTCATAATGTATTTTTCAAATCTCATCACCAAATTTTGCTATAGTTTAATAGGACTGCTAAAGTCCTAAGATCAGGAAAGCATCTTTGTGAGCTGAGCGACTTTTCATTTTGTCTGGAGCTTTATCAGTCTTGTGGAACTTGATGTCTTCTGAACCAAATTTATTTATAACCTCTGCTTCCATTTCTAGCTATAAAAATCTTCTATTTATTTTCTTTTACATATCTGCTTATTTCTTCGCAGTGCAAAACAATACATTTTAGTTTTACAAAATGTAAACAAAACCTATTTGTAAAACATTTGCAACAATGATAAAGAAAACGGAACTTCCTCTCAAAAATTATGTTTGACAATTAGATGAGAGAGTATAAAAATGCCATAGGTAGTTGGGTGAAGTCATTGTAGGCAATACCACTCATGTCCTTAAGTACTTAGCTTCGGTTGTTGGAACAATTGCAGTTGTCATAGAAAATAGAAACTTTTTAAAAATGATGGCAGATAGTATGCACATTTTTTATCATTCCGTAAAAAAATGCATAGCTTAAATGTTACAGCGATAACTCATTCAGCGAATTACAGCGATAACTCATTCAAACTAACAACTTTTAAAGAGTTTATTTTTAACATGTATAGCAACCCTAAAACAAATCGTATTTTAAAAAATAAGTTTCTTTTTAGAAAAACTAGTCACTTTTTAAAACGCTAAGATGGACTACACAATTTGGCAATTGCCTAAAGACGAAGAGGCAAGCATTCAATTTTTCCAAAAAAATGGAATTCTTCATAAAGAAAAACGATGTTCAAAGGATCATCCGATGAAGTTATGCACAAGTGATTCACCACCAAAATGGCTATGCAGTTTACGATCATGCCGAGAAAAGAAAGGAATGCGTACACAAACCTGGTTTGATGGATCATGAAATTTACAATTTCGTGCCTGCTATACAAATTGATCTTTTTTTTATTGCATATAAAAATAAATGTCCACCAGAGCGAACATTTAGGCTTGTCGATGACTATGTCAACTTTAAAGTTCGGTGGTTTTGGTCTGGTACCCAGCTAACGGAAGAGTACCAAATGTTATTGCATCAATTGGTGCTTCAATGTATAACATATACACTGCATATTTGCAAACACTGTGTTAGACACCCTTTCACCAATGCTACCAACTAACCTAAAGCCAAATTAAACTTTTATGGCTAAGTGACATTTAAATAAAATGACCACTGTAAGGAAAAGAATACTGAAATGTTAACAAATGCAAATGGAAAATAGTCTCAATATCAATAGAAGATTCAGGAGGGGGGGGGGGGAGACCAGATTGGAAAGTTATGCATTTTAATGTTATCGAAAGCACATTTCCATCAAAATATCCAAACTGTAGTGATTTATTTCTTTGTATAAATAATTCTTAAAATATTATAACATATAAATATATAATATACTATAATTAATAACATAATAACAGTTCATTCACAATATTATAAAAACAGATTTATACAACCTGAACATAATCCATTCTTTTTTGTTTTATTATGCCATGACAAATAATCAAAATATGCATGCAAGATACAAATTTTTTACATACAATTACTTACTTGACACACTCTTAAAAATATGCTATTTCACTTCAACTACATCATAATCTAAATCATGCACATGCAAAACATCAAGATACTAAAATTATTACATGAAGCTACTTACATGCCACACTGTACATAAAATCACACATTTTTCAAATCTACAAGACGAGAAAAATATCCTTAAAGGAAAAGCAAAAAAAACACTATGAAAATTGCTGACATTTTATATAAGCAGCATAATTCTCTAATAATTATTATCTTTGTATAACTGTAGTGGAAGAAACCGAACCATAGTTTAGAAATCTCATTGTACAATCCAAGCATTAAACTGAAATTAAAAGAAACACAGAAAGGGTACATAGAATAATACTACATTCATGAAATAAATGCAGGGCTGGCTGCACATTCCAATGAATAAACATTATACACTCTTGTTAGAAAACATACAGTTCTGTTAATTATTCAACAGAAACATGCAAAATTGTTAGAATCTATTAAAAACATGCCATTTCAATTCTTAAGTTCCAACTTAGTCTAAGTTATAAACATGCAAAATATCAAGATGCTAAAATTATTACATGAAACTACTTACGTAAAATCAAACATTCTTCAATTCTGTGAGATGAGAAAAATATCCTTGAAGATTTTCAGCCAAAAAACCACTAGAAAGATTGTTGACATTTTATAAGCAGCATAACTCTCTAGTGATTATTTAGCTTTATATGACTGTAGTGGAAGACACTGTAACTATACTTTATAAATCCCATTGTACAATCTAAACATTAAACTGAAATTAAAAGATACACAGAATAGGTACATAGAATAATACTCAATTCATGAAATAAATGCAAAGTTGCACATTGAAATCAACAAAAAAAATGCACTCTTGTTAGAAAACATGCAGTTCTGTTAATTATTTCCACGAAACATGCAAAATTGTTAGAATTCATGCAATCTATTAAAAACATGCTATTTCATTTCTAGAGCTCTAACTTAGACTAAGTTATAAACATGTAAAATATAAAGATGCTAAAATTATTACATGAAACTACTTACGTAAAATCAAACATTCTCCAATTCTGTGAGATGAGAAAAATATCCTTGAGATTTTCAGCCAAAAAACCACTAGAAAGATTGTTGATTAAGTGGAAGACACCGTAACTATACTTTATAAATTCCATTGTACAATCTAAATATTAAACTGAAATTAAAAGATACACAGAATGGGTATATAGAATAATACTCAATTCATGAAATAAAAGCAGGGGGGGGGGGTTGCACATTGAAATCAACAAACAAAATGCACTCTTGTTAGAAAGCATGCAGTTCTGTTAATTATTTCCACGAAACATGCAAAATTGTTAGAATTCATGCAATCTATTAAAAACATGCTATTTCAATTCTTGAGCTCTATCTCTGACAAAGTTGTAAAGATGCAAAATATTAAGATGCTGAAATTATTACATGCAACTACTTACGTAAAATCAAACATTCTTCAATTCTGTGAGATGAGAAAAATATCCTTGAAGATTTTCAGCCAAAAAACCACTAGAAAGATTGTTGACATTTTATAAGCAACATAACTCTCTAGTGATTATTTAGCTTTATATGACTGTAGTGGAAGACACCGTAAGTATACTTTATAAATCCCATTGTACAATCCAAACATTAAACTGAAATTAAAAGATACACAGAATGGGTACATAGAATAATACTCAATTCATGAAATAAATGCAAGGTTGCACATTGAAATCAACAAACAAAATACACTCTCATTAAAAAACATAATGTATTATGTATTGCAAACATAAGTTTACAATACATATTAAATTAGGCAGTCAAGTTTGTACATTGACTAATATGTTTTAATCTCTTTATTAAAAGTACCAACTTATCGAGATCTTCATTGCATAATACGATACAGAAAACAAATCCACATTTTGATTTAATCTTAGAGCTTGGAAACATCTTTGGGCAAGTTTTAATGTCGGTACGAAACTACATGAGATAATTTACCATAGACAGTGACTAAATTTAAAAATAATAATCAATAATATTTAAAACTTACTTTGTGTCAAATTCCGTATTTTTTTTTTTTTTGTATCTCATCGGTGGTCCTTTTGATGCAATAAAATATTTCCTTTACCTTAATTTCTCTTTCGAATTTTCATCTTTTTTAAGCTAGCACTGTCATCCATGTTGGACGCCATGACAGTTAAGTCGCGTAATGCAACTTAAGTAGCTTTCCGGAAGGAACTTAAACTAAGTCGCTTTGGAAGAAGTTAAGTTGCAAACGCCGCCATATTTGAGTCGCATTCGGGAGATAAGTCGACTTAACTTTCAGTGCGAACGGGGTATTACGAGAGATTAAATGTCAAAACGCTGCGCGTTTCCTATTGGCTGTAAATCCTGTGACATCACGATTTGGTCTTGGCGTATTACTTGGCGCTCTTTGAAAACTTTTGTGAAGTTATCGCTAAAAATGGCGCAAGTAACTTAATATAAATTCCAGGAATTGGGTGTAAAAGTGTATTATGCAGTTTACCGTTCTTGAAATTAAAAGGTACAGTTTTATTTATAAATTTGTTTATGGTCAAACGATATAGCTTTGTTTATATATTACTTCTAATATCATGCATAGTATACTATCTATTACGTTAGGCATAACGAAATATATTTTAGAATACGTATTATATATTTCATTAGTAAAATGAACTATGATGATTTCGTTTACAAAATATTTTGCCATGCTTATATTTATCAACTTTGCAAATATGTCTTCTATGAAAATACATAGAGTTGACATTTTTTTTTCTTTTTGTTTCTAGTAAATGCATAAAACCTGTTTCTGAGATTACAAAACTTATGATTTCACCAAATAGGAAATGTATTAAAGTACAAATTCTATGAGTTTTTTTATTTAGAAAAGCCATCTAGTTGAAGCACGCGGATTGGTTAATGTGTTTTGAATTTTTAATTATTTGGGTGCTTTTATTAGTACATTTTTTACAAATTAATAGATTCTGGATTTATATAGATCGATGATTTATAAATCAAGAAAAATGTATTGTATACAATAAAATGTATTGTTTGTAATGTATTCTATACTTTTAAAAATATCTGCATGCTTATACAACAAAATTAATCAAAGGAATTGTTACTTTATTATTAGTTTGTATTTCATTAATCACAGACAATTCCTTTTTTTTTTTTTTTTGCACAAAGTTGTCTAATTTGGATGTTATAATGTATAATGGTTTCAGTATACGCATATTACCAACTGTTACTAAAATATTGGTCAAATTTCCCCAGGGGGTGCTGGAACACCCGAGCACCCCCACCCCACCCCACCCCGGCAGTCGGCGCCTATGTGCTTATATATATATATATATATATATATATTACATACATATAAGCAAACTATGAGTTGAAAAACAAATACATGTTTTTTTTACTTTTAAGTATCAACATTTGCTCACTTTAAAGTGAGCAAATGTTGATACTTATGCATTTAAATTTAAATGCATTTTAGAACCCTAGTTAATTTTAAACATGTTAACTAAGCATTTTCCCTGTTTAAGGGCTACCAGTTGGAGAATTCTACATTAGAGCTTACATGGTGAATGAAAGGCGGTGTAATATAATATCAGTTTACTATTCTATTACAAAAAGAATATTGACAAGAGTAATTCATAAGATTAATTTTGGATAATATTTGGTTTGATCATAAATATGACAACTTAAGTTTTATATTATTCATGTTTTAGCTTATTCACTGCATAAGGAGTAACTTTTAACTGGTACAATCTTAGTCTCTATTTACTAGATTTCCATTAACATGTTGCTATTGCAGAACCAATCTACCATGTAAATTAAGGTTTAGATATCCTATGTTCGCAGGGTTGGCAGGTTTTTGACGCATGACTGTTTTATCCAGTTTCATCCATGGTTTTAACCATTACGTCAAAAACTGTCAAGTGAACGAAACAAACAATATTGACAATCAAAATCCTGTCACCCTCAATCAGTACCAAAATTAGTTTTCATGTACCCTGTCCAAGGTTTTACTTTCGGGTCCCTTGTATTTTTAAGGGTGGGGAGAATTAATAAAACAAATACAATAAAACAATATATAATAATTGAAAGAGAGCAACTTTATTTGTAAATTGCATATTTAATTGATTTGAATAAATTTGTTATTTTTATTATATTGGTAAAAAAAATGGATATCCCCTTGGAAATAAATTTTTGGAAGAAAAAATCTTTTTGCCACCTAAAATGTAGGCCTATATACTATAAAGAGATACAGCAACACTGACCGATGCTTGCCACATTTGGCTAAGTCTTATGAAAGAAGATTCCCTGCAACCACACATTAAAATTGTCCAGAAAAGTCTAGAACAGACATTAATGCCAATCCATTTCCTCGCTTACATCATGCATCCAAAATATATGGGTAAAAACTTAACAGATGGCCAAATGGAAACTGCTCGTTTTTATAGTACAGACAAATTTGAAGGCTATTTACCACTTCTGAAGTCCAAGAAAGCCTATTCCCAACATCTTACTTCAGTACAAGTACAAAACTCACCAATTCGATAAAGTGGTGGAAAGGTATTTCGAAGTGTGAAAGTTTTTAAGATGAAAACAGTGGAGCTTTTAAATTATCTTAACTAGCAATAATGCTGATATCCCAACCTGCTAGTTCGGCTTCTATAGAAAGAATATTTTCAAATTTTGAAATCACATTCTAAACTGCAAAATCGTTTAGGACCAAGAGAAAAGTTCTAAACTCGTTATGTGTTATCGAATGCTAAATGGGTGTAAGGAACCCGGATATTAAAAACAAATTGTGCTATCTCTAAAATGTTAAAATAATAAAACTTCAGAAAAGTTATAAATATTGATTTTAATTTAAAAGAAAATCAGAATACCTTGAGATTTAAATTCAAATAAATGAAAAATTATTTTTAATTGTTGCTAATATTTCAATATTTTAAAGGTATTTATGTACTTGTATTGTTGTAAGGATAATATTTTAAAATTACTTACATTTTTTCTTTCCCTGCAATACATGGTAATGTATAGGGAAAGTATTGGAATCGTGCCGAAAATCACAATTCGAGTTTTCGACAGATCTACATGTTTCGAGACCTCTAGAATACGAAAAAACTATTTTTAGCGTGACATCTGTGTGTGTGTGTCTGTGCAATGTATGTATCCGCTCTAACTCAAAAACTTATGGACCGAATTTCATAAAATTTGGCAGGTAAGTCACTTGTGTATGACCTTGGTGCTGATTAGTTTCGGGTACGATTCGTAAAAACAGAACCCGCCTTTTTTTGCGAAATGGGGTGTATCAAATTCCATGTATCCACTCTAGCTAAAATACTAATTGACCAAATTTCACAAAATTTGGTAGAAAGTTACTTGTACGATACTCTGGTGCTGATTAGATTTTGGCATTAATCGGACAAGAACAACCTGCCTTATTTTACGAAATGGCCCGCAAAAATGTCATGTATCTTCTCTAGCTAAAATATTAATTGACCAAATTTCACAAAATTTGGTAGATAAGTTATTTGTAGGATACTCTGGTGCTGATTAGATTTTGGCATTAATCGGACAAGAACAACCTGCCTTATTTTACGAAATGGCCCGCAAAAATGTCATGTATCCACTCTAGCTAAAATACTAATTGACCAAATTTCACAAAATTTGGTAAATAAGTTATTTGTGGGATACTCTGGTGCTGATTAGATATTGGTATTATTTGGAAAAGAATAACCTGCCTTTTTTTATGAAATGGCCCTCAAAAATTGCCAAAATCTAAAAAAGCTACGTATGTTCAAATATATCAATTAAATGTTTGTTTTATATGTAATTTTTGATGAGGACAAGAATAAGAACAACTCTATTACTCTAGGACTAACCGTTCTCGAGATATTTGAAATTTTTCGCATTTAGTTTTGCCACTTTTAGAAAAATGTCCAATTACCAAATAAAAACAGAAATTGAATTAAAAATGCAAATTTAGTGTTATTTTGTGCAATTAAACTCAATTCAATGAATTATTAAAGAAATAAAGAAAAAAAATGAATTTGAGTCTGCAGAGAAAGTCATGTGCTGCCCACATCAGATTTTTTTTTATATAATAATATTCAAATTTATATGGGTGATCAATTTTATGATTGACATGGTGATTTTATTTTTTTAAAAATCAAATTCCCCTTTTGTTCGCAGCTTTTGGATTTTTGACGGTTTTATCCGGCTAAAACACGGATTAAACCAGTGTCACGTCAAAAACCCAACACTGCGTTGTTAAACCAGCAGATACATTATAAAAACATTGATGCCTCAATTAAAAATTTCTAATTACTGTAAGTGATCATTTTATCTAGACTATCTCATATGCTATCCATCTGATTTTCTTGAAAATTGGGTGTCATGTCATGTATTACCGTTGATTTGATTTTGATACAAATTGGATAAATAGAACAGATGACTTTTTATATTATGTTAAAAATGGAACAAGTAAATATAAAAACTTCATTTTGGGGTAAAAGCTTTTATTCATAACTCATCATGCACAGCTTCAATGGAGGAAAATCATAAGAAATAACTGCAAACTATTACATAGACCTGAATTTATACAGTTAAATTAGAAAAGTAAGTGTTTATATAAAAAATATGCAATAATAATTAAATATATATATATATATATATATATATATATACATATACAGGCACTAGGGTATACGAGAAAGTTCTTAAACGACTTTTATTTCAGCAACCATTAGATGCAGATATATTTTTTTAATTACAAAAATGTTTCAAATCATGTTGCATTTTATCATATACTAGCAGCATACCCGTTCTTCGTATGGAGTATATAATATAAAAAAACTTATAATTCGCAATCATGTGCAAATTCTGTTAAAATATTAAATTTATTGCTCATAAAGAGAAGTTTAAGAATATCTGTTCTCACTATGCAAAATTATCTTCCGGGCAGATCTGAAGAACAAAAATCCTGGCCCCTTTTGTAGGCAAATTTACAAAAAAAAAGCAATTGAATCAATATATGCAACCCCGTACTACTTACATTGTCACAGATTAGAAAATATGCCAGTGTGTTAGTAGAAGCTTACCCGTATTTTAATATGAGTCTCAAAAATATTTGCCAAAATAAAAGAGATGATGTAATAAATTGAAAGTATTAAAAATCCCCGTAATCTTAATGCTAGAAGGTCGCAATTGATTCCAATATATGCCAATATATATCAAAATATACCTATACTAATTATATTCTCGTAGATTAGAAGATATACCCATGCATTTGTAGAAGATTACTCGTACAACGTACTATATATGAGTTTCAACAATTTTCGTCATAATAAAACAATGGCATAATAATTTAAAAATATCAATAATCCCTGAATCAACAGTCCCCGAAAATATCAATAATAATGATGTTTAAACCTGAAGACCGTAATTGATATTATCCAGTCAAAAATGCAATGTCAATGAGATTTATGTTATATACATATTTTTATTATTCAAATCGGAAAAGATTTAATAAAAATCGTATGCCACATAACACATTGGATCCGTTGCTAAGCGACATGATATCATTTGCTTCAAATAAATTGATGGAAATCATATCGTCTAAATAATACTATCTCTATGGAACGTTTGGCGACATTTTCGTCAGTTTAGCGATATTTTAAAAAATTGCCAAATTTATCGCCAAGTGGGACTGTAGAACTGACATTCCCACATGGCGACATATTGACAAAATATCCTCACAATACTATCCCCTAACAAAACACAATTAATTTCATTTATTAAGCGTGATTTTATCAATTCCATGACATTTTTATGGATTTACAAATATTTTTATTAATTTGGTGATATTAAAAAAATTCATTAAATGTGTTACTAAGTAGGATGGATGGACTGACCGACAAATGTTACAGAAACATCATTTCTGTACTCTATTCTAAAAAAATAAATTTAATTTCATTGATTTGGGTCATTTTTATCAATTTGGAGACATTTCCGCTAATTTGGTAAAGTTTAAGAAAAGTTACCAAGTTATTTAGAGATATTCCGCTAAATTCGTAGCTTAAATTTGCAGATCTGAAGAATAAAATATCCATATCCCGTTTGTATATACTAAATGAAAACACTAAAATTGTATTAGAAGATACATACACCCGTTCTACTCTTTTTCTGCTTCAACAATCGGCTAAATGAATTTATTGGGTAAACACAATATATGAGTTTATTAGCTAAACACAATATATGAGCTTGAAACCTCTTTGCTAAAATAAATGAAAGTGATGTACACAGTCCGCAATTTATACAATTAAAAGAACAATCAAACCGTTCATTTATAAAATATATTTTTACATCCATTTATTTATTATTCAAATAGAAAAAATAATAATAAATATTAACACATTTAATTTCATTCCGTTGCCAAGCAACATGATATAAGATAGAATCTTCCTCGTAACATGCGAAATTAAATAGCCATTTTGATTTCTTTATACTTTTCATCGTTGAGTAAAAGCTTGTGAAAGAGAAACCATGGAGGTAGATTTTTCCATTTAAATTCATGTTTCAAACAATTCATGTTTTGCTATAGTGACTAATTAATGCAAAAATCCTGCACCAAACTCGGAAATAAAGTTTTATTTCATTTTGACGTTTTAAACAAACGATTTTCATCCTTTCTGTTTGGATAAACCATTGAGTTGGAGAGTAGAACTCCTAGGAAAAAGTTCCGTTTTTCATTAATATCTCGACAACCCCTAGTCTTAGAAACTCGAAACTTAGACTAAATTTATGGGGGTATATTTCAAGGCTATCCACAAAATTTCATTAAATTCGGTTTAGCCATTTTCCCGTGATGATGAGACAAACGAAAATTTCATTTTTTACTAATATCTCGAGAACCACTGCTCGTAGAAACTCAAAACACAGACTAAATTTTAAGTGGGGCTATTTCTAGACTACCCACAAAATTTCATCAAATTCGGTTCAACCGTTCTCCCGTGATGATGGGACAAACAGAGACAGACAGACAGATTTTCAATTTTATTTATATAGATAATAGTTTTAGATCAAAAATACATTTTCCTAAAATAAAGGTCATTGCGGAAATTATGGTCGTTAAAGAACTTTCTTGGACATCCCGTATAATATATATATATATAATTAAACTAATAGAACAACAATTAAACCGGAAGAGATACTGCAATGCACATAAGACAAATTATATAAAATCATTAAAGCATTATAAAATATTATTATAAAGCAATAAAAGCATATTGGTTCAAAATATTTTACAAAATAATTTTTAATTTATAAAATGATTTACTGTACTACAAATAGTATTATAATATTTCACACATTGATGCATTACACTTGGTAATTGAATCTGCAATCATAATATTGGAATGTACCGAATCAGTGTGTTAACAAATTTAAAACATTTAAATATCAAATATGTGGCAAAGTCTGTTACTGTTTTCATCTCTTTATAATTCACAAATGGTATTATTTCATAAACATATTTAGAATCCATTGAATTTTTATTTATGTAGTAGGGTCTATTAAAAATTATCTTAACACATTATCTTAAATCAATAAACAAAAAACTGCATTCAAATCCAACTATTATTTACAAAGTTACGAACAGGTGAAGATCCAACAAATATTTTCCCAGCAAAATCATAAACATGGACCAGCTGTAACTCACAGTTGATAAATAGCTGTTTTAGTTCAGTGCACTGAGTAAACATTATATTTTAGCAACCCCATGTTTATTACAATTTAGCAGTAAAAATTTTAACTGTGACTTCTTTTGAAAATGCTTGTTTACCTTTGACAATATTTGTTTGTTTACCTTGCATCTGTTTACCTTCTTTTCGTTTACTTCGAATAATAAAAATACTTTGAAGAACTAAAAGTTGCATTTTCATAGTTTTATTTATTATTTATTTTTATAGGTTTAAAGAACTTTTCTATTAGCAATGCATATGATAAGCAAGCATTATCATAAACAGAAATCTCCTCTTTTAAAAAAAAAGTGACTATAAACAAATAAAGCTCACAAGTAATGGTCAGCTTCAATTGATACATCAAACTAATTAGATGTAATTTCCAAAGGAATGTTTGGGTACTCCACAAAAATTGAATTGGCTTGTAAAATGTGTGGAAAAATATTTGGATCAACATTTTCCAGTCCTTGTGGAAATAATTCAAAAATGCTTCAATGCAAATAAAAGACTCATGAAAACATTTTTAAAAATTGCAATAGGTCATGGGAAGTGGCCTTGGAATGCAAACCATAAATGAGAAAACATGTTATAATTGTCTAAACAGCCTTTTTAAAGAAAAGAAAAACTTGAAACTGGATGTACTTCTAATTGCTCGGAATATTATGAGCGAAAAGCACAACGAACTAACAAAAGATGCAATTCTCTTTCATGAAAAATGTAAATAATAATAATAATAATAATGATTTTACAAGCAGCAGTTACATTCAGATTCATTGTAGCTAAAAACATGCAGTAATGGACCAAATATCCAGAAAAAATGTAAAAATTTTTTTTTTGTGTGTGTGTGTGTGTGTTTTCAATGGAAATTGCTAATTTCCTTTAATATAAACAATATTAAAAACAAAATACTTCATTTTTTAAATACATATACTAGTGGTTTTATGATATAAAACGAATACAGAACCTTAAAAATCTGGATGTTTTTCAAATTTTTTAGTTATTTTAAGAATTAGACTACAAAGTCGTGGATTTAAAACAATAGAGTAAGATTATTTATATTGAATTATATTTTATACAGTTTTAAGTTATAAAATAAATATAATTTATAAATTATAAAATATATAAAGGTCTATATAAATTATAAAATATATAAAGGTCTAGTGCATTTTGTCAAAAGCAGCATTAAGATCGTCTGCTATGATTTTTCCCCATTGTTTTCCCCCCAGAACAGAGTCTAAAATGTTTGTATCTATGGTTGTTTATTATCGTTTTTTTTATTTTTATTATTCTGTAATGAAGTGAGTGGAAACAGTGATTTTGTTATTTATAGAACTTGAAGAAGGATGGAATCTAGTAAAATGCTGTAATTTGGTGAATTCTAAATAAAACGCTGTTTCCGTGTGCTAATGATGTCAGTTATTTAAATATATGGAGTCAGATTAAAATAAACGGAGAACGACAGAATAGTTTTCTGGGAGATTCTCGCAACATTTGGCGACAAGCGGACGTGATAAGGTACGATATTTTGAATTTGAACAGTTTTGTTTTCAATAACTATGAATAAAATTCAGAAGCAACGGAAAGTTGTACGGAGTTCTTTTACTCGATTGTACAATCAGATTATAGCAGATATCGATTCTGACGAAACAGATAGAGTTTTGGAATTAAAAGCAAAGTTTGAAACTTTGAAATTGAAATATGAAGAGCTTCAGAATTTGGATCGCGAATCCATGGATCTCATGTTAGAAGCTGACGATACAACGGATGAAAGATTCGAACAAGAAAGTAAGTCAGCCGATGAGTATAATAACAATTTCTTTAAAGTAAAGGCTCTTTTCAATGAAAGGTTTAAAGAAACTGATGAAATAAATTCAATAGTTAGTGATCGGGAAATGCAAAACAGAAAGTTTAAACTCCCAAAAATTGAACTTGAGAAATATGACGGTAATATAAAAGGCTGGTTAACCTTTTGGTCAATGTTTAAAAAAATAGACGAAGATTCGGGAATTGATCCAGGAGATAAATTCCAGTATCTCATACAGTGTACAGTTCGAAATTCTCGCGCTAGAGAACTTGTACAAAGCTACCCAGCGACGGCTGAAAACTATCCAAAAGTGATAGAAAGTTTCAAAGCTAGATTTGGAAAAGACGATGTTTTAGTGGAACTCTACATAAGGGATCTTCTAGCATTAGTGATAGAGAACACAAAGTCGCAATCGACGCTTTCGCTTTCGTCATTGTATGATAAACTTGAATCGCAACTTAGAGCATTAGATTCATTGGGCGTTGCTACAAAAAAGTATGATGCAATTCTTTTCCCGCTAGTGGAGTCGTGTATTCCCGAGGAGTTACTAAGAGTCTGGCAGAGACAATCGAAAGTTGGAGAAACTCCAAAGGATAGACTCGACGATTTGATGAACTTTATTGGAAATGAAGTGGAGAATGAGCAACGGATATCTATGGCTATTGGTGGCTTTGAAGGCAAGAAATCAAAGCCGACGAAAATAAAGCGATCGATTCAAAATATCGAGGAAGAGTTCGTGCCGACTGCAAATGATTTATTCTCCGGTGAAAAGAAGAAAGAAATATTAAGCAGTTGTATTTTTTGCAATAAACCACATTTAAGTAAAGAATGTTTTCAAGCACAAAAACTGTCAGTTGAGGAAAAACAAAACAAGATTAAAGATAAAAGGGCTTGCTTTTCTTGTTTGAAAACAGGACACAGTTTTAAGACTTGTAAAACAAACGTAAAATGTATAATCTGTGGACGAAAACACTGGGTTGTAATGTGCCCAGAAATTCCAGCTAATCGAAAGAAAAGAGATGCACATGACATAGAGAAAAAAGAAGAAAAGCAAAATACTTCCTTGTCAAACCATAGCTGTTCAGAAGAAGTACTCCTACAAACTTTACAAGTAAAACTGAAATCAATGAAAGGAAGTCGTACTGTACGTGCACTAATTGATAGTGGTTCACAACGGTCATATATCCTGAAGAATACGGCGAATGAAATGGGTTACGAACCATTCGGATCCGAAGATTTGGTTCATGTTTTATTTGGAGGTAAAACACTTCAAAAAGAGTCTCATCAGTGTTATAACATAAGTTTGAGCAGCTCAAGTAACAAGTTCAACTGTGATATTCAAGTATTAGACCAAACTTTCATATGTGGGAAATTGTCGCGACTCAAGAAAGGACCATGGGAAAAAGAATTGAAAGAAAAGAAAATTTGGATAGCAGACTATGGTGAAGGTTATCCAGACATTGAATTGTTGATAGGGGCAGATTTTTGTGGGCAACTCTTTACTGGAAAAATGCACAAATTGAAGTGCGGACTAATAGCTGTTGAAACAAAACTTGGCTGGATTATTATGGGAAAAGTTCCAGGTGAAAAGAGTCATGGGTTATCAGCTCTCACTGTTACCTCCCTATTTTCCCAAACTTCCACTATAGCGAATCTTTGGGATCTTGATATTTTAGGTATCAGGGATCCAGTTGAGACAAAATCTAAAGAAGATATAGAAAGAGCTGCACTAGATCATTTCAGAAAAACAGTCTCTGTGAATGAAGAGGGACGTTATGAAATACATTTACCATGGCTTGAGGCTAACGAATCTTTAAAGACACATATGGACACTGCCGAAAAAAGATGCATTTCTATGGCTGTTAAGCTTAAACAGGAAGGAAAATACAAAGAATATGACGCGGTCTTTGAAGAATGGGAAAAATCTGGAATAATAGAAGTGGTACTTCAAGAAGAACTTGGAAACCCTTCTCATTACTTACCCCATAGAGGTGTATTTAAAGAGAATTCTACAACACGAGTCAGACCAGTATTTGATGCTTCTTGTCATGGAAAAGGTTCCCCCTCGCTGAACGACTGTCTTGAAAAGGGGCCTAATCTCTTAGAAGAAATACCACCAATATTAATGAGGTTTCGCAAAGATAAAATTGGAGTTGTAGCAGACATCAAAAGGGCATTCCTTCAAATATCCATTGCAAAGGAAGATCGTGATTTCCTCAGATTTTTGTGGTGGGAAGATTTCGAGAAAAGAAAACTGAAGATATTTAGGCATCGAAGACTGGTATTTGGTCTCACATGTAGTCCATTCCTGTTAGCTGCTGTACTAAATTATCATATAGAAGCAAACCTAAGTGAAATACAAGAAACAGCCGAAATGTTAAAAAAGTCCTTTTATGTGGATAATTGTGTGACCTCTGTGTCTAATGAAGAAAAGTTGCATATTTTCATCCAGGAATCAAGACATTTGTTGGATAAAGCCTGTTTTGATCTACGAGGGTGGGAGCATAATACCTTGTATGAAAATCGTTTTCCAGAAAAGCCAATTCATGTTTTGGGATTACTTTGGGATAAAGATGAAGATAGTCTCTTCTGTGATCTAAACTCAGTTTCTGAAATTAAGTCTATTATAACAAGAAGAAGCATACTGTCAACTGTTCATAAAATATTTGATCCCCTTGGATTTTTATGTCCTGCAACACTACTTCCGAAGATTATTGTACAACAAACTTGGAATCTCAAAACAGGTTGGGATACTGAACTGCCAGAGAAAATTCGAAAGGAATTTGAGGACTGGAATAGTGATTTACATATGCTTTCAAAAGTTAAAATTCCTAGAAGTCTTGATGTCTGTGATCCTAATGCAGAATTAAGTTTTCATATCTTTTGTGATGCCAGCAAGTCGGCATATAGTACAGTTGTATTTCTTCGAAAGGTGTGTGAAGAAGAAATTACTATATCTCTGATACAAGCGAAGAGCAGAGTTGCTCCTTTGCACAAGATGACCATTCCTAGGCTCGAATTACTAGCATGTTGCATTGGAGCACGTCTTGCCTCTACAATCGTAAAAGCCATGGATCTAAAAGATGCCCCTTGCATCTACTGGACAGACTCTTCTACGGCTCTCTATTGGATACAAAATGAAGAACATTGGGGAGTTTTTGTTAACAATCGAGTGAATGAAATTAGAGCACTGTCTGATAAAAAGTCTTGGAGACATGTGCCAGGAGAATGCAATCCTGCTGATCTTCCTTCCCGAGGCTGCTCTGTTAGAGTCTTCTTGAAATCTAAATGGTGGGAGGGACCTGTTTGGTTAAAACAGAAGGAAAATAACTGGCCTGCAACAGAAGTACAAATAGATGAGGGAGAAGTTACTAAGGAAAAACGGAAGCATATTACTTCGTCTCTTATTTGCACTGAAATAGAAAAAAGGTGGTACAGTCAGCGATTTTCGAAGTATTCACAGATTTTGAGATTGATTGCTTGGATACTTCGCTTTTCCACCAATACTCTTCAACCGAATAATCGCCTTAGAGGTGAGCTGACAGTGTGTGAATTGGAATATGCAGAAATGAAACTCCTGAAAATTATTTAACAGGACGCTTTTAAGGAGGAGGATTTTCAACTTAAGTTAAAATCACTTTGCACTTTTACGGATAATGAGGGACTTATCAGACTGAAAACGAAAATAATAAGAAGAGATGATGATAAGAATTTCTTATGTCCCATTGTACTCCCTGCAACACATGAAATAGTTGATAGACTAATACTCAAACGACATTTGCAGTCTTCACATGCTGGAGTTCAATCTGTATTAGCTAACCTTAGGCAACAGTTTTGGATTTTAAGAGGACGAAAAACCGTCCAACGAGTGATTTCAAAATGTGTTCGTTGCAGAAGACACACAGCGAAAGGAATAGAATCTATCCCTACTCCACTACCGGAAGATCGAATTAGAAACTCATTAGTATTTGAAGTGACTGGAGTGGATTTAGCTGGTCCTTTGTACTTAAAAGATGGGAAAAAAGCATGGATTCTATTGTTCACTTGCGCTGTGTACCGTGCTGTACATCTTGAACTGATACAAAGCCTTTCTACTAATTGTTTTACGTTGGGTCTAAGAAGATTCATTGCCAGACGTGGACGACCAAAGATAATGTATAGCGATAATGGGAGCAATTTTGTAGGAACAGAAAATCTTATGAAGTCTATTAACTGGGAACAAATTATCCGTGACACTTCTATTTTTAGAATCCAATGGAAATTTAACCCTCCAACTGCAGCTTGGTGGGGCGGTTGGTGGGAGAGACTCGTACAAATGGTGAAAAAATTATTGAGAAGAGTTTTAGGGAAATCTTCTCTTATGTACGAAGAAATATTGACCATTCTGTGCGATGTAGAGACTGTTATCAATGCAAGACCTCTTACTTATGTATCCGAAGATCAAAAAGACTTGGTCCCCCTGTCTCCATCTATGTTCATTCAAGACATTCGTACAGTTGGAGTTCCAGATTTAGATCATCTAGATAAAGTTAATATCTCCAAGAGATGGAGATACCAGCAAAGACTTCGAGAGGACTTCAGAAGGAGATTTAGAGATGAATATCTCAGCCTCTTAGTCCAACAACCACTTAAGAAAAAACACTTACTTAGGAAAATTGAAGTGGGTGATATTGTTCTAATTAGTTGTGATAATAAGAAACGCATTGATTGGCCTTTGGGTCGCATCGTGGCTGTTTTTGCTGGTAGTGACAATTACATCCGAGTCGTTAAGGTGAAAACTGCAACTGGTGAATTCACCAGGCCAGTACAAAATGTATACCCCTTAGAGGTTTCTCACCAGGACCTGCTATGTAAGAATAGTAAATCTGCAGAAGTTCCTGAGGAAGTAACTGTTCCTAGTGACACTGTCATTGGTGAAACAGAAGCTACTGTTCCAAAAGAAATTGTATGTGATGAAACAAGAACTGTTGATACCATTGTTCCTGATATTAAAGAGACTATTGTTCCTGATAAATGCATTCCTGTGACTATTAAAACTAAATGTGGAAGAACAGTAGTGAGACCTAAGCGCTATGATAACTAACATTTAACTTTAATGTTTTAATTTTAATATGGTTATTTCCTTAATAGAGGTATGTTTATGTTTTGATTTTCGTAGTCAAAATCAAAAGGTGGGAGGATGTCAAAAGCAGCATTAAGATCGTCTGCTATGATTTTTCCCCATTGTTTTCCCCCCAGAACAGAGTCTAAAATGTTTGTATCTATGGTTGTTTATTATCGTTTTTTTTATTTTTATTATTCTGTAATGAAGTGAGTGGAAACAGTGATTTTGTTATTTATAGAACTTGAAGAAGGATGGAATCTAGTAAAATGCTGTAATTTGGTGAATTCTAAATAAAACGCTGTTTCCGTGTGCTAATGATGTCAGTTATTTAAATATATGGAGTCAGATTAAAATAAACGGAGAACGACAGAATAGTTTTCTGGGAGATTCTCGCAACACATTTAGCGTAGTATAGAGATATTAGACAACAATGCCAAATCAAAGTAATACCTTGTTAGTGGCCGTTTTGGCTATGGATTAGGAATCTGGAAAGCTAGCGGTCCAGAGGATTTCAGATAATTGGTCCACTACTGTATTTACTTAAATGTATTGTAAGTGTGATCAAATGAATCATGAATATTTACTATAGAAGTATCACTCCCACTACAAGCAAATTCTGTTACTGCCTGCTTATATTGAAGGCTTGGTTTTGCCACTGGCTCAACACTGATGCGTCTCTTTTTTGTTGAAAAAAATCTTGATTGGCACTCAATTTTCTGTAATTCTATTCTTTTATTAGTTGTTTCAGTTTGGACTTGACCCTTATTTCCTTCACTAATTATAGAAATTATATCGTCCAGACGTTTACAAATTTTTTTTTCAGTTTCATTATTCATAGGTACAGTATTTACCAACTGAGTAATATGGTTTAATTTTGTTTGTAGGTCTGGCTTTGTGGAAATTGTATTTACATTAAGGAGATCTTTAAAACTCTCACTTTCCACTATTTCATCAACAACAACTTTCTCGGGTTTTTCTTCTGACAAAGATTTTTCTGACAGAAAACTATGTACAGCATGTATATGTTTGCACATGTTTATTTTTATTGTTGCATCAATACATGTACATACATATTCATGAATACAAATTTTACAAAAGTTACATTTTATATCACACTGCTGTGGGCAAACTGATTGTGCTCTCTGAATTTTGTAGGTGAGAGAGCTCATTTCTTCTGATCTCACCTCCCAATTAAATTTATCAAGTTCTTTAATGTTAGTAGGAAGTATATTAGCACTTCTTTTGTGCCGAGCATGGATTTCTGTAACTTTTGTGCTTTTAGAACCCTTAATCAATCTAGTAAATCTGCTAAAAGTTTTGTCTTTTACGAGTTTCATCAAGTGTGAAATGCAGGTATCCAGCCTTTTGCATTTCTTTCCTTTCATATATACATGTTTTAAAACTTTATGAAGTGCTTCTAAATACATGTTGGTATTGATACCTATATTTAAACGGTAAGAAAAGGCCCAAAGTGCATACCTTTCAGCGTAAGTGCTTAAAAAGTACTTATGGAAGGCTTTGGTATCATCATCCTCGAACAGCTCGTTTAAGAAACATTTTAAAAGTTTATGAAATTTGTCAACATCTGTTTCCTCTAAAAGAGTTCTTGCAAATTTATAAACAGCGATTTTTTTCTCTCTCATGTGAATTTTATTCAAAGCTTGACGCCAATTTTTATCAATGTGCCATGTACATAAGAGTTGCTTTTTTGGCTCACCCATTACTTTTCTCCAGGCATTAATATAAGCTAGGGCATCATCAGTCATAAATAAATCAGGCTTTATAAGTGATGTTTTCTCTTGCACTTTCCTGAAAAAAATCTCCATTTGTACACTGTCTACCCTGTTTGATAAACAGAAAGCAGCTGGAAAACCAGATCCAAATTCATCTACAACAACAATAGTTGTTAGTTGAAAATCATAACTATTTGTGCCATGTGTGGAGTCAATGCATATTTTATCATGGCCAAATTTGCATAGCATTTCTCTCTGTGCAGGCGTCATTAGTATAAGACAAAAGTCTTGTAATTCCAAGAAATCTTCTACTTCACCTTGTGGTTTAAAAAAAATTACATGTGAGCTTTCCCCTTTTTCTCTCATTTTGCTTACCCACAATTGCACACTTGTAGCATCATTTGCATGAAATTGCTCAGGCTTAAACAAACTGTGGGCATTTCCAATATTGTGCAAATCCTGCATCGTCAGCAAATGGACTCTTTCAATATTTTCAGTCAAAGAATTCCTGACATCATCCAAGCACTTTTCTAAGGTGATACCTTTAGAGATTTTCACTGAAAAAAAAAGATTCAGAATGTTAAAATTTTTAATGCTAATATTATTCTTCATATAAGTTCTTAAAATTATTGTAAACAAACATTCCTCAGACATGGGACCTACTCAGGCAGGCAGAGCTTATCAATAAAACTGAGTGAGAGGGTGGGCTCAATCTTTCTAGACAAAAAAATATATATACATATACATATATACATATATATATATACATATACATATATACATATGGCTTATGGTGACTAATCAAATTTGTCAAAACTGAGTGAGAGGAATAGAGGGTTCAGCCTTTCTAGACAAAAATATTCATATGGCATATAGTGACTGATCAAATAGTGCACGCTGTGGCACTGAATTTATGTCAACCATTTCATTTCGTTATATTTTTATATTTATTGCAAAAAAGTTTAATCGCTTATATTTTCTTTTCAATTTCTTCTGTGATTTTAATTTCAATTTATTAGATTCCAAATGTTTCTAAATTATCAAAATTAAAATCCAGTTCCGCTGATTTCTTTCTGACAACAAATATTGAATGAAAATTTATTTGTACAAACTGTTGTAATTCAAAATTAATGGATAAAACAAATTATTGAATTTATTTATATTTGTAATAAAAATATCTTATATTTTTACTTTAAAATTATTAAACTTTAAAAATATTCATAACTATGTCAAAATCAAAGAAAATAATATTTATTTTGACATAGTATGAGTACACAGAAAGTTTAATCACATTGAAAAGTTTTTAAAAACACTAACAATTGTGGTATATGACATGTTTGTTTTGCTACCACTGCAGTTATGAATATTTGGTGCTGATGAGCTTTAACAAGAAGATTATTGCATTATCCACTGATAACTGGGTGAAGAAAGCTTTTTTTAAAACTCATTTCATCTCTAATTATTCAACTAAAATGATAACTAAAACTCACTTTACAGTAATGCTCATTCTCGACTTGTACAGATTTTCTAAATTTGGGTTCTTTGATTTATTGCTATATGTAATCTAACTTGTGTTTAATTCTTTAAATGGCAAATGTTGATCATCATACGAAGCAATGGACTTCAATGTACAAGTTAAAAAGATTCAGGCAAAATGCTTTGGGTGCTTTCGGAGCGGGTCAGATGTGGGTGAATTATTTAGAAAAATTCTTGGGCTTTGGCCGATTCAAATCTTAATATTTTTGGCTGAGTAAAATTTTTAAATTAGACCCATACGGACCTCTAGTCTCTAAATAACTGGCATTTGATCTTAGCTTCTTATTTTTTTTCTGCTGGCTTCAGGAACTGAGATTTTTCTATATTTGGAGACTTTGGGTTTTACTGCAGTAGAATTTTTCCCACTATTGCAATAATGCAGTACCCAGAGCATTCCTTTTAAAATTCTTAGTTTCTAAAAGCTCTTTATTCCTTTTTATTAATATTATTATTATTTTTTAATTTATTAGAGGTTAACATGGGCTGTTTTTTTAGTTCAAGGACTTCAAAACGACAAGCTAAATGGGGATTGAGTAAATTTTTTTATCACATGTTTAGGAACTTTCTATTTAAAATATTTCAATTTCTGGGGGGGGGGGGGGGATCCCTCTATCCCCTGATTAAAGCTTATCAGCCAAGGACAACTGATGTAAATTTTTGTAAAAACTGTTAGTTTGGCTAATTAATTAATTACAAAAAAGGAATCATGCTTTCAGTATAGCAATCAATATTCGAAAAGTGGTTTACCATGTAACATTTTTTAGCCTAGAATAGTCTGCACTATAACTGCACTGACAGCAAGAAAACTTAGTATGCGCTATAATCGCAGTATGTGGCAAGTTTTTTGCTGCTGATACAGTTATAGTGTATTCTGTACTTAAAAACAAAGTTCAAAACTGGTTCATGAATACTGGCTATTACATTAGAAAAGTATTGAAAGGAAATTAGTAAGGAAATAAGTTCATTTTTATGATGATTTCGATAAAAATGAAAAATATTCTGATAATGTAATATATAATTAGTATATTAAAAAACATTTGATAATCTTCTCGGGAATTTTATTAATAATTCTGCTAATCAATGACCTATGTTAATGATTTTATTAAATTAGAAAACTTACTAGCTAAAAAGTCTTTAACTGATTGGTTCAAAGAAAGGTGCTTTAGTTCCATATCATGTCCAGCATGAGTCTTATAAAAAGTAACTGATATAGAGGCACCAGTGTTTACAACTTCTATAGTAGAAGGGCAATGAGCATTTATTTTACATGTGCCCTGTGATTTGGGAGCACGTTTTTGGGTACTGTTTGAAATATAGTTTCCAGATCTATGGCACCAGTAGTATGTTTTATTTGACCCATCAGCAAGTGCTGCAGTGGCTTTTGCAATGTAAGATGATTTTGTAACATTTTCAGTTTCTTCTTTCCATTTCATAAAGTCTTCTATTTTGTCAAAAGATAAATCTACCTTTTCTAGATTGGTTTTATGTTGACTAGAAACATGTTGTCTTAATAAATTATAATTCTGAAAGCCAGATTCACAATCCTTCATAGGGCAGTTGAGCACATTTTTTAAAACAGGTTCAGTTTTATGAAATCTCCGAATGTGATTGTACACATAATATCTTTTAGCGAAAACTTTGTCACAGTACTCGCATTGCACGTCTTTATTTTCATCCATAGCAAGTGACGAAGCATTAATGTGAGGAAAGACGTAACATAAATAAAAAAAATCGCCAATAAATGGGAGGCAGAAAATACACGCCAAACTAAATATTGTGAGAAGAAACTGCAACCCCTGTATAAATGCTACTAACTAACTGGCCAATAGGAAACGCGCAGCGTTTTGGCATTTAATCTCTCGTAATTCGGTTCCGATAGCATGTCACTCGTCTGTAAACAGTACAAAGCTTTTATCACTCGTCATGCGAAATGTATTTATGACAACGTTAACGCTATCTTTTATTTTTGGTGAGTCTTTCCAGTAAAAAAAAAAATTGAAGAAAGAATTTTAAGATAATTATCCTTTACATGGTTTGACGCAAAAGTAAATTTAAAAATTCTTCGACGACTATTTCCGAATTAACATTTAATCGTGCGTCCTTGTAAACTTCTAGTAACTACTAAACCAATACCATTGATACTTATTGGCTCCAGCTTACCTCTAAGTATAACAATTTGTTATGCGATGTTGAATTAAATTATTCAAAATGGATAATCAGCCACATGTAGTAAAAGTATTTAAATGTGATATTTGTCCGAAAGAATTTAGTAGTAAAGGCAACTTAAAAAAACATCAATTTAGGCATACTGAAGAAAAACCTTTTGCTTGTGATGTATGTCTTAAAGCATTTCATGAAAAAAGTGCTTTGAAAGAACATTATCGTAAACATACAGGTGACAGACCATTTGCATGTAGTGTGTGTTATAAAACATTTTCTACAAGTGGAAGCAGAAATAAACATTATCGTACTCATAATGTTGAGCAATTTGTATGTGATGTGTGTCAGTTGGAATTTACTACAAAAAGTAGTTTTGAAAACCATTATCAGTCACATTCAGGGGGAAAATATATATGTGATATTTGTTCAAAAGAATTTAATAATAGAAATAGTTTAAAAAAACATTGCCTTATACATACTGGAGAAAAACCTTTTGCATGTGATATATGTCCTAAAGCATTTTATGAAAAAAAAACTTTGGTAATACATTATCGTACACATACTGGTGAAAAGCCATATGTGTGTAAAGTGTGTGGTAAAGCATTTTATACATGTAATGCAAGAAACAGACATTATGGTACACATAATACTGGAGAAACATTTGCATGTGATGTGTGTCAATTGAAATTTACTACAAAACGTAGCTTTGAGATACATTATCGTTCACATTCTGCAGAAAAATATAAATGTGATATTTGTTCAAAAGAATTTAACCGTAAAGGTAACTTAAAAAGCCATTTACTCAGGCATACTGGAGAAAAACCATTTGCTTGTGACGTTTGTCATAAAGCATTCTTTGATAAAAGTGCTTTAGAAGTACATTATCATAAACATACTGGTGAACGTCCATTTGAATGTAAATTTTGTTCTAAAGCATTTTGTACAAGTAGGGCAAGGGATATACATTATCGTACACATAATACTGGACAAACTTTTGAATGTGATGTGTGTGAGTTAAAATTTACTACAAAAAGTAAATTTGAAATACATTATCGATTACATTCTGGTGAAAAATATAAATGTGATATTTGTTCCAAAGAATTTCATCATAAAGGTACTTTTAAAAAGCACTGCCGTATACATACTGGAGAAAGACCTTTTGCTTGTGATATATGTCAAAAGGCATTTTATCAAAATAGTGAATTGGAAGTACATTATCGTAAACATACTGGTGATCGACCATTTGAGTGTACATTTTGTTGTAAAACATTTTGTTCAAATAGGGCAAGGAATATACATTATCGTACACATAATACTGGGCAGACATTTACATGTGATGTGTGTCAATTGGAATTTTCTACAAAAAGTAACTTTGATGTACATTGTCGATCACATTCTGGAGAAAAATATAAGTGTGATATTTGTTCAAAAGAATTTAACCATAAAGGAAGTTTAACAAAGCATTGCCTTATACATACTGGAGAAAAACGTTTTGTTTGTGATGTATGTCATAAAGCATTTCTTGAAAAGAATACTTTAAAAACACATTATCTTACACATACTGGTGAGAAACCATTTGCGTGTAAATTATGTTGTAAAACATTTACTACAAGTGGTAGTCTGAATGCACATTATCGTAACCATACTGGGCAAACATTTGTATGTGATGTATGTCAGGCAGAATTTACTACGAAAAGTGGATTTGAAATGCATTATAGGTCACATTCTGGAGAAAAATATAAATGCGATATTTGTCCAAAAAAATTTAGTAATCAAGCAAATCTAAAACGACATTCCCTTACACATGCTGGAAAAAAATGTTTTGTTTGCGATATATGTAAAAAAGCATTCCATGAAAAGAGTACTTTAAAAGCACATTGTCGTACACATACAGGTGAGAAGCCATTTGTATGCAATGTGTGTCAGAAAGCATTTACAACAAAGAGTTCTATGACTGCACATTATCGTAAACATACTGGACAGACAATTGCATGTGATTTATGCCAATTAGAATTTACTACAGGAAGTGCCTTCAGAAAGCATTATCGTGTACATACTGGTGAGAAACCATTTACATGTCGTGTTTGTCTAGCATCATTTTCTCTTAAGCATCATTTGCAATACCATCTTGATCATGTACATGCTAAAAAGTCAGATAAATGTGATACTTCTCCCAGGGCTATAGAGTCAGTAGCAGTTTCGACAGAGTCTGAGTCATAGAAGAACTATGACGAACTGTAATATAAAGTATAAAATTAATTAATACTTTAACTGGAAACTATAAAATATCTTGCAGTTGTCAATCTACCGCTGGATGTCCACTACAAGTTATCTCGCATTTAGGCTGTCAATTCATAATACTAACTACAACATTTCTTGTATCAAATATGTGCTAATTGTAATATATTGGACACATGGTAGATATGGGCACCCATAGAACTTCTCCCAGGAGGGGCAAACTCAAGAATAAGATGTGCACCATCAACTCTCTTGATGTCCACCTTTGTCACCTTGAGCGTCCAGGGAAGGGCATTGCCTCTTGCCCTCCCATATGGGTGCCCATGATGGTTGGGTTTGTTGAATAAATTAGTCAACAGATCAGATTCTAATACATAAATTGTTCATATGTCCTAATTAAAATAAATGTGACATATCCACTGTACAATCTGCTTATAATTCTTATTTTAAAATTGTATTAGTAAATTTATCAGTTAAATAGTAAACAGTAAAAGTTCTGGAACTTATTGAATATTACATATTTTATCTGAATTTCATTTTACTTTACTGATAGCGAATAAAACAATAGTTAAAAGTTTGTTATTTGGCAATTATTTCATTTCTCTTAAATGAAGCTGGAATTTAATGAAACGGTGTCAAAATTTGAGTGTAATTGACCAACTGATTGGTTGATACTATATTAATATTGAAAGACTAAAAATAGTAAATAACATGAATGAGAATAATATATTTTATATACAACTTTGAATATATGTTCTCATAATCTAATAAAATAAAATTTTAAATAAAATTAAAAATAAATTGCATCATTAAGAAAAAGCTAGTCTTTAGACATAGATGTTTTATGACAGTTTCTACCAATGAAGGAAAAAAATGTCTGGTAAGTAACCACCTTTCTCCTTCCTCATAATAGAAGATGTAAAGAAAACTTAAAAATTGAATTTTATTTAAATACATATTTGAAACGTGAACTATATGAACTCAAAAGATACCTAACTTATTTAAATTTAATGAATGGGACTACAACTTCAGTCATCAAATCAGGTTAAATAATTTGGTCACCTTATTTTATACATGACTAATAAAATCGAAGAATTTATTAAAATTCAATAATACACTGACTTCCAAAAGTTAAGCATGCAATTCAAATTTTCATTTTTTGAAAGTTTATTTGAATTTGAGGGGCTGAAAATCGCTGCGGATGTAGATGGCAGTATGCAAATATCGTATATTACAGCCAATCATGATTGACTGTCCAGATATATGCTAATTAGACAGTCGTTGAAGATGCCAGCATTTTGAAAGGTTTGAGGAGGTGCATTTAAATGCTGATATGAAGTGTTTATAACTTTTGTAGGATTTGATGATATTTGTGTTTCTATGGCTTATGGCTGAAAGAAGATGAATGACAGATAGTGAGCGCTGGCATGCTATCAGAAGCATTGAAGCAGGACAGTCAATCAAAGATGTCGCTATTTTCTTTGGTATTGATCATTCGGTAATTTCTCGATTATGTCACACTGAAACAATGTCAAACAGTTGTCCTGAGACCTGTGCCCAGTCATTCAAGGGTTACCACCCTCTCTCATGATCGCTATATTGCTATAGTAGCCACGCAGAATTGAGGAGCGACCTCCACAACTGTTATATCCATGATTACAGCAGCACTTGGTAAGATAATATCTGGCAGTACTGTGCACTGAAGGCTCCACGTGAAGAGACTGTACACCCGAGTACCACAGTTTAATGTTCCACTAACCGTCTAAGCCAGAGGGACAAGATTTAAGGTGGTGTTGTCAACATGTCAATTGGACTGTCTCAGATTGGTGCAATGTCCTATTCACAGATGAGTCCAGATTTGGCCAGGAATCAGATACGCGTTTAAGGATCTTGAGAGAACGAGGTACACGCAATCAGGTCACAAACATCATTGAACATCACACATTCACGGGTGACAGCATCATGGTGTGGGCTGGAATTTCAATGGTATATCGCACAGAGCTGCACATCTTTAAGGGCGGTTCTGTTTCTTCTCCATGGTATCAGGATGAAGTCCTAGACCCCATTGCGAAATTCTATGTTGCAGCAGTTGGTCCTGATTTCCTCCTTATGGATGATAATGCCCGTCACCATCGAGCTAACATCATTGACAAATACCTGGAAAGCGAGAGCATTTCTTGTATGGAGTGGCCGGCGTATTCCTTCGACCTTAATCCCATTGAAAACCTTTGGGATGCCCTCGGGCGTGCAGTCTTTGCACATTTACCTCCTCCAGCCAATTTCAGAGAGTTGGAAACTGCCCTATTAGAGGAATGGCCATTGCTCTCATCTGCTATGGTTGATCACCTCATTGAAAGCATGGAAAATCATTGTAAGTTTGTGTGAAGGTCCGGGGTGGTCACATACCATATTAATGTAAGTTTTGTTTGGTTTGTTTGCCTTTAAACATCATTTTGTTAATGACCCAAATGTGACATCATCATATAACTTATGAAGGTAAATATTTTTTTCATCTTTGTGCATATTTCTTGTTTTCTTTTATGCATAAACACATTTGCTACCTTCATGTACAATTTTGAATTAATCAAAGTTTTACTTTTCCATTTTTGTTGATTTTACAATCCGCTTAACTTTTGGAAGCCAGTGTATTTATCTTTAAATATGTATAATAATTTTACTGCATACTACTAAGGGAAATTTTAAAATAAGAATAATAAAGCAGATTTATAGTGAGTGTAAAAAATATATATTGTATTGTTTATTAGTGTTAGTGTAGTAATTACTTGTTAAAGACCAAATTCATGTAATTTGATTCAGTTTTTTTCTGACTTTGTTTTCCACAGTTCTGGGAGCTTCTGTATAAACAATCTTTTTTAATGTCCTGCAAAAAATATAATCCCTGTAAAATATGATATGCTTTTTAATAATGTTGGTTCTATTTAAAAAGATAAAATCATTATATAAGAATAATATTTATGTAGTTAAATAAGAAGTATTTTGCCTGTAGAAAATAATTGGTAATATTTATATAGTTAAATCAAAAAATTTTGGTTGAAAATGTACAGAAAACAGAGAAGTAAAAAAAAAATCATTTTTAATAAAATGTGAAGATATAATCAATATTTTTTCCCAAATTATGACATACTGAATTAATATTTCTGGATGTGGCAAAATAAGATATGCATGTTTTGATGTCCCGTCTCTTACTTAAAATCTAATAACTCCTGGTTCTACGTCAGAGACAATTATGACACATTTATCTAGCAATTGCTCTGCTCTTTATATATAGATTTATAGATTTGATTTTGTGCCAAGAGTTAGTGCAGAATTCCATTAACAGAACATTTGACTATTCTGCTCTGATTGAATTTAGAATGCCATGCTACAGACACTCTCTAGATCAGTGTTTTCCAAACTTTTTTAACTCGTGGCACACTTTACAAAAAATGAAAATTTTGCGGCGCACTTATCATATATATATACACATATAAATATATACATATATATATATATACATATATATATATACATATATATATATACATATTATATATACGGTATATAATTTTTTTAAAGGAAACTAACATTCGTACTGAACCAAGCACTACACAACATATATGCAAGATTTTATATTATTTTAATATTAATGATTTATATTAAGAGTTTTATTTCATACTTTACTCATTTTTAATATAATTTTAATTCTTTTACGGCGCACCCAACTATACTTTGCGGCGCACCAGTTTGGGAAACACTGCTCTAGATAAATGTTGAAGTCCCAGACCACTCGACTGGCCCAAGGGCTTACAGCAGCAGTTTGAGTGGCTGGTCGCTAGATAAATGTGTCATAGCGACCGGCCACTCAAACTGCTGCTGTAAGCCCTTGGGCCAGTCGAGTGGTCTGGGACTTCAACATTTATCCAGCGAGTGTCTGTAGCATGGTATTCTAAATTCAATCAGAGCAGAATAGTCGCATGTTCTGTTAATGGAATTCTGTAATAACTCTTGGCACAAAATCAAATCTATATATTAAGGGCAGAGCAATCATACTAAAATCAATCACAGCTCAATTTTGAACACATCCCTGTAAACAGAATCAAAAACTGTTTGAGTGAATAACATTCAATTCCCTCAAAAAAACAATCGATGCCGCATTGAAATTTTTTTGTCCCATTGACACTAATGAAAAATTATGTTTTGTCGTTTTATAACTTGTGCAAAAAAATTAACTTCAATATGTGGTTAAAGAGCTTTTATAGGTTTTAAGGTCCCCTTTATAAAATTATAGGTCACTGTGTTGGAAGTTACACTGTTTTATTAAAATGCACTAAAAAGTAAAAAATAATATTTAGTTATCACAGCATTCTTTGTTATATGTGACTAAAAATAAAACCATAGGGTACCCTTAAAAAGAATTGCATTTGGACATCAACAGAATTTTATGAACAATAGAAGGGATAACATAGAAATGACATATATAAGCTTTTATAGGTTTTAAGGTCCTCTTTATAAAATTATAGGTCACTGTGTTGGAAGTTACACTGTTTTATTAAAATGCACTAAAAAGTAAAGAATGATTACATTCATTTCATTTAAATTTTTCTTTGGCAATTTTGATTTCACAATTCGTCATTTTTATAGATATCATTATTGTTCCTTAAAATTCTGTTAATATTCAAATACAATTCTTTTGTGAGCGTTGCACGGTTTTATTTTTAGTTGCATATGACGAAGAACGTTGTGATAGCTGAACATTATTTTTAGCTTTTTAGTGCATGTTACTAATGTTAATCAATGTTTTTACTGATGCTTTTTAGTGCATTTTATTGTGAAATGACCAGCAAAGAATCACTTTCGCTTCCATTGTTGTAAGATAGTTAAAAGCTGTTCAATATATGGCATTACTTATATATATATACATTATTTCTGTAATACATTTTACAGTTGTGTACACAGAAACATAGAATCAGCATTAATGAAACATGTATGGCCCTTGATAACGTACATGGTTTCAGAAATGCTTTTCTTATTCATTTTATTCCTTTAATATTCACTATATTCCATTTATTCAATTTCCAAACTTCTTGAGAGCTATAAAAGGCCTAGCTCATCGTGCTACACTTGGTTTCTGATTTGCAATTTTTCACCTTTACCTTCAGTTTACAAGCAATTTTCTTTGGTATTTCTCGGGTATATATATATATATATATTACAAGTAATCATAAAAATCTTATATATATATATATATATATATATATATATATATATATATATATATATATATATATATATATATATATATATATATATATATATATATATAAGGAAGCTACTATATAGGACAAGAAATATATGGCATACCCTAGTTCAATAACATTAAAGATGTTAAATGATATCCATCAAAGAGGATTTGAAATATAATATCTTACAAAAGGAAAACAATTATACTAAAGAATTAAAATTGATCTTAATTTTATACTAAAAGATGATATAAGTAATGAAACATGGCAATTAAATTTACAGTTTATAAGAATGATACGTACAATCTAAGCATGTGCGTCAAAGGAATAGTAAATGCTGGAGGCCTAAAATATTAAAATGACAAAAATTTAAGGAAGAAAAGATGTAAATTTGAATAGATGGAATTGGATAGAACCTCTGTAGACATTACTTTTTAGGGATTTTTACATCCACAGAGGTTCTAAATTTGTTCCATATTATGGTACAACTACATGGTAGAAACATTATAAAAAGATCCGACACATTATAAAATATAAATAATAATGGAAATAGGAGAATAATGGAAAAGGGAGGATGATTGTGCCAAACATTAAATATAACAATATTTGACAAATTAATTAATAAGGATTCGATTAGAAATCAAAAATCATACATATGATCACTTTCATTCTTGATGCCGAATATAACAATGAACTGACACAAGAATACTCAATAGAATTGTAGAGAGCACCATCTGATGAGAATTTTGGAAATACTCTTTAAGAAGATTGGCTATCAATTGATATACAAATAAATTACATCTCCAGGAATTAAAGAAGTGAAGAAATAAATAATTATTGTTAAATAAGATGTATCTAAAACTTGTCGCAATGATTAATCAAAAACTGCAAGAATATTTATAAAAATATTAATGTAAGAAGTATATGCACAAAAGGTTATAGTAATTAAAAAGATGACTAAAACAATAATTAACAAATTTATAAATTGAATTTAAAATTTCTATAGTGATAATTAACAAAATTATCTGGATAGGATCCAGCCTTACAGTATTGTAATAAATTAGCTAGATGGCTTAAAATATTTTTGTATACTTGTTTACTCATACAGGAGTTAAAATTGATAATCTTTTGAATTTTAAATGGAAAGCTTTTCTTTTTGTCAAAAATATTTCACAAAAATTAAAAATCATTTTCAAGAGAGAGAGAGAGAGAGTTAAATTAAAAAGTTAACACTTGATGAGATGTTGCTTTCATTTGGTATAAGTGATAAATTTGGGAGATAAATTCTAAATCTATAACAGTTGATGAGGGAGCTGTCTTAATAAGAATGACATTATCAATATAGCAGTAGAAAGTATATGCAGAGTTTATAAAATTTGACTCATAGAAGCAAAGGTATAGATTTGCTAGAGCAGAACTAGCAGATCCACCCTGAGAAACACCCTTAATTTGCATATAAACTATTATCTTGCATCAAGTAATTATTAAAAAGAACATACTTGAAAAGTTGGTGCACATAAGATTGATCAATATCCAAATGTTGTCTATTATAGAAAGATTTAAATAAATCCCAAATTACTTTATATAGATCTTTTATGCCAATATTGTTAAATAGGTCCTTAAAATCATAAATTTGAAAGCCCAATATATTAATAGTTGAAGACCCAGACCGTCCGACTCGTCCAAGGGACTAAGAGCAACTATTTGGACGGACGGCCAATATATTAATAGTGTAACTTTTGAATTGAATGATAATTTATTAATAATATAAATATAAGATGAATTATCAATAATAGAAGTAATTTTATTAAGAATGACCAATAGATATTTACTAGCAACTGTAGCATATAATTTGTTCAATAGTTACATATCTAAAAAAGATGGGGTTTTTATGAAATTTTGGGATCATAACAATATAATGGAATCTTAGATTGTTACAAGGTAATTTTAATAGTTTATCAAATGCAATAATTTTCTTAGATATAGTTGTTGCTGAAGAATGAAATATATTATTGTGATTTAGAAAGTCGTTTAAAATTTGACGTGATGACAAAGTTGGATTTTAGTTCATTTATTGCCTGTTTCAAGTTTGTAAAGTTAATTGTAGGTTTAGTTGAAGGTATGTTACCTATGAGATGTTTGCCCTCTGTCAGAATGTTAACGTTCCACATATCAAAAGCTTCAATGGGATAGTTTTTACTGCAAGAAATTTTGCATATGAATTTTTCTAAATCAGTATTTAGTTGTTTAATTAAAAGACAATGATTTAATGTATTTTTATCCGAAATTTGGTGTCATAAAGTATAAGATATGTAAGTACTGAATTTAGAGCAATATTGAAATCACCAGTAATTATGTGTTTATGATTGCAGTCTATAAATTTAAAATGATTTGGTTGGTTGCAAACACAAGGAAAATTGGTATTGGTATATTTATTTAATAGAGATTTGGATGTATCATTGTAATTTAATATTTGTCTACCCAAAGGGGTATTATATTTAAATGTTTTGAAAGTGTGAGTATTAGGAATAGGAAAATAATGTTTATACTGCTGAAATAAATAATTGAAATTTATATTATTATAAAGTGAATTTTTGTATTTAATTACACAATAAGTATTATACTTTTTATTTTGAAGATAATTAGAGGTAGAAAAGGGTTGAATGGACAGATGGAGGTTTTTAAAATAAGCTTTTGTTATATAAGATCATATAATAAGTGTGAAAAATACTCATCATGATTAAATGACTTTAAGAAAGTATTATAGACTTGATTTAAAAGTTGTTTTTTGATATTGAACACCCAGGTTTTTATAGTTTTTATATGTTATAAGAAGATTTAAAGTTATTTTTTAGCTCAGTAATTTTTACTTTTATGTTCAGGTTTTGACACTTTTTATTGTTATAATTTCCTTGCTTGGATCTTGATATGGCACTATTAGAGTTATAATTTAAGATGTTAAAAATGGAAATATCATAATTTAAATATTTTTATGGGTAGTTTTTACTTTATTCGTGTTATTATAAATTTTATTTGATCCATATGAAAAAATAGTTTTGTGCTATTAGTGAATTCTCAAAATATAATCTGTTAACAGGATTCTTTACAATGTCCAGAATCGAAATTGGAATCTTACCAATTCCATGAAGATCCAAAGGGGCATATTCAAAATTATTACCAGTGCTATGATAAGCAGGAGGTAGTTGTGAATTGTGAGGTGCTCGAGAGCTAAATATCTTAATACAGTTTCAGTGAACATTAAAACAAAGGTGAAGAGGAGTGCTAGTTTGTCCAATATATGAGATAGTACAAGAGATACATGTTAATTTTTAAATGCAATTATATACTTTACAAAAAGGTAAATATTTAGGCTTATTATTATTAATCTGAGTGAGTAAAACTGACAGACAGGTCTTACAACTTTTATCCTGGCAATTACGAAAATTCAAGAGTTTTAGTGAATAGTTATAGTTTGACATCTAAGAGTGTCTACAAATCAAGAAAGCCAAATAATTGGTTGCTGGTTGTCGATCCCCTATATCCCAATTTATATAGGTTACTGGGCACTAATGTATTGATTAACGTCTATACTATTTTGCCAGATGCTAACAAGTTATAGTCAAGATTTACACAGTGGTAATAAACAGTACAAGAAACATAAAATATATTAATCTGTTTTCAATTCCAATACTAGATTAATTATAAATAATTTCTTGAATATAAAAATAAATCTTAATATAAATATAAACTGCCTTATATATAATATATACGCAAATTACCTAATGGCATATAGCACAAATAGATAAACTGAGATCTGTACTAAAAAGTGCATTTTTTGCCCAAACTAACATGGATTTTCAAATTAAACACAAAAATTATGCAAAAAGGGGATCACTTATTGAGAAGTGTGGAAATGATTAATACCAAAATAAAATTAATTTTAATGTTTAATTCTTGGTATCAAAAAGTTACTATATTTAAATATCAAATAAAATAAAAATATTATAAATAAAATATTAAAATACTACAAAATTAATAATACACACACACACACACATATATATATATACACACACATATTTACACATATATTAAAAAAAATTAAATTATATATATAAAGAAGAAAAGTTTGTATGTATGTATGTATGTATGATCTAACATCACGGGAGAACGGCTGAATCGAATTTGATGAAATTTGGTGGGTAGTCTTGAAATAGCCTTACTTAAAATTTAATCTATGTTTCGAGTTTCTACAACCAGACGTTCTCGAGATATTAGTGAAAAACGAAACTTTCGTTTGTCTCATCATCACGGGAGAACATCTGCACCGAATTTAATGAAATTTTGTGGGTAGCTTTGAAATATCCCTTCATGAATTTAGTCCAAGTTTCGAATTTCCAGACCAGGGGTTGTCGAGATATTAATAGAAAACGAAACTTTTTCCTAGGAGTTCTACTCTCTAACTCCATGATTCCCAACGATAAAGGTTGAACATCGTTGGTTTAAAACGTGAAAGTCAATTACATCTCTGGGTTTTGTGGGAGTTTATTGAACGTATTAGTCACTTTTGAAAATCGCAGGTTTGAAATATGAATTTAAATGGAAACTGTATCACCATGGTTTATTTTTCATAGGTTTACTCAACAGCGAAAAGTATTAAGAAATCAAAATGGTTATTTAATTATCAGCATTTTGTGAGGATTAATGGTTATTTAATTATCAGCATTTTGTGATGATTAATGGTTATTTAATTATCAGCATTTTATATCATGACAAGTCATTTGACTCTGCAGTGCACGCCGATGATACTGTTAACTACCCACTGGAATTTCTGAACTTCCTTGAGCCTCCTGGAATGCCTTCTCATATCTTGAAGTTAAATAAAGGATCACCAATAATGCTTCTGCGGAATCTGGCCCCACCAAAACTGTGCAATGGAACACGGCTCTGTGTCAAAAATATATTACCAAATGTCATCGAAACCACGGTATTAACGGGAAAAGCAAAAGGAGAGGACGTATTCATACCTCGCATACCAACCGATCTACCATTCAGCTTCAAACGAATCCAGTTCCCAGTTAGACTGGCATTTGCCATGACCATCAACAAAGCTCAAGGACAAACCCTTAAGTTTGCAGGTATAAATTTAAAAACTCCTTACTTCTCTCATGGCCAATTGTATGTGGCATGCTCAAAAGTATTTCACAAAATTTGTATGTTTTTGCTCCGGGAGGAAAAAAAATGTGGTTTACAAGCAAGCATTGTGGTAAAATCTAACAAACTAGAAAATGTCATTTAATTTGTTAACATTTGTATTGTTGCCTATAAGAGTCATTTTAGTTTTCCTTTCAAACTGTACATATTGACTGTACAGCAATTGTGGACACATAATAATCACATTCCGAGATGCTGCCTGACTGCCTAGCTGCGAAGGGCGTGCCGGAAGCAGCTATGACTTATTTAATGCAATGTTTTTTATTCTTACATAATGCAATAAATTTACTTCTTTCACAGTGAAAAAACGATGTATAAGATTGACGGCCCTATATGTTCCGGTGTAATTTTTATCAGAGTTTTGCGTCGTAAATGCCGAGCAACAGCGGGTATTCGCTGCTAGTTATTTGTACTAGTATAATATAATTTAAAATAAAAAAAGGTGGCAAAGGGTCAGGAAGTAAGCAGGTGCAAAGACAAGTAGACTAAAATAATTGAACTCAGGATTAACGAGAATTACATTGCTCACGACTGAAATCGCAACACACCATAAAATTGTAGGTGTGGCTTTATGCAAATCAGACAATGGAAATAGCAAGGCGAGATATCAAATGACCACAGTTTTGTTACTCATAGTGACGTAACACCTTGTCGAGCAGCATAAAAGCGTCTGGTCGAAGAGCGATATCACAGGTAAATTGTAGCGTCAGAGGTTTCAGGTTATAAAAATCATCACAGTATGCCGAGTGTACGTCAACGTACCGCATACGTTCAGTTGACAACGAAATGGCAACAAATCATTGTTTTACGTGAGGGTGGAATGAACCTTCGAAGGATTGCTGAACTATTGGGTTGTGATGTGAGCACAGCTCAACGGTGTGTGTTACGGTTTGTGAGACAACGAAAGGCAGGTAATGGAGCTTGCAGGTGTACCACACCACGTGAAAATCGTATGCTTCTGAGAAGCGTTGCGCGGGAGCTGTTTACTACAGCAGCCGTGTTGCAACGACATTTATCCCACACTACAGGTAACGTGGTTTCGACGCAAACAATTCGAAACCGTTTGCATGACGCAGGACTCCGAGGACGATGACCTTTTTGACACCTACCGTTTCAACGTCTTCACCAGTTACGTCGCCTTCAGTGGTATCAAATGAGACGCAGTTGATTGACAGAATGATGAAGCGTTCAGTTCACGGATGAATCACGATTCTGTTTTGGCATGCCAGATAGCTATACTAGCGTATGCGGCGCTTTCAACAATGCCATCAGGAAGCTTTTACTATCAGTTGCCACACAGCCCCCCTAAGTGGTATCATGGTTTGGGGTGGTACAGCATTTGGTGGACGAACACCTTTGGTCCACGTTTCTAGTAGTATCACGGCACAACGACACGTCTCTGTGAGACCTGTGGTACAGCCATATCTATTAACCAGGCCTGGACTGCTTTCTCAGCAGGATAATGCCAGACCACATACTGCACGGGTAACTATGAATAGTCCACAAGGTTTTGATATCCTGCCTTGGTATGGATATTCTCCAATAAAGTTCCATGCTTTCATTTTCCAGGTGTGATTTTTGATCATTTGCACATCTTCATATTACAATCATATTCTGTAAATTTCATAAGGATACATCAATTTCTCCATGGTGTTGCGATTTCAGTTGTGAGCAGTATACATACAGAAAATTATGGAAGGATTCATCCAAAATTAGCACTCAACAAAAATATTAAATAAAATAAGAAATATATATATGTATATAAAAGAAGAAAATTTTAAAACCTTCTCACAGGGGTCGTCGCAAACCCGACCGGTGCATTCCCGACCGAATGAAAAATCGTTGCAAAACCGACCGAATTCTAAATTGAGGGGGTAACGAAAGACTCACAGCAGTTAACGGGGAGGGGGGACTGGGCGTGTTTAAAAGTTGTTTTTTTATGTGTTTTTAAAAGTTTTTATTATTTTTGTTTATTTATTTTTCTATATTTAAATCAATTTTCCTTCACACTTTATCCAGTCTTAGGACTGGCAATATTATTATTACTGGCGTGTTTAAAAATTATTTCTTTTATGTGTTTTTTAAATTTTTTTAAAAATTTTTTATGTGTTTTTTAATTTCCAATTTCTGTACGTATGAAATTTAATTTAATTTCTGAAAGGATTGTAAGGCATTTTCGGATGTCTTTGTTCAAATTGTACGCTTCGAGTGTATTCTTAATTTGTTCATCTACATTTACGTATTTAAGTTTTCTTTTCTTTCTTTCTAAATTTAGGTATCTTCTGTCAATTGCATAATTGTAGTATTTCGCTTCTTTCTTTAAAGCTGTGACTACTTTCGAAAAGTTTGGCTGTGGTATGTTCATTATCGAGTTGAGTTTAAAATGTTATCCTTCTACGGCGTTATTGGTTCGGCGACGAGCATTAAAACAGTTCCATCTTTCTATTGCGTAAGTGATGTTTTCTATCCATTGAGAAACAAAATAATCGTAAAACTTCTACAGAGAAGGATCTGAAGGTGTTTCTTGAACAGGGCCTCCACAAAAGGGGGGGGGGGGGTGTCAGTTGGTACTACAGTACTGGGTTTCGCCGACTGTTAGGGGCCCGTGAATATTGCTGAGGATAAAATATTTATACATTTGTTTATGAATATATAATTTTTTTCTAAATTAATTGAAGGTTTGGAAATTTATGTATTATGCGTAATTATAAAATTACAAATATAAATTATATATAAAACCTAAACACAACCTGTAAGTTTGAATGAAAGAAAAGTATAAAACATTTTGTAATATCTGTTTGGATTCTGTCTCATTTCTGAAATAGTCAAAAAAGACTCAAAGAAGGGACCCTTAGTTCAATACAAGCCGTCTGGGTACAGATAGCTCCGGTGTCATTGTGTTCAGAGGCAATAAAAACCGATCAGGGAGAATTTTTCTAGATTTACACCTAAATAGATACGTTTATGATCCTAGTGGGTTGCTCTTGCTCATTCATGTTTACAGCTCATATCAATCACAACCAGCTAACTACTGAGACTACCCGTCTACAAATTTCTTTTGCGAAATTATCAGTTTGGAAAGGGGGCGATCCTGCTCTTCGAGGTCGTAAACCAATTAACGCGACGGGGTATCCATGGTGTTGGACTACATGCAAGGATGTATAAAAAAAAATCTTGGTTCTCCCTCCTGGCATGAACTTGCTTCCCACGTTGATTTTAGAGATAGCCGATATTAGAAAGCACAAAAAGCAGGTTTATTTTAATTTCTCATGCAATTATATGGTAATCTCATATGTGTTATCAGTGCTAGTTACTAGTGCATCTCTCAACACGTGACTAAATGTTATAAAAATATTATTCGCTGAAACAAATCCCAATGCTACCATCTAAGATTTAAGGTATGTTCAAAATAATTTTCTTATAGTTTTCAAATATTATTTTCAGATATATTAATCTTAAAACAAAGTTAATTTTAGAATTAATTAAAATTTATTTTATCAAATTTCTATACTGTTTTGTAAATTCAATCCTCTAAAATAACTATAATTAAATATGTACAAAACTTGAGAGAAAATATTGCATTATGAAAGGAAAATGGATGCTTTAGTGTTTATAATGCTTTTTTGAACGTTCACTTTATATTGTATGATTTTATGTTGAACTTGGTAATTACTAGGAATTGTGCTCGTTGAAAGAGAAAATTCACACAGTTTCTATTACATATTTATTACCTTTCGCCGAGGAATATTCAGGGGATTCAGCATCAAATTCTAGATTCAAAAAGAATTTTTATTTCCTATTTTTTCCCACTTCCGGTTAAAAAATTTCCCTTGCGTCATCTATTTCTTCGAATTGGCTAAGGATATACCTTAGACGATGATTTATGAAGTATCGAATTTCGAAGGGGACAGAGGAATTCGCTAAGAATTTCAACTTCTAGTTGTGGAGGGGTCACTTCAATTTAAAAAATTTACATTTTCCTTGCAACATCTATTTTTTTAAAGATGAGCTTAGATGATGATTGATATAGATTCAGCATCATATTCCAGAGGAAGTAGGGAACCTCCTGCCCCCTCTGGAATTTAGATTTCTAAGGATTTCTACTTGCGGTTTTTATCTTACGTTTCAGAACATTTCCTTGAAACGCATATTTTGATTGATTATAGAGCTTAGATGATGACTGATAGGAATTTACCATCGAATTTCAGTAAGGGTAGGGGACTGAGGATTTTCTAACGAATTTTCACTTCCAGTTCTTTTCCCAATTCTGGATAAAAAAAAATTCATTTTCCTTCAAACATTTATTTCTCAAAATCGGCTATAGATAGAGCTAAATGATGACTGATATGGATTCAGTATAAAATTGTTTAGGGGTTAGAAGAATTCATTAAGGATTTCCACTTCTGGTTCTACAGATGTCACTTCCGATTAAAAATATTACAATTTTCTTTACAATACCTATTTCTCAGAATTGGCTGTAGGAATAGCTTAGATAATGACTGATATAGATTCAGCAACGAATTTTGCAGGGAGTAGGGTTCACTAATGATTTACACTTCTGATTCTGGAGATGTCACTTCCGATTTTTACAAAAATTCGTAAGAATCTGCGAAATATAGAGGGTGTTCACACATTTTTGTAACGATTTTGACTTTCTCCACGAATTGAATTTAAATTTAAAAAAAATAAAAACCTGACTGGCATCAAGTCGGAATAGGGTTTAGTTATCGTCTGCATCTTTAAAAATATTCTTTGCTTTAAAATGTCGCTAGAAAATAAAGAATGGATCGAAGGCTATATTTTTGAGCTTTCCGAAGAGAAATACTCTTATTAGATTATAATACTCTTATTCGATTATTAAAAAAAGATGTGAAAAGCATGGTTTTAATATTTCTACACGTAAATTTAGTGACATAATTAAAAATCTGATGTGGGCAGCACATGACTTTCCCTGCAGACTTATATTCACGTTCTCTTTATTTTAATTACATTTAATTCACTTTTATGCAATTTTCGTTCTCATTTGATAACTGGACTTCTTTTCAAAGGTGGCGTAGAGAAAATACAAAAAAACTAAAATATCTCGAGAACGGCTAGTGCTAGTGAAATGGGGTTGGTTTTATTCTTTTTTTCGTCACAAATTACGTATTAAACAAGTATTTAATGAATATATTTGAGCATACGTAGTGTTTCATTTTAGTTTTTGGCGATTTTTGCGGGCCATTTTGCAAAAAAAAGCAGGTTATTTTTTTCCGAATCATATCAAAATCTAATCAGCACCAGGGTGTCCCACAGGTAATGTCCCACAGGTAATGTCCCACAGGTTTGTGAAATTCGATCCATTAGTTTTTCAGCTAGAGTGGATACAAGCTTTTGCGGGCCATTTTGCAAAAAAAAGGCGGGTTCTTTTATCCCGAATCGTACCCAAAACTAATCAGCACCAGATTCGCTCACAAGTGACTTACCTACCAAATTTTATGAAATTCCCTCTATTAGTTTTTTAGTTAAGTGTGGATACAAAATCCGCACAGACAGACACACACACAGACGTCACGCTAAAAATAGTTTTTTCGTATTCTAGAGGTCTCGAAACGTGTAGATCCGTCGAAAACTCGAGTTGCGATTTTCGGCATGATTCCAATACTTTCCCTATACATTACCATGTATTGCAGGAAAAGTAATAAAAAAGGAAAGAACCGTCAAAGTTTACATTTGACTGGGAAAAAGGTAAAAAATGCATGCAAAACAAAGGTTGGTTCAGAGAAAACAAGGAAAGTTTTGCTAAAGGTTTTATGGTTATTGCTGGATTCTCTTATAACTGAAAACTTAAAAAAATCTGATGTGGGCAACACATGACTTTCCTTATATAATGCAATGAATTTACTACTTTTACAGTAAAAAAAAATAGGTTTTTCTTATAGTAGATACTTATATTCTTTCCAAGATATTGAATTTTCGACAATTAGTCGTCATTTTCATTGATTTAGCGTCATTTTAATCCATTTGGCGAGATTTTCGTTAATTTGACAACATTTCAAAAAGTCACCAAGTTGGCGACATTCCGCCAAATGCGTTGCCAAAATCTCGCAAGCTTTACTGATGGAGAAATAAGTTATTCTTATAGCAGATAAATGACTATTAGCGTTCAAATACAAAAGTATTACTCGAAGTATCTTTTCTCATGAATGGAACGAGCTAGATCCACGAGAATGATGTCACCCAATTTATCGCATGGTATTACATATGAAAAGTGAACATGTTTCTCAATAGGAAATATATTTTTTTTTATTTTATGATTTTTTGATAATTTTTTGAAAAATGTGCAATATTTCGAGAACGTTTCATGTTAGCGTTATGAAATTTATGTCCATCGTTTTCTAATGAAAAATTACATAAGAAATGTCTATTTGCGTAACTTTATTAGCGGTTTTAATTTTTTGACGATTTTTTCAAAATTTCACTCGAAAATTTAGAGGGGGGGGGGGGTTCTGAACATTCGATTACGTTTAAAAGCAATAGACTTCCAGTGTTTACGGATTGTGATTTTTGTACCAAATTTCGTTCGAATCGGTCCATTCGTTCGTCAGTTATCGTCTCCACAGACTCACTGACACACACACACACACACACACAGATATCACTTCAAAAATGTTTGATTCGTGATCAGGGATGCTTGAAACGTTCTTTCCCGTCGAAAACTCGAATTCGAATTTTCGGCCCCCGTCACAATACTTTCCTTATACAGTATGTATATAAGGAGTAAAAATGCCAAAATTAACTCGGATCACTATCAGAAATATGTTTTAACACCTGTTTTCAAAAAAGACATTCCATCACTTTACCCAAACAATCTTCACTGTGTTAAGTTCCATCAGGAAAAGCTACCAGCCATACCTCTAAATCTACTGCTATATTTTTTGAAAAAATGAGAAATGAAACCGGAATTGAGGCTATCCAATTTAAATGCATCCCACCTAAGTCCCCCGACCTATGTACTATGGATCACTCATCACTGTGCATTTGGACTTTTAGAACAAGCTCTTTATAAGCGGCATCCCAAAACATTGGATGGACTCTGGAAGATTGTGGCGGAGGAGTGGAACAAAATCAACCTTGATATTTTAAGAAAAGCTCTTTTATCTTGGAAATCAAGATATAATATGGTAGTTCAACAACAGGGCTATCAGATTCAACATATTAGAAAATAAAATTCTTATCTTTGTTTATATATATATTTTTTCAAAATCGTTACAAAAATGTGTGAACATCCTCTGTAAGTGTGCAACTGAGTATAAAGATATTTCGTTTAAAATGAATTGTATACACCACTTGCTATCATATGAACGATCTTTCATAAACTGTGTTATATTGTTGACTAGCCGCCTTTGGCGACCAGCCTGTTCGCTACCCTTGAAAATTTTGACCGTGGCAAACTCGCTGGCGCGACCTACCAGAAAGGTGTAAGGTAACTGTTTGGACGGCCAGGAAGTGCCACCCAATTTAGATCGGAACCCAGTTGGGGAGGCATCCACAGGGACCGTACCCTCCTTCCCCTACCACCAACCATTCGAAAGGACTTACGGTCCCACATATTTAACGTGATCGTACTCCGCGTGAACACGGCGGCAGATTTGACAGTGGCGGGAATCGAATCAGGGCCTATCGAGTGCAATTCCCGCGCGCCTACCACTGGGCTACCGCGCCCTCCGCGACAATCTCCATAACTTTCTTTTTATTCACCCAATTTAGACCGGGACCCAGTGGGAGAGGCATCCACAGGGACCGTACCCTCCTTCCTCTATCGCACCAACCTCTCGGATGGACTTACGGACCCACATGTTTAACGTGATCGTACTCCGCGTGAACACGGCTGCAGTTTTGGCAGTGGCGGGAATCGAACCCGGGCCTACCGAGTGCAATTCCCGCGCGCTAAACACTGGGCTACCGCGCCCTTAACTACGTGGAGTTAACAAAGTTTGGTTTAGTTCAATGACGTTAAAAATAATAATGAAATTTTAAGGCACCGCGACAATCTCCATAACTTTCTTTTTATTTATTTTTTTATTTCTTCAATGTTTAAGCTTTTCATTAATATCATTTAAAATATCCTCATTCCATATTTCCATATATCCATTTAAAATATCCATAAATTAAAATATCCATATCATTCTATCATTTAAAATATAAATATAATAATTTCATCCGATGTATACAGTACATCACCAGAATTCAATCTACATAACTCAATCATTTAAATTTTATAATGACCATATGCTAAGCTCTTAATTTTATCATTTAAAATATCACTCTAACTTGATGCTACGCCTTGACGCCCCCGCCCACATTTCTGGGTGGGGCTGTCGGGGAAGAATCGGAGCTTGGCCGAGAAATATAAAATCATGACGTCTTTAAAATTGCAATCTTGCAGACAATTTTCATTATTTTTTGACCAGATTAGACCTGTAAGAATGCCAGATCTTTGACCTTTCTGAAAATGTAAATTATTAGTCGAAATTATGAGTAGTTTTTACGATGGGAGGATTTAAAAACGAAAGTTGGTTTTTTTGAACCGAAAGTGACTTTTGTTTTAAAATATTTAAAAAATATTAGAATTTGTCCCTGAGATTTGAAATTTATATATTTTTACTGGCAATTGACTGCTCTTTCCGGTGGTGTGATTTGTTTTTTTTCTACGATGTCTGGATCGTGGAGAAAAAAGGGTAAGAAACGGTCGAATTCGCATAAAACATTAAATAACAAAAAAAGTAATTAAAATTTTAAAAATCGGTTTTCATGTGTCCCCTTCCCCCCTCCCCCCCACCCCGGGTCTCCGATTGCTAAATTTCGTAGCTCTCCGACGCGCGGTCGCTGAACGTATAGTGTATAAGACAGACACACACACACAGACAGACATTGCCTTTTATTATATAAAAGACCTAGACCGTCCGACTCATCCTGGGGACTTGAGCAACTATTTGGACGGTCGGGAAAGTTATATTGTGTTATATTTCGTACTTGATATATTTTATTAGACTGTATAACTGTGTTATTTTTCTGTGTTATATTTCGTACTTGATGTAGTAATAGATTGTATAAACTGTGTTATTTTTCTGTGTTATATTGTATTAAACCTCGTACTTGATATATTTTATTAAATTCAACTCTACCCCTAAATAATACATAAAATAAAAAAAGGTCACCCCTCCCTTGTTTTTACCTAGGGCCCACAGCTCGACTTAGTACCCGGGCCTGAAATTGAATGGGGGTGGGAGGGGGTTGTTCTTGAATACACAGCCATCCTTCCTCAATATCATCTACTGGTAAATGCGCACATTCTTATATGGAGACGAATTTCCTCGTTTTCAGTATACTAACGAACCAGTCCAAATTCCTGCACTTTACGCCATAAATATTGGGTGAAATGAAAATGACAACCATTAATAACTGCATTTGGAAATATATTTCGCATTGCCAAAACTGTTCCTTCTTCGAAGTCAATTTTTATTACTTTTCTTATATACATAATGTATAAGGAAAGTATTGTGACGGGGTCGAAAATTCGAATTCGAGTTTTCGACGGGAGAGCACGTTTCAAGCATTCCTGATCACGAATCAAACATTTTTGAAGTGATGTCTGTGTGTGTGTGTGTGTGTCAGTGAGTCTGTGAAGACGATACCTGACGAATGAATGGACCGATTCGAACGAAATTTGGTACAAAAATCACAATCCGTAAACACTGAAAGCCTGTTGTTTTTATACGCAATCGAATGTTCAGAACCCCCTAAATTTTCGAGTGAAATTTTGAAAAAATCGTCAAAAAATCAAAACCGCTAATAAAGTTACGCAAATAGACATTTCTTATGTAATTTTTCATTAGAAAACGATAGATATAAATTTTAGAACGGTAACATGAATCGTTCTCGAGATATTGCACCTTTTCCAAAAAAATTATCAAAAAGTTATGTAAAATAAAAAAAAAATTTCCTATTGAGAAACATGTTCACTTTTCATATGTAATACCATGCGATAAATTGGGTGACATCATTCTCGTGGATCTAGCTCGTTCCATTCATGAGAAAAGATACTTTGAGTAATACTTTTGTATTTGAACGCCAATAGTCATTTATCTGCTATAAGAATAACTTATTTCTCCGTCCATAACGCTTGGCGAGATTTTGGCGACAAATTTAGAGGAATGTCGCCAACTTGGCGACATTTTTAATTGTTGCCAAATTAACAAAAATCTCGCCAAATTGATAAAAATGACGCTAATCCAATGAAAATGACGACTCATTGAAGAAAATTCAATATCTTGGAAAGAATATAAGTATCTACTATAAGAATAACATTTTTTTAACTGTAAAAGTAGTAAATTCATTGCATTATATAAGGAAAGTCATGTGTTGCCTACATCAGATTTTTTCATTGCGTTTCCAGTTTGGAATCTTCTCCATCACAAGAGCAGAAAACCTTTCATACGTAATTTTCCTTTTATCTGATAAAAAACCGTAAACAACAGGAATTATATTAGTTTCTTCTTTTGAACTTCCAATGTCCACGTGAATAGTGAAAATCTTTTTGAACTGTTGGGAACAACTTTTAAAGGTGCCATCTACAAAGCACTGTGAATTCTCACCTAAAGTGTCTTTTCCTTTTTGAGTAGCAAAGTTGACAATTCTCCCATCCCTTTCACCATCAGCTAAAAGAAAATTCTCAGCACCATCTTTAACGGTCAACAACATTTCAGATAGTACAATATTCTTAGCGGTTTTCGGCTCCACTGGAAATCCTTGTTCTTTTTTTCTAATACGATTTAAAGTATGCTTAGCGGATGTATATACGAGAATTTATGTCACAAACTCATATCCTTTGTTTAAAATGCTGCCGATTTCTTTTTCATATATTGATAGTGTTGCTGTATCTTCTTCTCTGGCTCTTTTTAACACTTTACAACAAAGTTGAAAAGTGTTTATGACTTTGTTCATTCTGTCCGTCTGTTTGTCTGTCTGTCCGTTAGCACGATAACTGCCGTAAAAATGACTTAATCAAAATGAAATTTTAGTATGTTGTTCAGACGGTCTGTAGGACCTATGGGAATATAAATGAATAATATCACCCAATTAGTTTTGGATTGAACCCGGGTTGAAAAAATGAAATACATTGAGTCCTATGGGACCTAATTTTTCAAACATTTTTAAGCGGATTTAAAATTCACAAATTGCTTCGAAAATTTTAGGTAATATTCAAATTGTTCCATAAAATATATAAAAAAAAATTCAGCGAAATATATTCAGTAGGTTTTTAAATAAAAATTAAAATAATAATAACACCTCTTATATGAAGCGATCAAGTGAGCATGATATGAAAAGATCACGTGACCCACTTTAAAAGGATATATGGCATCCATCTTGTCTCAAAATCGCGATTTTTAAAGTTCTTTTTAATTCATATTGAGTGTTGTATTCGTCCTAAAACAACTTTATTTTTGCTTAAATTCTGTGCGTCTACACACTAAAACAACGCAATGACAATATATTTGAGTTTAAATGCTCATCCTAATTTGATTATTTCTACAACGAAGCTTATTTTTCACCTATATAAAATGTAAACAGCAAAATATGTAGAATGAGTTGTATTAGAATTGCTGTATTTCTATAACACAAAATCATTTAGTTCGTGGAGTCTGCATAACTGATATGAATGAAATATTCATTGATTTTACAAAGAGAAGGACGATTTTTTTCGATGAAATTTTACGCATAGAGTTTAATTACTTGTAGCTCCATGGTCTTAATTTTTAAATGAAATGAATTATTATAGTATTGTGATGAATGACATGAATGGGAAATTATTTATGAATGAAATGCTGCTTTTATAGAGAGAGCCAGGCGTGTTATTTTTTCTATGACTTCATTTGAATGAATTTCAGTTGTTTTCGGTGAAGTTTTCAAATATTATAAATTATCGTAGTATTATGATAATTCTAAAATTATTACCGAGGAATGTATCACATTTTAGGGATGTTTAAACCAGGCAATTTATATTTTAATGCCATCATTTGAATGAAGTTCAATTTTTTCGATGAAGGTTTAAGTTTTCAAATATAATAAATTAATGTAGTATTGTGATAAGTTGTAAAATATTACCGAGGAATGTGTTGCATTTTAGACATGTTTAAATAAAATTGCATTGAAGTTGGAAAGTGTTTCTTAATTAGTGCTTTAAGCATGATTGATCTTTCTTGTTTTAGCTCTGTGAAGACAACTTTTCACATCTGTTGCCACCAAAACAGGCTGACATAGGTGGGAAATTTACTTCATTACATCATCTTCTTTATTTAAAATCCGCACTTCTCACTTCTTTCTTTTCTACTTAGCCACATGATCGTCTCACATTTATTTTCTCTGTCGATCCTTATATTCATAGCCTTTATATAAAGCACATGGCTTTCCGTGATTCGTTTCAATTATTTTCAGCTCTTCCATTACGACTTGAAATTGTCAAAAAGACCACCCAATTGATAATAAATATCATATTTAACTTTTCATAATTTTTTAACGCAGATAAAAAAAAAATCAATATCTGGACTATTGTACTTCCTATACACCGGCGGGCGCAGAACAAATCAGCAGCCTGCTATGTATTTACGAGCTTCTTATATCAGATTTCAATACTTTATCATGTTTGAAATATCCTTAAATTGCACATTTTTATTCCATCCATTGGTATTAGATATATACGTATCTTTCTAGAAAAAAAAAATCTGATTTAGGCAGCACACGACTTTCTCTGCAGGCTCAAATTAATTTTTTCTTTATTTCTTTAATAATTCATTAGATTGAGTTTAATTGTACAAAATAACACTAAATTTGCATTTTTAATTTTATTTGGTAATTGGACATTTTTCCGAAAGCGGCGTAACAAAAGGGGATTTGGGAAAGGTAAAGTTTAACATCCAAAAAATTAAAATTCAGTACAGAGTTTACTCTTGGTTTGTAAAATTGCGAGCCAGATTGACTTTTACAACTCAAAAGCATGAGTCAAACTTTCAAATTTGCTAGTTACGTTCTATAACTTTTTAATATTTATAATTTCAGTGTTAATTAAATATAGATAGAAATCATAACAATTTTAATTTAAATGAGTTCTGAGGTATTTCGTTTATTACTGGATAAGCACAAATATGGAGGAGGGTATTTCTTGATTCTTATTTTATTTATAATTTTTACCGTAAAAAAGTCTGAAAAATCTTCTGTTGAGTGGAAATATTTTAGCCTGATCTCTGACTGTAATGCTATTTGTCTTAGAACCCCCTCTCCCCAATTCTATTTGGAGTCGACCTCCTTTGGACTATGCCCACCGATGTCTTATCAAGAATGATTGACAGTTAAGGATTGGCACAAGTTGCTGAAATCAGTGAATCGAATTTATTTCAAGATGCTTCACTCCAGATTCTGAACCCCGGTGCTTACACTGCCATGTACCCATTCATGCCCTTTATTCATAATTATCAGAATAAAGTAAACCACCTGCCATGAATGGGCAGTCTTAGCTAGATTATAAAAGTACACCCACGAAAATGTATGCCCCCGGCCGCACACTTTGCTACCGCAAACCCTAGGGTTGGTCGTGCGGTCTGGGTCTTCAACCCACGAAAATGTTTCAAATTTTTTATCCTTTTTCAACTGGATTCTCCTCAACACACATCCCAAGAGCCCTGAGATGGGAACCACTAACCTGTGGACCTGCACACAGCAGTGGGTGGGGTGGAGATCCATGAATGGTGACATTTATGTAAATTGTTAAGAGTTGTTGTTGTTGAGACCCAGACCGTCCGACCTACCAGAAAGGTGTAAGGTAACTGTTTGGACGGCCAGGAAGAGCCACCCAATTTAGACCGTAGACCGGAACCCAGTGGGGGAAATTGTTAAAAGTGGTATAATGTCCCCAAATAGAAAATAAAATGGGGGGTAAATAATCGGAGTCATATTTGAGTCCCAGATTTTAAGTAGCAAGTCAATGTGGTATAAAAAGAATTGGTGGATACCAATTGTGAATAAGCGTGAATTCTGCCACAAAAGACGATGATATGCCAAATGCCAATATGATTGATCTTTCTAGCTACAATGGATCTAGAGTTATACCTGAAAAAAAAAGTACATTCCTGTGGCAAGGCACGAAATGGGCTAGTAAGGGTAAAAATAAAAAAAAAGTCATCTACTATCATATTTGTAGATACATTTATTTTTCATTCTGAATAAATAAGATTAATGACTATTCTTTTCCATTTTCTAAATTTTAGGGGGCCAAAAATTATCATCATTTAGATTCCAAATCTCCTCTGTTAAATATAATAAAAAATCCCATTTAAATGTTATTTGGTTCAAGTGTTGTTGGAAATATAAAATGTCATTATTTTGATTTTGAATTTCTTCTGTTAAATTAAAAAAAAAAATTAATACAGAACGTGTTATTTGGCCGAGGCCCCTAAGATCGCCTTATTCTCTGGCCATTGTATTGTTCGACTTGCCCTAATATTGGGCCTGTCACTCATAAGCTGCTACTGGATTTTTGTGTAGTTTTAAAATTTTGGCATCATTGACAATAGTCTGGTTTGTTGTCTTTGTGACCATTCTAGCTCTCTCGGTGAAATGATTTAATATTATATATTAACATTTTTGTGTTTCAGTAAATTAAAACAAACATCATGTTGTATGATTTTAATATGAATAACTACATTTAAACTTAATATACAAATGTAAGACTCTTTGAAATTTTAATATAAGTACAAATAATAAAATCAGAATTTTCTTTGTATAATGATTGCAATTGAAACATGGGATTTAAATAACACAGTATTCTAATAAGTAAACTTTTTGGACGTTTTCATTTATGCTTATTATTCTTAAATGCTGTGAGGCCACTTTGGGAGTAAAGTAGCAAAAGCATGCTTTTTATTAGAGAATTGTGGTGTCATGTATTATTTTTAGCATAATCTAAACACAAACTGACTGAAAAATAGAACAAAGGAATCTATCCTGTATTCAGTGTATTTCTGCATAGTTGACCTCACTTTTCAAGCTTTGGCAATTGGTATCAAGTACAGACTTTTACTTTGAGAGTTTGTAAAAATTAAATGTGGAATTCTGAAATTCTTTCATATAATTTTTTTTTCCTGATGGGTGGTATTTTCATGAAAATATGGGATCTGAATTTTTATAGGGTCTCTTGAGCAAAAAAAAAAAAAAAAAAAAATTCAATTAAAAAAGTTGTCCTGTAGTTAGACATGAAAATACAAATTTTCACATAGCAGCCAGTGGCCAGTAGGCAGTTTAGTGTCCACTTTATCATGGATTTTTTTTTTCTTTTGTGTGTAATGATCGTTAGAGAAAATTTTAGTTTCGTTTATAAATTACTTTATATAAACAGAAGAGAGAAATATCATAATGTAAACAACTAAACAAAATTCCAAAAAGCTACATAAAATCACCATATAAAATTTTGAAGAATTGTGTAACAAAGCAAGGCACTACTTTAAGAGCAAAAGTCTAGCTGGTAAGTTGGTAGTTATTGCATGTAATAACGTACATGGATTGCATGCATCCGTGCAGCGGACCAATTTATTTTGTAAATTTGCTATACGGATCGCATGCTTCGCAAAAAGGGTTTATCTGTTAGTCTTGAACCCGCATAGTGGGCGGGTACATGATTGGCAGCTATTTCAAAGCTACGCGGATTGTATCTGTGCAGCGTGTATATCGTTATTACATGCAGTGGAATTGTCGTTACTGCATGTATCGTACACGGATTGTATGTTCTCGGCAATAAAATTGATTTATTTTGTAAACCCCCTATGCGAATTGCATAGGTTTGCACAGCGTGAATAACGTTATTGCATAGAGCGGTGTTACCGTTATTATATATAACATACGTCACGCTCACGCAGCAGTCATATCATCTTCTGTAAGCCCGCATAATGGGCAGATACCCAATTGACAGCTATTCAGTGAACTGCCACGCTAGCCGTGATTTGCACACGTAGCCGAGGTATGCGATCCACGGCTACTTCATTAACTGTAGCGTTAGCCGTAACTTGCGTGCGTAGCGGAGGTGTGCGATCGACAACTACTTCATGAACTGCACTGTTAGCCGTGACTTGCGGGTGTAGCAAAGGAGTGCAATCGACAGCTGCTTTATGAGCTGCAGCGTTAGCCTTGACGTACGTGCATTGCGGAGGTGTGAAAGACCCAGATCACACGACTGACCCGAAAGCTTACAGTAGCTATTTGTGTGGCCGGGCATTGCGGAGGTGTGCGATCGACAACTGTACTTCATGACCTGAATTGTTTAGCTGAGACTTACATGCATAGTGGAGGTGCGTGGTTAACAGCTACTTCAGGAACTGCACCGTTAACCATATGGTATGCGCACTTTGCTGAGGTGTGCGATCAACAGCTACCTCATGAACTGCGCCGTTAGCCATGACTTATGTGCGTAGCAAAGATGCATGATTGACAGCTACTGCAAGAAAGCTATTACAAGTTGAGAGTTTTCTCAAAAAGCCACAGGGCTGGTCACCGAAGGTGGTAATTAAATAATATAAGGGAAATAAGTTATCCTACATTTCAGTAAAACCAATGAAGATTAAAACTACTGTAACATCTCTCTTCAATCCTTCTGTGTTTTGATAAACTCAACACATACACATTCCTGCAAATGGCAACTCAGAAGATCCCTAGTCTAGAACGCTACATTTTTGAATATTGGTTTTAGAGCAAGAATTCTTACAGAGTTCAAATCTTTAGAACTTTTTATCCCAAATGCATACTAAATATGGAAATCATAAGTTGAAAAAAAATATGAAAACTGTTTAAATGTTTTTATGTGCTGGAAGAAGGCATATATTTGTTTGTTTAACTTTCTTCACATTTCTGCTTTTTTTTTCGGATTGGGTGGTGGCCGTTTAGTTGTTTTATTTAATTGCCAAACTGTGTTGCTTAATTGACCTGTGGGGAGTGGCGAATGTCTATTTTCATGTGTAGCTGTAGCAACTAGTCAAGAAAAAACCTATTATCTAAGAAACAATATCTACAATATTCACGAAGACATTTATAACTACGAGTAGCAGTATACTCATTCTTCGTACAGATTATATAATATAAAGAAACTTGAAATTTACATTTATATTGAAATTCCTATGGTATTTTAACTGATATTGCTATTCAAAACATTCTATTAGAATATTTAATTTAATTCTCGCAAAGAGAAGTATAAGAATCTCTGTTCTCGCTAAACAAAATTATCTTCATAAGTAGATCTGAAGAATAAAACATCTTGGTCTCATTTGGAAATAAATCCACACAAAATATGAAACTGGATTACTTTATGCCAAAATGAAAGGGCTAAAATGGTATTAGAAAATATACTCGTACCATTTTTATTCTGTTTCAACAATTGGCTAAACTCAATATATTAGTTTGAAAAGTTTTTGCCAAAATGAAACAGATGACTTAAGAAATTAAAAATTTCAGTAATATACATAACTTTTCAACCTGAAAGAAGTAATTAATATAATCCAGTAAAATATAATTTGTATATACATTTGTTATTTGTTCATATCGGATAAAAATTTAATAAAAATCGTCTGCTGTGTAAATTCTTTGCGTTTAATTCCATTGTTTAGCAACATATTATAATTTTTTTTGTCCAGATAAAGCTGCTGTATAAACTCATTGGGTTTAATTCTATTCCTTAGCAACATGATATATATATATATATATTTTCAAATAAATCTGTTGTATAAACTCATTGAATTTAATTCCGTTGCTGACATGTTACCATTCTTTTTTTTCATATATTTGCAGAAAAAATATCTTCTGCATAATGCTATTTCTATGAGAGGTTCATTTATTATTAATATCTGGACAATTCCTGGTGCTAAAAGTTTGAAATATGAGTTAAAGTGGGACTATTTTGTGATTACTCACAAAATTTCGTCAAATTTAGTGCAGCTGTTCACCAGTGATGATCAGCTAAATACACATATACATACCCACAGACAGATTTTCAATTTTGTTCATAAAAATAGAAAAATTAGAATTGTGCTATCCTTCGATTTTAACTATTACTACAGGGGCTGACTGTAAATTGAAACTACACTTTGCAAGAAACTTTTTTATACTGACCCCGAATTTGTAGGGGGAAAAATTCCAATATTTTAATAAAGAGAAATCTGAGGTGGGCAACACATGACTTTCCTTATATAATGCAATGAATTTACTACTTTTACAATAAAAAATAGGTTTTTCTTATAGTAGTTATTTATATTCTTTCCAAGATATTCAATTTTCGTCAATTAGTTGTAATTTTCATTTATTTAGTGTCATTTTTATCCATTTGGCAAGGATTTCGTTAATTTGGCAACATTTAAAAGTCGCCAAACAAATTTGACGACATTCCGCCAAATTCGGGGCCAAAGCCTCGCCAAGCGTTATGGATGGAGAAATAAGTTATTCTTATAGCAGATAAATTATTGTCGTTCAAATACAAAAGTATTACTCAAAGTATCTTTTCTCATGAATGGAACGAGCTAGATCCACGAGAATGATGTCACCCAATTTATTGCATGATATTACATATGAAAAGTGAACATGTTTCTCAACAGTTAATATATATTTTTTAATTTATGGGATTTTTTGATAAATGTATTTAAAAAGTGTGCAATATCTTAAGAACGGTTCATGCTAGCGTTCTAAAGTTTATGCCAATCGTTTTCTAAGGAAAAATTGCATTAGAAATGTCTATTTGCGTAACTTTATTAAAGGTTTTGATTTTTTAATGATTTTTTCAATATTTCCCTAGAAAATTTAGGGTGGTTCTGAACATTCGATTGCGTTTAAAAACAATAGACTTCCAGTATTTACGGATTGTGATTTTTGTATCAAATTTCATTCGACTCGCTCTATTCGTTCGTGAGATATCGTCTCCACACACACACTTACACACACACACACACTTACACACACACACACACACACATACTTTCACACACACATACTTTCACACACACACACACACACACACACACACACACACACACACACACACACACACACACACACACACCCTCAAAAATGCTTGATTCGTGATCAGGGATGCTTGAAACGTGCTCTCCCGTCGAAAACTCGAATTCGAATTTTCGACATCGTCACAATACTTTCCTTATACATTATGTATTTAAGGAAAGTAAAAACTTACCAAATACATTACAGGTAATTTCCCCAAGTGTTTTGCCTTTAGACTAGTTACTGTACAGTGCAACTTTTTCTACTTTAACTTTTTATGCTCAAGGAACTGTATAAAAATTTAGACTTCCCTATTGTCATGAAAATATGATCCACCCGTAAAAAATTATATAAAAGAATTTTAAATTTAATTTTAAAAACTTTCAATTTGGAAGTATATGTCAGAAACCAATTCTTGAAGTTCGAAAAGTGAGGTCAGCTATTCTAAAACAATATAACTTAAACATATGTAAATAACTTAAATATTTCTAACAGGAGTTTTTCTTTCTGTTTTTTCCCGTTCTTCTCTTAGACCTTTGAATGCTGCATGGTTTGAAAATTTATAAATATAGTCTAATATAGTTTCATACGTTATTTTGGGTTTGATATTTTCAGTGTTTTTAGTTTGTTTCCTTGAAGTTAGCGGCAACACAAGTTGTGTTAGAACATCAGTTGTGTGTTGTGTAGGATCCGTTTTGTTTGACATGTGCGTAGTAGCATTTCTTGGAATGTCTGTTGTATTACGTGGAAAGTCAGTTGTAACCCGCAGTTCGTATTGCATATTTTGTGAAATATGTGTTGTATTTTGTAGAATGTCTGCTGTTTTTTGTGGTACTTCTGTTGTATTTTGAGAAAAATCTATATGTTGTGGTACTTCTGTTGTATTTGATGGAATATCTGTGGTACTTCTTGGATCACCAGTTGTATTTCGCATGACTTCTTCCACGTAATCTATTAAATCAAGAAGTTCTTCTACATCTTTTTTTTCAACATGATCATTTGACTCTTCATCAGTATCATATTCATAGCAATCACAATACTCATATGATATGTCTTCTGATATCAACTGTTTTGAATAGTTGGATGATTCTGTATTTTGCTCTTTGTCATCTTCTTCATCTTCTTTGGATTCATCATCCTCATCTTCTAGCTCATATATTGCTGTATCATGTTTCTTTAAATTAAAACTATCAGCCACATTTACTGTTTTCATTGTACTTGTCAAATAAAGTTTTTGTCGTTGAGAAAGGTTTACTTCTTCTGAAGATTTTTCTTCATCTAATATTAGAGTATAATCAGGATCTGCATCAGAATCCATTACTTGTAATGTATGATCATATGATGTAGAATTAGCAATTCTATCATATTCATTTGAAATTTTGCTAGTTTCTGTCATATCATGTTTTTTCACATTCACGTTTTTTTCAATTTGAGGAAGAAATATATCGTGTTCCATATCGGCTTTAGTGGTTACAGATTCATTGTCTGTTGATTCTCCTGGTAGTAACCCCACAGTTTGTTTTTTGATTTCTTGTTTATAATCTATCTCTGGGTTATTTCTCCTTGGACTAGATTCATTGTTTTTACTTTGCAAAGAATAATTCCTTACAGTTGGTAACACAGTGGTAGTTCTTGTATTTTCATTGTCAGTTTTGCTCTTGGAATGGATTGGCACATATTCCTCTGTAAATGAATATTCAGCAATGAATTTTTGAATGCTGGTCCTATGAATTGCATCATTACTTTCATTAATATGTGGCATCTGAGTAGAATATAGTTTCTCCTCTATTGGTTTAGAAGTTTTCCTTTCATAGGAAATGTCGCTGTTAGTAGTAAATCCATTAGCAGTTGGTTTACTTTCATCAGAAGTTTCTTTTCTTCTTAAAGTGCTATTTTTATTTCCGTTTCTTCGTCTTTCCTGACCAAATTTAATTCTTGAGCTTTTATTGTGTTCTGGAACATATTTTTGATCTCTGTAATGATCACTATTATCTTCTGTAAGAGTTTCTATGTCAGCACCATTGATTATATCTGTTCTACCGTTCTTAGATGAATACTTTTCTGTTTGACTTTCTTTGCTTTTATTATAATTTACCAGGTCTTCATGTTTATTTCTGTGATGACTACCATCATGATTATCTTTGTATAAATTTAGTGTCTGAAGAATAGATACAAGGTACTGAAGAAGTTTCTTGAAGTCCAATGTGGAAATATCAGGAGATTGTTGGCCAGTGTCAAGATTTTCTGGAAATTTCCTCTTGCTATCTTTTCTACCGGTTTCTTGCACTTCTTGGGACCATGCTGAGTGATGGGCACGCCTTTTCTGTGGATTGCCTGTGTTTCCAATAAACAAACTGGATTTGCTCGAAGAGTCAGTCAGATCATCGAAGTAGAAATCAGAGCCATCAGTATCAGATTTGTTTTTAAATGCATACAAACCTCTAATGAAGTAAACTGAAAAGATAAAAAAATAAGTAAATTAAAATTTTTAAACAGGTTATTTAATGTAAAATATTTTAAATCATTGAAAATGTCTCATTGAGAATATGAACTTTCTGATTCTCCCAGACTGCTTAAAGCTATTATTGAAACTGCGGATTTAATTCGGATTCAATACCTGGGGCTATGGGCGCCCATAGAACTTTTCTCAGGAGGAAGCAAACTGCTGACAGTCAGTGGGGCTAACTCAATTATAAGATGTACAATATTGACTTGCTTGACGTCAACCTTTGTAACCTTGAGCGTCCAAGGGAGGGCAAGTGCCTCCACTTGCCCTTCTCCCTGGGCGCCCATGCTTGGGGCTGTTACTGTTTGATCAGATGTGTATTGTATGTCAACTTTTGACAAGGGCGAGGGAGGTGTTCTTCATTTGGAGATTCAAAAGTGGAAAATTAATGTGCAACAATTCAGTTATGGCCAGAGAAATTATAAAAATTCTTAAAATTATTCCACCTAAGTCCCTACTCCTTACACTGAGTTAGAATAAAAAAAAAGTGATTGTGTATACACAATGGTCAAAGTAAGTATTCTCTATATATTTATTTACTACGTACTATGTATCTTACATATTTTATTAAAATCACTCCTGTATCACATATTAGTATATTTCACATTTACATCAATCAGTTATTGTCATCACTACATTTCCAACAATATTAAAAAATTAAAAATATCAAAAGGAATTGTAGGTAGAAAAATTAAGAGATAGTTAAATTAATATGTAACATAAAAATAGTCTGATGTGGACAGCACATGACCTTCCCGTTTATAATGCAAGTACTTCTTTCAATGTGAAATAATGATGGACAAGTTTCACGGCATAATGTTCTTAATATTGAAAAGTACACTGACATTTGGCACTTTTCTGTATGACAACATGTTACATTATTCTGAAGTACCCAATTAAGTTATATGTCATGCAAATATAACTTGACAATTAGAATTGTTAACATTCCATTATATTAAAATACACCACCCGACACAGAAGATGCAACACCATGAAACAGCGAATAGAGAGTGTGATGGTAAAGGACACATAGACAGAGATGGCGTACATAAACTAGTGATGTTAATTCCAGAAGGATAATGCAATACAGTAATGGCATAGAGAGGGTGATCAGTAGGCAGTAGGACTACCTCTTACGGCGAAACAAACAGCAATCCTTCGAGGAACAGATGCAATGAGCGTGCGGATAATTTCCTGAGGGATTAAGGACTGTATGCCTTCAACCATATTCCACAGATCCTACTCTGTTTGAGGCGGGGGCAGGGTAGTCAAAGGACGGCCAATCACGTTCCATACATGCTCGATGGGTGAGAGATCTGAAGACAGCGGAGGCCAAGAAAGCGTCTGGATACCTTGCAAGGCTTGTCTGCTGATGGCTGCCGTGTGTGGTCGCGCGTTATCTTGCTGGAAAACATTATTTTGCAACTGCTGAATGTAGGGCAGTTCAACTGGCCACTGCACCTTATCTACATATTGTCGTGCCGTTATTGTGCCTCTGATACGAACCAGAGGTGATCGGCCATCGAAGCTGATGGCACGCTAAACCATGATGTTGTCGAACAGTATGGCTTTCAACAGTCGCAGTAGGATTGGATCTATTTCCACGTCGCCTCTAAACTCTCACACTCCGACTGTCATTCGACAAACAGAACCGAGACTCGTCGCTGAACACTACTCTGTCTTATGCAGTCGTCCAAGAGTCTTGGGACTGACACCATTGAAATCTCTCACGTCGATGTCTTATCGTCAATGACAGTCTTTGTAAAGGACGGTTTGAGTGCAAGTCACTTTCGGCCAATCGTCGAGAAACTGTTCTCGCTGATATTGGGACATTGGATGCATCCTGCAAATTCTACAGAACGTCGACAGTCGTCGTTTGTGGGGCCGCTACCGTATACCTTCGAATGTGTCGATCAACGCCTGCTGACGTACGTCTGGAAGAACCTGTACCACTGCGACGATTCACATGCCCTTCTTCAAACTATTTTCTCAAATCCTTTGCACAGTGGGCGCATCTACGCGTGTTTCAGGGGCAATACGCAGATACGACAACCCAGCCGTACGTAGGCCTAAAATGAATTCCTTTGCATGATCGTCCAAATGCTGAAACGGACTTCGGCTTCGTCGGCCAGGCATCTCTTCAGCAACACGTGTCTTCTGACACGGAAAACAGCTCTGGAAATGAGTTTCCGTAGGTGACAAACAGTAACAACTGTTGGCTCGTCTGCTGTTTCCTGCTGCTTTATCTCGCGCTCTAATCACGTGAACAACTTGAATTTCAGATCATTTGCATACATGGCCAGCTGCGTTTGCTCTCAGGCCAAAGCTTCATGGTGTTGCATTTTCTATGTTGGTTAGAGTATGTCAATTATTAATTCATCAATTTGGGCTAATTTTCTTAACTTTAGTATTATGTTTCTCATTTTGGCAACATTTTCACCAATTTGGTACCCTATTTAAAAGTTGCCAAGTTGGCAATATTTCGCTACATTAGTAGCCAAGGTCTCAAAATTTATCGCCAAGTGTTACATATTTGATGATACTACTGTTCATTTTTATGTAGTTTTTTAGATACATTTCTTTGATAAGCATTCAATGGCTCCAGAACTGCCCAATCTAGCAGTCTGAAATTTGTGTTAATTGTTTAAGAATAAAAAATTAGGTATAAAATGACTATTTGATTAACAATATTGAATATCCTGACTTTTTTTGTGATTTTTTCAAAAATTATTTAAAAAATTTGGGGTTTTTCGATTGTTTGATCGCGTCTAGCATTCACGGATCGTAATAATCGTATTCGAAACGCTCGTTCGAAACGCTCCATTCGTTCGTGAGATATCACATTCGCAGACTCACGAATACACATAAAAACAGACATCACCTCAAAAACGTTCCATTCGAGTTTGACGACGCTTGAAACGTGTTTTTCTGTCGAAAACTCGAATTCGAATTTTTGACCCCTTAACAATACTTTCCCTATACATTATAATATGTATCAGTAGCGTAACGTGAGATTTTTGACTTGGGAGGCTGAAAATTTGGCAAACAATTTGTTATTACAAGTGAAATTTAAATTGGAATTCGCATTTTCATGAATTTTATTTCAAGAAGTTTTACTTATTGGTGAATAAAATAAAATAATTTTAAATAAAAATGCAAAGAGTGCATGTAATGCACGAGGTTTTAAAACGTTATAAGTTAAGATAACATCTATATAAGTTAAAATGTTATCTATATAAGTCAAGATTACATACAAGATATAACATTTTAAATGTTTTCTTAGTTCTAAATTAGATGAACTTTTACAATCATTTTATTAAATAGGAAGTCATGGTCGCCTGTAGGGGATGTAAAGGGGGGGTCGCACTCTTCCTTGGACATTAATAAAACAAAGGCGAGCATTAGGCCTGTCGATGTTGTACATCATGGGCTTGAGTTCGCCCTCCCCCCTAGAAAAAGTTTTACAGGCGCCTACGTATGAAATAGAAATATATTAGAATATTATTAGCAAGTGATAGGAAAAATATATCAGTTTTGCAAATAATATAAACAGCTAGAACTAACGAAATAAAGCAATTCAAAGGAGTGTACTGAGTATGGGTGAGAACACTGTAGTCAGTAATATACTTGTACAATTTTGTATATTAACTATTTACAAATACTGTACTATAAAAACTTACAATTTTGTATATTAACTATTTACAAATACTATACTATAAAAACTTGAAAATATCTTAGCCACAATAAGCTAAAAATCCGTTAGGGAAATATCAAGGGTTTTTGTTTAACTGAGATTCTCATGTAACGTGATTTCTAAAGGGAAATCAGATTTACTCGTTCTAAAACTCGCAAATGCGCAAACGGATGCTTCGCCATATTGCTGCTGTGACTAAGTCTATTTCATAAACTACTTAAGTTTAATGGTAGTATTTATTAGTGTGTTTCCTTGTCTTCTTATTGTTTAAATTTAAGCGAATATCATGTTATTTGTGGAAAATGACTCATAGTTTTTAGTATTATATATGACTTCATTCTGTGAAGATTAATTATTAGAAACATGTTTGACCCAAAATGGCGGATCCATTCGCCTTGCCCAAGAAATTTTCATTCATGAAACGTTACGTCCTATATCCAATCATTGTCTGTCATTACGTTGTTTATAAAGGATTGAAAATGGGGGGAAAATAGCCACGTCTTCCTGGAAGCTAGCTTATAGTTCTAGCTTATCAGTCAGGGCGGAGTTTGAAAGAAGCATGGTATTAGCCCCGTTCCAATACTTTCCCTATACATTGCCATGTATTGCAGGGAAGATAAAAATGTCCTTTCAATACCTATTGGTGGACGGGGCTAATACCATGCTTCTTTCAATGAACCGTAAAAGCCAGAAGATTTCAGCTTCTAGATATGCGTTTTAATGGGAAAAATACTTTGAAACTTCTCATTTTAATTAAGTAAAGTGTAACAGTTTTCTAAAAAACAACATATATATTCGCAAAGTTATATTAAACAAGAAAGATCAATCATGCATAAAGCATTGATTATGAAACGCTTTCCAACTTCAATGCAATTTCATTTAAACATCTCTAAAATGCGATACATTCCTCGATAATATTTTAAAAATTATCACAATACTACATTAATTTATTATATTAGAAAACTTAAAAGTTCATCGAAATAAATGAACTTCATTCAAATGACGTCAATTAAATATAAATTGCCTGGCTCCTCGGTAATGTTTTTAACATTATCATAATACTACAATAATTTATTATATTTGAAAACTTCATCAAAACAACTGCAATTTATTTAAATGACGCCATCGAAATATAACACGCCTGGCTCTCTCTATAAAAGCAGCATTTCATTCATAACATTTTCCCATTCACTTCATTCATCACAATACTATAATAATTTATTTTATTTAAAAACTTAAGACCATGGAGGAACAAGTAATTAAACTCTATGCTTAAAACTTCATCGAAAAAAATCGTCCTTCTCGCTTTGAAATTAATGAATATTTCATTCATATCAGCTATGCAGACTCCATGAGCTAAATACTTTTAAGTTAAAAAAAATACAGCAATTCTTATACAACTCATGCTACATATTTTGCTGTTTACTGAAAAATAGCTGCTGTGAAAATAGGCTGTTTGCTAATTTGCTGTTTAGTGAAAAATAGGCTTCATTGTAGAAATAATCAAATTTGGATGATCATTTAAACTCAAATATATTGTCATTGCGTTGTTTCAGTATGTAGATGCACAGAATTTAAGCAAAAATAAAGCGGTTTTAGGACGGATACAATACTCAATATGAATTAAAAAGAACTGTAAAAATCACGATTTTGAGACAAGATGGATGCCATATTTTATTTTGAAGTGGGTCACGTGATCGTTTCATATCATGCTCACGTGATCGCTTCATATAAGAGGTGTAATTATTATTTTAATTTTTATTTAAAAAACTACTGAATATATTTTGCTGAATTTTTTTTTATATATTTTATGGAATAATTTGAATATTACTTAAAATAATTTTCGATGCAATTTGTGAATTTTAAATCCGCTTAAAAATGTTTGAAAAATTAGGTCCCATAGGGTTCAATGTATTTCATTTTTTCAACCCGGGTTCAATCCAAAACTAATTGGGTGATATTATTCATTTATATTCCCATAGGTCCTACAGACCGTCTGAACAACATACTAAAATTTCATTTTGATTAAGTCATTTTTACGGCAGTTGTCGTGCTAACGGACGGACAGACAGACAGACAGACAGACAGACAGAATGAACAAAGTCATAAACACTTTTCAACTTTGTTGTAAAGTGTTAAAAACCAAAGCATAGAATGAAGGATTTGCTTACCAAAGAAGATACAGTTACATATATAACATGTTATTGAAATTTAAAATTAAATATATATCTGAAGGTCAGAAATAAAACCAACTTTTTCAGCTAGCACTGGTGAATGTTTGCGACTATTGGAAACTTTTTTCTTAAAAAGTGTCTTGGCTCAGAAAGCTTTGTCTCCCCCCAAAAAACTGACTTTTCTTAATTTTTCTGTTGTAGTTAAGAAATATCTCAAGGACGTTTTTTACAATTTAGATAAAATTATTTGATCGTTTCCCTTTCGATTCCAAACAGAGTTTAGAATGAAAATATTATTTTCACTATGATTCTGAGATGAATGTTAAATATACAGTTAAAATTAATTGTAATAAAATCGGGATTTACAAATTACAATAACTGCAACTGTTGTATGAAATACTTCAGCCATCTTTATACGTCCAGGCACATTAAAGGCATATTATGAGCATTGGGGCGTATTTAAACAACAGACTAAGACACCATCGTTATAGAACTGCAGCTGTGTACTTAAGAGATGAAAAACAGCCCAATTAAGAAAGGAATAGAAACTTCCCCCCATATTATAAACAAGTACATTGCTCTATGTTTAAATATGGAATTTTTTTTAGAGAAAATAGCTAAATAGTTTCCTTTTACAATGACATGCTTACTTTCTTTCGAGCCAGACCGCCCGACCTATCCGAAGGTGTACGGTATCTGTTTGAACGACTAAGATCCTCGGACCTTAACGACTGGGCTGTTCCGCTCCGACATGCTTACTAAAAGGGATACAAGGCACATAAGATGTTATACAAATTTAAATTTTATTTCTTTTGTTCTTGAATATAATTTTTTTAATAAGAGCCGATTATGATTTACTAGCTAAATGGTAATAAATTATTTTAGATTTAACTAGAAAGGAGGCACTGTTTAATTGTTGATCTTATCTAGGTGTTACAACATATCTTTATTATTTCTTTTCTTTCTACCATAAACTATTTTTATTATATATATATATATATATATATATATATATATATATATATATATATATATACATATATATATATATATATATATATATACATATGTATATACATATATATATACATATATATATATATATACACACACACACATATATATATATATATATATATATATATATATAAATTAGTAAATCCAATGTTAGAATGTATGTAGTAACTCATAATACACTATTTCAAAATTTTCTACAAAATACAAAGAAATAAAAGAAATTAAGACATAAAGAGGAAATAATAAAGCGTAATGCAGGTCATAAAGACAAAGACAATCAACAAATTTCAAAAATGAGGAATGAAAATAGGAAAACAAAAAAATCAAGCAAAAAAGCTTGCACATGGAGGAGCTTTAGGCTTAAGATAAGTTCATTTCGAAAAAATTCTCTTCAAGTCCATATATCCCTTCGAAATGAACACAAAAATGCTTGTTTCTGAAACACAAGATAGATTTTATCTATAAACTTGTTTTATATAGACGACAAGCATATAGAATGGAACAATAAAGGAAACATAAATACCTTAAAATACACTTCATTAGTGGAACCATGACGAGCAAAATATGGCTAGACCAATGTTGCCATAATATATATATATATATATATATATATATATATATATACATACAGGGTGATTAAAATAGTTGGACCAAACTTTACGAGGTGGTAGTACACCCCAAACCAAGCATTTTTCATCATAGTTTACCGGGTTGGAAATGAAAGCGCCAATGGGCGCTTAATGATAAAGCACAAAAATGACTAAAACACAAGACTAACACACAAAACACAAGAATGACTTAGAAGTTATAAAATGACATTTAATAAACAATAATTGCACTAATGGCTCAAAAGAGCGACCGCCAACCTGAATGCACGTCTTACAGCGGCGATGGAGGGATTGGTGAATTATCTCGAACAGACCAGACATGTCCGCACTTTGGCAGCCGCGGCCGAAATTCTGGTGACGAGTTCTTCTTTAGATTCAAGGGAAGTGTCATAGACGAGACTCTTGAGATATCCCCACAAAGAGAAATCAAGACACAACAGATCGGGCGATCCAGGGGGCCAAGCTATGGGACCACCTCGCCCAATCCCTCGACGATGAAAAGTGACGTTCAGATAGTTCCTTACTTTTCTCCCAATTACGAAAATTTGCATAAAAGTTATTTTTCCCCAAATGAAATTTGCGTACGTGGTATTCTTCTTTAACCAGAAAATAACAACCAGAATGACACTTTTAAGTTTGCGAAGCGACCGCTTCCCAACGAGTGAGCGCCTTGTAACGCATTTGCGTTTCATTTCCGACCCGATAAACTATGACGAAAAATGCTTGGTTTGGTATATACTTCCACCTCGTAAAGTTTGGTCCATCTTTTTTGAATCACCCTGTATATAACGTTTATTAAACATTCCAGTGTAAACGAAAATTATACAATGTGTAATATAAAAATATCATACAGAAATAAAATTAAGAACATAGTAAATACTAATATAAAAAAATCTGATGTGGGCATCACATGACTTTCCTTATATAACGTAATGAATTTATTACTTTTACAGTAAAAAAAAAATAGGATTTTCTTATAGCAGATACTAATATTCTTTCCAAGATATTGAATTTTCGACAATTAGTCTTCATTTTCATTGATTTAGCGTCATTTTTATCCATTTGGCGAGATTTTCGTTAATTTCGCAACATTTCAAAAACTCGCCAAGTTGGCGATATTCCACCAAATTCGTCGCCAAAATCTCGCCAAGCATCATGGACGAAGAAATAAGTTGTTCTTACAGCAGATAAATGACTATTGGCGTTCAAATACAAAAGTATTACTCAAAGTATCTTTTTTCATGAATGGAACGAGCTAGATCCACGAGAATGATGTCACCCAATTTATCACATGGTATTACATATGAAAAGTGAACATATTTCTCAATAGGAAATAATTCTTTTTTCATTTTTTTTGGAAAATGTGCAATATCTCGAGAACGGTTCATGTTAGCATTCTAAAATTTATGTCAATCGTTTTCTAATGAAAAATTACATAAGAAATGTCTATCTACGTAACTTTATTAGTGGTTTTGATTTTTTGACGATTTTTTAAAAATTTTATTCGAAAATTTAGGGGAGTTCTGAACATTCGATTACGTATAAAAACAATAGGCTTCCAGTGTCTACGGATTGTGATTTTTGTACCAAATTTGGTTCGAATCGGTCCATTCGTTCGTCAGTTATCGTCTCCACAGGCTCACTGACACACACACACACGCACTTTCACACACACACACTATGTATATAAGGAAAGTAATAAAGTAATAATAATAAGATCCTTGACATTGCCCAGATTTGGCGAGATTACACACGATGAAAGTGATAACCGTGTATCACGTAAAAGTGTATTCACGATAAAGTGTATCACTTAAAAACTGATTTTAGAATGTTCATATCAGACAGTGTCGTCAAATGCGTAGAGCCAAAACAAGTATCAGTTTTGGAGATGCAATTTACCAGAATTAAGCATTTATTGGATACTCAAATAGATACAACAGTCGTACAATTATAGCACAACGAGCATTTCGATTGAGTTCGATGAAATTCTGGTTTATAGTTCCAAGAATCTACAATCTTTTACTGCGCCTGTAAATGCATTATAGATATCTTAAACGTTTAAAACACAGTGAATGTCATGTTTAAAGTTCACCTTATTTATATAAAATTCACAAAATTCAACTAACCTCCTTAAAAGCATCATATAATAAAATTCTTATTAGAATAAATTAATAAAATGTTTTAAGTATATGGAATGGTGTGTGTGCGCGCGCTCCCGCATGTGTGTGTGTGTGTGTGTGTGCGGGGGGGGAGGGGGGTTGGTAGTATAGATTTACTCAAAATCACGACGTGATCGACCGATAGATCGTAATCAAGGGTTGGGCACCCCTGATATATAATATAGCTAAATTTAAGAGTTTTTAATTCTTAATAGCTATATAGATGTACGGTTATAACAAACTAATCTGCAGTGGTTTTATGTAGAAAATAGCATTTTTACTTTCCTTATATACATAATGTATAAGGAAAGTATTGTGACGGGGTCAAAAATTCGAATTCGAATTTTCGACGGGAGAGCACGTTTCAAACATCCCTGATCACGAATCGAACATTTTTGAGGTGATGTCTGTCTGTATGTGTGTGTGTGTGTCAGTGAGTCTGTGCAGACGATATCTCACGAACGAATGGAGCGATTCGAATGAAATTTGGAACAAAAATCACAATCCGTGAATTCTGGAAGCTTATTGTTTTTAAACGCAATCGAATGTTCAGAACTCTCCTAAATTTTCAAGGGAAATTTTGAAAAAATCCTCAAAAAATTAAAACCGCTAATAAAGTTACGCAAATAGACATTTCTTATGTAATTTTTCATTAGAAAACGATTAACGCTAGAACGATTTAGAACGCTAACATGAACCGTTCTCGAGATATTGCACATTTTCAAAAAAATTATCAAAAAATTATTCCTATTGAGAAACATGCCCACTTTTCATATGTAATTTCATGCGATAAATTGGGTGTCATCATTCTCGTGGATCCTAGCACGTTCCATTCATGGAAAAAGATACTTTGAGTAATACTATTGTATTTGAACGCCAATAGTCATTTATCTGCTATAAGAATAAATTATTTCTCCGTCCATAACGCTTGGCGAGATTTTGACGACGAATTTGGCGGAATGCCGCTAACTTGGCGACTTTTTTGAAATGTTACCAAATCAAAGAAAATCTCGCCAAATGGATAAAAATGACTCTAAATCAATGAAAATAACGACTATTTGATGAAAATTCAATATCTTGGAAAAATATAAGTATCTACTATAAGAATAACCTATTTTGTTTTTACTGTAAAAGTAGAAAATACAATGCATTATATAAGAAAAGTCATGTGCTGCCCACATCAGATTTTTAGATATGTTTCATCATTGTTATTCAAAACAATCTGATGTGGGCAACACATGACTTTCCTCATATAATGTAATGAATTTACTACTTTTATATTAAAAAAAAAATAGGTTTTTCTTATAGTAGATACTAATATTCTTTCCAAGATATTGAATTTTCTACAAGTAGTCGTCATTTTCATTGATTTAGCGTCATTTTTATCCATTTGGCGAGATTTTTGTTAATTTGGCAACATTTCAAAAAGTCACCAAGTTGGCGACATTCCGCCAAATTCGTCGCCAAAATCTCGCCAAGCGTTATGCACTAAGAAATAAGTTATTCATACAGCTGATAAATGACTATTGACGTTCAAATACAAAAGTATTACTCGAAGTATCTTTTCTCATGAATGGAACGTGCTAGATCCACGAGAATGATGTCACCCAATTTATCGCATGGTATTACATATGAAAAGTGAACATGTTTCTCAATAGGAAATATTTTTTTTTATTTTATATAACTTTTTGATAATTTTTTTGAAAAATCTACAATATCTCGAGAACGGTTCATGTTAGCGTTCTAAAATTTATATCAATCGTTTGCGAATGAAAAATTACATAAGAAATGTCTATTTGCGCAACTTTATTAGCGGTTTTAATTTTTTGACGATTTTTTCAAAATTTCATTCGAAAATATAGGAGAGTTCGGAACATTCGATTGCGTATAAAAACAATAGGCTTCCAGTGTTTATGGATTGTGATTTTTGTACCGAATTTGGTTCGAATCGGTCCATTCGTTCGTCAGTTATCGTTTACTTTCACACACACACACACACACACACACACACACACACACACACACACACACACACACACACACACACATCACTTCAAAATTGATTCGTGATCAGGGATGCTTGAAACGTGCTCTCCCGTCGAAAACTCGAACTCGAATTTTCGACCCCGTCACAATACTTTCCTTATACATTATGTATATAAGGAAAGTAATATATAAAGTTTCTGTAGTTCCTTATTAGTAATCAAAACGTTTTGACTTTTTGACTTGAAAGGTTTTCCTATACCAGCATGCCATTATTCGTCCAATATCGAGCAAATATTTTATATAATGGCATTTCATTTGAAATATTTTCAATGTTACGCCAATATTGGGGATATATTGGCCGCCAATATTGGCTAGATATTAGCATTACACTATTACGCAACTTTTGACGTTACATTGGAAATATTTCCAATGTTTGAAATATATTGGCAACTAATACTAGCTAAGTATTAACATGCCAATATTGGCTATAAATGACTTTCCAGTATTGGGTAGAAATTAGAAGCCGATATTGGTCCAATATTATCAAAATGTCCACATATTTATATTCGCTCAGTGTTGGATATATATTGGCTGCCAATACTGGCATGCTACTTGGGTTGTTTCCGAAAATAAAACCTACTTTTTCTTTTGCAGTTAAAGATAGGGTAACATTTTTTTTGCAGTTTAGATCAGAGTTTTTAACACTTTACAACATAGTTGAAAGTGTTCATGACTTTGTTAACAGTTTACAACATAGTTGAAAGTTTTTATGACTTTGTTCATTCTGTCTGTCTGTCTGTCTGTCCGTTAGCACGATAACTGCCGTAAAAATGACTTAATCAAAATGAAATTTTAGTATGTTGTTCAGACGGTCTGTGGGACCTATGGGAATATAAATGAATAATATCACCCAATTAGTTTTTTATTGAACCCGGGTTGAAAAAATGAGATACACTGAACCCTATGGGACCTAATGTTTCAAACATTTTTTAGGCGAATTCAAAATTCACAAATTGCTTCGAAAATTTTAGGAAATATTCAAATTATCTCATAAAATATATAAAAGAAATTTCAGTAAAAAATGCTAGGTAGTTTTTTAAATAAAATTGTTGAAAAATAGGGAGAAAAACAAATTCAATTAAATTCTGACTCTCGTTATATTCTCCAGAAAGAAAAACAAGAGAGATCAATCATGCTTAAAGCATTGATTATGAAATACTTTCCAACTTCAATGCAATTTAATTTAAACAAGTCTAAAATGCAATACATTCCTCGGTAATATTTTGAAACTTATCACAATACTGCATTAATTTATTATATTTGAAAACTTAAACCTTCATCGAAAAAAATGAACTTCATTCAAATGACGGCATTGAAATATAAATTGCCTGGTTTAAACATCTCTAAAATGTTATACATTCCTCGGTAATAGTTTTAGAATTATCATAATACTACGATAATTTATTATATTTGAAAACTTCATCGAAAACAACTGAAATTAATTCAAATGACGTCATAGAAAAAATAACACGCCTGGATCTTTCTATAAAAACAGGATTTCATTCATGATTTTCTCCCATTCATTTCATTCATCACAATACTATAATAATTTATTTTATTTAAACATTTTGTTTAAGACCATGGAGCTACAAAAAATTAAACTCTATGCTTGAAACTTCATCGAAAAAAATCGTCCTTCTCTTTATGAAATCAATTAATGTTTCATTCATATCAGCCGTGCAGACTCCATGGACTGAATTATTTTGTGTTAAAAAAATACAGGAATTCTAATACAACTCATTCTATATATTTTGCTGTTTACATTTTACTTTGGTGAAAAATAGGCTTAGTTGTAGAAATAATCAAATTTAGATGAGCATTTAAACTCAAATATATTGTCATTGCGTTGTTCCAGTATGTAGATGCACAGAATTTAAGCAAAAATAAAGTAGTTTTAGGACGGATACAACACTCAATATGAATTAAAAAGAACTTAAAAAAATCACGATTTGGAAACAAGATGGATGCCATATATCATTTTGAAGTGGGTCATGTGATCGTTTCATGTCATGGTCACGTGATCGTTTCATATAAGAGGTGTAATTATTATTTTAATTTTTATTTAAAAAACTACTGAATATATTTCGCAGAATTTTTTTTATATATTTTATGGAACAATTTGAATACTACCTAAAATTTTCGAAGCAATTTGTTAATTTTAAATCCGCTTAAAAAATGTTTGAAAAATTAGGTCCCATAGGGCTCAATGTATTTCATTTTTTCGACCCGGGTTCAATCCAAAACTAATTGGCTGATATTATTCATTTATATTCCCATAAGTTCTACAGACCGTCTGAACAACATACTAAAATTTCATTTTGATTAAGTCATTTTTACGGCAGTTATCGTGCTGACGGGCAGACAGACAGACAGACAGACAGACAGACAGACAGAATGAACAAAGTCATAAGCACTTTTCAACTTTGTTGTAAAGTGTTAAAAAGATATATTATATAATAAATATCTTTCCAAGAGTTTAATTACTTTATATATGAGAAAAAATTCACATTTTAAAATAAATATGGTAGATAACAATTTTTCAAATCTTTTAATAAAATAAATTATTATAGTATTGTGATGAATGAAACGATTGGAAAAATATTCATGAAAGAATTGCTGCTTTTATATGGAGCCGATTTATATTTCGATGACGCCATTTGGATAAAGTTCATTTGCTTTCGATGCAGTTTTCAAATATAATAAATTATTGTAGTGTTATGATAATTTTAAAAATATTACCGAGGAATGTATCTCATTTTAGAGATGTTTAAATCAGGCAATTTGTATTTCAATGCCGTCATTTGAATGAAGTTCATTTTTTTGTTATAAATTAATGTAGTATTGTGATAATTTTAAAAATATTACAGAGGAATGCATCGCATTTTAGAGATATTTGTATAAAATTGCATTGAAGTTGGAAAGTGTTTCATAATCAATGCTTTATGCATGATTGATATTTCTTGTTGATTATTTACTTTGTATTCGATTTCAAACACCATGAGCTTAGAATCAAAATAATTTTTTTTCATGATATTATTTTGAGATGAATGTAAAATATAAGGTTAGTAATAAAAAAATAACTTACGAACTCCCAGAACTGCAATTGTTCTGTGTAACAGTTTATCCATCTTCATACGTCCAGCTTCATTAAAGCCATATTAAGAGTATTGGGGCATATTTAAACACCGAACGGAGTTACCATCATTATATAACTGCAGCTGTGTGTGTATTTAGCAGACAAAAAGCAACCCAATTAAGAAAAGGATGTCGTTTTCCTCCCATTTTACAAGTAAGTACATTATTCTATGTGTAGGTATGGAATGTTCTTAGAGAAAACAGCTGAATTATATCGATGACGGGCAAGAATATAAGAAATCTTTCACGGAGTAAATATTTTTCTAATCGCTATATTGATGACTTGTTTTTGTTTCTTACATATTTATACATCTGCCTTTCTAGCAAGTCTGCTTATCCAGGGACTGCTTTAGCGGACAAAGGGGCAGCTTAGGGCTCCCACCTCAAAAGGGATCTTCGATTTCTGAAATTATTAGTAATTCATTTAAAAATATTAATAATTAATTTACAGTTTGAAACTAAGAACTGTTACTAATTTATACTTAATTGTGTAAATGAATTATTTTTTTTTATATATTTACGAAATTAATAAAATTAAAAATTATTAAAACGAGAAGTTGAAAAAAGAAATAATTTTTAAATATCCCTGGGGGCCAATCAATAAAATGAAAGAAAAAGTTGTTTACCAATATAAGCTTGAGAAATCAAATTGGGTGTTTTTTCATGCATTGATCCTCTAGAAAATTCTCAATGCAAGGCGACTCCCTTTACTCATTAGGATATTTTCCTCTTTACCCGATTGTCTCATGTTAACTTATGGGATTCGGTTGATAATGCGTTTCTATGTGTGAAAATGTGTGATTTATGATTTTTAATGGACCAGCGTGCTTCATAGCGCATAAAACATTTATACCAAGTTTTGCTCTCAAACTTCATTGCAATTTTCAGACCCATTTTAAGCCTTTATATATTAGCTAGTATATCTCGATATATATACAGTCATTAAAATAGTCATACTCGATTATTACAGTCACTAAAAATATTTCCGTAACCATTCTCAAAACGATTACATAGTTAATATTTTCCTTTTCGTTTCATTAGCAATAGAACTGTGATTGAATTGCATTTTTTAAGTGTGTGAATTAAGTGCATATTTACGCATTAAAAACATTGTTTTAGCAAATGCGTTTGTAACAACTAAAACCCTTATTCAATCTTTGGAGGACCTGTTATATGTAAATAAATACACAGAAATACTTTTGGAACAGGAAATTATAAAAAATCTGATGTGAACAACACATGACTTTCCTTATATAATGTAATGAATTTACTACTTTTACAGTAAAAAAAATAGGTTTTTCTTATAGTAGATACTAATATTCTTTCCAAGATATTGAATTTTCGACAATTAGTCGTCATTTTCATTGCTTTAGCGTCATTTTTATCCATTTGGCGAGATTTTCGTTAATTTGGCAACATTTCAAAAAGTCGCCAAGTTGGCGACATTCGCCAATTTTGTCGCCAAAATATCGCCAAGCATTATGGACGAAGAAATAAGATATTCTTACAGCAGATAAATGATTATTGGCGTTCAAATACAAAAGTATTACTCAAAGTGTCTTTTTTCATGAATGGAACGAGCTAGATCCACGAGAATGATGTCACCCAATTTATCGCATGATATTACATATGAAAAGTGAACATGTTTCTCAATAGGAAGTTTTTTTTTCTATTTTATATGACTTTTTGATAATTTTTTTGAAAAATGTGCAATATCTCAAGAACGGTTCATGTTAGCGTTCTAAAATTTATGTCAATCGTTTTCTAATGAAAAATTACATAAGAAATGTTTATTTGCGTAACTTTATTGGTGGTTTTGATTTTTTGACGATTTTTTCAAAATTTCATTCGAAAATTTAGGGGGGTTCTGGACATTCGATTGCGTATGAAAACAATAGGCTTCCAGTGTTTACGGATTGTGATTTTTGTATCAAATTTGGTTCGAATCGGTCCATTCGTTCGTCAGTTATCGTCTCCACAGGCCCACTGACACACACACACACACACACACATACTTTCACACACACACACACACACACACAGACATCACTTCAAAAATGTTCGATTCGTGATCGGGGATGCTTCAAACGTGCGCTCCCGTCGAAAACTCGAATTCGAATTTTCGACCCCGTCACAATACTTTCCTTATACATTATGTATATAAGGAAAGTAAAAATTATGAGGTGTTAGCTATTCGGAACAGTGTTTCTTTCAGGCATACTTCTGGATGTGCGAAGCACTCCTGGAGAGGAGTATTCGCCCCCCCCTCCCCCTCGGAGACATTTTATGTTAATATAATTTCTATTTATGTGACACAGCATTTAGATATATTTATATAGGGCAAATAGAAAACTTTCCCCCCGAAAATTTCATTCGCCCCCCCCCCCCCCCTGACCAAAAAGTCCTGAAATAAACACTGATTCTGAAGTATCCGGTAAGAGGTTACTTTTCGTCCTTGTTTCATTTTCCCTATATGTTATGGAAAATAGTTCTTAACTTTTAGTTCGTTTAATTTCTGGAATCATTTTTGCCGATGTTTTTTAACGAGTATAGATGCTGAGAATACGAAGGTTTGTGCTTTTTAAAAAAAAATGATGAAATAGTTAAAAGTATTTATAACTGTATGTATGTAAAAGTATTTATAACTGTATGTATATAAAGGTATTTGTAAAGTATTTATAACTGTATGTATGTAAAAGTATTTATAAAGTATTTATAACTGTATATGATCTACTGTTATCAACACCGAGCAACTGTCATATCGCTCCGATCAAGATGGTGACTGATACATCTGTTGGATCAACCAGTTTCCCTCAGTAGGCCTATGATGCGACCTCTCTCTAAATCCGACAATTGTTCGTAGTGCCGTTGAGTATGTCTCAAAGGCATCTTTGTACAGAACTTGAATAATCAAAGCAAAAACAAAATCTGTTCTAACTGCCCGTGAGTGAGAACACCGGTCGTTTTAAATGCTGCACGATTCGTCGTTCCCATGCGCTATGCATGAACCAACTCTATAACATCGTTGGCGTTGACAGTTTGATCGTTTGCATACCACTTAAAACGACATTTGCATGCAGAGTTTTTAGGCTGTAGCTCAATTTTTTATGGGTTCATATATTTTTTGCAACAGAGTGTATTTAGTAAACTATAAAAGTATTTGGTAAAGCATAAAGTGTATATAGTAAGCTATAAACGTGTTTTTTCATGTTTCTAACTTTCAGTTGAAATAAATAGTGAACTTTAAAAGTTTAGATATAAATTGTAAACGGTAAAAAATGCACTGCGGCACTGCGGGAGCGACAGTGTTCTTTCTTCCTCGCAGCCTGGCGTGCAGTTGCCTACTTGCGCATACGCACAACAGTCAAACACCACACCGCAGCGTGGTGTTTGACTGTTGTGCACATGGGCACATAGGAAGCTGCACGCGAGGCTGCGAGAGCACTGTCGCTCCCGCAGTGCCTATGCACGCACCGCCACTACCAATGGGCTCAAGAACATCGTCACTGGACTGTCGATGACTGGCGACGTGTAGTATGGTCAGACGAATTACACTTCTGCTTGTATGCCAATGACGCGCATTTACGCGTCACCAGGCGGTCCGGAGAGACGTATCATCCGGACTGTCTACAGTAAGGCTCCTCTATACATGAAATCGATCATCCGCCCGGGAATGCTGTATGCAGCACCCGTATGGAGATATGCCTGTAAAACTACCATAGACTTATTAGAGAAAAAACAAAATAAAACCCTAAGGATTATAAGGAAAGCCCCTAGATACTTAAGAAACTCGGTAATTAGGAAAGACTTCAAAATAAAAACTGCTAGAGCCCAAATTAAAAAGCTAGCGCTTAAATTCTACAAAAATCTGCCATCTGTCCCAAATAAACTATTATTTAATCTGCATGACTATGATCATCGCAAGGCTAAATCTCGTAAGAGACCCCGCTCGGTACTTAACTTTGATATTCGGAACTAGGAACGTCCCACCTTAATCAGTTGATATTAAATAAAACTCGCGATCTTTGCTTTTCTACAAAATGTCTTAAATCCTAAACTGCTAAAATGCTAGGTAACCCTCAGATCTGCATCAACTCCCAAAACTGCTTAAACTCTAAATGTGCCACAAACTGCCACACTAGGAGCTAGATCAGATAATAAAAATAGTAAATCAAAAACCTCGAACCTCCAACTATGGGCCAATGAAATAATGTCACAGTATGAAGATAAGAGCTAGAGATTGGAGATTAAAGGCGCTTCGCGCCTGGTGCTCTTTTCTGGACGAAACTCTATGCTCTATACATGCAAACTCTAGTCTACAGAGATCGGTGCAGCTCGGGGGTGGGAGTGTGATGTTCTTGGGGGTGCATTTCGGCGACTGGGCGTTGGACCACTGGTGGAAGTCGACAATCAGATGAAGACTGTGGATTATATCCCCATTTTGGATCACCACGTCGTCCCTCATGTGGACTTTCTGCGTGGAAAGGGCCTTGTCTCCGAACCTATTTACCAAGACGACAATTGTACCGTGCATCGCGTCAGATGTGTTCAGGACTGGTTTGCAGAACATGAGGTTGACCTCTCACACCTTGCTTGGCCCGCCAATTCGTCTGACCTTAACGTCATCGAGAAAATTTGGGACGCTTTAGAAATTGCCGTCAAGAGGAGTGTTGCACGTCCACAGTCATTAGCGGAATGGACCGACAGATTGATGGACGAGTGGGCCGCAGTGATCAGGGCACATGGGGATGTAACCAAATATTAAATTCAATAAACCTTATTTCGTAATATTTTGGCCTGAGTGTTTAGATTGTTAATTGCACGCTAATATGACATAAGAGGGTGGCGAATGCAAAACCCACTCAAGATAAGAGCTTGCAATTCCATCATAGGCTCAAAGGTAGAAGGTCGACTGGCCAGCACGAAGATCTGCAATTCGATTTCCTGTTGTGGCAGCAAGGTTCTTTGCGGTTATTTAGGAATTCGAAAAATTTGTTCCGAACATGTTTTAAAGGCAAACACTTGAAAGCTGCAATATTTCGGTTAGCTAAGTCGGACCGTTATATGCAGTAATTTCAAATTTGTATGTCTCTTGAAAGTAGAAAGGGTTTCGAATGTATTGCAGGATTCGAACAGTTCACCTCTCAGCATCACTGCAGACAAAAGGATTTTGAATACCTTATTTTTTCGACAAATCTACCGACCCCCATACCTAATTTAAATATATCTTGTGTTCGCTCGAAATTTCGAATTCGAATGTTTTAGTCTGCGTCACATCTAAAATATTTCATTTCCGAAAGTGAATGTTTTTTTTATCTGTTATTGTATAACTATCATAACTATAGACAGTTGAATTTTGTATTATAATTCGAAATTTTTAGTCGGCCGCACTACCATAAATGCATAAAACTGAAAACTTTAATTTTCCGATTTGACTTATCAGACGCTCGATCTGTTAATTAGGTTTAAGGATCCTAAATTGCTTGAAATTGTTACTTTCTTATTTACTCAACAATTCGAATATTTTTGTCTACGACACCTCTAAGCTTGAAAATATAGGAAATCACCAATTATCCATGTTCATTTTATCATAAGATTTACCATTGAACCAAATTTCAAGTCCCTATCTCTACAAACTTTCACATTTATTGAGATAGGGACGAATTCGACAATGCAAACATTTTTGCTTATGATACCACCTAAAATATTAAATATCTGAAAGCAGCAATCATCTATGTTGAATTTATCATATGATCTAACTTTGTACCAAAATTTATCCCCCCCCCCACGTCCTTGAAGTCCTTAGATCAGTGATTCTCAACCTTTTGTAGGTGACGACCCCCTATCGCCGTAAAATCACTTCGCCCCCCCACACTGTACTCTTTATTAACTGTATTTGGTTTCAATATTTGAAGGCATTACTTCCCCCCCCAATAAATTAACATTAATATAATTTGCAATAACATTATCAATTCATGCAAGTGTTTCACGATAGATGGCACCACTAAATTTAACCTGAAGTCCTTATAAACCGCGACGCCCACCTCACTGGTATAAAGGCCATTACATCCCTTAGTTTCTGAGTGCAGAGCCAATTCACGCGGTACACAGATACACAGACTGCTGAACACGACAAACACTAACATTATTGTACCGTCGACACCAACCTGCTTCTCAGGCGCCAACGGCTCATTTATAGACTTTGTCCTAACGCGAAACATAGATTACGGTCACACTATTAGTACCCTGGATGAATTCGACTCGGATCATCTGCCGGTACTGGTGACATTCGACCTGAACACACCTCTTCCAGCCTCTTTGGGACAAGAGAGGGTCAACTGGGAAGTATTCAAAAGAGCACTCTTCGAGCCGCACTTAGCAGTACCTAACATAATGAGCACGGCGGATATTGACTCTGCCACGCACACACTCACAACAGAAATCAAGAGAGCAATTGCCTCTGCCACAACACATCGTGAGTCCCCAAAAATGCCCACACTTTCCCACCATGTCAAACAATTAGTCAGGCAAAGAAATAGAATACGTAAGACATGGCAGGCTAACAGAGACCCCGCCCTTAAAAGGGAGCTTAACAGACTCACGTGCAAAGTCAGGGAAAAAATTGTCGCAGAAAAGAAGCAACAGTATAAAGAACTAATCGAATCCCTTAGCCCAGAAGACGTATCGCTCTGGCAATTCGCAAAAAGACTCAGGAAACCTCAAATTAAGCTCCCGCCACTAATAGATGGTGCTAAAATCGCGTACTCAGACGAGGAAAAAGCCGAGGCGCTCGCAAGCCATTATGAAAAACAATTCCAACCAAACCACGATCTAATGTGTCAGGACACCCTAAGAATGGTTAGTCAAACGTTAAATAACTTCAGGAATTCCCCGGTAACGGCTGAGATTGACCCAGCCACCCCGCAGGAGATAGTAGAAATTATTAAAAATCTCAAAAACCGTAAAAGCCCAGGGCACGACAAAATCAGAAATATTGCGGTTAAAAACCTGCCCTTAAACGTAATATGTTACTTGACTATCTTAATAAATAAAATATTAAAACTAAACTATTTCCCCAAAGAATGGAAGGAAGCGATAATTATAGCAATCCATAAACCTGGTGAGGATGCCACAATTCCAGCCAACTACAGACCAATTAGCTTGCTACCGACACTTAGTAAAATTACTGAGAAAATTATTCTTAAGAGACTGAACACGCACCTTAGTGAGAATGACATTATCATTCCGGAGCAGTTTGGATTTCGGCCAAAGCACTCCACCACTCATCAATTGCTGAGAGTGGTAGAGTACATATCTTCGGGTCTCAATAACAAGACACCCACAGCTGCGATTTTTCTGGACATACAAAAAGCCTTTGATAAAGTATGGCACTGTGGATTAGCGTACAAATTGATCACTTTAAAAGTCCCTGACGCACTTGTCAAACTTTTAATCTCATACTTAAATAACAGACACTTTCAAGTCAGAGTAGGAGGTAACTTATCTACACCCAAGCTCATTAAAAGTAGTGTACCGCAAGGTTCTATCCTGGGCCCGACACTCTTTAACATATACCTGAACGACATCCCTAGGACTCCAAACACAGAGCTGGCACTCTATGCAGACGACAGTGCGATACTTGCAAAACACCCCTATGTCTCAGTAATGCACAGACAGCTACAACAACACTTAGACATACTCCAAACTTGGCTGGAAAAATGGCGAATAAAATTAAACCCCAATAAATGTCATTGGATTTATTTCTCTAGAAAACGTAAACCTCCGCCGCCTCTGTACATAAAAAACCATGCCCTAAAAGCGGAAAAATCTACTAAATACCTAGGTGTAACGATAGATTCCCACCTAACCTGGAAACAGCACGTAACGAACTTAATCAAAAAAGCGGATATGGCCACAGGAGCCTTATACCCAATGATAGGAAGCGGAAATCTAAGTTATCAAAATAAACTCCTAATTTATAAATCGGTCATCCGCCCGGGAATGCTGTATGCAGCACCCGTATGGGGATATGCCTGTAAAACTACAATAGACCTCCTAGAGACAAAACAAAACAAAATCCTACGGATTATCAGGAAAGCTCCCAGGTACATAAGAAACTCGGTAATTAGGAATGACTTCAAAATAAAAACTGTTAGAGCCCAAATTAAAAAGCTAGCGCTTAAATTTTACAGAAATTTGCCATCCGTTCCAAACGAACTGTTATTCAATCTGCATGACTATGATCATCGCAAGGCCAAATCTCGTAAGAGACCCCGCGCTGTTCTAAACATCGATAATCGGAATTAAAAGATCCCACCTCAAACATCTGATTTTTAAGTAAAACTCGCGACTATTATTTTATAAAAAAAAAAAAAATATTCTAAACTCTAAACTGCCAAAACGCTAGGTAACCCTTAGATCTGCATCAACCCCCAAAACTGCTTAAACTCTAAATGTGCAACAAACTGCCACACTAGGAGCTAGGACAAATAATAAAAAGTAGTAAATAAAAACGTCGAACCTCCAATTAGGGTCACTGAATTAATGTCACAGTTTGACGATAAGAACCACATATTGAAACTGGAGATTAAAGGCGCCTGGTGCTCTGTCTTGTACGACACTACGACGTTTCTGAGTGCTGAAGACGACGCTATGGGCACGTGGTTGGTTTATTACTACCTTAGCTGACGTCATTCTTAGTAAATTGCAACAGTTATGGATAGATATTTAAAATGAAATCAACCCTCATGTTCACGCGAAGCCAGTGAGAAAACTAAAAAAGTTAGAAAGTACGATGATTCGCACTTAAATTTCGGATTTACAGTTCTCGGAAATCGCCCACAGTGTGTATTATGCTCAGATGTTTTGTCTGCAGAAAGCATGAAGCCTTCAAAATTGATGCGCTATCTTGAAACAAAACATTCATCAGTGAAAGGTAAGCCGATTGAATTTTTTCGCCGGAAACTTTCTGTTTTACAAAATCAACATATATTGAATATTACAAAAATAGGTAATGTAAGTAAAATGACCTTTCATGCATTTTATCTATGCGAAAAAAGGGAAACCTCATAGTCATACCATTGCTGAAGATCTTATTCTTCCATGTGCAACAGATATGGTGTCGTGTATGATCAGTTCAGAGAATGCTGAGAAATTGACTGCAATACCATTATCGAATGATGCTGTGGCAAGACGTATTTCTGAAATGACTGAAATTGTACGCGAACAACTTACTGAAAAAATAAAACGAATCGAATATTTTCCCATTCAAATCGATGAGTCTACAGATGTGTCAAATTGTGCACAATTTTTGTGTTTTATACGGTTTGTGGCAGATGGATATATACAAGAAGAAATTTTGTTTTGCAAATCTGTGCCTGACCACACAACGGGGGAATGTTTATTTGAGTCATTTATGGAAGCTACGAAAAGATTTAAAATAGTTTGGGGAAAGTGCATAGCAATATGTAGTGATGGTGCAAAATCATTAATAGGTGTTAAAACTGGCTTAGTCCAAAGGTTAAGAGTTATTATGCCAAATGTCAAGTGGGTGCACTGTTTTTTTGCATCGACAAGCCCTTGTCATCAAGAAAATGCTTGCTGAACTTCAACAAGTCCTAACGGAAGCTGTAAAAATAGTAAATTTTATTAAAAGCAGACCTTTACAGTGCTGACCGTTTGAAAAACTTTGCAATGAAATGGGTGCAATACATAAAGCGCTGCTGTTACATACGGAGGTACGATGGCTGTCTCGTGGGAAGGTTTTGAACAGGTTATTTGAGCTGCGATCTGAACTGCTGCTATTTTTTCGAGATGCTAACCCACAACTAGCCGAATTTTTTAGCTCTTCAACTTGATTATTTCAACTCGCATGCTTATCAGACATATTTATGCACCTAAATGAGCTAAATGCAGAGCTACAAGGCCGAAATATAACTATATTCAAAGCACAAGACAAAATCAATCTATTTTTAAAGAAACTGAATGTTTATGCTGCTAGAGTCAAGTATTCTGATTTTGAAAACTTCCCTTTATGTTATGAATTTAAAAGTTCCGTAATAGATACAGAAGAGGACATTGACTACGATTCCCTGTCTGATTTGATATCAACGCATATAACTGAACTTAGAAACCAAATCATAAGCTACATTCCACTTGAAGAAAATGTGGGTTGTCAGTGGATACTTGATCCTTTTAATGAAAGAGCAGTTGAAAAAGCAGAAATTCCATCGTAACTTCATGATAAGTTGATGGAACTGTCATCAGATAGCATTTTAAAACTGGAGTTTGCAAGTGAAGAAATTGATAAATTTTGGTTAACGAGAAGCCGTGAATACCCTGGTTTGGTATCTGAAGTTTTAAGGAGTATCATACCCTTTGCCCCGTTCTATCTTTGCGAACTTGGCTTCTCGACCATGTTAAACTTATAAACTAAACCAAGAAATCGTTTAGACCTGGAAAATGACTTGATTATGTGTGTGACAGGAATAGAACCAGACATTAAAAAATTGCTAAATCAAAACAAGCACATGTTTCTCATTAGCTTGTTGCAACGAAAACGTGCTAGTATTGAAATTATGCATTAACATTAAAAACGTTGGAGCGTATATTAAATAAGTTATTAAGTAAAATAACATATACTGATTTTTTTTTTAATTGTAGTTGTAAAATTATTGTATAATACATTATTTATAAATTTTTTTGTATTTTTTGAAACTTCTTGCGACTCACCGGTTGAGAACCACTGCTTTAGATCAATAAACCTGGAGTATAGTAAATTCAATAGCTCAATAAACATTGACTCGTAAATGCGAACATTTTTGTTTATAACATCCTCTAAAATATTAAATGTTTGAAAATAACAATTATCCATGTTGATTTTATAATATGATAAATCTTTGTATTACATTTAAAGTCTCTACCTCAACAAACCTGGAGTTCCACGTTCATTTGATAATTAGAACATTTTTTTAATTCTCCATTTTCTTCATTCAGCTAAATATTAGTTAGAAAGTGCAGTAAACAATGATTAATTCAGAAAATAAATTCAGAAAGGCTTTTTCCTACTTTTCCTTTCTAAAAAGACCTTAATAACCTCTTCAAACTCAAAATGCGAAGTTATGTTATATTTAACAACTAAAATAATTAAATTGCCGAGTTTACGCTGTCTTAAATTAGATCTCAAAAAGTTTTTTATATTTTAAGTGCAGAGAAAGAATGGATATACTTGAAAAGAATTCTAAAGCATATACAAGCATTCATTTGGAAAATTAAGTTTAAGGCCTTTAAACCGTGTTTATGCGTCATAATATTGAATTTTAAAGTTTACGGAAAAATAATACCCTGTGAGAATGTAATAAATATTCAAAATATAGTTATATTTTTTCTATATTTCAACAGAAAACGTGATTTTAAATTGATATTTAAAATGAACTGTGCGAATTACAATGCACGCATAATGAAGGCATGAAAACAAAGCTGAGTAAATTGTCGATGAACAATATAATCAAGTTAGATTTACTTGAAGTATAATCTATATAAATAAAAATGAAAATCTGTCTGTCTGTCTGTCTGTTTGTCACACCATCACGGGAGAACGGCTGAACCGAATTTGATGAAATTTTGTGGGTAGCCCAGAAATAGCCCCTCTTAAAATTATATCCGTGTTTTGAGTTTCTACGACCAGTGGTTCTCGAGATATTAGTAAAAAACGAAATTTTCGTTTGTCTCATCATCACGGAAAAACGGCTGAACCGAATTTAATGAAATTTGGTGAATAGCCTTGAAATATCCCCCCATAAATTTTGTCCAAGTTTCGAGTTTCTAAGACACGGGGTTGTCGATATATTAATGAAAAACGGAACTTTTTCCTAGGAGTTCTACTCCCTAACTCCGTGGTTTATCCAAACGAAAAGCTTGAAAATCGTTTGAAAGTGAATTAAAATTTAATCTCTGAGTTTGATGGGAGATTTTTTGCGTTAATTAGTCACTTTCTGAAAACATGAATTGTTTGAAACATGATTTAAAGGGGAAATCTATCTCCATGGTTCATGGTTTATTTAAAACAAGCTTTTACGGAACAATGAGAAGTATAGAGAAATCAAAATCGTTATTTAATTTCGCAGTTTATGTTATAAGACATGACATATTTAACATGTTATAAGATTCTATCTTATATCATGTTACTCAGAAACGCAATTAAATTAAATCTGTCTGTTAATTTTAATAATTATTTTTTCGATTTGAATAATAAATAAATGGATATAAAAATATATTTTAGAAAAGAACGATTTGATTTTTCTTATAGCATTTTTGACTGGATAATATCAATTACGGTCTTCAGGTTTAAAAATTATTATTATTTATATTTTCGGGGATTATTGATTCAAGGATTATTGATATTTTCAAGTTATTATGCAATTATTTTATTATGACAAAAATTGTTTAAACTCATATATTGTATGTTGTACGAATCTTCTACAAATACACGTGTATATCTTTTAATCTACGAGAATATAAGTAGTACAGGTATATTGACATATGTTTTGATATATATTGGCATATATTGGAATCAATTACGACCTTCTGGTATAAAGAGTACGGATATTATTGATGTTTTCAATTTATTACGTCATCTCTTTTATTTTGGCAAATATTTTTGAGACGCATATTGTAATACGGGTAATCTTCTACTAACACATTGGCATATTTTCTGATCTGCGACAATATAATTAGTACGGGGTTGCATATATTCATTCAATTCCTATTTTTTCTTCTGTAAATTTGCTTACAAAAGGGGGCAGGATGTTTTATTCTTCAGATCTGATCGTGAAGATAATTTTGCATAGTGAGAACATATATTCTTAAACTTCTCTTTAGGAGCAATAAATTTAATATTTTAACAGAATTCGCACATGATTGCGAAATTTAAGTTTCTTTAAATTATACACTCCGTACGAATAACGGGTGTGCTGTTAGTGGTTAATAAATTTTAACATTTTAGGAGGATATATCATGTTGCTCGGCATCGCAATTAAATTAAATGTGTTTGTTAATGTTTTTATTATTTTTTTTCGATTTAAATAATAAATAAATGGATATAAAAGTATATCTTATGAATGGACGGTTTGATTTTTCTTTTAATTATATTAATTGCTGACTGCGTACATCAATTTCATTTATTTTGGCAAAAAGTTTTCAAGCTTATATCGTATTTAGCTACTAAACTCATATATTGTGTTTAGCCAATAAATTCATATAGCCGATTGTTGAAACAGAAAAAGAGTAGAGCGGGTATATCTTCTAATACAATTGTAGTGTTTTCATTTAGTATATTGAAACGGGATAAGAATGTTTCATTCAGATCTGCAAATTCAAAGCTACGAATTTGGAGGGATATCGCTAATTTGACAACTTTTCTTAAACTTTGCCAAATTGACGGAAATGTCGCCAAATTGATATAAACGACACACAAACAGCTGCCATAAACCTTCGGGTTGGTCGTGTGGCTTGGATCTTCTACATATCAATGAAATTTTCTTTTGTTTTGTTAGAAGAGAGTACTGAAATGATGTTTGGTTAGCATTTATCTGTCAGACCAACCATCCTACTTAGTAATACATTTAGCGAATTTTTAAAATGTCACCAAATTGATAAAAATGTTTTCAAATCTATAAAAATATCTTGAAATTGATAAAATTGCGCTACATAAATGATATTAATTGTTTTTTGTTAGGGGATAGTATTGTGATGATATTTCGTCAATTTGTCGCAAAGTGGAACTGTCAGTTCTACAGTCCCACTTGGCGATAAATTTGGAGATTTTTTAAAATGTCCCTAATTTGACGAAACTGTCGCCAAATGTTCCATAGAAATATAACTATTTAGACGATATTTTTTCTACCAATTTATTTGAAGCAAATGATATCATGTCGCTTAGCAACGGATTTAAATCCAATGTGTTTATGCGGCAGACGATTTTTATTAAATCCTTTCCGATTTGAATAATGAAGATATGTATATAAAATAAATTTCATTGCCATTTCATTTTGGACTGGATAATATCAATTATACTCTTCAGGTTTAAACATTATTATTATTGATATTTTCCGGAATTATTGATTCAGGGATTATTGATATTTTTAAGTTATTACGCCATTGTTTTATTGCGGCAAATATTGCTGACACACGCATATTGTACGTTGTACGAGTAATCTTCTAGGAATGCACGGGTATATCTTCTAACCTACGAGAATAAAAGTAGTACAGGTATATTGGCATATATTTTGACATATATTGGCATATATATTGGAATCAAGTACAGTCTTCTGGTATGAAGATTAAGGGGATTAATTATATATTCAATTTATTACGTCGTCTGTTGTATTTTACCAAAAAACATTTGTGACTCATATTGCAAAACGGGTAATCTTCTACTAATAATCGGACATTATAAGTAGTACGTGTATATCTTCCCATATAATTTTAGCACTTTAATTTTGACATATATTGGAATAAATGACTGTCTTCAGATTTAAAGATTACGGGTTTATTGGTATTTTCAATTTATACATGTAATCTACTAATACAGGTTATATTTTCTAATATTCGCGTATATAATTAGTACGGGTCCCATACAATTTTAACGCTTTTATTTTGCATATATTGATTCAATTCCATATTTTTTTTTATATTTGCTTACATAAGGGGTCCAAGATGTTTTATTCTTCAGATATGTCCATGAAGATAATTTTATATAGCGAGAACAGAGATTCTTAAACTTCTTTTTAGAAGCATTATATTAAATATTTTAACAGAATATTTTGATTAAACATGTCATTTAGTATACTATAAGAATTTGGGCATGATTATGAATTTCAAGTTTCTTTATATTATATACTCCGTACGAAGAACGGGTATGCTGCTAGTCTATATAAATAAAAATGAAAATCTGTCTGTCTGTCTGTCTGTCTGTCTGTCTGTCTGTTTGTCCCATCATCACGGGAGAACGGCTGAACCGAATTTGATGAAATTTTGTGGGTAGCCTGGAAATAGTCCCACTTAAAATTTAGTCCATATATGGAGTTTCTACGATCATTAGTTCTCGAGATATTAGTGAAAAACGATATTTTCGTTTGTCTCATCATCACGGGAGAACAGCTGAATCGAATTTGATGAAATTTTGTGAATAGCCTTTAAATAGCCCCCCATAAATTTAGCCCAAGTTTCGAGTATCTAAGACCAGGGGTTGTCGAGATATTAATGAAAAACGAAACTTTTTCGTAGGAGTTCTCCTCTCTAACTCCGTGGTTTATCCAAATGAAAAGCTTGAAAATCGTTTGAAAGTGAATTAAAACTGTATCTCAGAGTTTGGGGGAAGATTTTTTGCACTAATTAGCCACTTTCTGAAAACATCAATTGTTTGAAACATGATTTAAATGGGAAATCTATCTCCTTGGTTTATATTATACAAGCTTTTACTGAAAAATGAAAAGTATAAAGAAATAAAGTGGCTATTAAATTTCGCATTTTATGAGGAAGATTCTATCTTATATCATGTTGCTCGGCAACGGAATGAAATTAAATGTGTTGTTAATATTTATTATTATTTTTTCTATTTGAATAATAAATAAATATATGTAAAAATATTTTTTTAAATGAACGGTTTGATTGTTCTTTTAATTATATAAATTGCCGACCGCGTACATGACTTTCATTTATTTTAGCAAAGTGGTTTCCAGCTCATATATTGTGTTTAGCTAATAAACTCATATATTGTGTTTACCCAATAAATTCATTTAGCCGATTGAAGCAGAAAAAGATTAGAACGGGTGTATCTTATAATACAATGTTAGTGTTTTCATTTAGTATATACAAACGGGATCAGGATATTTTATTCTTCAGATCTGCAAATTCAGAGCTACGAATTTAGCGGAATATCTCTAAATAACTTGGTAACTTCTCTTAAACTTTACCAAATTAGCGGAAATGTTTCCAAATTTATGAAATTGGCGCAAATCAATGATTTGTTTTTTAGAATAGAGTACTGAAATGATGTTTCGGTAGCATTTGTCGATCAATCCATCCATCCTACTTAGTAACACATTTAACGAATTTTTTTAATATCACGAAATTGATAAAATATTTGTGAGTCCATAACAATATCCTGGAATTGATAAAATCGCGCTTAATAAATGAAAATAATTGTATTTTGTTAGGGGATAGTATTGTGATGATGTTTCGTCAATTTGTCGCAAAATGGGTCTATCTGTTCTACAGTCCCATTTGGCGATAAATTTGGCGATTTTTTAAGTTATCGCTAAATTGACTAAAATGTCGCCAAACCTTCCATGGAGATCGCATTATTCAGACGATATGATTTCCATCAATTTATTTGAAGCAAATGATATCATGTCGCTTAGCAACGGATCCAATGTGTTATGCCACATACGATTTTATATTAAATCTTTTCCGATTTGAATAATAAAGATATGTATATAAAATAAATGTCATTGACATTGCATTTTTGACTGGATAATATCAATTACGGTCTTCAGGTTTAAACATTCCTATAATTGATATTTTCGGGGACTGTTGATTCAGGAATTATTGATATTTTCAAGTTATTATGCCATTGTTTTATTATGACGAAAATTGTTGAAACTCATATATAGTACTTTGTACGAGTAATCTTCTACAAATGCATTATATCTTCTAATCTACGAGAATATAAGTAGTACAGGTATATTGGCATATATTTCGATATATATTGGCATATATTGGAATCAATTACGACCTTCTGGTAAAAGATTACGGGGATTATTGATATTTTCAATTTATTACGTCATCTCCCATATTTTGGCAAATATTTTTGAGACTCATTGTAATACGGGTAATCTTCTACTATCACACTGGCATATTTTCTAATCTACGACAATATAAGTAGTACGGGGTTGCATATAATGATTCAATTCCTTTTTTTTGTAAATTTGCTTACAAAAGGGGTCAGGATGTTTTATTCTTTAGATCTGCCCATGAACATAATTTTGCATAGTGAGAACAGATATTCTTAAACTTCTCTTTATGAGCAATAAATTTAATATTTTTACAGAATTTGCACATGATTGCGAATTATAAGTTTCTTTATATTATATACTCCGTACGAAGAACGGGTATGCTGCTAGTCTCATTATACAATCATGAGTCAGAAAGATTAATCCTTCTGATTGGGCCTTTTACGATGTTTTCAGCGTTCCCGGGTGCATCTGCCCCTCTCCATTGCCCCCTCCTTTTTTTGTTACTCTCGGACTCATGGCCTTGTGCCTGGATTACATTTTTACCCCCAAATCTTCCCTTTATTACTTTCCCTACAATACATGGTAATATATAGGGAAAGTATTGGAATCATGCCGAAAATTGCAACTCGAGTTTTCGACGGATCTACACGTTTCGAGACCTCTGGAATACGATAAAATCATTTTCAGCGTGACGTCTGTGTGTCTGTGTGTCTGTCTGTGCAGAATTTGTATTGACTCTAACTAAAAAACTAATGGACCGATTTTCATAAAATTTGGTAGTTAAGCCACTTGTGGGCGACCCTGGTGCTGATTAGTTTTGGGTACAATTCGGGATAAAAGAACCCGCCTTTTTTTTGCGAAATGGCCCACAAAAATTGTTGTATCCACTCTAGCTGAAAAAATATTGGCCTGAATTTCACAAAAATTGGTTGATACGTCGTTTGTGGGTTTCCCTGGTGCTGATTAGATTTTGGTACGATCGGAAAAAATAACCTGCCTTGTTTTGCGAAATGACCCACAAAAATTGTCAAAATCTAAACTAAAAAACTATGCATGGTAAAATATATCCATTAAATGCCTGTTTTATGCATAATTTTTAACGAAGAAAGGAATAAGACCAACCCTATTACACTCGGACCAGTCGTTCTCGAGATATTTTAGTTTTTTTGTATTTTTTCTACGCCACCTTTGAAAATAAGTCCAGTTATCAAGTAAGAACGAAAATTGAATTAAAAGTGAATTAAATTTAATTAAAATAAAGAGAACGTTGATATAAGTCTGCAGTGAAAGTCGTATACTGCCTACATCAGATTTTTTCTTATGGAGAATACTACTCCTGTATTAAAAATGAGACTCTAAGGACTTTAAATTGGGACTCGTCCTAATTCAACCTAATTCAAACCCAATAGCTAAATATAAAAATCTGATGTGGCCAGCACATGACTTTCCTTGCAGACGTTTATATTCACGTTCTCTTTATTTAATTAAATTTATTTCACTTTTAATTCAATTTTCGTTCTCATTCGGTAACCGGACTTATTATCAAAGGTGGCGTAGAGAAAATACGAAAAACTAAAATATCTCGAGAACGGCTAGACTTAGTGTAATGGGGTTGACTTTATTCTTTTCGTCGTTAAAAATTACGTATTAAACGAGCATTTAATGGATATATTTGAGTATACCTAGTTCTTTAGTTTAGATTTTGACGATTTCTGCGGGTCATTCTGCAAAAAAAGGCAGGTTATTTATTTTCGAATCGTACCAAAATCTAATCAGCACCAGGGTAACCTACAAGTGACTTATCCACCGAATTTTGTGAAATTCGGTCCATTAGTTTTCCAGTTAGAGTGGATACAAGATTTTTCGGGCCATTTCGCAAAAAAAGGGGGTTCTTTTATCCCGAATCGTACCCAAAGCTAATCAGTACCTGCCCCGCCAACAAGTGACTTACCTACAAAATTTTGTGAAATTCGGTGTATTAGTTTTTTAGTTAGAGAGGTTACAAAATCTGCACAGACAGACAGACAGACAGCACACAGACACACACACAGACGTCACGCTAAAAATGGTTTTTTCGTATTCTAGAGGTCTTGAAACGTGTAGATCCGTCGAAAACTCGAGTTGCGATTTTCGACATGATTCCAATACTTTCCCTATACATTGCCATGTATTGCAGGGAAAGTAAAAATGTCATACTGAAGAATTTTCAACATAATTTCTAAGATACGATTTGCTTTTTATTTGTAGTCTATGCTTATTGCACTGGATAACACAATTTTTACTGTCTGTTGCGCACAGAAACCCGTTTTTCGAGCTGTTTTTCATTTCAGAAGAATCGTGCTGTCAAAGAGTACCTGGCTCATGACACCAAAGTCCGTTTCAGCATTTGGACGATCGTGCAAGGGGATCCATTTTAGGTCTACGTACGACTGGGTGGTCGTATCGGTCTATCGCCGCTGAAACACGCGTAGATATTGTCCACTGTGCAAAGTATTTGGAGAAGATGGATTGAAGAAGGGTATGTGAATCGTCGCAGTGGTACAGGTCCATCCAGACGTACATCAGCACGCGTTGATCGACGCATTCGAAATTATGCGGTGGAGTCCCCACAAACGACGACTGTCGATATTCTGCAGAATTCGCAGGGTACATTATACAGGGTGGCCACTCTTCGGACATATTGAAATTCCCTGACTTTTCCAGGTTTTCCAGGTGAATTGAAAAGAAATTCCAGACCAGTAATTTTAACATAAACGTGCTTACGTCGCTATTTAGTTACAAATTTGATTAAAGAATCTTAACAATTTAACTCCACTATCCAAAAAAAGTTATATTAAATCAGGAGAAAAAAATACACATTTTTTTGTTTTACAAATAAATGTTGACATTTTTAATAAAAAATACATGTAAATGCAGTAAAATTGGACTACTGAAATATTTAAAATAATTTAATGGTTTTCTCATTGAAGACAATAAAAAGAAATAGTTCAAACTGATGTCCTTAAATATGGGCATTGCAAATTGCTCACAATGATAGAGATCATTAAAGATATGCAATAACTACACTATAACAAATCACAGCCATTGAATAATTAATGTCAATTCAGCAATGTCAAAAGTATGTCATTAAAATAGAAAAAAATATAGCAAAATGTATATAATATATATACAGAGATGCCAACCTCTGAAAAGGGTCATCAGTAGAAAAATCAGGCGTATTCAGTAAAACGGCATCAGTAAGATTTTACGTATATTGACAATATATATTTTAAAACCTTAGAATAAATTCAAAATGTAGTTTTGCTAACTTAACTGAGTTAATTACAACTAAATGGCAATATTTATGTGAAAATAATTAGGAAATTAACCAAAATATGAAAATAAGCTAGTTTAGTCAAGTTAATGTGCAACAATAGGGAGTGGAGATCCATGGCAAAGGATAATTTCGTACCCTCGGCAACACCCGAGGGGGAAAAAACTGAATTTCACGATCGTACTATTTATATGAAAATAATTAAAAGATTAGACTTTATAATTAACCAAAATATCAAAATATGTTAGTTTAGTCAAGTTAATGTGCAAAAATAGGGAAATGGAGATCGATGGAAAAGGATAACTGCGTACTCTCGGCAACGCCCGCGAAAAAAAAACTGAATTTCACGATCGTACTATTTATGTGAAAATAATTAAAAAATTAGCCTTTATAATCAACCAAAATATGAAAATAATCTTGTTTAGTCAAGTTAATGTGCTCCAATAGGGAGATGGAGATCGATGGAAAAGGATAATTGCGTACGCTCGGCAACGCCCGTGAAAAAAAAACAACTGAATTTTACGATCGGACTATTTATGTGAAAATAATAAAAAAATTAGCCTTTATAATCAACCAAAATATGAAAATAATCTTGTTTAGTCAAGTTAATGTGCTCCAATAGGGAGATGGAGATCGATGGAAAAGGATAATTGCGTACGCTCGGCAACGCCCGTGAAAAAAAAACAACTGAATTTTACGATCGGACTATTTATGTGAAAATAATTAAAAAATTAGCCTTTATAATCAACCAAAATATGAAAATAATCTTGTTTAGTCAAGTTAATGTGCTCCAATAGGGAGATGGAGATCGATGGAAAAGGATAATTGCGTACGCTCGGCAACGCCCGTGAAAAAAAAACAACTGAATTTTACGATCGGACTATTTATGTGAAAATAATTAAAAAATTAGCCTTTATAATCAACCAAAATATGAAAATAATCTTGTTTAGTCAAGTTAATGTGCTCCAATAGGGAGATGGAGATCGATGGAAAAGGATAATTGCGTACGCTCGGCAACGCCCGTGAAAAAAAAACAACTGAATTTTACGATCGGACTATTTATGTGAAAATAATTAAAAAATTAGCCTTTATAATCAACCAAAATATGAAAATAATCTTGTTTAGTCAAGTTAATGTGCTCCAATAGGGAGATGGAGATCGATGGAAAAGGATAATTGCGTACGCTCGGCAACGCCCGTGAAAAAAAAACAACTGAATTTTACGATCGGACTATTTATGTGAAAATAATTAAAAAATTAGCCTTTATAATCAACCAAAATATGAAAATAATCTTGTTTAGTCAAGTTAATGTGCTCCAATAGGGAGATGGAGATCGATGGAAAAGGATAATTGCGTACGCTCGGCAACGCCCGTGAAAAAAAAACAACTGAATTTTACGATCGGACTATTTATGTGAAAATAATTAAAAAATTAGCCTTTATAATCAACCAAAATATGAAAATAATCTTGTTTAGTCAAGTTAATGTGCTCCAATAGGGAGATGGAGATCGATGGAAAAGGATAATTGCGTACGCTCGGCAACGCCCGTGAAAAAAAAACAACTGAATTTTACGATCGGACTATTTATGTGAAAATAATTAAAAAATTAGCCTTTATAATCAACCAAAATATGAAAATAATCTTGTTTAGTCAAGTTAATGTGCTCCAATAGGGAGATGGAGATCGATGGAAAAGGATAATTGCGTACGCTCGGCAACGCCCGTGAAAAAAAAACAACTGAATTTTACGATCGGACTATTTATGTGAAAATAATTAAAAAATTAGCCTTTATAATCAACCAAAATATGAAAATAATCTTGTTTAGTCAAGTTAATGTGCTCCAATAGGGAGATGGAGATCGATGGAAAAGGATAATTGCGTACGCTCGGCAACGCCCGTGAAAAAAAAACAACTGAATTTTACGATCGGACTATTTATGTGAAAATAATTAAAAAATTAGCCTTTATAATCAACCAAAATATGAAAATAAGATAGTTTAGTTAAGCTAATGTACAATAATAAGGGGATGGAGATGGATGGAAAAAGACAATTGTGCACTCTCAGCAAAGCCCGAAAAGAAGGACTGAATTGCGCAATCTCATAATTTAAGCAAAATATAATTTGTTTAGCAAAATATTTCTTTATTTTTACGCGCACTATAAAAATAAATTAGGTCTATTGTTCTGATATCAAATCATTAGAAGAAGAAAATGGATGCAAACTGATCATTTTGGACTCTAAGCAAAGCAGGGAATATGAACTGAATGGCAGGATGCATGGATTTCACGGGATTTTCCGTAGTTTTGGGAGTAATGTCCGTAAAACGGTAAGGTGAAGTAAAAATCCGTACAAACTACGGAAAATCCGTAAAAGTTGACATCTCTGTACTTGGCGACATTTGTCCAAAATGGCGCACAAACTCCGCATTTTTGCTTTTATACGGAATCAAATGGATACAAGCAACCTTTATTTAGCGGTTACGAATACAGCGTAATACTTGGCGAAATTTTTCGAAAATGGCATACAAACTGGGCAGTTCTGTTTTTATATGGACTAGTGAAAAAAAAAAAAATCCAGAATTTTCACAAAATTCCCTGACTTTTCCCGGTTTTCCCTGACCATTCTAAAATTCCCTGACTTTTCCCGGTTCTCCCGGTTTCCAGGTTGAGTGGCCACCCTGTTATAGGTTCCAATATCAGCGAGAATAGTTTCTCGACGATTGGCCGAAAGTGGCTTGCACTCAAACCTCTCTTTACGAAGACTGCCATTAACGACAAGACACCGACGTGAGAGATTGCAATGGTGTCGGGCCCGAGCCTCTTGGACGATTGAATGGGACAGGGTAATGTTCAGTGACGAGTCTCGGTTCTGTTTGTGAAATGACAGTCGCCGTGTGAGAGTGAAATGACAGTCGCCGTGTGAGAGTGAAATGACAGTCATCGTGTGAGAGTGAAATGACAGTCGCCGTGTGTGTCTTTAGGCGACGTGGAAACAGATCCAATCCTGCTGCGAATATTGAACGCCATATCGCTCGACAACGCCGCTTCATGGTTTGGGATTCCATCGGCTTCGATAGCCGATCACCTCTGGTTCGTATCAGAGGCACAATAATCGCACGGCGATATGTGGATGAGGTGCTGTGGCCGGTTTCACTGCCCTACCTTCAGCGGTTGCAAACTGCTGTTTTCTAGCAAGATAACGTGCAACCGCTTACAACAAACATCAGCAGACAAGCCTTGCAATGTATCCAGGCGCTTTCTTGGCCTCTGCCGCGTCTCCAGATCTCTCACTCATCGAACATGTATGGGACGTGATTGGCCGTCGTTTGACTGCCCTGCCCTCACCTCATAGGACGACCTTTGGAGGATGGTTGAAAGCATATGGTCATCCATCCCTCAGGAAACTACCCGCCTGCACACTGCATCCGTTTCTCAAAGGGTTGCTGCTTGTATCACCGCAAGAGATGATCCTACTGCCTACTGATCACTCTGTCTATGCCATTACTGTGTTGCATTATCCTTCTGGAATTAACATCACTTATTTATATATGCTATCTCTGCCTGTTTGTCCGTTATCATCATACTCTATTCTCTCTGTTATAGTGTTGCATTTTTTGTGTCGGGTAGTGTTGTTGTTGTTGAGACCCATACCGTCCTACCTACTAGAAATGTGTTGTTGTTGAGACCCAGACCGTCCGACCTACCAGAAATGTGTTACCAGAAAGGTGTAAGGTAACTGTTTGGGCGGACGGGAAGTGCCACTCAATTTAGACCGGAACCAAGTGGGGGAGGCATCCACAGGGACCGTACCCTCCTTCCCCTACCATCAACCTCTCGGAAGGTCTTACAGGCCCACATGTTTAACGTGATCGTACTCCGCGTGAAGACGGCAGTAGTTTTGGCAGTGGCGGGAATCGAACCCGGGCCTTCCAAGTGTAATCCCCGCGCGCTAACCACTGGGGTACCGCGCCCATGTGTCGGGTAGTGTATGTAAGTTATAAGAATATTAAGTACGGTTTTATTCAGTAAATAGCAAGAACAAAATCTGTTTCTTGTCTAATAATATTCACACACTTTTGAAAAAAGAAAGTTACTGTGGAAATAAAAACAAAAACAAGCCATTTATTAAATATCAATTTTATTTAAAATTTTTTATTCAAGTGTAAACACATTTCAATCCTATAATTGTTTTATTCCCGAATTAATACTTGTTAGCAAAGCTTTCGATCTGTTTTCAGTCATTCATGGTTCCAGCTTCTATACTAAGTAGCGCTAACGTCGACAGACATTTTTGAGTCCACATCGATAATAAAAGCTTGCAATTCTTCCCCAGTAGCTCAATGGTAAAGCGTCGACTGGCCAGTTCGAAGATCCATGGTTCGAGTCCCACTTTGGGCAACCAGGTTCTTTACAATTGCGTCCGAACAAATCAACCCTGTAGGTCAGTTTGCTCAGACAGTTTGCTAGTTTCCTGTAGATAGTGAAAAGATGTCGGAAATCTGAACGTGACTCGAGTACGACTAGCACGGATTCAGTAGACTCTGAGATATGTAGAGTCGATTTCAAATCGAGAGGACAACGGCCACTCGGAAAAAAATAGCATCAGGAGGCTAACCTTAGGTAAATATAGAAGGAGGTAGGTAGTCAGATTGTCAGTTGCGCGTGAATATGACATTAGAGGGTAGAGAATGCAGTATCTAAATAGATAAAAACACTTGCAATTCCGTCCCAGTAGCTCAACGGTAGAGCATCGGCTGGCCAGTACGAAGATCCGTGGTTCGATTCCTGGCCAGGGCAGCAATGTTCTTTACACTTTTTGCTTCCTGGTATTCTCTAGAAAATTCTTTATTGCTTGCAAAAATGTTATTTTACTATTGTTTTTACTAAAAACATTTTTTTGAAGCATCTGGATCTGCTATAGAGGGAATTTGACAGAATGGATTTGACTGATTTGACTGAGGGAATTTGACTGATTGATGACTGAATGGATTCAGCTTTAAAATTTTGGAGGAGATGTAAGAGTTCACTAAGGACTTTCTCTTTTAAAAATTTGGATTATATTTAAAACAACTTTTTTTCAAGATTGGCTACCGACAGAGGTTGAGCTGATAATTGATATGGATTCAGCATTAAACTCTGAAAGCGGTAGGGTGGTTTACTAAATATTTCCATTTCCGGTTCCATTTCCACTTCCGGTCCATAAAATTTCCTTGAAATGTCTATTTCTCAGAAGTGGCTACAGATAGAGCTGAGATGATGACTGATATATATTCAGCATTAAATTCTGGATGGAATAAAGAATTCACTAAGGATTTACACTTTCGGTTCTGGAAATGTCGCTTCCGATTAAAAATTCTACGTGTTTTTTACAACATCTATTTTTCAGGACTGGCAACAGATAGAGCTTAGATGGTGACTGATATACATTCAGTATGAAATTACAAAGGGAGTAGGAGGATTCACAATGAATTTCCAATTCTTATTAACTAAATTATTTATTTCTCAGGATTGCATTTTAACAGTTTTTTTAACTGGGAATTTTTATTTATTCGAACTTTAATAATCTTGTTATTGATAAATATGCATTTCCTTACATCTTGGTATTATTTACATATACACATCTTTGACTTTAAAAGTTAGCTTATACAGAATTCAAAACGGGTTTTTAATTTGGTTATAACCTTCCTAATTCGAATCTCATTCACTGATATTTTTGAGTGAACGCTTGAACGTTCTTTTAGTTGAAGTTAGTTCATATAGCTTCTGAAACCGTTTTTTTAATCTTTTGTGTTATATTCATTTTTTGCTCTAGTCTCAATTATAATTAATTTTATAGTAGTTTGATTAATGAAATTGATTTTCGGAACCGGTTACTTCCTTTTGATATTTTCTTAATTACTGCCTCATTTCCCTGGAATTTTTTTTTTATATTTCTTCCTTTACAAGGGTTTGACTGTATTTTCTCCCTCTAAACTTTTTCCCAATAATTCTACGGTTCGTATATTTTTTCTCCCCGATTTTATCCTTCACGACCCTAGTTTTCCTTAATATGATTTAACTTAGAGACGGCTATACAATAATAATGTAGTATTTCATGGTATTTTTACTTTCCTTATATACATAATGTATAAGGAAAGTATTGTGACGGGGTCGAAAATTCGAATTCGAGTTTTCGACGGGAGAGCACGTTTCAAACATTCCTGATCACGAATCAAACATTTTTGAAGTGATGTCTCTCTGTGTGTGTGTGTGTGTGTGTGTGTGTGTGTGTCAGTGAGTCTGTGGAGACGATAACTGACTAACGAATGGACCAATTAGAACGAAATTTGGTACAAAAATCACAATCCGTAAACACTGGAAGCCTGTTGTTTTTATACGCAATCGAATGTTCAGAGCCCCCTAAATTTTCGAGTGAAATTTTCAAAAAATCGTATAAAAATCAAAACCGCTAATAAAGTTACGCAAATAGATATTTCTTATATAATTTTTCATTAGAAAACGATTGACATAAATTTTAGAACGCTAACATGAACCGTTCTCGAGATATTGCACATTTTTCAAAGTTATATAAAAAGTTATATTTCAAAAAGTTATATAAAATAAAAAAAATATATTTCCTATTGAAAAACATGTTCACTTTTCATATGTAATACCAAGCGATAAATTTGGTGACATTATTCTCGAGGATCTAGCTCATTCCATTCAGGAAAAAAGACAATTTGAGTAATACTTTTGTATTTGAACGCCAATAGTCATTTATCTGCTGTAAGAATAACTTATTTCTCCATCCATAACGCTTGGCGAGATTTTGGCGACGAAATTGGCGGAATGTTGCCAACTTGGCGACATTTTTAATTGTTGCCAAATTAACAAAAATCTCGCCAAATTGATAAAAATGACGCTAAATCAATGAAAATGAAGACTTATTGAAGAAAATTCAATATCTTGGAAAGAATACAAGTATCTACTATAAGAATAACATTTTTTTTAACTGTAAAAGTAGTAAATTCATTGCATTATATAAGGAAAGTCATGTGTTGCCCACATCAGATTTTGTTGAAAACAGGATCACCTATTTTACAACTTAATTGTGCATTAAATATCAGCCATGTAACATATGCTCGCTATTGAAATGGCACAGGCTGATGATGATATGACTGGACCGGTTTGAGTCAAAATGGCGGTTACGCTAGCCTGTGTATATAAGAGCCTTAAGTCCAACAGTTTGTCTCCAGGCCAGAACTACGTACAGGCGTGTGCATTTATGAGTGTGGTCAGGAACATTGAAACTGGACCCTGAATCAGTTGGGAAATATGCTCTTCACTGATAAGTGCAGACTCAGCATGTAGATTGATTCTAGTAGCACCTTTATGTGAACTGGACTGCAGCCAGAGACGATATTGAGGAAGGTTTGGAGTTAAACTCAAAGGGGGCTGATCAAAAACACGATCATTAGCATTTATAATCTATAATAGTTATTATACATTTCAATCCATATAGTAATAAATAATTGAATATTTATATTTATAAGCAAAGAGTTGATTATTAATATCCATATGGCTACCATACATCAACATTAATATATAATACACTATATAGCCAAAAGTATCCGGAGACCCCTCCGGAGAAGTGGATGTGGCTATGTACGTAATAGAACGAGATAAAAGTGAGCACCACAGCCTGGGACGGTCATAAACTTGCATTAGAAAGACAATGAGAGCTGAATGTGTTTGTAGGTGGCATTATAATTGGATGCCATCATAGCAAGAAATCAGTTCATGACATTTCGGCATTGGTGTAGATGCCTCGATCAACTGTAAGTGATGTCATTGTAAAATGGACACGTCTGGGATCTAAAACTGCTGGAAAACGAAGTGGTAGAGAGCAATCGCAGGCGTCGAACCCTGAAGATAGTGATGCTGAAGAATCGCAAGGTCCCACTCGCAGTGGTTACTGGTGAATTCCAAAATATATCTGGTGTCGTCTGTAGTACCAGGACTGTTCGTCGGGTGCTGAAAAATATAGGTTTCCACGGTCGTGCAGCCGCTCATAAGCCCAACACCAGCACGGTCAATGCGAAACGTCGGTTGTAGTGGTGCAAAGCTCACCGTCATTAGAATATGGAGCAGTATGAACAAGTACTTTGGAGTGATGAATCCCGCTACACTGTCAGGCAGTCCGATGGATGCGTCTGAGTTTGGCGGATGCCAGGCGAACGCTTCCTGTCTAAGTGCATTGTTCCAACTGTAAAGTTTGGTGTCGGTGGCATCATGGTTTGAAGCTGTTTTTACTTTCCTTATATACATAATGTATAAGGAAAGTATTGTGACGGGGTCGAAAATTCGAAATCGAGTTTTCGACGGGAGAGCACGTTTCAAGCATCCCTGATCACGAATCAAACATTTTTGAAGTGATGTCTGTGTGTGTGTGTCAGTGAGTCTGTGGAGACGATAACTGACGAATGAATGGACCGATTCGAATCAAATTTGGTACGAAAATCGCAATTCGTAAACACTGGAAGCCTATTGTTTTTATACGCAATCGAATGTTCAGAACCCCCCCTAAATTTTCGAATGAAATTTTGAAAAAATCGTTAAAAAATCAAAACCACTAATAAAGTTACGCAAATAGACATTTCTTATGTAATTTTTTATTAGAAAACGATTGACATAAATTTTAGAACGCTAACATGAACCGTTTTCGAGATATTGTACATTTTTCAAAAAAATTATCAAAAAGTCATATAAAATAAAAAAAAAAATATTTCCTATTGAGAAACATGTTCACTTTTCATATGTAATACCATGCGATAAATTGAGTGACATCATTCTCGTGGATCTAGCTCGTTCCATTTATGAAAAAAGATACTTTGAATAATACTTTTGTATTTGAACGCCAATAGTCATTTATCTGCTGTAAGAATAACTTATTTCTTAGTGCATAACGCTTGGCGAGATTTTGGCGACGAATTTGGCGGAATGTCGCCAACTTGGCGACTTTTTTGAAATGTTGCCAAATTAACGAAAATCTCGCCAAATGGATAAATATGGCGCTAAATCAATGAAAATGACGACTCATTGTCGAAAATTCAATATCTTGGAAAGAATATTAGTATCTACTATAAGAAAAATCTATTTTTTTACTGTAAAAGTATAAAATTCATTACATTATATAAGGAAAGTCATGTGTTGCCCACATCAGTTTTTTTGTGGTTTAGCATGGGCCCCTTACTTCCTAAGGCAGGAAACATGAACGCTGCAATGTATGTCGAGATTCTTGATAACTCTGCACTTCCAACTCTCTGGCAATAGTTCGGGGAAGGAATTTTTCTGTATCAACAGGAAAACTGTTCTGTCCGTACAGCGAAGGCTGTGAGGACGTGATTTTCAGAGATTGGTGTTGAAAAATTGAACTGGCTTTTACAGAGTTCTGATCAGAATTCCATTTAACATCACTGGGATGAATTGGAAATTTGTATTGCTTATACCTCAAAAACTAAAAGTTCTGGTTTTGAACAATAAGCATGAATTTATAGCCTTTTAAAAACAATAGAAGTGTACATCATTGGAATTTGGATCGAGCATGTTTTTTTCCAAAAAATCTTAAATATCTGTTTGAGCGAGTTTTTTTTTTCATTTTTTCTATGTTACTCGAAATATCTTTGAAACTATAAAATATAAATATAAATAGTATGCGATAAAAATATGGATGAGGAAATTTAGTTTCTAAACCTTTTAAACAAAGCTCTTATAGTTTTAGGAGCAATCGTCTTGTCAAGTTGAAGAAGATTGAAAAATTTTCCTTTTTTCAACTTTTTTATACTTATATATTTAACTAAAAGTGCTAGTTATAAAAAAGAAGCAAGAATTTATAGTTCTTTGCAAACTCTAAAAGTGCATATGATTTTATTTTGGATCCATCTCTTAGTTTTCGAAGTATAGTGATTATAATTTCAGTATTTTTAACACTTTACAACAAAGTTGAAAAGTGTTTAGGACTTTGTTCATTCTGTCTGTCTGTCCGTTAGCACGATAACTGCCGTAAAAATGACTTAATGAAACTGAAATTTTAGTATGTTGTTCAGACGGTCTGTAGAACCTATGGGAATATAAATGAATAATATCACCCAATTAGTTTTGGATTGAACCCGGGTCGAAAAAATGAAATGCATTGAGCCCTATGGGACCTAATTTTTCAAACATTTTTTAAGCGGATTTAAAATTCACAAATTGCTTCGAAAATTTTAGGTAATATTCAAATTGTTCCATAAAATATATAAAAAAAAATTCAGCGAGATATATTCAGTAGTTTTTTAAATAAAAATTAAAATAATAATTACACCTCTTATATGAAACGATCACGTGACCATGATATGAAACGATCACATGACCCACTTCAAAATGATATATAGCATCCATCTTGTTTCAAAATCGTGATTTTTTAAAGTTCTTTTTAATTCATATTGAGTGTTGTATCCGTCCCAAAACTACTTTATTTTTGCTTAAATTCTGTGCATCTACATACTGAAACAACGCAATGACAATATATTTGAGTTTAAATGCTCATCTAAATTTGATTATTTCTACAACTAAGCCTATTTTTCACCTATGTAAAATGTAAACAGCAAAATATATAGAATGAATTGTATTAGAATTCCTGTATTTTTTTAACACAAAATTATTTAGTCCATGGAGTCTGCATGGCTGATATGAATGAAATATTAATTGATTTCATAAAGAGAAGGACGATTTTTTTCGATGAAGTTTCAAGCATAGATTTTAATTTTTTGTAGCTCCATGGTCTTGAACAAAATGTTTAAATAAAATAAATTATTATAGTATTGTGATGAATGAAATGAATGGGAGAAAGTTATGAATGAAATCCTGTTTTTATAGAGAGATCCAGGCGTGTTATTTTTTCTATGACGTCATTTGAATTAATTTCAGTTGTTTTCGATGAAGTTTTCAAATATAATAAATTATCGTAGTATTATGATAATTCTAAAACTATTACTGAGGAATGTATAACATTTTAGAGATGTTTAAACCAGGCAATTTATATTTCAATGCCGTCATTTGAATGAAGTTCATTTTTTTCGATGAAGGTTTAAGTTTTCAAATATAATAAATTAATGCAGTATTGTGATAAGTTTCAAAATATTACCGAGGAATGTATTGCATTTTAGACTTGTTTAAATAAAATTGCATTGCAGTTGGAAAGTGTTTCATAATCAATGCTTTAAGCATGATTGATCTTTCTTGTTTCATTTTAATCTTGGTTTCGTAATGGGTGGCAAATCTGTAATATTGTAAATGTCAAGGTTGTTGTTCCGTCTGTGTACTTACGCCTTGGTAAAATATTGGTGCACGAGAACGAGACTTCTTGTTTTGTTTTAAGAGAAATTAGGAAATTAAATGAACTTAAAGATTCCAAAGATGTTTAATGATTGTCGAAGTTTGAACAGAATTGGTGGAAGTATACGTATTATTCTGCAAGATCCTATTCCCACAACACCTTCGGGCTGGAGATACCACCGATTTTTATCGGAGTAAGTTGATTTTTTCAGGAAATGCCTATAGTAATATTGCAATCTTATATTATGAAAACTCAAATCTCTGTCTGTTAAATTCGCAAATTTAGATTTTTGTATTTTAATTGCTAGTTCCCCACGCAACAGGTGTGTCTGGGATTCCAAGCCACGTGCCAATTGTCTGCCATTGCCAGATCTGAATAACACGAATGCGGAAGTAGTCAATTTGTTCTCAATGCTTTTTGGCGGGATATTTAGCTTTTTAAAAAATCTGTATATATATATATATATATATATATATATATATATATATATTTCTAAATCCATCGTCTTTTTCAAAACTCCCGCTTTTAGAAGCTTTTCGAAATTTACCTGTCTCACATTCAAATCAAAAATGTAGATTCTAAATTTATTTTTGGTTGAAGAATAGCTTTTTCTGACCTTCAATTTATAATGAAAACATTTTTTTTTCACAAACTAGGGGGCTCGCTCCGGTAGCGCAACCCCCTTCAGTAGGCTCTGCCTCCTACTCGCTGCGCTCGCAGAGCTCGCTTCATATCTATTTTTCCTAAAAATTCTATTTTCAGAAATCTCTTTTCTATCCCTGTCTATTTTCCGCAGGAGGGGAAAGTAGGGATTTTTCTTAGCCCAGGGAATCCAAAAACTGAGTTCCATGGTCATGAGCTCGCTTCGCAAGCTATTTCATGCCAAACTAAAGTTTAATCGATAAACAGTTTATTTCACCGTGTTACCCTATTATTTATTTATAAATGTACCAAATTTATTATTTTTGCATGCAATAGTTTTTACGGTACGAGATAGAGAAATCGCTAGACGTGCCGATACGAAAAAAAAGTTCACTTCAGAAATGCATAAAAGTAAAATATCTCAAAAACTACACCGAAATTAAAAAAGGGGCTCCGTTCTGCAAAAATTCATCCATGTAGGTACCTGCCTGCAAAAAATTCGTGGTCTCGCTATTGTTAGCTTATCCAGGATGCGAACTTGCAGCTGAAATATTTTTTCTTTTATTTTGACATTAAATATTTCTTAAACTACAATATATATATATATATATAAATTGTTTATTTCAAAGTATTCCCTAAAGCTTTTTATACAAGTGTACCAAATTTCATATTCGTATATGCAATAGTTTTTACGGTACGAAGCAAAGAATTTCGAGAAACGAGAAATTTCTCAAACAGCGGCTTCGGCGACTTCAGCTACTTTTTTTTAATACTAGGGGTCTCCGCGCCTCTGCTCGCTACGCTCGACAACCCCCAAAACTCACTTCGCCTTCTACTCGCCTAGCGAGCATTTTCGTGCTGGGTCAAGTAGGGGGTTTCGAAATAGAGAATACATACATACTAACATACGTGAATATGACTTTTGGTTATACAAATACTTAAAAATCTATTAAATTTTTCGAATTTTCGAAATTTTCGGGATGTTCTTGGGATCGTAAACTACATTTTAAGAAAAGATCGTGAACTTTTGGACCAAGTAGGTGCTCCAAAATAGAGGAAATATACAAACAAACGCAATCAGCTTTTCATAATATAGATTGGTGTATAGTAGCTATATAACTACTACACTTCAATTAACTTCAAATATAACTATTAGCCTATAAATATAGCTATACAATTAGCTATTTGTTAATAATTTATAGTAGTTCATATGAATTGAAATATATAATAACAACATTAAAAATCTAATGTGGGCAACACATGATTTTCCTTATATAATGTAATGAATTTACTATTTTTAGAATAAAAAAAAATAGGTTTTTCTTATAGTAGTTATTAATATTCTTTCCAAGAAATTGAATTTTCGTTAATTAGTCGTCATTTTCTCTGATTTAGTGTCATTTTTATCCATTTGGCGAGATTTCCGTTAATTTGGCAACATTAAAAAAAGTCGCCAAGTTGGCGACATTCCGCCAAATTCGTCGCCAAAATCTCGCTAAGCGTTATGTACGGAGAAATAAGTTATTCTTATATCAGATAAATGACTATTGGCATTCAAATACGAAAGTATTACACAAAGTATTTTTTCTCATGAATGGAACGAGCTAGATTCACGAGAAGGATGTCACCCAATTTATCGCATGATATTACATATGAAAAGTGAACATGTTTCTCAACAGTTAATATATTTTTTTTAATTTATGGGATTTTTTGATAAATTTATTTTAAAAATGTGCAATATCTCGAGAACGATTCATGCTAGCGTTCTAAAGTTTATGTCAATCGTTTTCTAAGGAAAAATTACATTAGAAATGTTTATTTGTGTAACTTTATTAAAGGTTTTGATTTTTTTATGATTTCTCAAAATTTCACTCGACAATTTAGGGGTTCTGCACATTCGATTACGTTTAAAAACAATAAGCTTCCAATATTCATGGATTGTGATTTTTGTACCAAATTTCGTTCGAATCGGTCCATTTGTTCGTCAGTTATCGTCTCCACAGGCTCACTGACACACACACACACACACACATACACACAGACATCACCTCAAAAAGGTTTTATTCTTGATCAGGGATGCTTGGAACGTGCTCTTCAGTCGTAAACTCGAATTCGAATTTTCGACCCCGTCACAATATTTTCCTTATACATTATGTATATAAGGAAAGTAATAACTATTAGAGTTTACAGATGCTAATAATTAATAGACTTTGTAGTACATAAACTTTGACTCAATAACGTATAATAATAGAGCTCCCTAATAATGAAAAATACCGTATTTAAATCAGTTTAAATACTTTTTAATAGCTATTTATTTAAAGACTAAAATTTAATATTTAAGTACATTTCCATCTGGTTCCCCTCAAAATAAATGTTTTCAGTGAGCTCTTCTTCAGGACTGTTGACACCTTCTCATTGAATGGCAATTCAGTTTCTCTTGGATTTCGTTTCTGGCTACATCCCTGTTGTATTTCCGAGTTACTTTTCCACAGAAAATAAAACCTAAGCCATTTTGTGTTACATATATGTACTTCTAAAACATCCTTATATGGATGATCGTTCATGGTTATTTTATATTACCTTCATAGCTCCAAGTTTTTTGTGTACTACCTAAGTTTTACATGAATTAATTAATAGAAATTAAAAAAGTAATTATAATAGTATTAAAAACAATTTATTTTCTTTTTGTTTCGGTATACATATTTCTTCTAACACTGTACAAAACAAACCATCACCAAATAAAAAAGTTCAAAATTCTAGTACAAGTTTATAAGAGCTTGCCAATGGACTGATGTGGTAAATTATTAAAACTGCACGATATTCCTTACAGAAGATGTCATTAGTTTTTGTGTCCTTTATCAAAAGATTGAGGATAATAATACTGTAATTACTCTGTGTTCTTATTCCATTATGAAGATTCTCCATAAGATGTCTGTGATTTTGATTTTTACTTTTGTATGTTATTCTAACTTCCAGCGTCCGAAGAATATACATCTGAAGTAGATCCATAGTTCTTTTACGACTATGAAACTGTTTCGTACTCCATAACGTTGCCTCAGTGATTTAACCTACTATCATCAAATTCGCCAACTTGACCATCACCTTCACTGCTACACTTTCCTCCTGGACTCTCACCATTTTCTCCATCTATACCACCGTTTTCTCCGCCCCCACCACCACCGTCTCCTCCACCTAGATCTTTACATTTTCCTCCTACCATGTCACCGCCGTTTCCTCCTAACATGTCACCACCATTTCCTCCTAACGTGTCACCACCGTTTCCTCCTAACATGTCACTACCGTCTCCTCCTAACATGTCACCACCATCTCCTCCTAACATGTCACCACCGTGTCCACCTAACATGTCACCACCGTTTCCTCCTAACATGTCACCACCGCCTCCTCCTAACATGTCACCACCGTCTCCTCCTAACATGTCACCATTGTCTCCTCCTAACATGTCACCACGGTCTCCCCCTAACATGTCACTACCGTCTCCTCCTAACATGTCACTACCGTCTCCTCCTAACATGTCACCACCGTTTCCTCCTAACTTGTCACCACCGCCTCCTCCTAACTTGTCACCACCGCCTCCTCCTAACATGTCACCACCGTTTCCTCCTAACATGTCACCACCGCCTCCTCCTAACATGTCACCACCGTCTCCTTCTAACATGTCACCACCGTCTCCTCCTAACATGTCACCACCGTCTCCTCCTAACATGTCACCACCGTCTCCTCCTAACATGTCACCACCGTGTCCACCTAACATGTCACCACCGTCTCCTCCTAACATGTCACCACCGTCTCCTCCTAACATGTCACCACCGTCTCCTTCTAACATGTCACCACCGTCTCCCCCTAACATGTCACCACCGTCTCCTCCTAACATGTCACCACCGTTTCCTCCTAACATGTCACCACCGTCTCCACCTAGCATGTCACCACCGTCTCCACCTAGCATGTCACCACCGTCTCCTCCTAACATGTCACCACCGTCTCCTCCTAACATGTCACCACCGTCTCCTCCTAACATGTCATCATCGTCTCCTCCTAACATGTCACCACCGTCTCCCCCTGACATGTCACTACCGTCTCCTCCTATCATGTCACCACCGTGTCCACCTAACATGTCACCACCGTTTCCTCCTAACATGTCACCACCGCCTCCTCCTAACATGTCACCACCGTCTCCTCCTAACATGTCATCATCGTCTCCTCCTAACATGTCACCACCGTCTCCCCCTGACATGTCACTACCGTCTCCTCCTAACATGTCACCACCGTCTCCTTCTAACATGTCACCACCGTCTCCTCCTAACATGTCATCATCGTCTCCTCCTAACATGTCACCACCGTTTCCTCCTAACATGTCACCACCGTTTCCTCCGAACAGGTCATTAATTTTTCCTTCGTCTAGGTCACCACTGTTTTCTTTCCCTAGGTCATCACCGTTTTCTCTGCCTAGGTCACCATCGTTTCCTTCGCCTAGGTTTTCCCCATTTCCTCCTAACAGGTCATTACCGTTTCTTCCTCTTATGTCATCACCGTTTCCTCCGTCTAGGCCACCGCCGTTTTCTCCGGTTGGGTTACCATCGTCTCCATCATCTAGGTCACCACCGTATCCTCCGACTAGGTCAGCATCGTTTTCTCCGCCTTGATCATCATCTTTCCCTCCGCTTAGATCACCATCTTTCCAATGATAGGAATTATATTCCATATGAGTGTTGGTAGAATCACCCCCTGTAATTCCATCAAGTTCATTCACAGAGTCAGTGGTCTCATTATAATACTCTTCATCATCTGTTTCACCACCGCTATTTTGGTCTCTAGGTTTATGATCGATACCTCTAGAATTAGGGTGATAAGATCCATCACTATCGTTTTCATCATCATCATCATCATTCATGTTCCCAGGTATTTCATTTTCATCTTGTGTGTGATCTCCAGTATGAACGTCGCTTCCACGAGGCCCTTTATCCCTAGGTTTCTTTATCGTTTCTTCACTACCTTCAGTATCATCACCCTCACCATCGCGAAATGATTCCTCTTTGCTTTTAGAGTTATTATTTGGTTTTCTATTCTTGCATCCTTTTCTAGGTCTGCACTGTTTCCTCGTCTTTTGTCTATCTTTTATATCCCCTGAACTTTTCTCTTCTGCAGGTTTATTATCTGGCTCATCTTCTTCGTTACCCTTATCTGGTCTATCGTCTCCGTTATTATTGTCTGGTTTATCGTTTTTATTACCGTTATCTGGTCTATCGTTTTTGTTTTCAATGTCTGGTTTATCTTTCTTGTTACCTTTGTTTGACTTATCGCGATGGTCATGTTTACCTGGTTTACTATCTTCATCATCTCCGAACCCGTCTTGTTCGTCATCTGTTTCCACAGAATATTCTCCCCGTTCGTTAACTTCGATGCTTCTATCGTATTCAATAAACAGACGTTTTTGAACTTCTATATCGCCAGACTGCTTGTATTCATGAAGACAACGCGTGAGTGTAGGATTGTGATATCTTGGTTTAGAAGGGTGGCTATAGCAATGCTTAATGAATCTGTAGAAACTATGAGATTTTAATCCGAATTGAAATATTCTGTACCACCGCTTACGATTTTCAACCGTTAACATATCTTCATAACGATATTTTAATAAAAATGTCCTTTTCTCTCTATAAGTCTTTACATCATCGTTAATTGTTGGATATTCATTTTCACCCCTGTGTTCACTTCTTCCATCATTTTGAGGTCCATCATTATCAGATCCATCTGTGTTTTCTTCATCTTCGTATTCTCGGTTTACATTTTCTTCATTAGATGCGTCAACTACAGTGCCTTCATCGTATTCATTATATAAATCTTCTGTTACAACTGAATTTCTAGATCTGCGGTGTTTCTTAAAGCATCGGGTGAGGGTTGGACTATGATATTTGGGTTTATTACGATGACGATAACAATATTTAAAGAAATTGAAGACACCTTCGGATTTTAAATGGAATCCAAATTTTTTATGGAACCACTGCTTATTTTTAACTACTACCATATCTCTGTAATTATGATTTTGAAAAAATCTATACTTTTCAAAGTAAGATTTTTCATCATCCACAATTATTGGAGACGTACCTTCATTATTGTCCGTATCTGTGGTTTCTGACTTTTCATACGTTCCGCCAACTTTAATTCTTTCATCATATTCTTTATATATCTTTTCGGATACTTCTGATTGTCTGGATCTGTGGTATTTATTAAGACAGTGTGTGAGAACAGAATTGTGGTGTCTTGGTTTATAACGATGACGATAGCAATGTTTCATGAATCTGAACATACTTACAGATTGTATTCTAAATTCAAAGATAGCGTAGAATCTTTTACGGTTTTTTACTGTTAAAATATTTTCATCCCTGCATTTTTCTAAAAATTTCTTTTTTCTAATGTAAGTTTCATCATCATCTTCAATTTTTGGATAGTTGCCTTTGTCCTCGCCGTTCGGTTTACCTTTCCCACCATTATTTCTACTGTGTCTCTCGTCATCATCATCATCATCATCGTATTTAGGTTCACCACCTTTACCAGGTTTGTGTTCGCCTCCTTTTCCAGGTTTGTGTTCACCTCCTTTACCAGGTTTGTGTTCACCTCCTTTTCCACGTTTGTGTTCGCCTCCTTTACCAGGTTTGTGTTCACCACCTTTACCACGCTTGTGTTCGCCTCTTTTTCCAGGTTTGTGTTCGCCTCCTTTACCAGGTTTGTGTTCACCACCATTACCAGGCTTGTGTTTACCTCCTTTTCCAGGTCTGTTTCCGCCTCCTTTTTCAGGTTCGTGTTCATTTACTTTTCCAGGCTTGTGTTCATTTTCTTTTCCAGGTTTGTGTCCTTTACCTTTTCCAGGCTTGTGTTTACCTCCTTTTCCAGGTTTGTGTTCGTTTCCTTTTCCAGGTTTGTGCTCATAACCTTTTCCAGGCTTGTGTTCACCACCTTTACCAGGTTTGTGTTCCCCACCTTTTCCAGGTTTGTGTTCACCTCCTTTACCAGGTTTGTGTCCTTCACCTTTTCCAGGCTTGTGTTTACCTCCTTTTCCAGGTTTGTTTCCGCCTCCTTTTCCAGGTTCGTGTTCACCTCCTTTTCCAGGTTTGTGTCCTTCACCTTTTCCAGGCTTATGTTTATCTCCTTTTCCAGGTTTGTTTCCGTCTCTTTTTCCAGATTCATGTTCATCCCCTTTTCCAGGCTTGTGTTCACCTCCTTTTCCGGGTTTGTGTCCGTCACCTTTTCCAGGTTCGTGTTCACCTCCTTTTCCAGGTTTGCGTCCTTCAACTTTTCCAGGCTTATGTTTACCTCCTTTTCCAGGTTTTTTTCCTTCTCTTTTTCCAGGTTCGTGTTCATCTTCATTTCCAGGTTCGTATTCACCTCTTTTTCCAGGTTTGTGTCCTTCACCTTTTCCAGGCTTGTGTTTACCTCCTTTTCCAGGTTTATGTTCGCCTCCTCGTCCAGGTTCGTGTTCACCTCCTTTTCCAGGTTTATGTTCACCACCTTTACCAGGTTTGTGTTCCCCACCTTTTCCAGGCTTGTGTTCACCTCCTTTACCAGGTTTGTGTCCTTCACCTTCTCCAGGCTTGTGTTTACCTCCTTTTCCAGGTTTGTTTCCGCCTCCTTTTCCAGGTTCGTGTTCACCTCCTCTTCCAGGTTCGTGTTCACCTCCTTTTCCAGGTTTGTGTTCACCACCTTTACCAGGTTTGTGTTCCCCACCTTTTCCAGGTTTGTGTTCACCTCCTTTACCAGGTTTGTGTCCTTCACCCTTTCCAGGCTTGAGTTTACCTCCTTTTCCAGGTTTGTTTCCGCCTCCTTTTCCAGGTTCGTGTTCACCTCCTTTTCCAGGTTCGTGTTCACCTCCTTTTCCAGGTTCGTGTTCACCTCCTTTTCCAGGTTTGTGTTCACCTCCTTTTCCAGGTTTGTGTCCTTCACCTTTTCCAGGCTTATGTTTACCTCCTTTTCCAGGTTTGTTCCCGTCACTTTTTCCAGGTTCGTGTTCTTCCCCTTTTCCAGGTTTGTGTCCGTCACCTTTTCCAGGTTTATGTTTATATCCTTTTCCAGGTTTGTGTTCATCACCTTTTCCAGGCTTGTGTTTACCTCCTTTACCAGGTTCGTGTTCACCACCTTTACCAGGTTTCTGTTCGCCTCCTTTTCCAGGTTTGTTTCCGCCTCCTTTTCTAGGTTCGTGTTCACCTCCTTTTCCAGGTTCGTGTTCACTTCCTTTTCCTGGTTCGTGTTCGCCTGCTTTTCCAGGTTCGTGTTCACCTCCTTTTCCAGGTTCGTGTCCTTCACCTTTTCCAGGCTTATGTTTACCACCTTTACCAGGTTTGTGTTCGCCTCCTTTTCCAGGTTTGTTTCCGCCTCCTTTTCCAGGTTCGTGTTCACCTCCTTTTCCAGGCTTGTGTTCACCTCCTTTTCCAGATTTGTGTCCTTCACCTTTTCTAGGCTTGTGTCTACCTCCTTTTCCAGGTTTGCGTTCGCCTCCTTTTCCAGGTTTGTGTTCATCATCTTTTCCAGGCTTATGCTTACCACCTTTACCAGGTTTGTGTCCGCCTCCTTTATCAGGTTTGTGTTCACCACCTTTACCAGGTTTGTGTTCGCCTCCTTTTCCAGGTTTGTGTTCACCTCCTTTACCAGGTTTGTGTCCGTCACCTTTTCCAGGCTTGTGTTTACCTCCTTTTCCAGATTCGTGTTCATCTCCTTTTCCAGGCTTGTGTTCACCACTTTTTCCAGGTTTGTTTCTATCTCCCTTTCCAGGTTCGTGTTCATATCTTTTTCCAGGCTTGTGTTTACCTCCTTTACCAGGTTTGTGTTCACCACCTTTACCAGGTTTGTGTTCGCCTCCTTTTCCAGGCTTGTGTTCACCTCTTTTACCAGGTTTGTGTCCGTCACCTTTTTCAGGCTTGTGTTTACCTCCTTTTCCAGGTTTGTTTCCGCCTTCTTTTCCAGGTTTGTTTCCGCCTCCTTTTCCAGGTTCGTGTTTATCTCTTTTTCCACCATTATTTCCACCATGTCTCTCGTCAGGTATATTTTCACCATTTTCTGTGTTCCTTTCTTTTTCATTTTCTATATCTGTGTTTCCAGGCTTTCTATCTCCCTTATCAACTACAATGCTTTCTTCATATTCTTTATATATTTTTTCAGATACTTCGGATTGTCTGGATCTGTGGTATCTCCTAAGACAGCGGGTGAGAGCAGGATTGTGGTGTCTTGGTTTAGAATGGTGGCTATAGCAATGTTTAATGAATCTGTATAAACTCCTGGATTTTAATTTAATTTTAAAGATAATGTAGAACCTCTTGCGGTTTTTCGCAGTAAAAATATCTTTCTCACTGTATTTTTCTAAAAATTTCTTCTTTTTAATGTAAGTTGATTCATCATCCTCAATATTCGGATATTCATCATTGCGTTCTTGTTCACCCTCATCATCATTATCATTATCATAATCATCATCATCATTATCATAATCATCATCGTCATTGTATTTAGGGTCATCGTCTCCAGGTTCAAAGTCTTCACCACCGTGGTTTGGCGCACCTGTTTTCCTATAATCTTCATCCTCGTGATTTGGTTCACTGACGCCATTGGTTTCTGGTTCTTCATCGTCATTATCTTGTTTTGGTTTAACATTTTCCTCATCGTCTTCTTCATCGTATCTTGGTTTATCACTTTCCTCATCGTCTTCTTCATCGTATCTTGGTTTATCATTATCCTTATCGTCTTCTTCATCGTATCTTGGTTTACCATCTTTGTCACCGTGTTTTCGTTCATCGTTTTTTCGATTGTCTTCTTTATCGTGTCTTGATCCACGGTCTTTATCACTGTGTTTTGGTTCAAAGACTTCATCATCGTTTTCTGATTCACTGACATCATTATCGTGACCTGGTTCACCGTTTCTATCTTTGTCTGTTGGTTTACCGTCTTCATCATCGGGTTTTGATTCATCGTCATTTTCATCATGAACCCTCGATTCATCGTTTTTATCTTCGTCCTTTGGTTCATCATCTTCATCAGGTTTTGATTCATCGTCGTCTTCAGCATCATGTTGCTGTTTACCATCTTCACCTTCGTGTTTTAGTTCATCGTCTTCATATTCGTCTTTTGGTTCACCGTCATCGTTATCCTTTGGTTCATCGTCCTTATTTCCGAGCTTTTGTTCATAATTTTCATCATCATCTTCCAGTTTATCGTCTTCATCATAAGTATTTCGTTTACTGTCGTGTTTTGGTTTATTGTCTTCATATTCGTCATTTTGTTCACCATGTCCATCATCGTATTCTCGTTTACCGCCTTCGTTATCATCATCATCATTATCATAATCATTATCATAACCATTCTTTCCGTTTCTATCACGTTCTTCTATGTCTTGATCCTTTGTTATATCAGAATTTTCATCTGACTTGTAAACTTTACTCCTTCTATCGTATTCTTCATAAAATTCTTTCGATACAGACAACTGCCTTGAATCGTAGTGCTTTCTGAGACACCATGTGAGAGCAGGATTGTGATATTTCGGTTTAGAAGGGAGACGATAGCAATACTTGATGAAAATGAAAAAACTTTTTGATTTTATTCTCATATGAAAGTTGTCATAGAACCACTTTTGATTTTCTCTTGTTAACATATCTTTATATTTACGTTTCAGTAAATATTTATGCTTTGTAATGTAAGTTCTTTGATCATCTTTAATGCTCGTTGTACTGTATTCATCATACTCTGTACGTTGGGAGCGTTCATTGTCCTGTACTCCTGATTTTCTATGATGATGTGGCTTATTATTATCTGTTTCACGAGTTTTACCATGCCTATCTCGCCCATTGTTATTACCTTTCCAGTCAGGATGATTTTTTCCTGGTTTGTGGTCTTTTGTGTGATCATCTTCTTTATGTGTATGTCCTTTTCCAGATTTGTTTTTATCTCCTTTGTAATGATTTCCTTTTCTAGGTTTGTGTTTATCACCTTTTCCATGTTGGTGTGTATCTCCTTTTTCATGTGGGTGTGTATCTCCTTTCCCAGGTCTGTGTTTACTTCCTTTTATAGGCTTATGTTGATCTTCATTTTCAGGTTTATGTTTACCTTCTTTTCCAGATTTGTGGTTATCTACTTTTCCACGCTTGTGGCTACCCCTTTTTCCCGGTTCATGGTCAATTTCTTTGTCATGATCCCTTTTTCCTGGTTTGTGTTTATTTCCATTTCCAGATTTGTGTTCATTTTCTTTTTTAGGTCTGGGTTCATCCCCTTTCACAGGCTTATGGTTTTTTCCAGGCTTATGGTTATCTCCTTTTCCAGGTTTGTGTTCAACTCCTTTATAATGATCTCCTTTTCCTGGTTTGTGCTTATTTCCTCTTCCAGGTTTATGTTTTTCTTCTTTTCCAGGTTTGTGTTCGCCTCCTCTTCCAGGTTTGTGTTCCCCTCCTTTTCCAGGTTTGTGTTTATTTCCTTTTCCTGCTTTGTGTTCATTTTCTTTTCCAGGTCTAATTTTATTTCCTTTCCCACGTTTGTGTTTATCTCCTTCTTCATTTTCGTGGCTGCTTCCTTTTCTGGGCCTGTCTCCAACCTCTCTGTGGCGATAACCCTTTCCTGGTTTGTGTCCATCTTCTTTACCAGGTTTGCGTTTTTCCCCTTTTCCATGTTTGTGTTCACCTCCATTTCCGGGTTTGTGTTCCCCTTTTTTTCCAGGTTTGTGTTCCCCTTCTTTTCCAGGTTTATTGCCACCACCTTTTTCGGGTTTGTGTTCGTGACCTTTTCCTGGTTTTTGTTTACCGTCTTTCCCAGGTTTGCGTTCACCTCCTTTGCCAGATTTGTGTTCACCTCCTTTTCCAGGTTTGTGCTCGCCTCCTTTACCAGATTTGTGTTCACCACCTTTTCCAGGTTTGTGTTCACCACCTTTTCCAGGTTTGTATTCACCACCTTTTCCAGCTTTATGATCACCTTCTTTTTTGCCTCCTTTTCCGGGTTTCTTTCCACCTATTTTTCCAGGTTTGTGTTCACCCTTTTTCCCAGGTTTATGTTCACCCTTTTTTCCAGGTTTGTGTTCACCCTTCTTTCCAGGTATGTGTTCACCACCTTTACCAGGTTCCTTTTTACTTCCTGTACCAGGTTTGTGTTCACCTCCTTTACCAGGTTTGTGTTCGCCTCCTTTACCAGGTTTGTGTTTGCCTCCTTTTCCAAGTTTGTGGTCACCTCCCTTGCCAGGTTTGCGGTCAACTTTCTTACCAGGTTTGTGTTCACCATCTTTACCAGATGTGTGTTCACCTCCTTTTCCAGGTTTGTGTTCGCCTCTTTTACCAGATTTGTGTTCCCCTCCTTTTCCAGGTTTGTGTTTACCTCCTTCACCAGGTTTGTGTTCACCTACTTTTTCAGGTCTGTGTTCACCGCCTTTTCCATATTTGCGTTCACCCCCTTTTCCTGGCTTGTGTCTACCTCCTCTTCCAGGTTTGTCATCACGTCCTTTACCAGGTTTGTATTCACCTCCTTTACCAGGTTTGTGTTCACCACCTTTACCTGGTTTGTGTTCACTACCTTTACCAGGTTTGTGTTCGTCTCCTATACCAGATTTGTGTTCACCACCCTTACCAGGCTTGTGCGCACCACCTTTTCCAGGTTCGTGTTTGCCTCCTTTTCCAGGTTCGTGTTTACCTCCTTTTCCAGGTTTGTGTTCGCCTCCTTTACCAGGTTTGTGTTCGCCTCCTTTTCCAGGTTTGCGTTTACCTCCTTTTCCTGGTTTGTGTTCACCAACTTTACCAGGCTTGTGTTCGCCTCCTTTTCCAGGTTTGTGTTCACCTCCTTTTCCAGGTTTGTGTTCACCTCCTTTACCGGGCTTGTGTTCGCCTCCTTTTCCAGGTTTGTGTTCACCTCCTTTACCACGTTTATGTTCACCTCCTTTTCCGGGTTTGTGTCCATCACCTTTTCCAGGCTTGTGTTTACCTCCTTTACCAGGTTTGTGTTCACCAACATTACCAGGAATGTGTTTACCTCCTTTTCCAGGTTTGTTTCCGCCTATTTTTCCAGGTTTGTGTTCATCACCTTTTCCAGGTTCATGTTTACCTCCTTTTCCAGGTTTGTGTTCGCCTCCTTTTCCAGGTTTGTGTTCGCCTCCTTTACCAGGTTTATGTTCGACTCCTTTTCCAGGTTTGTGTTCACCTCCTTTTTCAGGTTTGTGTTCATCACCTTTTCCAGGCTTGTGTTTACCTCCTTTTCCAGGTTTGTGTTCGCCTCCTTTTTCAGGTTTGTGTTCATCACCTTTTCCAGGCTTGTGTTTACCTCCTTTTCCGGGTTTGTTTCCGCCTCCTTTTCCAGGTTTGTGTTCATCACCTTTTCCAGGCTTGTGTTTACCTCCTTTTCCAGGTTTGCGTTCGCCTCCTTTTCCAGGTTTGTGTTCGCCTCCTTTACCAGGTTTGTGTTCGACTCCTTTTCCAGGTTTGTGTTCACCTCCTTTTTCAGGTTTGTGTTCATCACCTTTTCCAGGCTTGTGTTTACCTCCTTTTCCAGGTTTGTGTTCGCCTCCTTTTTCAGGTTTGTGTTCATCACCTTTTCCAGGCTTGTGTTTACCTCCTTTTCCAGGTTTGTTTCCGTCTCCTTTTCCATGTTTGTGTTCATCACCTTTTCCAGGCTTGTGTTTACCTCCTTTTACAGGTTTGTGTTCGCCTCCTTGTCCAGGTTTGTGTTCATCACCTTTCCCAGGCTTGTGTTTACCCCCTTTACCAGGTTTGTGTTCACCAACTTTACCAGGAATGTGTTTACCTCCTTTTCCAGGTTTGTTTCCGCCTCCTTTTCCAGGTTTGTCTTCATCACCTTTTCCAGGTTCATGTTTACCTCCTTTTCCAGGTTTGCGTTCGCCTCCTTTTCCAGGTTTGTGTTCGCCTCCTTTACCAGGTTTGTGTTCGCCTCCTTTTCCAGGTTTGCGTTCACCTCCTTTTCCTGGTTTGTGTTCACCAACTTCACCAGGCTTGTGTTCGCCTCCTTTTCCATGTTTGTGTTCACCTCCTTTACCAGGTTTGTGTTCACCTCCTTTTCCAGGTTTATGTTCACCTCCTTTTCCGGGTTTGTGTCCATCACCTTTTCCAGGCTTGTGTTTACCTCCTTTACCAGGTTTGTGTTCACCAACATTACCAACAATGTGTTTACCTCCTTTTCCAGGTTTGTTTTCGCCTATTTTTCCAGGTTTGTGTTCATCTCCTTTTCCAGGTTCATGTTTACCTCCTTTTCCAGGTTTGTGTTCGCCTCCTTTTCCAGGTTTGTGTTCGTCTCCTTTACCGGGCTTGTGTTTACCTCCTTTTCGAGGTTTGTGTTCACCTCCTTTTTCAGGTTTTTGTTCATCACCTTTTCCAGGCTTGTGTTTACCTCCTTTTCCAGGTTTGTGTTCTACTCCTTTAGAAGGTTTGTGTTCACCTCCTTTTTCAGGTTTGTGTTCACCCCCTTTTCCTGTTTTGTGTCCTTCACCTTTTCCTGGTTTGTGCTTACCTCCTTTTCCAGGTTTGTGTTCAACTCCTTTAGCAGGTTTGTGTTCACCTCCTTTTTCAGGTTTGTGTTCACCCCCTTTTCCAGTTTTGTGTCCTTCACCTTCTCCAGGCTTGTGTTCACCTCCTTGTCCAGGTTTGTGTCCATCGCCTTTTCCAGGCTTGTGTTTACTTCCTTTTCCAAGTTTGTTTCCGCCTCCTTTTCCAGGTTTGTGTTCACCACCTTTTCCAGGTTCGTGTTTACCTCCTTTTCCAGGTTTGTGTTCGCCTCCTTTACCAGGTTTATGTTCGCCTCCTTTACCAGGTTTGTGTTCGCCTCCTTTTCCAGGTTTGTTTTCGCCACCTGTACCAGGTTTGTGTTCGCCTCCTTTACCAGGTTTGTGTTCGCCTCCTTTACCAGGTTTGTGTTCACCTCCTTTTCCAGGTTTGTGTTCACCTCCTTTTCCAGGTTTGTGTTCACCTCCTTTTCCAGGTTTGTGTTCACCTCCTTTTCCAGGTTTGTGTTCACCTCCTTTTCCTGGTTTGTGTTCCCCTCCTTTTCCAGGTTTGTGCTCGCCTTCTTTATCAGGTTTGTTTTCACCACCTTTACCAGGTTTGTGTTCACCTCCTTTACCAGGTTTGTGTTCACCTCCTTTTCCAGGTTTGTGTTCGCTTCCTTTACCAGGTTTGTGCTCACCACCTTTTCCAGGTTTGTGTTCGCCTCCTTTTCCAGGTTTGTGTTCACCTCCTTTACCAGGTTTGTGTTCACCTCCTTTACCAGGTTTGTGTTCACCTCCTTTTCCAGGTTTGTGTTCACCTCCTTTTCCAGGTTTGTGTTTACCTCCTTTTCCAGGTTTGTGTTCATCACCTTTTCCAGATTTTGGTTCACCTCCTTTTCCAGGTTTGTGTCCTTCACCTTTTCCAGGCTTGTGTTTACCTTCTTTTCCAGGTTTGTTTCGGCCTCCTTTTTCAGGTTCGTTGTCATCTCCTTTTCCAGGTTTATGTTCACCTCCTTTTCCAGGTTTTTGTCCTTCACCTTTTCCAGGCTTGTGTTTACCTCCTTTTCCAGGTTTGATTCCGCCTCCTTTTCCAGGTTCGTGTTCACTGCCTTTTCCAGGTTTGTGTTCACCACCTTTACCAGGTTTGTGGTTGCCTCCTTTTCCAGGTTTGTGTTCACCTCCTTTACCAGGTGTGTGTTCACCACCGTTTTCAGGTTTATGATCACCACCTTTTCCAGGTTTGTTTTTGCCACCATTTTCTGGTTTGTGTTCACCACCTTTTCCAGGTTTGTGTTCACCTCCTTTACCAGGTTTATGATCACCTCCTCTTCCAGGTTTGTGTTCGCCACCATTTCCAGGTTTGTTTTCAACTCCTTTACCCGATTTGTGTTCACCTCCTTTTCCTGGTTTGCGTTCAACTTCTTTTCCAGGGTTATGTTTATCTTCTTTTTCGTTGTGGCCTTCGCATTCACGATCGTATTTTTCATACATATCTTCAGAAACTTCTGTTTTCCTGGAACTCTTGTATTCTCTTAGACACTTTTTGTATGATCGAGCATATCCTTTTGGTTTTTTAGAATGACGATGACAATGTTTCACAAATTTATAAACCGTTTCGCTTGAACATTTTATTCCGAAGTATGAGTAAAATATATCACTGTTTCCTGCTCTCGATGCCTCTTCGTAACTGTTCCTTTGTATAAAATCTCTTTTTTTCTCGTAAGCTGTTTCGTCATCTGTAATTACAGTTTCATCTACATCTGATTTGCTTTCTGTACTATGTGTTTTCTTGTCCTTTTTGGTGTCTTTATGCCTTCTTCCGGAATCTCCCTGTTCTTTGGATCTATCCGTCTGATCATCTTCTCCGTTTCCTCCACCTCCATGCCTACGTTTTTTGGACCCTTTTCCATGACATTCGTTATCGAACATTTTATACAATTTCTCCGAAACTTCGGATTGTCGGGATCTTTTATGTTCTTCGATACACTTTTCGAAAGTTTGATCATAGTTTTGAGGTTTTTTCTCGAAACGATGACAATATTTCATAAATTTCACAGTACTGAAAGTACATTGTATTTTAAAGTATGAGTAAAATTCACTTTTCTGCCTTTCTGAGATTGAATCGGATTCTTTAATCTTTATTATATATTCCCTTCTTTCATAGTAAGTCCTTTTGACGTATGTATACTGGATTTTCTCATCAGCTCCTGTATTTTCCTTTGAATGTTTTCCTTTTCCGTTGCCTGTGTTTTCCTTGGAGTCTTTACCCTTCGGTTTGTGACCTTTCTTGTGATGACCTCCCCCTCCTCTTTCTGCGCCACCAGAATCTGCTCCTCCTGAATCATCAATACTTTCTGTGCGTTCATTACTCGCTTCATTACGGGATTCTGACTCATAGGTGTATTTTGAATCATAGGAGTATTCAGATTCCTCCTGATCATATTCAATTTCATAACTCCATTCTTCTTCATAACCACCATTATTGTCCTCCTCTGATGGTTCCTCCGATGTGGAAAGAACTGAAATAAAATAAGTAGATGGATTAAAATTTGGAAGTACTTGGAATAAAAAATTCACTACAGCAGAGTGTCAACGGCCGTACCGTGCTGAAAACACCGGTTCTCGTTAGATCACCGAAGTCATGCAGCATCGGGCGCGGTTAGTACTTGGGTGGGTGACCATCTGGGAACACCGCGTGACGATTCCAATACTTCCCTTATATTACCACTAGCAGCATACCCGTTCTTCGTACGGAATATATAATATAAAGAAACTTAAAATTCACAATCATGTGCAAATTCATATAGTATACTAAATGACATTTTCAATCAAAATATTCTGTTAAAATATTTAATATAATGCTCCAAAAATGAAGTTTAAGAATATATGTTCTCGCTATACAAAATTATCTTCACGGGCAGTTCTGAAAAATAAACATCCTGGACCCCTTAAGTAAGCAAATTTACAAAAAAATATGGAATTGAATCAATATATGCAAAATAAAAGCGTTAAAATTGTATGGGACCCGTACTAATAATATACGCGAATATTAGAAGATATAACCTGTATTAGTAGATTACGTGTATAAATTGAAAATATCAATAAACCCGTAATCTTTAAATCTGAAGGCAGTCATTTATTCCAATATATGTCAAAATAAAAGTGCTAAAATTATATGGGAAGATATACCCGTACTACTTATAATGTCGTAGATTAGAAGATATGTCCGATTACTAGTAGAAGATTACCCGTATTACAATATGAGTCTCAAATATCTTTGCTAAAATAAAACAGACGATGTAATAAATTGAAAATATCAATAATCCCCTTAATCTTCATACCAGTAGGCCGTACTTGATTCCAATATATATGCCAATATATGTCAAAATATATGTCAATATACCTGTACTACTTATATTCTCGTAGGTTAGAAGATATATATTCGTGCATTCCTAGAAGATTACTCGTACATCGTACAATATGTGAGTGTCAGCAATTTTTGCCGCAATGAAACTATGGTGTAATAACTTAAAAATATCGATAATATCTGAATCAATAATCCCCCAAAATATCAATAATAATAATGTTTAAACCTGAAGACCGTAATTGATATTATCCTGTCAAAAATGAAATGTCAATGAAATTTATTTTATATACATATCTTCATTATTCAAATTGGAAAAGATTTAATAAAAATCGTCTGCCGCATAAACACATTGGATTTAAATCCGTTGCTAAGCGACATGATATCATTTGCTTCAAATAAATTGGTGGAAAAAATATCGTCTAAATAATACTATCTCTATGGAACGTTTGGCGACATTTTCGTCAATTCAGCGACATTTTAAAAATTCGCCAAATTTATCGCCAAGTGGGACTGTAGAACTGACAGTCCCACATGGCGACAAATTGACGAAATATCATCACAATACTATCCTCTAACAAAACACAATTAATTTCATTTATTTAGCGTAATTTTATCAATTTCAAGATATTTTTATGGATTTGAAAACATTTTTATCAATTTGGTGACATTTTAAAAATTCGCTAAATGTATTACTAAGTAGGACGGTTAGTCTGACAGATAAATGCTAACGAAACATCATTTCAGTACTCTCTTCTAACAAAACAAAATAAATTTCATTGATTTGCGTCGTTTTTATCAATTTGTCGACATTTTCGTCAATTTGGCAAAGTTTAAGAAAAGTTGAAAATTAGCGATATCCCGCCAAATTCGTAGCTCTGAATTTGCAGATCTGAATGAAACATCCTGATCCCGTTTCTATATACTAAATGAAAACACTACAATTCTATTAGAAGATATACCCGTTCTACTCTTTTTCTGTTTCAACAATCGGCTAAAAGAATTTATTGGCTAAACACAATATATGAGTTTAGTAGCTAAACACAATATAAGCTTGAAAACTCTTTGCCAAAATAAATGAAAGTGATGTACGCAGTCAGCAATTAATATAATTAAAAGAAAAATCAAAGCGTTCATAAGATATAATTTTATAACCATTTATTTATTATTCAAATCGAAAAAAAAATAATAAAAACATTAACAAACACATTTAATTTAATTGCGTTGCCGAGCAACATGATATATCCTCATTAAATGTTAAAATTAATTAACGATTTTGATTTCTTAATACTTTTCTTTGTTACGTAAAAGCTTGTGGAAAATGAACCATGGAGATAGATTTTCCATTTAAATTCATGTTTCAAACAATTTATGATTTAATATAGTGACTTATTTGCGCAAAAAATCCCCACCAATCTCAGAAATAAAGTTTTATTTCACTTTGACGTTTTAAACAAACGATTTTCACCCTTTCCGTTTGAATAAACCACGGAGTTAGAGAGTAGAACCCCTAGGAAAAAGTTCAGTTTTTTATTAATATCTCGACAACCCCTGGTCTCAGAAACTCGAAACTTGGACTAAATTTATGGGGGCTATTTCAAGGCTATCCGCCAAATATCATTGAATTCGGTTCAGCCGTTCTCCCGTGATGATGAGACAAACGAATATTTCGTTTTTTATTAATATCTCGAGAACCACTAGTCGTAGAAACTCAAAACATGGACTAAATTTTAAGTGGGGCTATTTCCAGGCTACCCACAAAATTTCATCAAATTCGGTTTAGCCGTTTTCCCGTGATGGTGGGACAAACAGACAGACAGACAGATTTTCAATTTTATATATATAGACTAGCAGCATACCCGTTCTTCGTACGGAGTATATAATATAAAAAGACTTATAATTCGCAATCATGTGCAAATTCTGTTAAAATATTAAATTTATTGCTCATAAAGAGAAGTTTAAGAATATCTGTTCTCACTATGCAAAATTATCTTCACGGGCAGATCTGAAGAATAAAACATCCTGCCCACTTTTGTAAGCAAATTTACAAAAAAAAAAAAAATAATAATTGAATCAGTATATGCAACCACGTACTACTTATATTGTCGCAGATTAGAAAATATGCCAGTGTGTTAGTAGAAGCTTACTCATATTGCAATATGAGTCTCAAAAATATTTGCCAGAATAAAAGAGATGACGTAATAAATTGAAAGTATCAAAAATCCCCGTAATCTTTATACCAGAAGGTCGTAATTGATTCCAATATATGCCAATATATATCAAAATCTATGCCAATATACCTGTACCACTTATATTCTAGTAGATTAGAAGATATACCCGTGCATTTGTAGAAGATTACTCGTACAACGTACTATATATGAGTTTCAACAATTTTCGTCATAATGAAACAATGGCATAATAATTTGAAAATATCAATAATCCCTGAATCAACTGTCCCCGAAAATAACAATAATAATGATGTTTAAACCTGAAGACCGTAATTGATATTATCCAGTCAAAAATGCAATGTCAATGAAATTTATTTTATATACATATTTTTATTATTCAAATCGGAAAAGATTTAATAAAAATAGTATGCCGCATAACACATTAGTTCCGTTGCTAAGCGACATGATATCATTTGCTTCAAATAAATTGATGGAAATCATATTGTCTGAATAATGCGATCTACATGGAAGGTTTGGTGACATTTTCGTCGATTAAGCGATAACTTAAAATATCGCCAAATTTATCGCCAAGTGGGACTATAGAACTCATAGTCCCATTTTGCGACAAATTGACGAAGCATCATCACAATACTATCCCCTAACAAAAAACAATTAATTTCGTTTTTAAGCGCGATTTTATCAATTCCATGATATTTTTATGGATTTACAAATATTTTTATCAATTCTGTGATATTAAAAAAAATCGTTAAATGTGTTACTAAGTAGGATGGATGGACTGACCGACAAATGCTACAGAAACACCATTTCAATCTCTATTCTAAAAAAACAAATTTAATTTCATTGACTTGGGTCATTTTTATCAATTTGGAGACATTTCCGCTAATTTGGTAAAGTTTAAGAAAAGTTACCAAGTTATTTAGAGATATTCCGCTAAATTCGAAGCTCTAAATTTGCAGATCTGAAGAATAAAATATCCATATCCCGTTTGTATATACTAAATGAAAACACTAAAATTGTATTAGAATATACACACACCCTTTCTACTCTTTTTCTGCTTCAACAATCAGCTAAATGAATTTATTGGGTAAACACAATATATGATTTTATTAGCTAAGCACAATATATGAGCTTGAAACCTCTTTGCTAAAATAAATGAAAGTGATGTACGCAGTCCGCAATTTATATAATTAAAAGAACAATCAAACCGTTCATTTATAAAATATATTTTTCATCCATTTATTTATTATTCGAATAGAAAAAATAATAAATATTAACAACACATTTAATTTCATTCCATTGCCGAGAAACATGATATAAGATAGAATCTTCCTCGTAAAATGCGAAATTAAATAGCCATTTTGATTTCTTTATACTTTTCATCGTTGAATAAAAGCTTGTGAAAGAGGAACGAACCATGGAGGAAGATTTTTCCATTTATATTCATGTTTCAAACAATTCATGTTTTCCTATAGTGACTAATTAATGCAAAAATCCTGCACTAAACTCGGAAATAAAGTTTTATTTCATTTTGATGTTTTAAACAAACGATTTTCATCCTTTCCGTTTGGATAAACCACGGAGTTGGAGAGTAGATCTCCTAGGAAAAAGTTCCGTTTTTCATTAATATCTCGACAACCCCTAGTCTTAGAAATTCGAAACTTAGGCTAAATTTATGGGGGTATATTTCAAGGCGATCCACAAAATTTCATTAAATTCGGTTCAGCCGTTTTCCAGTGATGATGAGACAAACGAAAATTTCGTTTTTTACTAATATCTCGAGAACCACTGGTCGTAGAAACTCAAAACACAGACTAAATTTTATGTGGGGCTATTTCTAGACTACCCACAAAATTTCATCAAATTCGGTTCAGCCGTTCTCCCGTGATAATGGGACAGACAGACAGACAGATTTTCATTTTTATTTATATAGATTTATCGTAGGAAAAGTAATAAGAAAAGAAAAATAATGAAGATAGCGTGAAATTGGAGGTGGCGAAATGGTTTTGGGTGAATGACATTCAGTAAAATAAAACTCCAGCAAAGTTCAATACGTTTATTTAATTTTTTCAGTCTCATTTGTTTTGTGTACAGGCTTTCAAAGCCCCACCAGTCAGTCGATAGCTATTTATAGCTAGCTAGCACTTTTAGTGTTCGCCCCGATTTCATCTGGTATCTATGACTATATATCTGGTATATTTTACTAACTTGCTTTGCGGTATTTAAATTAAACTTCAACATTTTATCTGACTCGATATTTTCATTAAGTTAATTTATGAACTTGCCCGCTGGCATATAAATATGTACTACTTGAATACTTATGTTTCCATCTATTCTGTTCAAACTTCATCAATCATTAAACATCTTTAAAATCAAGTTAATCTTAAGTTCATTTAACCTGCAATATTTTTTAACAAAATAAAATATCTCATGTTTATCGATCAATAATCAGCAGTTAGTAAACAGGCTGAGCAGCAACGATCGGGATATTTTAAATATTACAGCTTTCCAAAAGAAATATTTCCCTTGATTGCTAGTCACCGCTCCGACAATTCAAAATATTAAAATTATTTAAATTAGTTTTATATATTTATAATCTGGACACTATTTCCGACAAAACGAAAGAAAAATTATTTACATTTTTATTAATTAGGTTGATATTAAAGCAGCTGTTACTTGTGAGTGACTCTGGTGCTAATTAGACATTGGTACGATTCGGAATAAAAGAACTAGCCATTTTCTTTGAAATGACTCGCAAAATCGCATGCATCCACTCTAGCTGAAAAACTAATGGACCAAATGTCAGAAAATTTGATAGATAAGTCACTTGTGGGTTACTCTGGTGCTGATTAGATTTTGATACGATTCGAAAAAAAAAAAAAAGAACATGTCTTTTTAACGAAATGGCTCGCAAAAATCGTAATAATCTAAAATAAAAGATTACACACGCTCAAATGTATGCATTAAATGCTCGTTTTATAAGTAAATTTGAAGCTGAAAAGAAGAAGACCAATCTCATTGCTTTAGAACAAATCGTTCTCGAGATATTTTAGCTTTTACGCATTTTCGCTACTCCACCTTTGAGAGTAAGTCCAGTTACCAGAGGAAAACGAAAATGAATTTAAAAGTGCAAATTCAGTGTTATTTCAAATAACTATGCGTGTTATTTTTTGCAGTTAAACCCACTTTAATGAGTTATTACAGAAATAAAGAGAAAATGACTTTGAGTCTGTAGATAAAGTCATGTGCTGCCCACATCAGATTTTTATTAATTAGGTTAATACTAGTAGCTAAAGTGTTTGCATTTTTCATAGTAATACGATATTCGCCGCAGATAGACACCTTTAAGCATCACATAGAAAAATCTTATAGTTGCCGCATACCCATTCACTGGCATATTATATATCAGCTGATTGAAATACATTTAGAATAGTAGTAAAACATGTTGTAATTATAATTAGAGTACAATTGTGAGGATTCTATTATTTATTATCATTTTATTCTAATTCTACTCTTTCCTGATTTTAATTTATATCCTAAACTTTTCAATTTGCATTCTGAAGAATCGCATATTCCTGTCATCTATAATATGATTATATATGAATATATATGATTGGTCATCTATAAGAAGGTAGACTTTAGAATAGCGGCTTTGCCATTCTGCCGAGTTCACTCACGTTTGTGTGTTCTGATCATCCATTGAAGAGTTATAGCCAGCAATCTATATATATAAAGAAGAAAAGTGTGTATGTATGTATGCATGATCCACCATAACTGAAGAACGGCTGAACTGAATTTCATGAAATTTATCTTGGTAGTCTTGAAATCGCTTCACTTAAAACATAGGCCATGTTTGGAGTTTCTACGACTAGTGGTTCTCGAGATATTAGTGAAAAACGACCCTTTTTCCTAGGAGTTCTACTCTCTAACTCTATGATTCACAAGGGAAAAGGTTGGACATTGTTGGTTTAAAACGTGAAAGTCCATTAAATCTTTGAGTTTTGTGGGAGTTTATTGAAAGGATTAGACACTTTTGAAAATCGCAGGTTTGAGATGAATTTAAATGGAAACTATCACCATGGTTTATTTCTCACAGGCTTGCTCAACAACGAAAAGTATTAAGAAATCACAAGAAAGATCAATAATGAATAAAGCATTGATTATGAAACACTTTCCAACATTAATTTTATTTAAACATCTCTAAAATGCGATACATTCAGCGGTAATATATCACAATCACCCCTATATGTTCCGGTGTAATTTTTATCATAGTTTTGCATGGTAAATCTCGAACAATGCCGAGTAATCGCTGCTAGTCTTGTTATTAACACTTTACAACATAGTTGAAAAGTGTTTATGACTTTGTTCATTCTGTCTGTCTGTCTGTCTATCCATTAGCACGATAACTGCCGTAAAAATGACTTTATCAAAATGAAATTTTAATATGTTTTTCAGCCGGTCTGTGGGACCTATGGGAATATAAATAAATAATATCACCCAATTAATTTTTTATTGAACCCGGGTTGAAAAAATAAAATACATTGAACCCTATGGGACCTCATTTTTCAAACATTTTTTAAGCAAATTTAAAATTCGCAAATTGCTTCTAAATTTTTGAAAATATTCACATTATCCCATAAAATATATAAAAAAAATTTCAGTAAAATATGTTAAGTAGTTTTATAATTAAAAATTATTTAATATAGGGAAAAAAACAAATTCAATTAAATTCTGATTTTTGGGATATCCTCCAGAAAGAAAAAAGAGATATATTATATAATAAATATCTTTCCAAAAGTTTAATCATTTTGTATATGAGAGAGGCTTCACTTCACATTTTAAAATAAATTTAGTAGATAACAATTTTTCAATTTTTTTTTTAATTTTATATAACTGTTCATGATATGCTTATTTGATGGCATTTTTAATGCACTTTCCTACGTCCCAGAGAGTTAAAATTTGGTGCACAGCTTAAATTTGCTGAACATTTTATTCTACAAAAATTTGGTGGATCTTTAAATATAGATCATACAATTTTTTTCGAAATGGCCTGCAAATAATCCCCGTTCACTTCTATAAATCATTGTAATATTGTTAAAAATTCTGATATGGGCAGCACATGTCTTTCCCTGCAGACTCATATTCATGTTCTCTTTATTTCTTCAATAATAATGTGAGTTTATCTGCACAAAATAACAGCCATAAGTATTTTAAATGACATTGAATTTGCACATTAATTTGGTTCTCATTTGATAGCTGGACTTATTGTCAAAGGTGGCATAGCAAAAACTCGAAAAAACTAGAATATCTCATGAACGGCTAGTCCTAGAGTAATGGGGTTAGTTTTATTCTTTTGGTTGTCAAAAATCACGTATAAAATAGGAATTTAATTGATATAATTGAGCACACGTAGTCTTTTATATTTAACGATTTTTGCAGGCCATTTCGCAAAAATAGCCCATTCCTTTTTCCCGTATCGTACTAGAATAACTACAAATGATTTATATACCAAATTTTGTTAAATTTGGTATATAAATCACTTGTAGGTTATTGAAATATTATACACCAAATTTTGTTAAATTTGTTCCATTAGTTTTTAGCTAGAGTGGATAATGGCAATTTTTGCCGGCCATTTCGCAAAGAAGGCAGATTCTTTTATTACGAATCGTACTATAATCTAATGAGCATCAGGATTTCCCACAAGAAACATACCTACCAAATTTTATGAAATTCGGTCCATTAGTTTTTCAATTAGAATGGATGTAATATCTTCACAGACACACAGAAACATACACAGATACACCCTTACACACACAGACGTCTTCCTAAAAATAGTTTTTGCGTGTTCTAGAAGTCCCAAAACGTGTAGATCCTTCGAAATTTCGAGTTCCGATCTTCGGCACGATTCCAATACTTTGAATACATACACACACACACACACATATATATTATCTGTGTATCTGTGTATTATCTGTGTATCTAAATTCCGTGCCTATGCAATTACAATAGTTGTGATTTTAAATGATCCCTAAACTTTTATTACTTCTTCAGCGAAGCCTAATTTTAACTTATGCAGAATGCAAATATCTCAAGCGATTGTAAGGTGAGTTACATAAGAAGTGCTGAATTTTTTTCACACAAAATTATTTAGATCTGGAGTCTGGAATACAAGTTATATGAATGAAATATTCATTGATTTTGCATAGAGAATCAGATGATTTATATTTCGATACCGTTTTATATATTTAAGTATAATAAATTACTGTAGAACTGTGATAATGTAAAATATATCACCACTGAATGTATCACATTTTAGAAATTTTTAAATGAAATTGCATTTCAGTTAGAAAGTGTTTCATAATCAATGTTTATGCATGATTGATCTTTCTTGTATATTATTTCGTAGTTTGATCATCATAGGTTCAGATTGAAAGTCAGTTTAGTAATAAGTTAGCGTTGAACTTCATTGTAGATTAGTACATTTCGAGTATAATTTGTAATACTAGCGTTGTAAATAATTTGTATGATATAGATTTGTAATGTATATATATCTGTGTGTGTTTTGAGTTACCAGCGAAGCTAGCTGGAAATAAAGTTGTTTATTTGTTAAATGTCGTGATCCCTTCGTCGAACTCTAGCCATTAGGTTATTGGAAGTTTAATTTAGAGTGGAATAAATTGTAATGGTTCATACAAAAGTCATTCATGTTCTTGGGTTGAAGTAGAATAGAACTTTATACAATCCTTAATATTAATAGAGATACATTTACTCGTACAAAGGCGAATTTTGGGGTTATGACGCCTTCTCTCATCATTGCATCGATTGAAGTACCACACCATGTTCTGCGAATGCGACATATATATTTATTCAAACCATCTATTGGAACGTGAACATGTATGAAAATCTTGAAGTGAACAAACATATTGCCATGAATAACGCTTATGGTCAGGTTATATACGAATAAGATCGGAGTGTTACGAAAAATGTAAACACTTTGGACGCTTATATTTCCGAACCTAATAGGTTAAAAATGTGAAGAATTTTTACTTGTTTTGTCGGAAATAGGGTATTATTCATGAATGTACAAAAATAATGTGAATATATTGGTAATGTGAACAATTTTTTCGAAAAAATTTCGCTCAATTTCGGTCACTTTTAAGTAAGCCAAATTAGGGTCCAGGGACTGGCGTTAGATTGGGGCCCCCATACACTCACAACATATTAACACTCAAACGAAAGATCAACACATCACAAATTTGGGGAAATCAAGATCATGAACCTCAAAGGTATTTCTGTATATGTTAAAAACTTTCAAACTCTTTTAAAGTAATATATCAAGGACTTTAAAGGATATGTATATTATTTAACATATTTCATAATTTAAAATAAGAACTAATAATATCAGTTTTAAATTAATTAAAAAATTATTTCTGCTAATTTTTTTTTTATCACATATAAAATACAGGGAGCCTTTTAAAATTTAGGGGGCCCTGGGCTGCAGTCCCGGAGGCCCGTTTGCATTAATCCGGGTGTGCTTACATGCAATGGAAATATCATCTTAACTATTAAAGATGGATATAAATAATAAGTGATAAAAATGTTCAGTCGGAAATCCAGTTTCTAGATCAATAATTTGTTTCTACTCTTGTAGCATCCGAATAATCGTTTTATCGAGTTGAGGAAGATAAGAATATTTCCCGTTTTTAAAGTTTGTAATACTTCTATCATGAAAACTAAATGTGTTAAATTATGAACTTTAAGAAGTCATTTATAGCCCTCTGAAAACCTCACAAGAATGCATAATTAGATTTCAGATCGGTTTTCAGCTTCCGAAATATAGTGGTTATAATTTTGATATTTTAATATTTTAAATATTTTTGAAGATGTGGTTCTAATTTCGATATTTTAGCTCGCTATTAATTATTAGTGAGTTTTATGCGTTCTTTTTAAAGCTCTACAAGAATATATTAGATTTTTATTTCGCATTAGAATGTTTTCCGGTTCCCAAATAAACTCCCGTTACATAAATAAAAATCTGGGCAGCACATGACTTTCCTTATATAATGCAATGAATTTACTACTTTTACAGTTAAAAAAATGTTATTCTTATAGCAGATACTTATATTCTTTCCAAGATATTGAATTTTCTTCAATTAGTTGTCATTTTCATTGATTTAGCGTCATTTTTATCCATTTGGCGGGATTTTCGTTAATTTGTTCGAATGTCGCCAAGTTGGCGACATTCCGCTAAATTCGTCGCCAAAATCTCGTCAAGCATTATGAACGGAGAAATAAGTTATTCCCACAGCGGATAAATGACTATTGACGTTCAAATACAAAAGTATTACTCAAAGTATCTTTTCTCGAGAATGGAACGAGTTAGATCCACGAGAATGATGCCACCAAATTTATAGAATGATGTTACATATGAAAAGTGGACATGTTTTTTAACATTTAATATATTTTTTTAATTTATGGGATTTTTTGATAAATTTATTTGAAAAATGTGCAATATCTCGTGAACGGTTCATGCTAGCGTTCTAAAGTTTGTCAATCATTTTTTGAGGAAAAATTACATAAGAAATGTCTATTTGCTTAACTTTATTAAAGGTTTTGATTTTTTGATGATTTTTTCAAAATTTCACTCGAAAATTTAGGGGGATTCTGAAGATTCGATTGTGTTTTAAAACAATAGGCTTCCAGTATTCACGGATTGTTATTTTTGTACCAATTTTCATTCGAATCGCTCCATTCGTTCGTGAGATATCGTCTGCACAGACTCACTGACACACACACGCACACGCACACATACTTTCACACACACGCACAGACATCACTTCAAAAATGTTCGACTCGTGATCAGGGATGCTTGAAACGTGCTCTCCTGTCGAAAACTCGAATTTGAATTTTCGACCCCGTCACCATACTTTCCTTATACATTATGTATATAAGGAAAGTAATATAAATACAGATAACACTACTTATCGTTATAGGATTGCCAGATTTGGCTATTTATCCCCAACTTGGGGCCTTTCGGCACCATCTCGAATTTTTGAAAATCATCTTGATGTAACGAATAGTCTATGATATACGAGCCCCCATTCTAGAAATTTCTACTGGAAGTATATAAAGGGAGGCATCACTCAGTTGGAGAGAAGTTGATGTAATACGAGCTACATTGAACCGTCACATACGTCAATGTTTTGGGAATAAAACAGCACTCAATAAGTCTTCGGTCTGAGACATATATGGCAACACTGTTGACAGACCCATATGATTTCTGGATAGTACCAACCTTTGTGTTAAAATTTCATGACATTCTGACAATTAGTTTATAGGTTACAGTGGTTTTAGTGACCCCAGTTTTGTAATTTTCAAAACAATGGATAAAAAAAATTTCGTGTGTTGATTAAACATTGTTTTTTGATGGGGAAAAAACTGTTGAAGCCAAACAGTGGCTTGATAAGCGTTATGGAGACTCTGCACCAGGGAAATCAACTATTATTGACTGGTATGCTGAATTTTAACGAGGTCGTGCAAACACCGATACTGAACGCTCTGGTCGCCCAAAATCGGCAGTTGTTCCGGGAAACATAAAAAAAGTCCACAAAACAGTTTTGAAAGACCGTAAAGTAAAGTTGCGTGAGATAGCCGACACCTTAGAGATATCAGAAAGTAGTGTATTTACAATTTTACACGAAAATTTGAGCATGCGTAAGTTGCTTTCGAAGTGGGTGCCGCGTTTGCTCACACCGGACCAAGAACAACAACGCGTCGACGATTCAGAACGCTGTTTGGAGCTGTTCAAGCGAGATAAGAAGGATTTCTTGCATCGGTATGTGACAATGGATGAAACATGGATCCATTTCTACACACCTGAATCAAAAAGATCGTCAGCCGAGTGGACAGAAGCCGGTGAAAGTCTTCCAAAGCGACCCAAAACCCAAAAGTCAGCTGGCAAGGTTATGGCATCCGTATTTTGGGACGCGCATGGTATTTTGTTCATCGACTATCTCGAGAAAGGTAAAACTATCAATAGCTAATCTTACATGGCATTATTGGATCGATTGAGTGTAGAAATCAAGTAAAAACGGCCTCATATGCAAAAGAAAAAAGTGCTGTTCCACCAATACAATGCCCCGTGTCACAAGTCGATGAAAACGATGGTTAAATTATGAATTACGCTTCGAATTGCTTCCTCACCCACCGTACTCTCTAGATCTGGCCCCCAGCGACTACTGGCTTTTTGCAGGCATCAAAAAGATGCTCCAGGGGAAGAAATTTCGCTCAAATGAAGAAGTGATTGCCGAAGCTGAAGCCTATTTTGAGAGCAAAGACAAATCGTTCTGCAGAAAAGGCATCGAAAAGTTAGAGGAGCGTTAGAATGAATGTATCACTCTTGAAGGAGAGGATGTTGATGAATATAGTCGAATTTCTAAAAAAAAAAATTGTTTTTCTTAGTTAGACCGGAGATTTATTGAGTCTGATATGCAGTATTCTCTGTTTTGTGAAATGAGTGAAGCCTTTAATTGATGTTTTACTGCCCCTGAGAGTTGTTTAGTAATCTTGTAAGATAGTCATCGAGCGATTTGTTCCTGTTTACACTGTGTTTATAAGCAAACATGTTAGTTGTCCAGAAATTTGGACTCGTCGTAACACTACTCAATTTCCAAATAGCCTGTTTTGAAATAAATTCATTCTCGAACTTTGTTGAGAAGTCTAAAAAAAATAGATCTTTTACCTTCGAAGTAAAATCTAAAAAAAAATGTTGCTATCTCAGCGAGTTTAAAATTTAAGTCAATATATAGCACTATGCACATAATAATAATATAATACCAATTAAAAAAAAATGGAACGAAATCTTTTAAATTCGCAAAGTTAGAAAAACAATACATTAAATCCACTTAGTTTGAAGACAGCTATGTTTACGTTAAGACAAAATGTCAACCATTTTATCAAGACACATTTTCTCGGATATTGCCTGCAGCGCAATGAATAAATGGATTTAATTTGACGAAATGGAGGAAAATGGTCAATTTTTCGTTTTAAAAGATCAAAACTTTCAAACCAATTCGAATTTTTTAAAAATATCACCGATGTGCATCGTACGGGGAGCCAAAGTATCTCTGTACCAAATTTCGTCGCTGTCCGAAGCTTTGATTTTCCGTTACGGACAGACACACAGGCAGAAAGACAAGCCTCTTTTATTGAGAATAAGACGCTATTCACGCAAAATCAGTTCGGCTCCATCTGACTGTAGTCACCGCCGTTTACCGGTAAAAAATCACTCATAGTTGGATAAAGTAATAATACATAGCTAACGCCAACTTACCTAAAGCTACGGAGAGGTATATAACAATGAAGAAAAGAGCCAGCTTAAGCCGCCCCATGATGCAAAACTAACAAGCTTGATTTGCTGCCTGTTCTTCGGAATAGAATTCTTCGAACTATCATGCGACAAACCAATCCTTGGATCGATGTGCTTCGAATCGGAATATCCAGGGGTATTTATACCGATCAGTAAGTTATTGACGATTTCCCCCAGCCAATGTCTTAACATCTGTGACAACAACTTGCATGCCGCAAATTGGGAGTATTACGTCTTGTTCAAATATAGGTAGAATTTAAATTGGACCTTAACAGTCGCGGTTTGTTTGCTGGATTCAAACATATTTGAAGGTAATGATTTGTAAATTCATTTGTGGAGTTTAAAAGTTCTATGCCATCTGACGTAAGATGTTGTTTCCGCTGGCAGGGAGTGCCTAATTACATGAGAATGTTCCTAAATGCGTATCTTTCGCGGTTATGAGGTTTTTGGAATTTAATGGCAATTCCTCTAATGAGATGATCGGACATGTTGAAGACCCAGACCGCCCGACTCATCCTTAGGATATAGAGCAGCAATTTGGACGGCCGGTAAGATCGGACATCTGATGTTCCACTCGATATTCTTATGTATGTTCCAGAGTGTTCAGGATTACTAACATAGAATTCCGGTAATACCCCCCCCCCCCCCCCCAGTGTTTCTTTCAAGACATTTTGGCCGAGAGGCGAATAAAACTTTAAGGGGAGGCAAATTTTCTATTTGCCTTAAATAAATGTATCTAAATACTGTCACGTAAACAGAAACTAGGTTAACATAAAATATCTCCTATGAGGGGGGGGGGGGGGGGGGGGAGAGGGTGAAGCTTTTCAGGATGTATACCTGAAAGAAACACTGCTCCTCCCTAGTAGCGTTACCTGAAAATAATTTTAGAGGGGGGGGGATAGCAACAAAAACTGTATAATACTCAATTCTCCAAATATAATTTCGTCAAACTCTCATTTACTTATGATGAACTGATACTTTTCATGATACTTATGTGCTGCCCACAACATATTTTAATATAAAAAAATCTGCTGTGGGCAGCACATAACTTTCCCTACAAAATGCAATGACTTTACTTTCTTTACATTGAAATTATGATGTATAATATCCACGGTACAATGTTTTTAGCATTAAATTAACACTATACGAAAAATGACATTTGGCGCTTTTGGCAACCTGTTTGCCCAAACAGACTTATTCATACTCACACGTAAAATCCTTATCAAAGTGTAATTGGCATTTCACGAATATACCTTGAAATAAATTGATAATTAACGGATTTTTGGGCTTCAAAATATAAAAATATTACAAAAAGTATCTTTTCTCGTGAATGGAACAAACTAGACCCATGGGAATGATGCTGAGAGATTTGTTGTATAATATTGCATATGGAAAATAAACCTAAAGATGATACTAAGTATTTTTATAATTTTAGGCAATCTTTTTAAAATATTTTTTAAAAATGTGCAATATCTCGAAAACGGTTTTTGCTAACATCATTCGTTTTCTAATTATGGATAAGCAAAGCTCCATTCCCATTGATATCTACATTTGTCTGAATTTTTTGACCCTTGTTACTTAACTACAATAGGTAAGAGTATGAAATTTTGCACACGCGCAGAAATGCACTCAAATATGAATAATCACAATTTTAATTATTAAAACGTACTGAAACAGGGCAAAATGCTTCTTTTCTATACTGCGCATGCTCACTACGCTTAGTATAAATGTCATGCAAATAACAAATTTTAAACATCCAATCAAAGCCCTTACAGTTGCACGCAAGTTGATTCATTGAAAGTGTTCCATTCATGTAAATTTATCAAATTCATTTGAAATTTTTACATTTGTTTAATTTTAATTAAAAAAAAAGAATTTTCGTGATGATTCTATTGATATAATTTCTGCAGAATATTTATTTGATATATATTTTATGAAGAAAATCATTGTCAATCTGATCAACTTCCTATTGTGATAATGGTCAAATTCGATACCTTCACCGGGCTAATTTATGTAGACTTGCTATATAAATTGTTTTCTAAATCGGGACAAAATAAAACAAGAAAGAACAATCATGCATAAAGCATTGATTATGAAACACTTTCCAACTGAAATGCATAATGCGATATATTCAGCGGTGATATTTTTTAATTATCACAGAACTACTGTAATTTATTTTACTTGAAAACTTAAAACTTCATCGAAAAAAATGAACTTTATTCAAATGACGTCATCGAAATATAAATCGTCTGCTTCTCTATGAAAAAGCCTCTGGTTCTCTATGAATTAACCTTAACACGTCATCAAAAGTTTAATTTGCGAAGAGTTTACGATGCTTTTGTAATTAATATTACATGACAATTATAACATTTCATTATTATAGAAACTACATCGTTTGCTTATCTCATGTTAAATCAGTTCTTTCAAATTTTGTAACTATGATAAACCATTCCATTTCATAAATCGTTTGCCTCTCTATGTAAAATCAGTGAATATTTCATTCATAAACTTATATTCCAGACTCCAGAGATAAATAATTTTGCGTGAAAAAAATTCAGCAATTCTTATACAGCTCATCTTTCCAATCACTTGTTTACATTTTGCATCAATTAAAATTAGGCTTCGTTGAAGAAATAATTAAATTTTGATGATCATTTAAATTAAAAAAATACTGTAATTGCGTTGGTGCAGAATATAGATACACAAAAATTACTCAAAAATAAAGCTGTTTTAGGACTGATGCAACACAAAATATAATAAAAATCACGATTTTTACTATGGGAAAAAAGTGGATTCCATATTTTATTTTGAAGTGGGTCACGCGATCTTTTCATATTACATTGGTGTAACTATTATTTTAATGTATATTTAAAAAAAACCTACAGAATGTATTTTGCTGAAACTTTTCTTAGATATTTTATGGAATAATGTGAATATTTCCTAAAACTTTTGAAGCAATTTAAGAATTTTAAATTCGCTTAAAAATGTTTGAAAAATTAGGTTCCATAGGATTCAATGTTTTTCAATTTTTCATCCCGGGTTCAATACAAAACTAATTGGGCAGTATTATTCGTTTACATTCCCATATGTTCCACAAATCGTCTCAACAACATACTAAATTTTAATTTTGGTAAAGTCATTTTTACCGCAGTTATCGTGCGAACGGATATACAGACAGAATGAACAACGTTATAAATACTTTTCAACTATGTTGGAAAGTGTTAATAACTAAATAAAAAAATCTGATGTGGGCAAAACATGACTTTCGTTATATAATGCAATGAATTTACTACTTTTGCAGTTAAAAAAATATTATTCTTATAGCAGATACTTATATTCTTCCCAAGATATTGAATTTTCTTCAATTAGTCGTAATTTTCATTGATTTAGCGTCATTTTTATCAATTTGGCGAGACTTTTGTTAATTTGGCAATAATTAAAGATTTATTTCATCAAATTCGTCTCCAAAATCTCGCCAAGCGTTATGGACGGAGAAATAAGTTATTCTTACATCAGATAAATGACTATTGACATTCAAATACAAAAGTATTACTCAAAGTATCTTTTTTCTTGAATGGAACGAGCTAGATCCAGGAGAATGATGTCATCGAATTTATCGCATGGTATTACATATGAAAAGTGAACATGTTTCTCAGTAGGAAATATTTCTTTTTATTTTATATAACTTTTTATAATTTCTTTGAAAAATGTACAATATCTCGAGAACGGTTCATGTTAGCGTTCTAAAATTTATGTCAATCGTTTTCTAATGAAAAATTACTCAAGAAATGTTTATTTGCGTAACTTTATTAGCGGTTTTGATTTTTTGACGATTTTTTCAAAATTTCACTCGAAAATTTAGGGGGGTTCTGAACATTCGATTACGTATAAAAACAATAGGCTTCCAGTGTTTACGGATTGTGATTTTGGTACCAAATTTCGTTCGAATCGGTTCATTCGTACGTCAGTTATCGTCTCCACAGACTCACTGACACACACACACACATGCACACACACGCATACTTTCACACACACACACACACACACACACACACACACAAACACTTTCACACACACACACACACACATACTTTCACACACACACACACACACACTTTCACACACACACACACACACATACTTTCACACACACACACACACACATACTTTCACACACACACACACACACACACACACACACACACATATACTTTCACACACACACAGACAGACATCACTTCAAAAATGTTCGATTCGTGATCAGGGATGCTGGAAACGTGCTCTCCTGTCGAAAACTCGAATTCGAATTTTCGACCCCTGTAACAATACTTTCCTTATACATTATGTATATAAGAAAATTAATATATATTTAGTATTGAATACAGGAAAACAAAATTGAAACCTGATACGTAAAGACATTAATCTTTTGATTTTAAACTTCGTATATGTGTTGCTAGTGTGAACTTTTTAACATAATGCTTGCCGGGACAATATGACAAATCGGCCGAGACTTCAGGACGTACTTTTAAACCGGGACGTATGAGAAGCCTAAATTTATAGGAACACTGGTTATACGCTCCGAATTCTAACAGCAAGTGGAGCTTAGAAATTTAACAGTATTAATATCACAAGAAAGGAATTTACATTGCAGCTCGCTTTTGCAATTTCAATTCACAAAATCTGTGTCTGACTTTGGCTAAAATGGTAGAGAAAATTGTAGAAAGATAAAATTTTCTTAGGTTTGACTTATGTTGGTTGCACTATCACGTTTTAAAACATCTGAAGGTTTAACATTTGAAGCATCATATACATAAAATTGTATGGAAACACTTTAAAATAATCAATATTTTAAAAATAAAGACAGGCAAAAAATTGGCCATAATTAAAAGTCTTTTATTAAAATCTCCTTTTATGATGTACTAAAATTAGACAGTCATAGCTCTATCGAGCATTACTATGCCTATTGGTTACCATTTAATTTATGAACCTTTTTCCTTTTATTGTATTTTTTGAATTGGATAATTAAATGATATTTTAAATGCCCCGTATTTGGTTGGTTGGTTGGTGTCGTGTCCCTAACATATTTATTAAGGAAGAATATGGTCACTGCTTCTGTTTAGTCAAAGACCCGGGGCACCCGAAGGTAGAAGTCAGACCGAGACCTGCTCCAATAAGACATAACAGCATCCGTGCCCGCAGGCGGGATTCGAACCCGCAATCTGGCAGCCGAGCCATCACGAGGAAACGCCTGCCTCTTTGACCGCTCGGCCACCACATTGGCCCCGTAATTAAAAATGTAAAACGGTTTATATGTACATTTTGTCTGGCGGTAATGGCCCGCATTTAAGCACATGTCCGCCATTTATTTTCATTTTGCCACTGATGAAAGGCATAGTAATGCCCGAAAGCATATGGTTGTGTTATTTTAATACATCGTAGAAGGAGATTTTAATAAAATACTTTTAATTGCGGCCAATTTTTTGGCTGTCTTTATTACTTTCCTTATATACATAATGTATAAGGAAAGTATTGTAATTGGGTCGAAAAGTCGAATTCGAGTTTTCGACGGGAGAGTATGTTTCAAGCATACCTGATCACGAATACGCTAACATGAACATAACGCTAACATGAACCGTTTTCGAGATATTGTACATTTTTCAAAATAATTATCAAAAAGTCATATAAAATAAAAAAAAAAAAATTTCCTATTGAGAAACATGTTCACTTTTCATATGTAACAATATGCGATAAATTGGGTGACATCATTCTCGTGGATCTAGCTCGTTCCATTCATGAAAAAAGATACTTTGAGTAATACTTTTGTATTTGAACGCCAATAGTAATTTGTCTGCTGTAAGAATAAGTTATTTCTCCATCCATAACGCATGGCGAGATGTTGGCGACGAATTTGATGGATTGTCGCCAACTTGGCGACTTTTTAAATGTTGCTAAATTAACGAAAAACTCGCCAAATGGATAAAAATCACGCTAAATCAATTAAAATAACTACTCATTGACGAAAATTCAATATCTCGGAAAAAATATAAGTATATCTACTAGAAGAACCTATTTTTTTACTGTAAAAGTAGTAAATTCATTGCATAAGAAAAGTCATGTGCTGCCCACATCAGATTTTTTTTAAAGTGCATCATATACATTTGATATTTTAAAATTAACTGGAGTGTAGCTCAACTCGACTTTCTCAGATCAGAATCCATTTTTTGTATCTCCCCCCACGCCAAATGTATAAGAAAAATTTTGAAATATCGGTACCATGGGCAAATGATTACTATTATTCCGTGCTTACGTTCGTTTTAGAGGGCTTGAAATTTTTTTTCGATTGATACCGTGCTTAATAATGTACTCCCCGGATGGAGGGTGGGGTAAATTGCACCCTGATGGGGGGGGGGGGCTAATAACGTTACGAACAAAAACAGTCTGATGTGGGCAACACATGACTTTCCTTATATAATGCAATGAATAGGTTTTACTTATAGTAGATATTTATATTCTTTCCAAGATAATGAATTTTCGTTAATTAGTTGTCATTTTCATTGATTTAGTGTTATTTTTATCCATTTGGCGAGATTTTCGTTAATTTGGCAACATTTAAAAAAGTCGCCAAGTTGGCGACATTCCGCCAAATTCTTCGGCAAAATCTCGCCAAGCGTTATGGACGAAGAAATAAGTTATTCCTTTAGCAGATAAATGACTATTGGTGTTCAAATACAAAAGTATTACTCAAAGTTTTTTTTCTCATGAATGGAACGAGCTAGATCCACGAGAATGATGTCACCCAATTTATCGCAGGATATTACATATGAAAAGTGAACAGGTTTCTCAGCAGTTAATATATTTTTTTTTAATTAATGGGATTTTTGATAAATTTATTTAAAAAATGTGCAATATCTCGAGAACGGTTCATGCTAGCGTTCTAAAGTTTATGTCAATCGTTTTTTAAGGAAAAATTACATAAGAAATGTCTATTTGCTCAACTTTATTAAAGGTTTTGATTTTTTGATGATGTTTTCAAAATATCACACGAAAATTTAGGGAAGTTCTGACTATTCGATAACGTAATAACAATAGACTTGCAGTATTCACGGATTGTGATTTTTGTACCAAATTTCATTCGAATCGCTCCATTCGTTCGTGAGATATCGTCTCCACTGTTTCACTGACAAACACACATACACACAGACATCACCTTAAAAACATTTCATTCGTGATCAGGGATGCTTGAAACGTGCTCTCCCGTCGAAAACTCGAATTCGAATTTTCGACCCCGTCACAATACTTTCCTTATACATTATGTACATAAGGAAAGTAAAAAATTATATCGAGGCTATTTTTCACAACAATGTTGGAAATTATTAAGTCTTGTGATAAATGAGTCATAAATAAATCATTTTATGCATGATTATGTTGAAATTCGTCCTATGCTGCCATGTTAAAAAAAATAAAAATAAAATTTCGCGGTTTTCCTTCGAATTAAAAAAAAAATTCTATAAATTTTGAGATTTTTTGATAACAAAGCCGGATATAAAGCTTTGTGAAAATCCATTAATACCTGTGGCCGTTATAGTGTTACTCAAGAAATCGACGACAGACATACAGACAGTCGCACATCGTGCAAAAAATAGTCAGAACGTGTTCAGGAGGTCTTAAAATATATATTGGCATCCAAATCTTGAATTCAAAAATTTTCATAAAAATAATACTTTCTCAACTCACAATTCAAGAACTCACATTCATGTACCTGTGATCTTACTGGGAATTTCTGTATGCTAAATGTGTGTTTGTAATTTATATGTTTTACTTTGATTTAATTATTTTCTTGTATTCTAAATTTGCTTAACTTGATATCCAGATTCTAAAAACTTATCATCGTTTTCGGATTAGGATTCTCAAAAATTGAAATTAATTTTTTATTCTTCTAATTTCTTAATTTATTTGGCAAATTGGATTAAGTTTCAATTCGAAATCTTTCACAGCTTGCACTCCGGGGCGCGGTAGCCCATTGGTTAGCGCGCTGGAGTTGCACTCGGTAGGCCCGGGTTCGATTCCAGCCACTGCCAAAACTGCCGCCGTGTTCATGCGGAGTACGATCACGTTAAACATGTGGGTCCGAAAGTCCTTCCGAGAGGTTGGTGGTAGGGGAAGGAGGGTACGGTCCCTGTGGATGCCTCCCCCACTGGGTTCGGGTCTAAATTGGGTGGCACTTTCCGACCGTCCAAACAGTTACCTTACACCTTTCTGGTAGGTCGGACGGTCTGGGTTTCAACAACAACAGCTTGCACTCCATAAACGCGCGAGACTAGTCAAAGCTCAGTTTTATGCTAGTAAAAAACTCCGTCTAAAGAATTATAATTTACTTATCATTATTGAACGTCTTGATTTTTTTTTGTGATTTTTACAAAAATTTAGTCTAAAATTGGAGTTTTTTTTAACATCTGATTGCGTTCCTAATCAATAAGATTCCAGTATTCACTGATTGTTTGTTTGTTTGTTTGTTCAACCCAGACCGTACGACCTATTAGAAAGGTGTAAGATATCTGTTTGGGTGGCAGAGACAGTGCCACCCAATTTAGACCGGAACTCAGTGGGGGCGGCATTAGCAGGGACCATACATTATTTTCCATACCACCAGCCTCTCGGAAGGATTTACGGACCCACATATTTAATGTGTGAACTCTGCGTGAACACGGGAATATTCACTGATTGTATTCACTAAGTTATTTTCGAAAGGCTTTATTCGTTAATGAGATATCACGAACACACACACACACATCCCCTCAGAAATGTTCGATTCGAGTTCAGGGATGCTTAAAACGTGCTCTTCCGTCGAAAACTCGATTTCAAATTTTCGACCCCACTGCGTGTTCTGAAAGTCGGGAATGAGCACTGTTAAAGATGACGTAACGTAATGACGTAAACGCAATGACGTAAAAATTGGTTGGATGAGCACGTTCTGCGAGATGAAGACAGGTTTTTGCTTTTTATGTGCTCTAGGAGCCAATAAGAATTCCGTTAAAGATGACGTACGTAAATGATGTAATAACGTAACGCAATGGTATGGAAATTTTATAGATGAAAATATTCGCAAGTTGAAACTGTGTGCCGAGTTTCAGCTGTTTACGTGTTCTGGGAGCCGAGAATGAGCTCGTCAAAAATGTTGAATGAAAAGACAAAGATCGTTAAAGTGAAGTTAATAAATATAAGGGAAAATCCTTCAGTTCAGAGGACTTACAATGAACATTTTCTGATACTAAGTGTACTTAAATGAACAACTTCACTTAAGTGAACATTTGATTCCTTATACCACGTTACTACTACAGCTGAATAAAATTCTTTCTAAACAACACGAGTTTAAGTTTGCTTGAGTGCTTGTAGAAGGAAATACGTTTCTTCAAAAATTGAAGTCGATGAGATGATTCACTTTTGAAAACGGTCATTTAAATATTGTAAGTATATCGGTTTGAAATTTTTTACCTTTGTGACTATGTGTATTTTTGATAGTTGCTCATTGGAACAGGGCGTAGCCAGGCAGGGGGACAGAGGGGGCTAAGCCTGACCCCCAAGCCCCCTGATAAGCAGCCCCCTGATAAGATATGAACGAAACTCTATGAAGATATGAAATTTTTAGTAATGATATGAAATTTCAAATAAAATGTCATTCAAATTTTGCATAAAATATGTCCTGTATAAATTACTTAGTTTTAAAGATTTTTTAATTTAGCTGAATTTGTGATTGATGATCAATTTTATTTACATATTTAATATAAAATTATTTGAAAATTATGACAGCAGTATTTAGGATACTTTTGTATTATTGTGGGGTCCACTGTTATACATTATGAAGTCATAATCAGCTGATAAGTAGGTAAGAGTTAATACTAAGCATTAACTTGTATTAACCTTCAGAATGTTTCTACAAATTATTAACAGCTTTTTTACTAGTTAATGCTTACATTAAAATATAATTATTATATATTAATATTGATGTATAGTAGCTATATGGATAGGATATTAATATTCAGTTCTTAGCTTGCAAACGCTATATATATATATATATATACACAATTATTTGTTAATAATTTCTATGAATTGAAATATATAATAGTACCTATTATGGTTTATAAATGCTAATGATTAATTGTGTTCTTGGTGAGCTCCTCCTTTAAGACTGTTGAGCCCCCCCCCCCCCTTGAATTTTCCTCCAACCTCTCTTTAATTTCATCTCTAGTTACGGCTCTGTTTGGAAGTATATACACTTTGTGGGAATTCTGGTCCTATATAAATGAACGTACTATATAAATAAACATCCTATATACGTCCTATATAAATAAACAAAGGTCATTAAAATATACAAAGTATGCTGAAGGATTTTTTTTCATTTGTTACTTTATACTCGATACCGTAAATATTAACCGTCACGTGATCATTTTTATAGCGGTTTGGCTTCTTAAAAATGAGATATCTTTTGATATGAATAACATCTGTGGGCGGGTAAACCGGCTAAAACCGGAGCGTTATGAAAAATGTAGACATTTTGGATGCTTATATTTTCGAACTTAATACATAAAAATATAAACAATTTTTGCTTCTTTCGCCGGAAATATGGTACCATTTATGAATATATAAACTGATTTAAATATTTTAATGTTCTGAAGTACATTTATTTTTTCGAAGAAAAATAAACCAGATTTTGTCTGAGTGAGTTTTTGTTCCACTGATTCCTTTTACTCCAAATATCCTGTAAACTATGAAAATAGACCTAAACAGTAAACGATAAAGATGTTCAGCAGAGAATCCAGTTTCTAGATACAAAATTTGTTTTTCGGAAGCTCTTATAGTTTTCGAACAATCCTTTCTTCAAGTTAAAGAAGATTGAAAGTTTTCCATTTTTAAAGATTGCAATAAAGATGTGTTTCGAAAATTAAAAGTGGCATTAGGAATAATAAGCAACTGACTTGTAGTCCTTTAAAAGCCTTACAAGGGTATATTATGGAATTTTGTATATAATCTTTAGTTTTTGAGCTATAAGTGCTGGAAAACGTAATATTGAGATCAAAGGAAACTCAATATTTTAAGAAAATTAGTATAAATAAAATAAACATCAAAAATGCCAAAATGAGAAAATGAAACATTTTGTATTGTGTCGATATTTAATGAAACATATATATGTCGATATTTAATGAAACATATATGTCGATATTTAATGTCGATATTTAATGAACAGTTGGATCCCCCTTTGCAGACATTGGCGTCGGGAGCTAATGCCTGCAAAGGGGGATCCAACTGCTTGGGATAGGGTATGTCAAATACTTGTCTTTTTGGAAGGTTCTTCGTTTGGGATGGACGCTGTCCCACCCGTAAGCAAAAGGTTAAGGACATTAATAAGATCGATGATTTCAGTTTGTATTTTATTTTGAGTTGGAATTTCGGGAGAAAAAAAGAAAAACTTCGACAATTGACAGGACTTGCAAATGCAGCGCTTGGTTTTCATTTGTTAGGGAACAGTTTTTCACAATTTTTGTGCATGTATAGCTTCGATTGAGGAAGGCACATTCTTTACAGCAATGGTCTTCAATCTTTTTTGAACCACGGGCTGCATGTGAGCCAATTAGAGGCTCGTTGGCCATATGTGCAAAAACACTACGTAAACAATAACAGCAAGTAAAAAAAAACAACCTCGTATTCAATTCTCGAAAAAAAAAATCGCAATCCAACGTATCCTCGAAACAACTTGTTTATGTTGTTGTTGTTGTTGTTGAAACCCAGACCGTCCGACCTACCAGAAAGGTGTAAGGTAACTGTTTGGACGGTCGGGAAGTGCCATCCAATATAGACCGGAACCCAGTGGGGGAGGCATCCACAGGGACCGTACCCTCCTTCCCTTACAACCAACCTCTCGGAAGGACTTTCGGACCCACATGTTTAACGTGATCGTACTCCGCATGAACACGGCGGCAGTTTTGGCAGTGGCTGGAATCGAACCCGGGCCTACCGAGTGCAACTCCAGCGCGCTAACCAATGGGCTACCGCGCCCCAACTTGTTTATGTATTAGAATTTACTTATTGAGTCCAGGCATGATTTCTTGTGTTTATTTTATTTATCTGCGTCTTTTACTCAGCGCAGCATTTTAAGTGTTTGTTTTTTATCATTCAGCTGAGTAAATGAAAACATTTTTCATATCTGTAAAATATTACTGGAATATATTAACGGTTCGCATAAATATTTCATTTTATATTTTTATCAATCTCATGCTCTGTGTTGATTACTGTTATTTATTTAGGACTTAACAAATGACTGCCTTTAAAAAAAAATGGACAGAGCGAACCTTCGACCCATTAATAAGATAAAATAAAAATTTAGACTTGATATGGCAGAATTAATGCCAATATGAAATCCACGCCAAAAAGTTAGTTCAACTTTTGATTTTTTCCCTGGTTACATTTTTACTTGCTGAAATAGTGATTTGGAATGAAGTTATCTAATTAAAATTTTACACACACTCCAGTTTCAAATTAATTGAAAATAAACACTTTCAATATCGAAAGGAAACTCCGAATAAAAAAATGGGCGCGGCCAATAAACTATTTACACTTGCTTGTTCAGCTTTTGCGATTAAATCTTGTCGATATTTTCTAAATAATGCTTTTTTTTTTTGAAATTGAACATAATTATCAAGCTTTTCAATTTGTTTAATTTCTAATAGTATTGAATGTACCCCAAAATATTCAAAACTCATTTAAATCGCTATATGGTTTTCTGCTGAAAGATATTTTGCTAAGTTCTAAAGCAGTAATAAAAGTTATTTCAAAAATTTATACGATATGTTGAAGAGGTAACCGAAATGGACCTCTGAATAATAGCGACCCCCCCCCCCCCCCCGTATATTTGCCTGCCTTGTGTATGGTAAACAAGAAAGATCAATCATGCTTAAAGCATTGATTATGAAACACTTTCCAACTTCAATGCAATTTTATTTAAACAAGTCTAAAATGCAATACATTCCTCGGTAATATTTGGAACTTATCACAATACTGCATTAATTTATTATATTTGAAAACTTAAACCTTCATCGAAAAAAATGAACTTCATTCAAATGACGGCATTGAAATATAAATTGCCTGGTTTAAACATCTCTAAAATGTTATACATTCCTCGGTAATGGTTTTAGAATTATGATAATACTACGATAACTTATTATATTTGAAAACTTCATCGAAAACAACTGAAATTAATTCAAGTGACGTCATAGAAAAAATAACACGCCTGGATTTCTCTATAAAAACAGGATTTCATTCATAACTTTCTCCCTTTCATTTCATTCATCACAATACTATAATAATTCATTTTATTTAAACATTTTGTTTAAGACCATGGAGCTACAAAAAATTAAACTCTATGCTTGAAACTTCATCGAAAAAAATCGTCCTTCTCTTTAGGAAATCAATTAATATTTCATTCATATCAGCCATGCAGACTCCATGGACTAAATTATTTTGTGTTAAAACAATACAGGAATTCTAATACAACTCATTCTATATATTTTGCTGTTTATATTTTACATAGGTGAAAAATAGGCTTAGTTGTAGAAATAATCAAATTTAGATGAGCATTTAAACTCAAATATATTGTCATTGCGTTGATTCAGTACGTAGATGCATAGAATTTAAGCAAAAATAAAGTAGTTTTAGGACGGATACAACACTCAATATGAATTAAAAAGAACTTAAAAAAAATCACGATTTTGAAACAAGATGGATGCCATATATCATTTTGAAGTGGGTAATGTGATCGTTTCATATCAAGGTCACGTGATTGTTTCATATAAGAGGTGTAATTATTATTTTAATGTTTATTTAAAAAACTACTGAATATATTTCGCTGAATTTTTTTTATATATTTTATGGAACAATTTGAATATTACCTAAAATTTTCGAAGCAATTTGTGAATTTTAAATCCGCTTAAAAAATGTTTGAAAAATTAGGTCCCATAGGGCTCAATGTATTTCATTTTTTCGACCCGGGTTCAATCCAAAACTAATTGGGTAATATTATTCATTTATATTCCCATAGGTTCTACAGACCGTCTGAACAACATACTAAAATTTCATTTTGATTAAGTCATTTTTACGACAGTTATCGTGCTAATGGACAGACAGACAGACAGACAGAATGAATGAACAAAGTCATAAACACTTTTCAACTTTGTTGTAAAGTGTTAAAAACGGCCTTGGGCTATATAGGCTCGTCCATGAAGGTTAGATAGTTAGAGTGTTTAGGCTTCATGGGCCCTTCAAATGACCGGGGAAATAAAATGTATAATCGGAAAATAAACATCTATCTATATGTATTTATTGTCAAGGTTCTGCAATTTTTTTGCAATTTGATACGCGGGTCAATTGTTCGATAAAATGCCCTAGAATAATCGAATTTTTCGAAAATGTTCTGTAGAAAAGATGCTCCAAGCCAGAACATTCAAAAAGTGAAGTGATAGAATATCCTGTTTTGCGTTGAGATCAAGGAGATTGAAGCATATTTAAATCTTGGTAAATATGATATAAACCAACGAGCTATATGCGTTCGTATATAAGCTTGTTGAGAAAAAAAAATACATTTTAGTAAGAAATGAAAATTGTAGTTATTATTTAGATAGTTTTCGATGGAAATCGCCGTCGTAAGTAGGCTGCTTCATGATATTCAGCACTGCAATCGCAACACAACCGTGTTGCATTGCCCATTCCGTTAAAATGTTCAGCTTAAAACTCCTTCGTAATAGTTGGAGAGCCAACAACAATTTTTTTGACCCATCGAGTGCAAAAAGTTTGAGCATTGCATGTGATAGAACTTCGCGGTGTTAACATTTTGCTTACGGTGGGACAGCGTTTATCCCAAACGAAGAACCTCTAAAAAAGTCAGGTATTTGACATACCCTATTGCAGGCATTGGAGTCCATGGACGCCAATGTTTGCAAAGGGGGCGCCAGAACTGTTTGGGATAGGGTATGTCAAATACCTGTCTTTTTGGGAAGTTCTTTGTTTCTGTCGTTTGAGATTGATGCTGTCCCACCTGGAAGCAAAAAGTTAACTGGGATCCGTAAGTCTGGCAGTCAGTCCCTTCAGGTGGTCTTCGCCCCGGGTTTATTTTTGAAATAAGCTAAAATTGACATCTACTGAAGTCATCGAGTACACGGTAGAAATGGCGTCAAATGATGGGTTTTTAAGTCCCATTAACGAATTTAAGAGTCTGGCAGTCGTTACGGGTGGCAGACCGCATGCCAGACGCCTAAAAGTTGAAATTTTGAAACTTTAAGCATCTATACTTCAAAAACTTAGGGTAGAATTCAATAAAATTTTATATTTAGAGGTTTTAAAATATGTGCATTAAAATTATGTAAAAAATAGTATGTTATAATTCACTCTTTTTTTCTGACTAAAATTTTAAATTAAAAAAAATTAAAATATCAAGATATAAAACTTTTAATTAAGAATTTTCGATTGGGTTATACTATTATATATTTAAAAGTAAAAGCGATATCAATAAGTACATATTTTAGTGATATTTAGCTGGAAAACCCTTGGGACAAATTAACATGGAAAAATCCAGACTCCTGTTGCCAACTAGTAGAAAAATTTCCTAACAGTTTTTAACCTATTTTAACCTATTTTAACTAAACAAGTAATGGACCGAATTTCATAAAATTTGGTAAGTTCCTTTTGGGTGAACCTGGTGCTGGTTAGATTTTGGTACGATTCGGCAAAAATAACTTATTTTTTTTTTCAAAATATTCTGCAAAAATTGTCAAAATCTGAAGAAAAAAAAAACTACATATGCTCAAACATATCAATTAAATGCTTGTTTTATACGTTATGTTTAACGATAAAAAGAATAAGACCAAGCCCATTACACCAGGTCTAGCCGTTCTCGAGATATTTTAGTTTTTTCGCATTTTCGCTACGCCACCTTTGAAAATAAGTCCAGTTACCGAATGATAACGACAATTGAATTAATAGTAAAAATTCAATGTAATTTTAAATAATTATGGGTGTTATTTGGTGAAATTAAACTCAATTTAAGGAATTATAGAAGATATAAAGAGAACGTGAATATGAGCCTGCAGAGAAAGTCATGTGCTGCCCACATCAGATTTTTACTTTCTCTGCCAGACATGGCAATGGCAATACTTTGCAATACATACATTTTCAATAACTTTAAGAAAATAAGAAAAGTCATAAAATTTCAAATAAGAAAAGTAAGAAAAGTATAGGGAAAGTATTGGAATCCTGTCGAAAATCGCAACTCGAGTTTTTGACTGATCTGCACGTTTTGAGACCTCTAGAACACGAAAAAACTATTTTTAGCGTGACGTCTGTATGTGTGTGTCTGTCCCTGCAATAGATGTATCCAACTGAAAAACTAACTGGCCGAATTTCCTAACATTTGGAAGGTAAGTCCTTTGTGGGTGTGGCAGCAGCCGACTCTGCTCCTGCCAAAGATATCGATTGAAGATGCTAGGATACCCGAATTATAAGTTCGGAGTGGAAGCTAGCTTTGCTCTAACCTTATAATGTCGGTCTTGTAAGTACCGGGTCCCTGGTTCGGACCTTGCACAGTCCAATTCTACAATGACCATGGACGTACGAGCACGAACCTTCTCGCACCAATGATATCACCATTTCAACACGAGATGGCAACATCACACGGAGCCAGAGGCGCTACCACTGCCTTCCTGGTTGACCACGACTGACGTCACGCCCGAGGTACGACACGCCTTCCGGCCATTCAGTTCCGCGACTGAGTTTCGGATGGGGACACGCGGGGGTTTACTGGGTGGCCCCCTTCTCGCCAAAATTCGACCGGGGCTTCTCATCAGGAGATGGAGTGTGTGGCAGCAGCCGACTCTGCTCCTGCCGAAGACATCGATCGAAGATGCTAGGATACCCGAATTATAAGTTCGGAGTGGAAGCTAGCTTTTGCTCTAACCTTATAATGTCGGTCTTGTAAGCATCGGGTCCATGGTTTGAGCCTGTCACAATCAAATTTTTCATGGGTGACCCTGGTGCTGATTAGCTATTGTTACGATTCGGGATTAAAGAACTTGCCTTTTTTTGCGAAATGGCACGCAAAAATTGCCTGTATCCATTCTAGCTGAAGAACTAACAGAACATATTTCACAAAATTTGGTATATAAGTTACTTGTGGGGGATCCTGCTGCTGATTAGATTTTGGTACAATTCGGAAAAAAAGAACCAACTTTTTTACGAAATGATCGGCAAAAATCGTCAAAATCTGAAATAAAAGACTACGTATGCTGAAATGCATTACTTAAATTCTTGTTTTATATGTAACTAGCAGCGATTACCAGGCGTTGCTTGGGATTTACGATGTAAAACTCTGATAAAAATTACACCGAAACATATAGGGCCATGAATCTTATACATTGTTATTTCACTGTGAAACAAATAAATTCATTGCATTATGTAAGAAAAAAAAATGGATCTGGTTGGCCACTCTTTGGCCAATTAGATCCATTGGATCATACATACATACTTTTCTTCTTTATATATATATATATATATATATATATATAGATATTTTTATATTCATTTATTTATTATTCAAATTAATAAAATTTGTTGAGTAAGCCTGTGAAAAATAAACTATGGTGATAGAGTTTCCATTTAAAGTCATATTTAATATCTGCGATTTCTTTTTTTTCAAATCTGCGATTTTTTTCAGTGACTAATACGTTCAATAAACTCCCACAAAACTCAGAGATTTAACTGACTTTCACGTTTTAAACCAACGATGTCCAACCTTTTTCATTGGGAATCATGGAGTTAAGAGAGTAGAACTCCTAGGAAAAAGTTTCGTTTTCCATTAATATCTCGACAATCCTTTGTCTTAGAGACTCGAAACTTGGATTAAATTTATGGAAGTATATTTCAAAGCTACCCACAAAATTTCATAAAATTCGGTACAGCTGTTCTTCCGTGATGATGAGCCAAACGAAAGTTTCGTTTTTCATTAATATCGCAATAACCCCTGGTGTTACAAACTCGAAACATGGACTGAATTTTAAGTGGGGATATTTCTAGACAACCCACCAAATTTCCTCAAATTCGGTTCAGCCGTTCTCCCGTGATGTTGGATCATACATACATACATACATACATACTTTTATTCTTTATATATATAGACTAGCAGCATACCCGTTCTTCGTACGGAGTATAAAATATAAAGAAACTTATAATTCAGAATCATATGCAAATTATGTTAAAATATTAAATTCATTGCTCCTAAAGAGAAGTTTATGAATATCTGTTCTCATCATGCAAAATTATCGTCATGGGCAGATCTGAAGAATAAAACATCCTGGCCCCTTTCGAAAGCAAATATACTATGAAATTGAATCAATATATTCAAAATAACAGTGCTAAAATTGTATGGGACCCGTAGTATTTATATACTCGAATATTAGAAGATATAACCTGTATTAGTAGATTACATGTATAAATTGAAAACATCAATAAACCCGCAATTCATTCCAATATATGCCGGAATGAAAGTACTAAAGCTATATGGGAATAATATATATATATATATATATATATATATATATATATATATATATATATCCCCATACTACTTATACTGTCGCAGATTAGAAAATATGCCTGTATGTTAGTAGAAGATTACCCTTATTACAATATGAGTCTGAAAAATCTTTGCCGAAATAAAACAGATGACATTATAAATTGAAAATTTCAATTATCCCCGTAATCTTTATACCAGAATGTCGTAATTGATTCCAATATATGCCAATATATATCAAAATATATGCCTATATACCTGTACTACTTATATTCTCGTAGATTAGAAGATAACACGTGCATTTATAGAAGATTGCTCGCACAACGTTCAACATGTGAGTTTCAACAATTTTTGTCATAATAAAACAATGGTATAATAATTTGAAAATATCAATAATCCCTGAATCGATAATCCCCGAAAATATCAATAATAATAATGTATAACCTGAAGACCATAATCGATATTATTCAGTCAAAAATGCAATGCCAATGAAATTTATTTTATATGCATATCTTTATTATTCAAATCGGAAAAGATTTAATTAAAATCGTATGCCACATAACACATTGGATTTACATCCCTTGCTAAACGACATGATATCAGTTGCTTCAAATAAATTGATGGAAATCATATCGTCTGAATAATGCTATCTCCATGAAAGGTTTGGCGATATTTTCTTCAATTTAGCGATAACTTAAAAAATCGCCAAATTTATCGCCAAGTGGGACTGTAAAACTGATAGTCCCATTTTGCGACAAATTGACGAAACATCATCATAATATTATCCCCTAACAAAACACAATTAATTTCATTTATTAAGCGCAATTTTATCAATTTCATGACATATTTATAGATTTACAAACATTTTTATCAATTTGGTGATATTTTAAAAATTCGATAAATGTGTTACTAAGTAGGATGGATAGACTGATCCACAAATGCTACCGAAACATCATTTCAGTACTGTCTTCTAAAAAAACGAATTTAATTTCATTGAGTTGCGTCATTTTTAGCAATTTGGCGACATTTCCGTCAATTTGGCGAAGTTTAAGAAAAGTTGCCAAGTTAGCGATATTCCGCCAAATTCGTAGCTCTGAAATTGCAGATCTGAAGAATAAAACATCCTGATCCCGTTTGTATATACTAAATGCAAACACTAAAATTGTATTAGAAGATATACCCTTTCTACTCTTTTTCTGTTTCAACAATCGGATAAATGAATTTATTGGTAAACACAATATGAGTTTATTAGCTAAACACAATATAAAAGCTTAAAAACTCTTTGTCAAATGAAAGTGATGTACGCAGTCCGTAATTAATATAATTAAAAGAAAAATCAAACCGTTCATTTACAAAATATATTTTTACATCTATTTATTTATTATTCAAATAGAAAAAATAATAACAAATATTAAGAAACACATTTAATTTAATTGCGTTGCTGAGCAACATAATATAATAAAGAAACTTCCTCATAAACTGCGAAATTAAATAACCATTTTGATCTCTTCCCCATAAAATGCAAAAATAATAGCCATTTTGATTTCTTTATACTTTCCATTGTTTAGTAAATGCTTGACCATGGAGTTAGATTTTCCATTTAAATTCATGTTTCAAACAATTCATGCTTTCAGATAGTGACTAATTAATGCAAAAATCCTGCACTAAGCTCAGAAATGAAGTTTTAATTCACGTTGACGTTTTAAACAAACGATTTTCATCCTTTCCGTTTGGATAAACCACGGAGTTAGAGAGTAGATCTCCTAGGATAAAGTTCCGTTTTTCATTAATATCTCGACAACCCCTGGTATTAGAAACTCGAAACTTGGGCAAAATTTATGGGGGGCTATTTTAAGGCTACTCACAAAATTTCATTAAATTCGATTCAGCCGTTCTCTCGTGATGATGAGACAAACGAAATATTCGTTTTTCACTAATATCTCGAGAACCACTGGTTGTGGAAACTCCAAACATGGACTAAATTTTAAGTGGGGCTATTTCTAGGCTACCCACAAAATTTCTTCGGTTCAGCCGTTCTCCCGTGATGATGGGACAAACAGACAGACAGACAGATTTTCAATTTTATTTATATAGATTGTTGACGATGAAAATAATAACACCAACCAACCCCATTACTTTAGGACTAGCCGTTCACGAGATATGTTAGTATTTTCACATTTTTGGTACACCAGTTTTGAAAATAAGTCCAGTTACCAAATGAATATGAAAGCTGAATTAAAAGTGTAAATTCAGTGTCATTTCAATTAATTATGCGCGTTACTCAGTGCAATTGAACTCAATTTAATGAGTGATTAATGAAACAAAGAGAAAATGAATTTGAGTCTGCAGGGAAAGTCATGTGATGCTCACATCAGATTTTTACTTTACCTGAAACACATGGTATCGTATAGGGAAAGCATTGGAAAATCGCAACTCGAGTTTTCGATGGAACTGTATGTTTTGAGACCTCTAGAAGACGAAAAAATTTTTTCTTGCGTGACGTCTGTTTGTCTGTCTGTGCAATGTATGTATCCACTCTAACTCAAAAAAAAAATCTGATGTGGGCAGCACATGACTTTCCTTATATAATGCAATGAATTTACTACTTTTACAGTAAAAAATAATAGATTCTTTTTATAGTAGTTATTTATATTCTTTCCGAGATATGGAATTTTCGCCAATGAGTCGTCATTTTCATTGATTTAGCGTCATTTTTATCCATTTGGCGAGTTTATTATTAATTTAGCAACATTTAAAAATGTCGCCAAGTTGGCGACATTCAACCAAGTTCGTGGCCAAAATCTCGCCAAGCGTTATGGACGCAGAAGCAAGTTATTCTTACAGCAGATAAATGACTATTGGCGTTCAAATACAAAAGTATTACTCAAAGTATCTTTTTTCATGAATGGAACGAGCTAGATCCACGAGAATGATGTTACCCAATTTATCGCATGGTATTACACATGAAAAGTGAACATATTTTTCAATAGGAAATATGTTTTTTTATTTTATATGACTTTTTGATAATTTTTTTGAAAAATGTGCAATTTCTCGAAAACGGTTCATGTTAGAGTTCTAAAATTTATGTCAATTCTTTTCTGATGAAAAATTACATAAGAAATGTTTATTTGCGTAACTTTATTAGAGGTTTTGATTTTTTGACGATTTTTTTAAAATGTCACTCAAAAATTTAGGCTGGGGGGGGGGGGGGTCTGAACATTCGGTTCCGTATAAAAACAATAGGCTTCCAGTGTTTACGGATTGTAATTTTTGTACTAAATTTCGTTCGAATCGGTCCATTCCTTCGTCAGTTATCGTCTCCACAGACTCACTGACACACACACACACACAGACATCACTTCAAAAGTGTTCGATTCGTGATCAGGGATGCTTGAAACGTGCTCTCCCGTCGAAAACTCGAATTCGAATTTTCGACCCCGTCACAATACTTTCCTTATACATTATTGTATATAAGAAAAGTAACTAGTGTACCGAATTTCATAAAATTTGGTAGGTAAGTCACTTGTGTATGACCCTGGTGCTGATTAGTTTTTGGTACGATTAGGAATAAAGGAACCCGCCTTTTTTTGCGAAATGGCCCGCAGGAATCTGATGTATCTATTCTATCTGAAAATCTAATTGACCAAATTTCACAAAATTTGTTAGGTACACTTGTGGGATACCCTGGTATTGATTAGATTTTGATACAATCTGCCTTTTCTCACGAAATGGTCCTCAAAATTTGCGAAAATCTAAAATAAAAGACTACGTATGCTCAAATGTATCAATTAAATACTTGTTTTATACCTAATTTTTGTCTAGGAAATGAATAAGACCCCCACCATTACTCTAAAATAAACCTGTTTTGAAATAGAGTATTTTCGCATTTTTGTTATGCCGCCTTTGAAAATATGTCCAATTACCAAATAAAAACATAAATTGAATTAAAAGTGCAAATTCAGTGTTATTAACCTTAGTGTAAACTCAATTTAATAAATTATTGAAGAAATAAAGAGAAAATGAATTTGAGTCTGCAGGTAAAGTCATGTGTTGCCCACATCAGATTTTTTACATCGGTTTCAAGAACTTTTTTTTACGTCGCTTTTAAGAAATTTTCATGCGACTAAGACTGTTTCTGCAAGTGTTTTAATTACTGTTTATATAAAGTACAATATAAAAAAAAAAATACGCAAAATATAACAATTGGCACATTTATAAAAAAAAAACTTATATCATTGATTGTCAGCTTACGTTGTTTTGCAAATGAAAGGTAAGGACGATGTTTATTTATTTTGGCCATTTATAAATTTTCTTCTGCTGTTGGTGTTAATTTTTTTGAAATAATGAATTACATGTCCAGATATTTTAAAGTATCGAAGCTAGATGGCAGCACCAAACCAACAATCTAATCTTTCTTTTATAACAAGGATCCTCAAACTTTTATAACTCTCGGTAGAGAGCCTTGTTATTGTGTGGGATATTGGCACAGCCATACATTAGATGTAAAACTTTTAATACTTCTTGTAAAAAGTGGAAATATGTCAGTAAGATTATATTGAGGGCGTAGCTGACTCCAATTACATCTAATGTAGTAGGGGTGTAACAAATGTAGTCGTTGGGCGGATATATTTGTTTCGAGGGCTAACCCTTTCCTCACTAGGCGGGATTTGTGTTTTATAAGATATTGTAGGTTTTATTTTTACAAGCATCAGTTTTATTTATTATCATACACTAGATGGCAGCACTACAGTAGAGTTAGAACCTACCAGGAGGACTAAAGGGTCTATCTAGGCCACTTACCTGGGCTTACATTGAAGATCCAATGTAGGTTCCTTATGAAGGATCTCTCTTCAGATTCTACGTAGGTCTAGACTCTAGACCCTTCTAAGGTTGATTAGGGGAGTCGTAGTTCCAGAAATGTTTTTAATGCTCGCGATACCTGAAGGAGGGTGTGCAAAGTGTAATGAATTTACTTCTTTCACAGTGAAAAATTGATGTATATGATCTGCCGCACAATGTTTTCAATGTTGAATTATACATTGGCTTCTTTTCCGAATGACAACATGTAAAACTATTTAAAGTACCCAATTAACTTATAAATTTACATTGATAACATTTCCAATTGATAACAATTGACATTGATCCGAAATAAGGAATACAGTCCATATATTAAAAGTTTTAATTCATCAATTAAAATTTTGCCATTTTCGTAAACGTACAGCCTTTTTTTTTTATTTGCTACAATCTGGTGTATTTCGTTAAATGAGTCGTCAAGTTCGCTAAATGTATCACCAAGATTTGCAGACAAATGGACAGACGAGCATTTCTTATGTATGAGTGACTGTTGGCGAATTGTTAGGCATCAAAATACAAAATTTATACACAAAGTACCTTCTCTCTTGAAAATGAAATAGATAGACGAAAATGATGTTAACAAATTTATCGCATAATATTACATGAAAAGTGAGCATACTTTTCAATAATTATATTTCACAACAATTAATCCATTTTTTAACGTTTTGTGATTTTTGATAAATGTATTTAAAACAGTGTAATATCTCAGTGTATCGATTTATTCATTCTAGCGTTCTGACATTTGCGTCGATTGTTTTGTAATGAGAAATTAAGTATAAGGAAATATAACTGAGGTAACATTATTGAAGACTGATTTTTTTGTCGAATTTTTCGAAAATTTTGGGGTCTTCCAAACATTTGATCGCGTTTAAAAGCAATAGGTTTCCAGTATTAATTGATTGATTGAAGACCCTGACCACACGACCAACCCGAAGGTTTATGGTAGCTTAATGTGTGGCCGGGAGAAGTATTAATTGATTGTAATTGTTGTTTCTAATTTCGTTTGAAACGCCCCACTCGTTCATGAGAGATTGTCTTCACAGACTCACGGACACATACACACACGCACAACATTTTAAGAAATCAATTCGTGTCCACTGATGCCTGAAGCGTGCTATCCCGTAGAAAATTTGAATTCTAATTTTCGACCCCATCACAATAATTTCCCTATACATTATACTATATATATAAGGAAAGTAATGACGTTGTTAAAAATATTTAATACCTATTTCATATTTCCTCTGAATTTATAATTTTAATAAAAATATTTTTGTTGTTTTTCTAGTAGCACAACCACAAAATTTCGCGATATACACTTTGAGAATAATAGCTGCTTTCTAAAGTAACAAAATTTTCAGCAGAATACAGTAATTTTTTTTTAACATTAACAGTAAAGAGGACATTAATAATCATTCTATACAGCTGTTAAAAGTACGTTGTAACGAAATCGAATGTAACCCAATTTTCCTTCAATAGTATTTCCGTAATAACGTTGTAACAAAAATTATGGTACGTAAGAAATTTTCGTTGTATCGTTTTGAAGAAATTTTCGGACAACAAAAATCGTTTCCGTGAGTTTATTTAACTAGCGTTTATACAGGATGCATCAAAACGATTATACAAATTAATATCTCTAGTCGTAGACAAATAGTTCCAATTTTAGAAATGTTTTAATTAAGATAGACTTATTATCGTCTGTAAATTTTGATCTATTATCGTGTGTAAATTTTTTTTTTAAAATTATACAAAATTTAGCTGTTTATTACCTCCTAGTAATTATTTTCAATTACAAAAATATTTACATAGGCCAATTAGCAAACAGGAAAAAAAATATCGGCGATGTTTCAAGTCTGATGGAGATGAAATGGTTTTGCGTGAATAATATTTTGCAAAATATAACTGTAAAATCGGTCAGTAAAAAAAAACAAAAACCAAAAAAACTCGATTTCAAATTTCATTATATAAACTTACAGGGTTTTCAAACAGATACACATTCTTGTTTATTGTTCAAAGTTGGCTCTTTTAGTTATTGAGATATAAGCATTACGAACTTGAAAAACGGAAAATTTTCAATCTGCTTCAACTTCACAAGACGATTACTCGCAAACTTTAAGAGCCTTAACACTTTCCAACATAGTTGAAAAGTGTTTATGACTTTGTGTATTCATTCTGTCTGTCTGTCTGTTCGTGCGCACGATAACTGCCGTAAAAATGACTTTATTAAAATGAAATTTTAGTATGTTGTTGAGACGGTCTGTGGGACATATGGGAATGTAAATGAATAATATCACCCAATTAGTTTTGGATTGAACCCGGGTTGAAAAAATGAAATACATTGAACCCTATGGGACCTAATTTTTCAAACATTTTTTAAGCAAAGTTGAAATTCACAAATTGCTTCGAAAATTTTAGGAAATATTCAAATTATCCCATAAAATATATAAAAGAAATTTCAGAAAAATATGTTTGGCAGTTTTTTAAATACAAATTAAAATTAATTCACCCATATTATATGAAAAGATCACGTGACCCACTTCAAAATAAT